>CM022303.1:575051807-576251807 GCA_011799875.1 Thinopyrum elongatum
TCCCCCAATCGCATGTGCTTCAAAGAGTGAGAGGGTTAGGGCTCAAAAACTGGGTTCACTTCGTGTACAAAAGGACAATCTCTTTCGAAGTATCAAAAAAAAAACAAAAAAAAAAAAAAAAAAAAAAAAACCCCCCCCAAAAACCCCCTCCCCTAGACACATACCCACCTCCCATAATAAACAAAGTAACTAAAAAAAATTAAACGAAAAAACATATCCGACAGCTCTCCGCACCAAATAACATAATGTCGCCAAGACCAGACGAAAACTTTCACAACCCGACCCCTCACTTTCCCTAATGGTTCACTGCACGGACAGTAGCTCATTAGTTAGCAACAGGCATTTCACTGTCTTTGTGCAACTTAGTTGTTGAATCCAGCACTTTGTTGCTGTAGTCAAAAGCACGGCATGGTCACCGCTTCACATCATCTAACGGTTTTCAGACCCATTGTGACTGACTGCATTTCGTATTTATGTCCATTGTCATGGAAGTGATTTTTGCCGCTAATATATGACCCTGAAATGCATGTAATCAGTACCTGATCCGAGCGGAACTATATCTCTCTGAAGAGATGTTGTTCGCACCAAGATCCGCCATTTTGATTTTATTTTGATAGAGATTTTTTCAGGGAGTGGCGACAATGTGTTGGTCAGCGTAATGTTCACCCACTACATGCATGTGTAAAGTAAGTTGAGGAGGGTCACGGCAAACATGGTGATTCCCTAGGCATCACTTGCATCTCATCATGATACCATAGACGCATCTCCCGGACAAGTCTCTTTCGATAGCTATGTCGAGGCGTGTAGTCCAGTACGAAAACTCGTCTGTTATTCAAAGGGATTCATTTTTGAACTTATTTGAACTCCAGAGTTTTTGTGGCTGTGTCAAAATGCTTCACATCGTCATAGCCACCATCATCATATTGCAATCTCTTTTCTCGAGATTGACATTTAGGATTTGTGTTGTTCATGGACGAACCTATAAGAAATAATTTATGCGTCTCGATAACGCACAGCGCTGAAGAAAGAACAGCTTCAACGATAGCTGACATGAGGAATAGCAAAACGCCATGTGTGCCGATAGCACGAAATGGCACGATGGTATGTCATGTGCATTCCCACCACATAGCATGTGAGAAAACAATGTTTGAGAGGGTTACGGCACACACAAAAACGGGTGCAGTGTGTACAAAACGGACAATCTCTTTCGAAGATAATCAGGGGTTTTTTTTTTTACTTCATTCCTGAGGTCTTAAGAAGATGTGGCCCGTGCACAATCATACGGATAATCTCGTATTGAGCAAAGGATTTATGATTTCTTCACATGTAACTGCTGACTCGATATTCTGAGTTCCAACACGCTGAGGAGGGACATCATCATAATTAGATGCTGCTGGAGAGAAAGTATTCCACTTTTCTTGATTGTGTCCTTTCGCGTATACGTGCCGTAACCATGGAATTCTGTGCATCTCTTAGACGAGGCCGTCATTCGTGGTCTATCACCTCGCACATAGCACATGTTCTTATTGCAGAATCGCTCTTGTACTTGCGTCATGGTGACCCGCGGACTATGTGCGCACTTTTATGTGAAAACTTTCATAATCTATAGAGATCATGTCTGGTGCTCCAAACAGCCCGGCAGTGTGACGACTGGATTACATGTAGAACAATCCAGACTTCGGCAGTTGGTTGGGAAATGTCTCAGAGGTGACAAACACACTGTTCTCTGATTGCCTGATGCTACGTTGTCCAGGGGACCATCTTCGCACTGTATTACTTACAAAGGATACGAGATAAATGGGAATACCAGTATTACACATCGCCCCACGACCCTCACAAAGAGCACCACCAACCAAACAGTGGTGTCCGCTTGACGATGACCAGCCCTCCAATCCCACGCATGTCTCTTTTTCCTGAACGAACTATGTGGACGCTTCTGGCGCAGTGATGATGGAAGTGTGAGATCAGTTCCTATATCTTGTGATTGTTACTTGACGTTTGGATAGACTATGTGTGCTACTCATCTACGATGGTAGAAAAGCCGGATGAGTGTTGTACTCACCGTCGAGTGCAGCTGAGTGATCGTAATGGTTCGCCCGTCTGTGTTTAGCCGTAGCATTGTATACTAGGGATGCATACCATATTTTTGCATTCCGCAGCACTGATGGGTGCTAGCGGGCATCACACCCCGCCTGCTCAGTCTGATAGACACATAAGACCCCACACCTGACAATATTGAGTCCCAAAGTGGCACTATCTGCACCATCGTGATACTTTGTCCAATTTATTATGGACCCGCGCTGCGTTCCACACAGTTCAATTATGTTACACAACTATGTCTAATCACCCCTAATATGCTTGTTTCTCGCTCCCCTTTTCTCTTGTTGTGTTGACCCTGCCATCAACCACCTTGCCCCCGTGCCAATTCACCCATGGTTTGGTGGTGCTCTTTTGATCTTGGGCGATCGTGTAAAAGTATTCCCATTTATCTCGATCCTTGTAAGTCAATACAGTCGAAGATGGTCCCCTGGACAACGAGTACAGCTCATCAGAAACAGTGTTGTCACCTCTGAGACATGTTCCCAACAACTGCCGAAAGTCCTGATGTGTTCACATGTAATCCAGTCGTCACACTGCTCGGGTGTTTGGAGCGCAGAATGTTCTTGTGTTCATCGACATACGGGGTCACCAAGGTAGAGTTCTGTAGAACTGTGTAGTGTGCTTGAGACCAAGAATGCCCGTCCCTGCAATTATTGAGTCCCCTCCTAGCGTGCCTTTTCTAGTCAGTCTCCCTCATACCGCGATTGAGGGAGACCAATCTCTCTTAAGATCAGGATGAAGTAAACCAAAACCCAATGACATCCTCGTTTGATGGCCCATGGAGATGCTTCCTTCTGTCCTAGCGCGGTTACGGACATATTTCTTTAGGACTCCCATGAACCTCTCAAAGGGGAACATAGTGTAGAAATACGGGGCCCAGAACGACAATCTCGTCGACTAGATGAACTGGGACGTGCGTCATGATATTGAAGAAGGATGGTGGGAACACCAGTCGAACTGACAGACATTACGCCACATCACTTTAGCCTTGGTATGTTCTGGATCATCACTTCTGAGAGATTGCATTGAGGAATGCACATAGCTCACAATGGCTAATCGAACGTTTTCTGGTAGAAGCCCCCTCAATGCAAACGGAAGCAGTTGCGTCATAATCACGTGGCAGTCATGAGACTTAGGTTCTGGAACTTTTTCTCTGCCATATTTATTATTCCCTTTATATTCGACGAGAAGCCAGACGGGACCCTCATACTGAGCAGGCATTCAAAGAAGATTTCTTCTTTCTTTGGTAAGAGCGTAGTGGCAGGACCTTCATACTCTTGGAGGCATGCTCCTTTTTCGTGCCAATGTTGCAGGTCCTCCCGTGCCTCCGGTGTATCTTTTTTCTTTCCATACATGCCCAAGAAGCCTAGCAGGTTCACGCAAAGGTTCCTTGTCACGTGCATCACGTCAATTGAAGAGCAGACCTCTAGGTCTTTCCAGTAGGGTAGGTCCCAAAATATAGATTTCTTTCCACATGGGAGCGCGTCCCTCAGCGTCATTCGGAACAGTAGTCCGTCGGGACCCTTTCCAAAGATACGTGTAAATCATTGACCATAGCAAGTACGTGATCACGGTACGCATGGGGGCTTCTTCGGTGATCTACCTGCTTTGAAATGCTTGCCTTTCTTTCGACATTGATGGTTGGTCGGAAGAAATCGACGATGCCCCAGGTACACTTATTCCTGCATTTGTCCAGGTATATACTTTCGGTGTCAGCTAAATAGTGCGTGCATGTGTGGTATCCCTTTGTCTGTCCTGAAAGGTTATTGAGAGCAGGCCATCATTGATGGTTACAAACAGCAACGATGCAGGTCAAATTCCTCCTGTCTGTGCTCATCCCACACACGTACACCGTTTCCATTCCACAGCTGTAAAAGTTCTTCAACTAATGGCTTAGGTAAAATCAAGTCGTTGCCGGGTTGCTTAGGGCCTTGGATGAGTACCGGCATCATAATGAACTTCCGCTTCATGCACAGCCAAGGAGGAAGGTTATAGATACATAGAGTCAGGGCCAGGTGTGCTGTGATTGCTGCCTGCTCCCCGAAAGGATTAATGCCCTCGCGCTTAAACCAAACCATACGTTCTTGGGTCACCTGCAAACTCAGTCCGGTACTTTCTCTCGATTTTTCTCCACTGCGCACTCAGCGGGTGCTCTCAAATTCCCATCTTTCTTACGGTCCTATCTATTGCATCGCATCAATGGCATGCTCTTTGTTTCTGAAACAGCGTTTCAACCGTGGTATTATAGGAGCATAACACATCACCTTGGCAGGAACCCTCTTCCTGGGGGGCTCACCATCAACATCACCAGGGTCATCTCGTCTGATCTTATACCGCAATGCACCGCATACCGGGCATGCGTAAATCCTCGTAAGCACCGCGGTACAGGATGCAGTCATTAGGGCATGCATGTATCTTCTGCACCTCCAATCCTAGAGGGCATACGACCTTCTTTGCTGCGTACGTACTGTCGGGCAATTCGTTATCCTTTGGAAGTCTTCTTCAATATTTAGTAGCTTCTCAAATCCTTTGTCAGGCCAAACATTCTCTGCCTTCCACTGCAGCAATTCCATTACGGTACCGAGCTTTGTGTTGCCATCTTCGTAATTGGGGTACAACCCTTTTGGTGATCCTCTAACATGCGATCGAATTTCAGTTCTCCTTTTCACTTTCGCACTGTCTCCTTGCACTCAACAATGACCCGGCGGAGATCATCATCGGGCACATCATCTGGTTCCTCTTGATCTCTTCCCCCGTTGCAGCATCTCTGCAATCAGGGGGCACATAGTTGTCATCATCTTCTTCTTCTTTGTCTTCCATCATAACCTATTCTCCGTGCCTGGTCCAAACATTATAGTGTGGCATGAAAACCTTATAAGCAGGTGGGTGTGAAGGATTTTCCAGTCAGAGTAAGACTTCGTATTGCCACATGTAGGGCATGGACAACACATAAAACCATTTTGCTTGTTTGCCTCAGCCACTTCGAGAAAAATATGCAAGCCCTTAATGTAATCGGAGGTGCGTCTTGCACCGTACATCCATTGCCGGTTCATCTGCGTGCTTATATATAATTAGGGTCAAAAACCATTACAAAACATCATGAAAGATAAGTGACCAAATCAATAGAAGTTCATCATCACATTAAAACCAAAGTACATACCTGTTCTCATTGAACAACATATAACTCTCCAGAGCATCTAATTAAACCATACATTGAAACTATGTAAAACATTTCAATGCAACAACAAATGCGATCATAATCGCAACCAGGTAACAATTGATCAACGGCATAATGATACCAAGCCTCGGTATGAATGGCATATTTTCTATACTTTCTAATCTTGAAGCGCATGCATCCATCTTGATCTTGTGATCATCGACGACATCCGCAACATGCAACTCCAATATCACATCTTCTCCTCCTAATCATTTTTCAATTTTTCCTTCAAGTAATTGTTTTCTTCTTCAACTAAATTTAACCTCTTGACAATAGGGTCGGTTGGAATTTCCGGTTCACATACTCCTAGATAAAAAAAATCTAGTCGTTGGTCGGCATAATTGTCATAAACAATAAATGAACCAAATAGTTATAAAATATAATATATACCACATCCGAATCATAGACAGGCGAGGGCCGACGGGGGGGATACCAAAACCATCGCACTATATACTAAAAACAATAATAAAAGTAAGAAAATTAACAAGTATCTATCTAAATCATACAAGTAAGAATTTTTTTCTTTTAGAAAGAAGATAAGAACAAGAGGTCACCACGGTTATGCCGGCGACGAGATCGGCGCGGGCGATCGATGGCGGTGAAGACAGGGACGGGACATGACGGACCGAACCTAGACAAATCTTGAGGAAAATGGAGCTTGAAGGTCGAGTTTGGAGAGAGAGAAAGCTAAGTAGTGTGCTCAGGCATTTCATCGAACACGTCATGTGCATAGGAGGTGAGCTAGAGCACCACAAACCCCTTCCCTCGCCGGCCAGAAAAAAACAGAGCAGTGGAGTGCTTGCCGCGGCGAGGGGTATTGTAGGCACAACATGTTTCTGGTTCGTGCGTGGAACGGGACTAAAGGCCCCCTTCTGTCCGGTTCAAGCCACGAACCGGGACCAATGGATGTGGGCAGGAGCGAGGCCCATTGGTCCCGTTCGTGCCAGGAACCGGACAAATGGGTCCAGACGAACCGGGACCAATGCCACGAGGCCCCGGCCGGCCCCTGGGCGCATGAACCGGGACGTATGCCCCCATGGGTCCCGGTTCGTGACTGAACGGGACTAATGGGCTGGGCTGGCCCGAACCAAAGCCATGTTTTCTAATAGTGATAGGATAGTCAGGAGACTAGCTGGGGAAAACATGATACTTTCTTCATTAGAGTTGCTGGGTCCAAGTACACGTGGTACAGACGAAGGGTAGTTTTGTCTGCAGATGGTGCCTCCATGGTAGGATCATCGTAGGGATGCCATAGGATGCTGAACATCTGGACGAGTTGGGTCAGGTGACACTGCGACCACCGTCGACAAGGGTGGGAAGGAGGATAATTGACAACACAAATAGAAGATGTATAATTTAGAAGTGTATCTTTCATTGCAACACACGCATTTTTCTAGTTCGACGTTTATCCCCCCACCCCACCCCCCGCACGCGCGCGCGAAAGCTGCCTTTTGCTCGAAAAACAGAACTGTCCGTTCGGGGCCTCCAACATGTCCAGATCTAAGAGACGCCTTCAACCCAGGAAAATTCTATTACGCATTTTGCGCAAGAATGGAAAAGCCAATCTGAGCATGCGAGAACACAAGTTTTGGACCCTTCTGGAAGGTTCCTGACCATTTCTGGGAACCTTCTAGAGGTCCTAAACCGTTTTCTTTCTTTTATCTGGTATTCGTTTTTGGTTTGGTTTCTTCTTTAGTTTTCTGTTTCTTTCCTTTTTCTTTTTCAAGTTTATTTTCTTTTTTAAAAAACATTCCGAAAATTTCAAAATTTGTTCAGATTTTTAAAAAAGTCCCTTTTTTATTTTAGAAATTCAAAAAAAATGTTTGAGTTTCAAAACAATACAGGATTCAAAAAAGTTCCTGTTTTAAAATGTTCACAAATTCAAAAAATGACTCGTCTTAAAAATGTTCAGAAATTTCAAAAAAATTTGTGGTTTCAAAATTTGCTCACAAATTTTAAAAAGGTTCCTATTTCAAAAATGTTCATGGTTTCAAATTTTTGTTTGGAATTTCTAGAAATGTTCCATTTTTCAAATATTTGGTCTCAAATTCGAAAAATGTTCACAGTTTTCTAATTGTTTAGAATTGCATAATTTGTTCACAACTTCAATTTTTTGCATTTCCAAATAAATTGCATTTTTCAAAAAAAATCACATATTCATAAATGTTCCCGTTTTAGAAAATTTGTTCAGAAATTAAAAAAAATGTCTGTAACTTTTCAAAATATACACTTTCACAAAAATGTACACTTAAAAAAAACTGTTCTCAATTTGTTTAAAAAATGTTCGCTACAATAATTGATCTGGTTCGCTACAGTACAGTTCTACAATCAACAACGCTAGTTAGCTGGAGTGGACAACGAGTACGGAATCACAGCAGCTGCTGCCGCCAGTTCCAAACCTCCCATCGCCCCGGTCGCCTTTTTGTTTTTAGGGGTGCATAAAGCTAAGTTTATTGTCAAAAGCCACAGAGTGTGGAATACATACTCGGATCATGGGTGTAGAACAAGCCACACGTGGGGCCATGTCTAACGAATGCAAAAACTTAGCTAGATTGGAGCCTCTTATTTGTCTCTCTACCTTCAAAAATGAAAGTACAACTAAAACTAGTAGCACGGAGCTTGATCCCATTAATGATACTATCATATCTCCCTTGTGTGCTTGTGGATGTCTCTACCACTTGCTTGGAGTTGAAGCAACAATGAAGTTCTGCAAGAGCAGATCATCCAGAGAGAAGTGCCTCCCTGCAGCAATGGCCTCAAGTATTGCTGGATCACGAATGACTGTCTACACCAGCGATGAACTCCCCAAGTAGTTACCTTGGTCGTCTCTATAGACTGTGCGTTGTACCACCTCTAGATGGTGTGGACACTCCTGCATCAACACGTATCTTTGCAAAACCCGTAGTTGGCGCTTCTGTCTCCGCTAGCCCCATGGTGCATTAGCTCGGAGTGAGTTTTGTGCTGGTCTCGCATCCTTTTAGTACCTCCAGCTCTGAAATATATCTATCTATAAAACCCTGGGTAGCTTGTGGATTTGAAAAATACCTTCATGTATTGCTTCCCCTTGATGTCCATATGCGCACAAGGGTGACCGCCACTGGGTGAATTTACGCATGAGAAAGATTATCATCAATGAGAACAACCAAGTGTTTGTGTGTGGCTCCGAGGTAGAGATGAGTTGTTGGGCAAAGCTCATCATCGACAAGAGCCTAAGTGCACCTGGAAACAGTGCACTCAATAGTGAATGCCTCACGAGTCCCCGTTGCCCGACAACCCCCTCGAGCAGAGTTTGTCTATTACGGTGGGATCCCACATCTTCAGTCGGAATGGAGGTGTTGCCAATGCCATAGAAACATTCTAATTTTGAAGGGACTTGTAACTTCCGGAGCAACTTCAGGATTTCTCTTCACTATTTGTACTAGAAGACCCTGTGTCCATCTAGCCATGCCTCCGTCTTTTCTTGGTTGCCACAAGCATCTATATGCAGACCTGATGGAGAATACTCCTACTTCTTTCAAAGTCCAGCTCCAATATGTTATCGATGTGTTATCAATGAGTTCCGATACAAGAACGGGGGACTTGGGACCAGACAAACATATGGTCTTAAATTCTTAACATCTCGTCACGGGGTAGCCAATTATCATCCATTGTTTGTGCTTGTGCATTACCAGTCCTCCGATCAACCCTGCTTCATCAAATCTCTTCCCTCCACTAATAGATATCCTCAGTCGTTGCATTCAGTTTTTTGACAATTTCTGGAAGGTTTCAAACCATTTTCTTTCTTTTTTCGGTTTTGTTTTTTTTGGTTTTGGTTTTGGTTTTTTAGTTTATCGGTTTCTTTTTTCCAAGTTTATTTTCCTTTTTTAAACAAAGGTCAAACTTTTCAAAAATTGTTCATATTTTAAAAAAATGTTCCTGTTTTCAATTTGTTTAGAAATTCAAAAAATGTTTGAATTTCAAAACAATAAAGGAATTTAAAAAAGTTTCTATTTTTAAATAATTCAAAAAAATGCCGTGTTTTAAAAATGTTCAGGAATTTTCAAAAAATATTTGTTGTTTGAAAATTTCGCACAATTTTAAAAATGTTCCTGTTTCAAAAAATGTTCGCGGTTTCAAATTTTGTTCGCAATTTCATAAAATGTTCCATTTTTTAAATATTTGGTCACAAATTCGAAAAATATGTTACAGTTCTCTATTTTTTTAGAATTGCAATATTTTTTCAGAACTTCAAAAAATGTTTCACATTTCAAATAAATTTGCGTTTTTCAAAAAATATCACATATTCATTAAATGTTTCTGTTTAGAAAATTGTTCAGAAATTCAAAAAGATGTGTGCACTTCTCAAAATGGTACACTTTCAAAATAGGGCATGCTATGCGTCTGCCGGCTTATCTTTTTAAAAGATCAGTCGGGTCGCGAGCCGTAGATCTAGCGCCATCAAGCGGTTGAGCGTCTCCTCCAACATTGCAACAGAGGTAATATTGTAGAAATTTTGCCACAAGGTCATGTTGCAGAAACGTTTGCACAGACATCATGTTGCAGTTTTTTTTGCAACAGACATCGTGTTGCAGAATTGTTTTCAACACAATCATGTCACATAATTTCTTTTTGCAACAGAGACGATGCTGCATAAACACCTTTTGCAACAGAGACGATCAGAAACAACGCCGCCGTCGTTCGCAGGAACCAACATCGCGCACGGGTACTAAAAGGCCGATGTGCGCAGCCATCGACCACTGTTGCCGAAGAAATCGAGAGCGCACCAGAGAGGGATGCGATGGTTGGGCTGCAGCAGGGTGTTTCTCCGTAGGGGGGGTAGCAAAAAGTAACGGGCAGGGTGGGGCGAGGTTACAGTTGTGCAGCGCCATGGCCGGGAGCTTGAGAGAGAAGTGTCAAGAATTGTGGATGCATAGGAGCGATGGGCGTTGACTCACGAATGGATATGGATGCGGTGGTTGGTGTTGAAGCTGGTATTTCTAGAAAGGGTGGGACGAGGAGAGCACAAGACCGTTTGATTACATACAATCCGACGGCTGTGCACCAGGCCGACGTATACAATCCGAGGCTGTGCACCAGCCGACGTATCAGTTGGATCGGCCGGTTGAACGGAAGAGTTTCTTCAAAATTGTAAACTTTTAAAAAAAATTCTCATTTTTTTAATGTTCACTGCAATAAGATCCGGTTCGCTACAGTAGAGTTGTCGGTTTCTAACGTCTATGGTAGTTCTTTTAAGTTAACGCGCTGCTCTAATCAACAACACATAGTTACTGGAGTGGCAACGACGGAATTACAAGCGGCTGGTCTCCAGTTCCAAACCTCCGATCACGCCGGTCGCTGTTGTTTTAGCTTTTTGCTATCTTTTTCGCCCGCTGTACAGCTGGATGGGCCGGCCCGGTCAGGCTCCTTTAATCCACTTGGCAGCATTTCTCTTGATAGTAGCATTGGACTTTGCAATGCAGCTGGTATTTCCCTGAAAATTTGTGCTTGATATGTTTAGAGAAGAATAGGAAGCCAGTCCATCAATCCAGGATGGTATTTTGTTCGGTGAGTTGATAGTGATAAATCTAGCATCTCCAAATTTTCAAGATTGATATCCAAAGAGGGATTTGCCCAAACAATGAGCAATCATCTATGGTCAGTACCTGAAGCTTCTCAAAACCATCAATTTTTTATCCTGTGGTATGGTTTCACCCTTGAAATTGGTTCCCATCATCAGGGAGGTGGAGATTCTTGCAGCTCTTGAGCATCTGAAGTGCATTGTGATATTTGTAAAAGAGGTTGCCGGTAATTGAAAAGAAGAAGGGGACCTGAGATTTCCAATGCTGGTGAGAACGGCCATGAAATTGATTGAAAGCCAGGCCCAAGATCAAGGACAGTCAGACTACTTAATTGACTATGTTGGAACCATCAAGAACTCCTTGCAAACCATTGTTGGCTAAAGAGAGGTGGTCCAGTGAGGTAGCATGAAGAGTCCGTCAGGGAGAGCTCAGTAAGGTGTGGCCAAATTTGAGCACTCTCAGCCTAGAGCAACTTCCAAACCCCAGAGAAATATTGCCGTGAATTGGTTATATGTCAGGGTGGCACGGTCCCGGGCCGGTCCGGTCTGACCGAGCCGGCGTTTGGACCGGCAGCCGGCGGTCGGACGGACGGACCGAGTGCTGAGCGGTCTGGATTTTGGGACCGGACCGGCGACCCTCTGGCCCGGGCTGGACCGAAGGACCGGCCAACACCAAGGCGGGACGTGCGCAAGCGCCGGCGGCGAGGTGGGCGAGCGTGGGACCGGCGGCGAGGTGGGTGACGTGCTGCTGGCCGTGTGGGCGTGCCCTGCTGGTGCCGGCCGTGCCCTGCTGCTGGCCGTGCACCGTGCGCCATGCAGCGATCGTTGTCACCGCGGCCGGAGTAAAGCAGAGCTCCGGGACCTTGTCCAGGAGGTCCGCGAGGTCGACCTCGTCTCCCAGCCGACTAAATAGGCTGGGACGGCCTGCCCACAAACGCCCCGCTCCGTTTCTCCACCGCCATCGAGCTCCGCTGCCGCGCCAGATTCGTCACTCCGGCGAGCCCTGGCGCCTCTACCTGCTGTTAGCGGCGCACCCGACCCCGCCGTTTTTTTGCGAATCTCCTCCTCGAGCATCGTTCCTTTCGCCACTCTCACTGTCGCGCGCTCCGGCTAACACGCCGGCAGCATGGACTGCAACTAATGAAGTCAGAAAGGGTTGAAAATTGATGATGTGGCTTTGAATGGTGCATTTTGAACACACAAAAAGTCTGGAGTTCAAATAAGTTCAAAAAAATGTCTTCAGAATTTTTTTGTTCGAAACTTTAATAGCAAACTAAAATAACAAAATCTGTTTTTGATTAAAACAAACATTTCAAATAACCTAAAAATTACCAAATTGAATTTAATGATAAAACACAGTAATATTAAATAGCAGGAAAAACAATCACTCAAAAATCTATTTTTATAGTAAAGTTATTCACAAACTATTGATTCACACAAATTTCAAAAAATTCAAATTTAAACTATTCAAATTGCAAAACTAATGGCACTAACAGAAAGTTTATAATTTTTATTACCTAAAAGCAAAAAGAATCAATGAAAAACAGTAAGTATTTTGTTGTAAGTAGAACCAAAATAAAATAAATAAAGCAAAAAAGAAAACAAAAAAACTGGAAAAAAATAAAAAAAAATGCCACCTACTGGGCCACCACGGCCTGAATACGACTAGGAACCCAACCATGGGCCAGGATTTAGGCCCGCAGCAGGCCCAGTAGGCCCACAGGCAAGGATTGATAGAGTAGGCCCGAAAGCCTGCAGTTGAGAGGAGCTCGAGAGGGTGGGCGCAGCAGCGCTTATAAACCACTCTCGAGCTCTCTCAACTAGCGAGGTGGGACTAAACATCCCACCGCACCGCGCCAGCGCAAGGCCTTTGGTCCCGGTTGGTAGAACCAACCGGGACAAAAGGGTGCATTGGTCCCGGTTGGTGGCACCAACCGGGACCAATGCCCCCCTTTGGTCCCGGTTCGTGCCACCAACCGGGACCAAAGGTCTCTGTTTCCCGCCCACAGAGACCTTTGGTCCCGGTTGGTGGCACGAACCGGGACCAAAGGTGGTATAGTCCCGGTTTGTGCCACCAACCGGGACCAAAGGTGGGTGGTATCAAGGCCACACTTAGAAATTTTTCCCCAAATCTCCCATTATCTCCCACGACGGTCGAACCATAGCACGACGCCGCCAGGCTGCTGCGCCGAGATCGCCGTCCCGAGCCCTGCCCCGACACCGCGCCCTGCCCCGACCTCGCCGCTCCCTCGACCTCGCCGTCGCCCTGCCCCACCTCGCCATCGCCGACCCTCCCCGACGTCTGTCCCCCTCCCCTGCAACACTGTGAGCCGCACCTCGCCGTTCCCCACCTCTTCCTCCTCCCCCCGCCCCAATGCCGCCGCCCACCTCGACGGCGATGCCGCCCGCGCTCTGGCCGCTCCGACCACCGCCCCTGTTTTTTTTTTCTTTTTTTTCCTTTGTTCAAGTTGAATTATGTCATGGAGATTATTGGAGATTATGTAATGCTCTATATATGCTATGTATATGCTCTTTTAAATTTTAGGTATATGCTCTTTTTTGCATTTTTAGAAAAATATTGAAGATTATGTAATGCTCACAAAAAAGTCTATTTTTTGTTCATAAGAATTTTATGTATGTATGTTCATATGCAAAAGTTACATTTAAGAAAAAGAAAATGTATGTATATTCTATGCAAAGAATATGCAAAAGTTAGAATGTTTTATGTTCATAGAATTTTTTTTGGTGATATTGTAGAATATGAACCTTTTGAATATGGATGGATGGATGGATGGAATGCATTTTGTTAGATAATTTTCTGTAGTATATATATGAAAACTTGGTCAAAATTTTTTTGTAGTAATGATGATATGAATGAAAACTTGGTCAATTTTTTTTGTTCAGAGCATGTTTTTGTTCATGATGAGGGGGGTGGGGGTCGATGTACATAGTATATATATGATGTAAATTTTTTGTTCTATAATATATATATATATATTATATAATGTAATTTTTTTCAATGTATATATGTATGTGGTAGCTATATATGCATGATGAGGGGGGTGGGGGTCGATATACCCCCTCCCCGATAACTTCGACACGAGGGGGGGGGTCGATATCCCCCTTCCCCGATAACTTCGACTGAGGGGGGGTCGATATACCCCCTCCCCGATAACTTCGACATGAGGGGGGGGGTCGATACACCCCCTCCCCGATAACTTCGACATGAGGGGGGGGGTCGATATACCCCCTCCCCGATAACTTCGACATGAGGGGGGGTCGATATACCCCCTCCCCGATAACTTCGACATGAGGGGGGGGGGGTCGATATACCCCCTCCCTGATAACTTCGACATGAGGGGGGGTCGATATACCCCCTCCCCGATAACTTCGCCGCGTGCTCCCTCGAGCTCGGCCTTGCTCTGCCACTGCTCCATGGTCGCCACCCCCCGTCACCCGAACAAGTCTATGTATTATTTTATATCGCGGTGGACATATATCAAAGTTTGATCATATGTCAAAGTTTGAATTTTGACATATGCAACATTTGATCATATATCAAAGTTTGATCATATGTCAAAGTTTGAATTTTGACATATGCAACATTTGATCATATGTCAAAGTTTGAATTTTGACATATATAGATTTATCAAGAATGCCCCTATTATGGATGTGCACAAGTTGATCCAATTTTTTTCTGATCTCATCTATATATATATTCTTCTATATGTCACGTTGTCTGTCAAAGTATTAAAGAAATCCATGGCTTCATCATTAGTCGGAAGTAACAGGCGTATGATGCTACGAAGCTCTTCAAAGTTGTTTTGGAATGGAGTTCCTGATAGAATAATTCGCCTTTTGGTACGAATTTCAGCAAAGGCCTTCCAAATAGCGATATTCGGAAGGCTCTTGCTGAACTTTGTACCAAAAAGCGAATTATTCTATCGGGAACTCCGTTCCAAAACAACTTTGAAGAGCTTCGTACCATTATACGCCTGTCATTTCCGGCTAATGATGAAGTCATGGTTTTCTTGAATTCTTTGACACTAGACAACGTGACATATAGAAGGGTAGATGAGATCAGGAAAAATATGGACCATTTTCTGCACATCCAGAATGGCGTCATTTTGTTAAATCCCTTGTCGGTCCGGACGTCGGACATTCATGAGAGAGGCGGTCCGACCCAAACCCTAGAAGCGTTGTTGAGGCCACCCCAAACCCTAGAAGCGTTGCCTAGGCCACCCCAAACCCTAGAAGCGTTGTCGAGGCCACCCCAACCCGTAGAAGCGTCGAGCTAGCTAGGTCTTGTCGTTTCTCAACGACACCGATGGTCTGGAAGGAGAGGGTGAAGCAGGCTCCGGTGATCGAACAATGGAGGTGGAAGGACATGATTATGATGGCTCCGGTGACGGAATGCCTGTGGAAGAAGGAGACCGTGATGACTGCTCCGGTGAGCGAACGGAGGAAGGAGATGTTGCAAAGTCCGGCGAGGTATATATATTAATTAAGCCTGTGCTGACTAGCTAATTGATGCATTAATTGTTTTGGTATGTACACATATTAACTCTCTTCTTTCTTCTTTTCTAGCCCTCCGGATCGAGCCAAACTTCGGTAACGAGACGAGGCCCGAATAAAAGGTTGTGCCAGGATGAAAGGTTCACGATCACAGCAATCAAGGGCGATGGACAACCGATTGAACCCAGCCGGACCAAGGAGGCATTTTCTGCTTAGTGCGGGGTTCTTGTTAGGGACATGATCCCGATCAGCATCCACCAATGGAATAAGCCTAAGAGCGAAGACCCTCAAGTGTCTTTTGTCAACGATAGACAGAAAGATGATCTTTGGACCGCGCTGAAGGCAAATTTCACCCTACCGCCAGAGGAGGATCCGGATAAGCCAGTTATAGAGCCATTGGTCAAGGCTCATGCTCTTAAGAAGATGGCAGATCTATTCAGGAGGTGGAAGAATGAGTTGAAATCAACGTTTGTCGACAAAGGGAAGACTCCAGAATTCACCGGCCGATTTGAGAAGATAAGAGATCACTGGCCCGCATTTGTGGCCCACAAGACATCGGAGAAGAGTAAGAAGATGTCAGCGACAAACAAGAAAAATGCTGCAAAGAAGGAGTATCACCATCGCACGGGGTCAGGTGGCTACCTCAAAGCCTGGCCGTTGTGGGACAAGGCTGAGAAGGACATGCTTGATAAAGGGGTCGAACCAGAGACATTGAACTGGCCAGACCGTTCAAGGACTTGGTTCTTCAGGGTTGGGGGAACCTTGGACCCTGAAACAGGGAAGTGCCGTTGGACGAAGGAGCAACTTGAAATACCCGTCAAGAAGCTTCAGAAGTATATCGCCGCAGCGCAGCAAGGGACGTTCGTTCCCGACAGAGAGAACGACGAGCTCACACAGGCCCTCGGGAATCCTGAGCACCCAGGACAAACACGAGGCATGGCAGGCTCCGTTGCGTGGAAGGAAGGGTTTCCCAGCGCAGGCGGTTACAAAACCCGGGAGAGGAGGAGGAAAGTGGAGCAGACCGAACTGCAGAAGCTGAATGCAAGGGTATGAGCGCTAGAGGAACAAGCACTAGTTCAGAGGCAGCGACCTGCCGAAGCTACCCCAGAAGCTACCCCGCCATCTCAGCGGAGAAGCAGCGTGGCTTCCACCGAGCTCCTTCAGCAGCCTCACTTCACGGCTCCCAGCTACCCCGTGGATACTATCACGGAGGCTCAAGATTGCCACCTTATGGCACAATGGCAGCACCTCAAAGTCAAGGCGGCTGTCGGCTCTGTTGCACCTCCTCAACCCGGCGCAACTTTTCACTGCCTTCCGATTCTAGAAGGCTATGTTGTTGTGATGGTCGATGAAATAACGGAGGGATTTAAGGAGCTCGAGCTTGACCACCCTACCGGTGAAGGGGAGACTCAGCTGGGTCTTGCTCTGAAGACTCCATGTCTATGGCGGAAGGAGCTCATCAACCTTCCGAACTAGACGCCTCCGCCTCCTCCTCCGGCGAGTCAGGGCACTCCGCCTCCTCCTCCGCCTCCTCCTCTGGCGAGTGATCAGGGCACTCCGCCTCCTTCTCCGGCTGCTCCGGCGCGTGGCGGCACTCCGCCTCCTTCTCCAGCTGCTCCGGCGCGTGGCGGCACTCCGCCTCCTTCTCCGCCTGCGCTGGCGCGTCCGAGCAGCCCGCCTCCTTCTCCGCCTCGTCAACAACAGCGGAAGACAGCCGCCGCCGCTCCGGCTGCTCCGGCGCGTCTTAGCACTCCGCCTCCTTCTCCGCCTCATAAGCAACGAAGGAAGACAGCCGCAGCCGCTCCGGCTGCTCCGGCGTCTAGCAGTACAGCTAGAGGCGGGAGGCAATACAAATTCGGTCCATCTCTCAAGCCTCTAGAGAAGTTACCATACGAGATGACCGAGGAGGAAAACGCGGAGATCTGTCAAGCCCAAGTGAAGGACTTTTTTGCAAAGAAAAATCCACCTCCGGAGGAGAAGATGGATCCGGTGAAATTGAAGCGCACTTTGAAGAACCTGAAGCAACCACCACCGCCTCCACCGGATGACAACCATGTCCGCGCTCTGAAAAAGGCAGTGGAAGGAGCGCGCCGGTCGGGAACTACTTCAAGTGACAAAAGGTTACAAGAACGAAGAAGAGGGAACAAAATTCCCCAGCTCGGCGAACAGGCAAACCAATCGTGCCCCCCGCTCAAGGTGTCTAGCGATATCGTCACAAATCTGCCGGGGATGTTGCCCGGTACCAATCCTGGTGATTACCTGCCCGACGATGCATATTTTGATACAATGGAGGTGGACGAACACAAATACCAGTACGGGAAGCCTCTCGTTAGACCTAGTGATCCTCCTCTAACAACGATGATGCGAAGATTCCATAAGTGGTACATGGACACCTGCAAATCTGGGAAGGATATTTTGACGCTGAGAGTTAAAGAGGAGCACGACCTCGTTGGAATTGATCTGTTGTCTGTTCCATTTGAGGAGTTCTTCTAGTTTTTCAATCAAAAGGACCTCGATAAAATAATCATCACTTGCTACTGTCTGTAAGTACTATACTTCTGTAATTAAGTCTCTATATATAGCTCAGCTCTTTCATTGCATGTATATATAATTATCCTCACTATATTATGCAGATTGAAGATCGTCGAATGCAGAAACCGAGGTCAACTTGCTACAATCGTTGCTTAAAAATCAAAACAAAGATAAAATACTCTTTCCTTACAACTTCAAGTGAGTGTTACTGTCTTCTGCATATTCGGTTTCCCTTATTACTCGAGATTATAGTAATGTAATTGATGAGTTATGCATGCGTGCGTAGCTTCCACTTTATGCTCCTAGAGATTAAGCTTGAGCAGGGACTAGTAACCGTCTTAGACTCAAGACGAAAAGATCCCAAGGAGTATGCGGCCATGACTGAAATGCTCCAGAAGTAAGTTCAATCGATCATTATCGCACCATATCGGCAACTTTGGTCATTTTCTGATATCAAGTAATTATTTTCTTTGTCTCGCAGGGTTTGGAAAGTGTTCACCACAGAAGCTCCGGGACTGCCGGGGGAGCTGCGATTTACACACCCGAAAGTAAGTACTACTAGCTAGTTCCGCGCATCTCCCATTGATTCTAGCTAGTTTCATCAATATCATTTATAATGCTTGATTATCAGTTTGATTGACCTTTATTTCTCGTAAAGTGGTTGTGGCAGGAAGGCGGGAATAATTTTTGTGGATACTACATTTGCGAGTATATCTACAACGCGATGACCTCTAAGCGGGGCTACTCTGAAAAACAATATGAAGTGCGTAAGCAATAATATTCACAATTTTATTTTATTACGATCATTTGTGTTGAGTTTCATTCATATAAATGTATTGACCCCCTTCTTCAAATTAGATTTGGCAGATGCGGGATGAACTCCTACCACAAGATCGCATAAAGGCAATTCAAGAGGAATTGGCGGGATTCTTTCTTGACCACGTCATCAATCCAGCCGGAGAATACCATGTAAAACTTGACATCAGATGTTAGGGATCTTATATTGTATATATGTAGCTAGTAGCGTCGGATAGATATACGAAAACTTGTTGTTCGACCAATCTCTCGGAGAAGGAGGAGGTCGATCACTTCTCTCTGTATATATTCATGACGATCTTGTGTACTTAATGGTTTCCTTCATTTGCTTACTAGCTAGCGTGTCGAGTCCTCTCTATACGTATAGTACGTAGCGTCGACCAAGCACGGAGATAAGAGAGGACACTTCTCTCTAGCTATTAGCTAGCTAACACAATATATGAAACCCCTAAATTAACCCTTAAAAACCCCCAAACCCCCTCCTCCTTTTCAAAAACAAAAAACAAAAACCCCATCTCCTGAGTTGCTGACACGTGGATGATCTTTGGTCCCGGTTGGTAACACCAACCGGGACTAAAGGCCCTCCTCTCTGGGCTCGCCGCAGCGGCCACGTGGAGCTCCATCTGTCCCGGTTCATATAAGAACCGGGACTAAAGGTGTTGGGCTCTAGTCCCGACCCTTTAGTCCCGGTTTCCGAACCGGGACAAATGGGCCTTATGAACCAGGATAAATGGGCCTTTTTCTACTAGTGGGTCAGGGATGTTTATTTTTCAGCAGTGAATATTGGCAACTGCTGATTTTTCTTCTTCCAAGGATGGGCTACTACTATTAAAGGAGACATGTAACTAAAAATGTATAGCTTCCTGATAAGACAAAAGGAAATTATACCCAACCTTCATTCCACAAGCTCCTCGCCGGAGTAGGTAATCCCGCAACCTCCTCTTGCGCCACGGCGCCGCCAAACTTTTTCCTGTCTCCTGTATGCTCATGCCTCTTGGCCATGTGGTTTTCAGGCAAGATTCGTGAGAAAGCCATGCCTTTTCTTGGCCTCGCTGTCGTACTGCTGCTCTCCTTCGCCTCTCCGGCCAGCTCCTGCACAGAGCAGGAGAGGGGCGCCCTCCTCGGCTTCCTGGGCGGGCTCGTGCCGGGCAGCAACGGCGGTCTCAAAGTGTCGTGGGTGAATGGCACGGACTGCTGCAAATGGGAACGCATCGTCTGCAGCAGCGATGGCAGAGTCACAGATGTCTTGCTGGCTTCCAAAGGTCTCAGAGGGGTCATCTCGCCATCCCTCAGCGATCTTGCTGGCCTAAAGCGCCTCAACCTGTCCCATAACTGGCTTGAAGGCAGTCTACCGACGGAATTGGTGTTCTCCAGAAGCATTATCGTCCTCGACGTCAGCTTCAGCCGCCTCGATGGTCATCTACAAGAGTTGCACTCCCCAAATCCTGCCCTTCCTCTCCAGGTGCTGAATATCTCAAGCAACTTGTTTACAGGACAGTTTCCATCAACAGCATGGGGGGCGATGAAGAATCTGGTTGCCCTTAATGCGAGCAACAACAGCTTTACAGGACAAATACCATCTTCTATCTGCAACAACGCCCCATCATTTGCCATGCTTGACCTTTCTTACAACCAATTCAGTGGCAACATTCCCCCAGGGCTTGGCAGTTGCTCCATGCTGAAAGTGCTCAAGATTGGACACAATAACCTCAACGGAGCTCTCCCGGTGGAACTCTCAATGCTACCGCACTGGAGCAGCTCTCCTTAACCAACAATGTATTGCAAGGAGTTCTTGATGGCTCCCACATGGCAAAACTAAGCAATCTAACTATCCTTAATCTTGGATCGACTGGTCTCAGTGGCAAGATTCCAGATTCTGTCGGGCAGCTAAGATTGGAGAAACTCTACCTGGACAACAACAATATGTCTGGTGAGCTGCCATCGGCCCTAGGTAACTGCTCAAATCTCAGATACATTACCCTCAGAAGCAACAGTTTTACCGGGGAACTTAGCAGAGTCAACTTCACCATGTTGGATCTGAGGACAGCTGATTTTTCAATGAACAACTTCATTGGCACAATTCCTGAAAGTATGTACTCATGCACCAACCTACTCCCTTGGTTCCTAAATATTTGTCTTTCTAGAGATTTCAACAAGTGACTACATATGGAGCAAAATGAGTGAATCTACACTCTAAAATATGTCTATATACATCCGTATGTCGTAGTCCATTTGAAATCTCTAAAAAGACAAATATTTAGAAACGGAGGGAGTAGTTGCGTTAAGCCTGGCTTTCAATCAATTTAATGGCCAGTTCTCACCAAGCATTGGAAATCTCAAGTCCCTCTCCTTCTTTTCAATTGCCGACAACTCTTTTACAAATATCACACGTGCACTTCAGATTCTCAAGAGCTGCAAGAGCCTCACGTCCCTGCTTATTGGAACTAACTTCAAGGGTGAAACCATACCACAGGATGAAAGAATTGATGGTTTTGAGAATCTTCAGGTACTCACCATAGATGCTTGCCACTGGTTGGGGAAATTCCTTTTTGGATATCAAAGCTTGCCAAATTGAAGATGCTAGATTTATCATTAAATCAACTCACTGGACAAATACCATCCTGGATTGATGGACTGGGCTTCCTATTCTTCCTAGACATATCAAGCAACAAACTTTCAGGGGATATACCAGCTGCATTGACAAAGTTGCCGATGCTACTATCAGAGAGAAATGCTGCCAAGTTGGACACAAGGTTCCTTGAGTTGCCTGTATATTGGACACCACTACGTCAATACCGGATGGTCAGTGCTTTTCCCAGCAAATTATGTCTAGACAACAATAATTTTACTGGTGTAATTCCCCCTGAGATCGGTCAGCTAAAAATGCTCGACATCCTCAATTTAAGCGCCAATAGATTAACTGGTGAAATACCACAAGAAATCTGCAACCTCACAAACCTGCAAATGCTTGATCTGTCGAACAATCAGCTCACAGGTGCAATACCATCTGCACTGAATGGACTGCACTTCCTTTCTAGATTTGATGTTTCTAATAAATATGCTAGAAGGATCAGTTCCAAGTGGAGGACAGTTTGATTCTTTTTCAAATTCTAGCTACAGTGGGAATCCAAAGCTATGTAGCCCTATGCTCAGCAACGACTGCAGCTCAAGACTACCTTTAGCCTCCGTGAAGCGACGGAACAAATTGCGTCTTGCATTGATTATTGGAATCACCGCCGGGGGGCTCATTGCTCTTGTTTTGCTTGCATGCTTCCTTATTGCACGATTAGTATATGATGACCACACTGAAAACGTAGTTCCCCTTCGACGCAGGCAGTGATGAAGATGTTTAATTTCTCAATGGACGCGGTGCTGAAGGTCTGATGCTTTGAACATTGTGTTTTTATTCCCTCCTGTAGTGGATATGGCTTAATGAATATTGTTTGCCACGACTTTGCGCATGCCATTCCCAGTTCTGCTCTGCTGTGGAAATATAGCAAGATATGAGATTTTTTTTTTAACCGGGCATAACCCCTTTCCATTACTTAGCATAACGGAAATACATCAGTTCAGTTCGGTACCCAGGAAACCTAGAAAGGGGAAAGCGAGTTCAACGCATCACTGGGAAACCCACGATAAACACCCGTCATCGAGCAGTCCATCATGGGGCGAAAACCCAGTGACACCAGAACAACTACTAGGACCTAACAACTCAACGATCCAGCCATTACAAGCCTTATCAATTAGGCCACACCAAAAGCTCAAACAAGAGCAGGACCCGATAGCCACATAAAAGTTTTGATCACCAGAAACGAAATGCATCCAAAAGGAACCAAACAGGGGGCGATGTAGCCGTTTGCTCGATCCGCTCCCCATTGCACTCGAACCTTCAGCCCTTCATCATGTCACCTGGCGCCGCGCAAATCCTCGTCATGCTCGAGGCGTTGATCATCAGCATCTTGGATCCACGCTCCATTGCCTCCCGGTCATCTCCATTTAGCAGCCCTGCCCAATAAGTAAGATAGCCACATGCAGAGTAAACCACATCAAAGGGAGATCTCAAATTTTTGAACTCAAAGGTTTTTCTGTTACGGCTATTCCACATCGCCCAGCAAAGAGCAGCTAGACCAAAGGTATAGAATTTCTCCCCATTGGGAGGAACGTATAACACCAAGAAAAGTACTGCCAAACATTGTTGGGGCATCGATCCGTGCCCAGGACACAGCCCACCGTTCTCCAAACGACTCTAGCCACAGGATATTAGGTGTCGATCTAGAGTGTAACTAAATGTAATTTAGTCTCTGACGCTGGATGTGTATAAAATTGTAAGCTAGTTTTACCGGTGTATACCTAGTAAATGTAACTCCACGCATTTCATCAGTGTTCTCTCCCTGTTTGAAATCCTCCAGTTAGTGAGTCTTCGACGTTTTCCACAGAAATCGACTAATGTGACAAATGAGGATCGCGTGAACGGTGTGAGAAGCTTGAGCTCGAAAACTTACGATTCGGACGAGGATCGTCCTGCATTTCCACCAGGAGCCGCTGGCACGCGTTGCCCGCGTCGGCCACCGGAACAGCGGCAGCCCCGGTCACGCGCGCGCGCGGGCGCTGCCTCGTGGGGGAAACCGCCGCTTGGCGCCGCTCCGCATGGTACCGAGGCAGCCGCGGTGCCGGCTGGATGGGCCGTGCGGCGAGGGCTCGACGGGTAAACGGAGAACGCACGCCGTACCCGAGCGTTGGCTTCTCCGTCGGCCGGCGCGGACGTACGGCGGCGAGAGGGGAACGGGCTATGGGCTATGGGCTATGGAGGACTTGTCATGTTGTAGGACCAAGGAGAGATTGGGCCGTGAGTTTTTGTGACCGATGCAGTGGACATGTTTTTTTAAACACAATACAGACGCAAGCGCTCATGTATACGCGCATATACTCGTCCCTATAAACACACACCCCCCTATAAACACACACACGTATACCCTATTCCTATGAGCACCTTCGAGAGGCTGAGACGGCATATCATCTTCAGATTTTACGAAGTCATCGTAGACGGCTCATAGTCGATGGGAACATCTCCTTCCACTGAATGCGCATTGCCGGAAATCTTGAAATAAATCCAAAATAAATGCGAGCACCAGGACTTGAACCCTGGTGGGAGTGGACATGTTGTTTGGAGGTAAAGAACGGGCAGGACTTCACGGACTGAATCAACACGTTGGTGACGCTCTGTGCCGGCGTGAGCTTCGGCTCAGTCGCATCCGCGCCGTTCGATGCATTGCTCCCCGCAGTCCCCACAGTCAGATCACCCCCCCCCCCCCCCCCCCCCCCCTCGTCCCTTACTCTTGTTTCACTCGCTCCACGGCACCCCATCTCGAAAATGTGCATCCACACACAAGGTCAACACACCCCATTATTGCAGCTCAGATCAGGCAACAAGCCCTCCTAGTTTGCTTCCGGTTTGCGGGAACGAACCCATGGATTGGTTCACAAACCAATGCAAGACAATGTTGGATGCCAAAGTGCGTCCGGACAACTCGGTCCAGAGGTCTACGAGCGATTTGAGGGTCTACTTTGGAGACACCCTAAGAGGCACATGATTCCACCAAAATGATTGCTTTTGTGCTTGAACTATCCCAGATGACTAGTATTTTGAGGAGAAGAACAAACATTTATGCTCCCTAGGACTGACACATTGAACATTACGGACCCCGCGTCGTCTCCCTGATGGCTCAGGGGAAAGAAGCGCCGCCGCTGTAACTTCTCATCCTCCCCGTCCCAGTCTGGCCGCCGCTGGAGGGGCTCCCCGGCAAAGCCCGGGCCGGCGAAGGTGGCGGCCGAGCACTCATCTCCGTCGCGGCGTGGGCATGCAGGCGCTCGGTGCGATGCGGCTCCATGGGCTGCTCTCTTGTGATGCGTGCGTGTGTGTGTATCGCGCAAGTCACGCACTCGGTGTCGGTCTGCTGAGCATACGGTTGTCCGCGCAGGTGGCATCCTCGGCGATGCCCTCTGGCTGCTGATCTGGGAGCCCATGCCCAGATCCGTTCAAGATTGGAGGGGATTGGTTTGGGGATGGTCGGCGCCCCGCGGGACGGTGGTGGTGATGTATCTGGTCACTTGGTTGCGCCGGTGAGGTGTGGTAGGTGTGCCAGGCGCAATGGGCAGGGCGTGTAGCGCTTGGTGCTGTGGTGGTTTGGCCCTAGCGCTCTTCGTCCGCCATGTCGTCTTTCTGTCAGGCGTCGACCTCTTCGATCTGGTCACTGACGAGTTCTGGTCTTCCCCGTCAGAGACCTATACGGATTGGCGTGTGTTGTCCCTGGATATCTTCATCGAAAAGGCTCCGGTCTCACGCGCTCTTATTATCAGTCAACACGGCTTCAAGAGAGCGCGGCGCGAAGCTTCGCTTTCTTATCAGAGTCATGGGACATTTCTTAGTCAAGATTCTCAAGGCATTGATAGAGGTGAAGAAAGTCATGGCGGCTGCGATTGGAGGTTTTGAAGCATTGGCGAAATATGTACAGGATGCGATGAAGATTGTGTGCTAGGTGTTTGGTTACTTGCAACAGCGGCTTCGGCAAGCGGGGGCGGCAGCACTGGAGGACTGCAGTTTTGGTGGTGCTTCTCGAGTACCGAGTCTCGATTCCTTGGGTGAAAACCCAAGGTCTGGCCTTTATTGGTTGTATCTGGCAATGACCTTGTTGAAGGCATTGTTATTTTGTTTTTTTTTGGTGAACTCGGACTTTCTCCATGGAAAACCCAGGATCTTCGATCGGGGAACAACAAAACTTGTGCATTGTTTCCTTCTTGGAGGCGTTGCTTTTGGAGAACATCTTTTGTAATTCGAGTGTTGTCTTTGGTGGTGATTAGAGTGTTGTTGTTGCTAGTGATTGATCACCGTGGCGGGTTTTTGTTTCTTCTGTTCTTTCTATTTATATTTTTGACTGTGTGTATCCTCGTTGTCTTTGGACATCCTGTTGATACAGAGGCCGGGTGTAATTGATATCTTCGTGATATTAATATATGCCCCTTCTCAAAAAAAATGTATGCTCCCTAGAGAAAATTTACATCTCAACGATGCAGAAGTTTCTATGTCGCATCAGGATGGCTCCAAAACATGTGTCATGTTGAACCCTTGTCTAACGAAAGTAATAATAATGAGCTATTTGCATGTATTCTTACATGAATGATCAAACTGAATTTAGATGAACTGGAGTGACAATTTTGTAGACAAATTGGAGCACTAACTTTTTTTTCTGTTAAAGGGCGCTTCTTGCTGTTATTGTGGAGGGCTTGGCATCTCACAGATGATGCAGTCCATGCGGTTGTAGTCTGCACCAAAGAGAAGGTAAAGCTCTGAGACAGACCATGAGAGAAGTTTGGGTGTTGCCAAGTGAGTCAAAGTTCAGATATACAGGGGTTGATCGGTTGCAGGTTCTCCTTGACACCTGTCCGGGCGAAATGAGGGCGAAAATCTTACTGTTATTGTGGAGGGCTTGGCATCTCAGAGATCATTTGCAGGCAGATTGAGGCTTGCAGAAGTGTGGAAGACGCTGAAGCAACAGCCATCCTGGCTGGCTTGTCTGCCTTATCTCTGTTTTTCAGAGGAAGAATCATGTGGAACCTGCAGCCGACAGCCTCAAATCCTACTGCTAGCTTTCCTCTGATTCATGGCATTCGTGAAGCATCAAAGTCTATCCAATCCCATCAAGTGGCTGCTGTGCGCCGAAAAGTGCAACCACCTCGCTCATGGCCTCGCGGCAGCGGCCAAATCGCAAGGAAAGATAGCCACTGGTCATGCCTTCCGAATGTAATTATAACGCTGAGTAATGTGGGTACTCAGGTTATTCTTTTTAAACAGAAAAAAAAACAGTTTTTTTTTGGTCTGTTTCAGCACGTACAAGTGTTGTTGTCGTTGTAGAATTTCTTCCTGAAACAAGTTGGAAAGATAGCGTCATCACAGTAAATGTCCAAATCCCCGCGCTTCCGAGCTATACTCGGATTCAAACCATAGACATATATGCTCCTGGTTGCCGGGCCTCTTGTTTCTTGCTCGCCCCGTCTCCCCAATTCCCGATCCATGTGAATCTGATCGGCATCCTCATCCTCCCTTCCGCCGCCGGATCGTTGCTCTCGCGACTCCGCGGCCGCGACCATGGCCGGCACCACGGTGCTTCCGCCTGCTCTGCTCCCACGCCGTAGCGCCGCCGATCTGCACTCCTGCTCCTCCCGCGTGCGCCTAAACCCTGCCTTGATGGCGAACCCCGTGGCTGCCAAGAGGCCAAAGCGTCCCGGATCCGTGCTCGACGTGCAACCGCCGGCGCCGAAGCGCGTACGGGGTGCCTGCTCCGGTGGCGAGCTCCTTGTCGCGGTCGCCGCCAACATCAAGAACAGCAGCAAGCTTCCGTGTCCCAGCAGCAGCAAGGATCCGAATAGTCCTACGTGCTTCCACCCATCCGTGATCAAGAACCAGATCGCCGAATCTCCGGAGAGCGCGACGCAATCGAACCCGCAGGTCAGCATGCGCCAACTGATCGAGAAAGCTCGCCTCACCATGGCTCTCCTCGACAAGGCTCGCTCTGCCTCCGAAGAAGAGGCCAGCCGTCGGCGCGACATAGAGCGCAGCCGAGCGGAGGCCCGGCGAAAGGTGGAGCAGATGGCGGACACCGTGCAGTTCAACGACCCCTGGATCGATCCCTCCGACGTGACCAAGTCCCCTCAGGAGCTGCTCCAAGCAAGACAGCAAGCATGGCGTTATCAAGCTCACCTCATCGAGATGGCTCATCGACGGGACTTTGCTCAAGCGATGTAAATCCACGGATGTGTGCTCAAGTGATCGAAGCAGAGGAAGAAATCATCAGCAGTGCAGTGCAGCCTTGTTGGTCTTGGTGCTAGTCTCGCTTAGCTGAGCAAAGCAGAGGAAGCAGAGTCGGCAGTAGTAGTCTGTAGGAATGTAGGAGTATTTCACTGGCATACTTTTCAGTAGTGCGAGTGAGATTCTAAATTTGGCCATCAATTAGTGCGCATTATGATCACAATTGATCAATTAATGCAAGGGATTTGCTCTATGTAAAAGCATTGGATGTGATGTATGCAAGCAGCACCAGATCTGTTTCTATTTTTTCAATCTGTTGTAGTAGTATGTTTTATGTAAAAGCATTGGATGTCATTATCCCACCAAGAAGATCACTTCTGTGCTTGAACTATTATTCCAGATGACTTCTATTTTCCTGGAGAAGAACAGATATGTGTGCTCCGTTTAGAAAAGTTTACACGTCAACAGTGCAGAATTTACTTGTCGCGTCTGGAAGGCGCCAAAAAGCATGTTTCATTCAGTACAATTGGTGTATATGCTATTTTCCTGGAGAAGAACAGATATGTTGTCTGAATTTTGCAACTGCTGTAAATTTCATTCAGTACAATTGGTGTATATTCCAGTCCAGTTTCATGTCACACTGCAGAGAAAATCAATACTTGACGGCAGTACCGCAGTAGTGTTTACTACGTTTAACTAACATGTTCATTGACATGGATCCACTGAGTTAAGGGAATTACTACAGTGCATTCAAAATCAAAACTAGTACGCAGCTTCATTTGAATTCAAACTAGTACACAGCTTCACTCAAAATCAAGTCAACTACAATGAGAAACGTTGGAACGTCCACAGGTATAGCAATTCTTCTTCCTCCTCTGTACCTTCAGTATCATCTGCAGCTTTTCAGCTTTCTCCTGAAGAGAAATTAGGAGTGCACATTTTGACACGCTGGGAAATGGAAAGATCAGCACTGCTCGGTACATGTTTTGTAGATCCTGGGGTGACCGATTCCTTTTCCTCTGTAAAGGCTATTAATTTGTTTGCATCTTGTGTACTACTCCCTCCGTCCCATAATATACGAGCGATTTTTGACAATGTGTACTTTTTAGCATAGCTTGCTATGTCAAGATGATTGTAGACACAAAACAGTCTTGTTTCTTGTTATCACTTGTAGCAGCTCTGAAATTCAGGGTTAATACTGATATTTCATTCCCTAAATAGAACTTGTCATTAATAGTTGAACTAACTACCATATACTCCCTCCGTAAACTAATATAAAAGCATTTAGATCACTGCTTTTATATTAGTTTACAGAGGGAGTACCAGTTAAAAGATAGTATGATCATCTTGAATGGTCAAAAACTTGGCCAGCGACACCATTATCCATCTTTGCCTCCATTTGGCCATCACCAGTCATTTATCTCCAATTCTCAGGAAAACTTCCAGCAAGACATTCAAAATACTAGCCATCGCGGTCGGTCTGATGCTGCTGACAATATTTCCTACCCTACGAACTACTCCGTATTAGGGGATTATCCTCACAATTGATCCAACAATACAAGGGATATTGGTAAATGTGAAAGTGTTGGGTCTGATTAATGCAAACATCTGCCACTAGATCTCCTTCTATGTTTTCATTTGATGTATGCTCCCTCCTGTTAACATTTTTTCACGAATAATATCAGGCACACGATTACAACAAGAAGATTGCTTTTGCACTCGAACTATTGCAGACAAATCTCATGTCACGTTGCAGAGACAATCAGTGCACCAGTAAACATTCCTCTAGGGTTTCCTAGAGTCCACCCGTTCCTCTGGCGGCGACGCCCGAGTCTACCACTAAACCCTACCGCCGATCGTCTGGTTCTACCCCGACGATCGACAGGCCTAGGGACCACCCGCACGCGCCTGCTGCCATGACGGATCCGGTTCCTGCGGAGGAGGATGGAGGAGCGAAGGAAGTACGGGCGGGGTTAGGGTTTGCAGATGGGAGGATCGAGGGAGAAGGAAGCCAAGAGGGAGTACCGGCGGGCAACAATCCGATCCTGAACAAACCTGAGGATGACGGGAGGGAGGACGAGGAGGTGGAACCTCACCAGGAGGATGAGGAAGATTGGGATAATCTGGGCCATGATCCGGCCTTGGAGGACGCTTTTGAGGGGTTAAAGCTTCATGGAGAAGAAGAGGAAGACTTGGATCTCTCTGGGGAAGTTGAAGAACTCATTAAGGAGGTTAGATGGTTGTGCCTGTTTAGGGTTCATACGATGCGGCCGTTTAGCCATGCGGCTTTGCTAAACTCATTGAGAAACGCGTGGTCGTGCGCCCAAGGAGTTACCTTCAATATCAAAGGGCCTAACCTATTCCTGGCTCAGTGCCATTGCTTGGGGGATTGGAAGAGGGTGATGGAGGGAGGGCCGTGGCAATTCAGGAGGGATCCAGTCGTCATTGTCGAGTATGATGGTTTCACAAACGTTGCAGAATATGCCTTGGACATGTATCCATTATGGGCTAGAATTAAGGGTTTGCCGGATGGGCTCACAAGGAAGAAAGAATTGGCTGAAAAAGTTGCTAAGAAGGTGGGCAAGCCACCCTTTACTGTTGCTGTTAATGAAGGAAGAATTAACCCGTCGAGCTTTTTGAGGGTTAGGGTTTTTGTGGATGTACATAAGCCCTTGGTGAGATTTGTTCCGATTACATTGAAGGAATATAAGCGATACCCGGTGAGCTATGAGAAATTACCGGATTTTTGCTTCTTTTGTGGTTGCATGGGTCACGTGGTGGAAGAATGTGGGGACGGTGTTCATGATCCGTCGGAGTGTGAGTGGGGGGATTGGTTGCATTGGAGCAATGAGCAGCCTATGGGGGGTGCTGGTAGTGGTCGGGGTGGAGGTGGTGTAGCTAGTGGTGCAGGAGGTAGGGGTAGAGGCGGAGCAGGAGGTGCTTTTGGAGGAGGGATCGGGGCTAGAGGAGGAGGTGGAGGCCGGGGGAAAGCTACAATGCATGCGATAAATAGAGGGGATACACATGTTCCTTCGAACTTAGGGGGTGGTGGGAGAGAGATGCAGGAGCATAATGGGGTGGAGGAGGAAGGCCGTTTGATCCGCAAGCGTCTAATAAACAGTGATGGTACAGTTTGTGTTCGTGGACAGCCGGTTCCTAATATTGCTGGTAAGGTCTCGAGCACGGTTCTATTGTTGGAGGGAGGTAGTACGTCGGAGGAGGTTGAGGGGGGTTCTTCTAATACACCGGGGAAGGTGCCAATTGTCAAGAGGAGGAAACAAAAAGGGGGTGGAGAAATTATGGATATGGATGTGGCGTCCGAGGCGGCCTCCGACTTGGAGGACCGCCGGGCCCAATGAATGTGTTAAGTTGGAACTGCCGGGGAGGGGGGAATACCCGGACAGTTCGTGAGCTAGCGACAATCACGCAGTCGCATTCCCCCAAATTGGTGTTTTTGTGTGAGACAAGGCAGAAGGCTGATAAGATGAGAAGGATCCGTGGTCGGCTGGGGTTGAAAGGCTTCACCGGAGTAGACAGCAACGGGATGAGTGGAGGGTTGGCTTTGTTTTGGCATGAGGCTTATGAGGTGGAAATACTTGATAAAGATGAACGGTACATTGATGCCCTTGTGCGGGTTGCGGCAGGAGAAATCCAATGGAGGATTACGTGCGTATATGGAGAGCCCAGAGTGGAGAACCGTCATCTTATGTGGGAGAAACTACAGAGATTGAAGAACACAAGTGATGCTCCTTGGTTAATGGTGGGCGATTTTAATGAGGCAATGTGGAGTTATGAACACTTGTCGTCAACGCCCAGGGCTGAGTCACAGATGTTAGCCTTCCGTGATACTTTGGAGATATGCGGGTTTGTTGATTTGGGCTTTGTGGGTATCCCTTTTACATATGATAACAAGAGGGGAGGGGCCGGCAATGTCCAGGTCCGTTTGGACCGCGCGGTGGCAACGAACGAGTGGAGGAACCTTTTTGCCTTCACTTCGGTATTTCATGTGCCGTCACCATGCTCTGATCATGTTGCGTTGGTACTAAAAGCATCATCTGACCAAGGGCCGCAAGGGGGTAAGCAGAGACGCTATGAATTGTTTTGGGAGAGAGATGCTGCGCTCCCGGATGTAATTAAGGAGGCTTGGGAGTCGATTGGTAATGTTCAAAACCTAGCACAACTCCGGGATGCCTTATCAAAAACAATGAGAACTTTGGGCAAGTGGAGTAGGAAGTTTGGTAATGTTAATCGGGAGTTGGCAAAGTCTCGCTCTCAATTGGAAGAACTAATGCATATGAACGCGGATAGACAGAAGATTAGAAGAGTTACGGACAAGATGAATGAGTTGCTCTACCAAGAAGAGATGTTATGGCTCTAGAGATCGAGAATCACGTGGTTGAAAGAGGGGGACAGGAACACCAAATACTTTCATAGCAAAGCTGTTTGGAGAGCGAGGAAAAAACAAAATACGAGAGCTTACAGATAGTATTGGGGTGGTGCACTCTGATTTTGCTTCCATGGGGCTGCTGGCTAATGAGTACTTCCAGAACATTTTTTCGGCTGATACGTCCTTGGATGCCTCACCGATTCTGGACCGTCTGGACACTAGGGTATCGGCTGAAGATAACTCCAAGCTTTGCAAGGATTTTTCGGATAAGGAAATATCTGATGCACTGTTTCAAATAGGCCCGCTCAAGGCGCCGGGCCCGGATGGCCTCCCGGCACGGTTTTTCCAGCGCAACTGGAGCACACTAAAGGAAGGGGTTTTGGCAGCAGTGAAAGACTTTTTCCAATCGGGAGTTATGCCGGAGGGGGTAAATTCTACATCCATTGTGCTTATTCCTAAAATCCCAAATCCCACCAAACTTTTAGATTACAGGCCTATCAGTCTCTGTAACGTTATTTACAAGGTAATCTCGAAGTGTTTGGTTAACAGGTTGAGACCTCTTTTGGATGATCTCATCTCTCCGGAGCAGAGTGCTTTTATTCCGGGAAGAATGATTACGGACAATTCGCTTGTGGCCTTCGAGTGTATCCACCACATCAAGCAAGAGAAGGATCCAACGAAAAGCTTTTGTGCATATAAGTTGGATCTGTCCAAGGCTTATGATAGGGTCGATTGGGTCTTTTTGAGGCAAGTGATGCAAAAGTTGGGTTTCTCTCAGCGATGGGTTAACTGGATTATGACATGTGTCACGTCGGTGAGATACTCGGTGAATTTTAATGGAACCCTCTTGGATTCGTTTGCGCCGTCGCGAGGGCTTTGGCAAGGAGACCCCTTATCGCCATTCTTATTTTTGTTTGTGGCAGATGGACTTTCAGCTTTGTTGAGGAAAAGTGTGGAGATGGGTGAGTTAACTCCTGTCAAGGTGTGTAGAGGCGCGCCGGGTATATCACATTTACTCTTTGCTCATGATACAATCCTGTTTTTTCAAGCTTCTAAAGCTCAGGCTGAAAGGGTGAAAGCTATTTTGGATGTGTATGGTTCGGCCACTGGACAGAGTCTCAATTTTGATAAATGTTCACTATTATTTGGTGATGCATGCCCAGGGCCAACCCAAGAGGAGATCCGATTGGCACTTAATGTTACTAGCCACTTCTTTGAGGATAAGTACTTGGGGCTGCCCACACCGGAGGGGAGGATGTCGAAGGGGCGCTTCCAGAACCTGCAAGCTAGACTGACAAAACGTTTGGTGCAGTGGGGAGATGGACATCTAGCCCAACCAGGACGCGAGGTGCTGATCAAATCAGTAGCTCAGGCGCTGCCGACCTACATAATGGGAGTCTTCAAAGTGCCCTTCTCGGTTTGCGATGATCTCACTCGTATGGTAAGAAATTTTTATTGGGGCTCGGCGGAAGGCAAGAGGAAAGTGCATTGGCGCGGATGGGACTATTTGATGCAGCCCAAGTCGAAGGGAGGAGTGGGGTTCTGAGACTTTCGGATGTTTAACCAAGCCCTATTAGCGCGTCAAGCGTGGCGGCTCTTAACTAAACCAGATAGCCTGTGTGCTCAAGTTTTAAAAGCAAGGTATTACCCATTGGGCAGGTTGGATGATACAGTTTTCACTGGGAATGCGTCGTCGTCATGGCAAGCGATCAGTTATGGATTGGATCTTTTGAAGAAGGGCCTAGTATGGAGAGTTGGCAACGGCAGAAGTATTCGAGTTTGGCAAGATAACTGGATCCCTAGGCCTTTTTCTTACAAACCAATCTCTCCGCAGGGAAGATGTCGTGTTCGGTTCGTGTCTGACTTGTTAAACCAGAATGGATCATGGAATTTTGAGCTTTTGAATGCTTACTTTGTTGCTGCGGATGTACAAGAAATTGCAAAGATCAGAGCATCCCCGAGGTTGGAGGACGATGTGTTAGCATGGGGGCCAGGAAAATATGGTATATTTACTGTTAAGTCGGCCTATAATCTGGCCTTTGAGGAGGCGCACCGGGCCACTGATGCATCTTCCAGCTCGTCACCGTCAGGACAGAGGAAGTGTTGGGATTTTGTTTGGAAAAGCTGGGCACCTCCTTCAGTTCGTAACTTTGCATGGAGGCTTGCCACAAATTCACTCCCTACTTGGCAGCGGAAGCATAAAATTGGGCTCGAAGTTGGTAGCAATTGTCTGGTTTGTGGGGTGGAGGAGGAAGACAATTTTCATCCGTTCGTTAACTGCCAGTTTGGACGGGACCTGTACCTTGCCATGTCCAAAGTATGGACGATTCCGGAGTTGGAATCCATACGCCACAACGGGAAGGAGTGGCTGCTCCATGTTCTAGCACCATTGAATGATGTAGGGCGGATGATGGTCTTGATGATATTTTGGAGAAGCTGGTTTATCCGGAACGAAGTGGTGCACTGCAAGCCTGTACCACTTATGGAGGCTTCAGTACGGTTCTTGCGAAGCTATGTGGACTCTCTGATCGGCATCAAGTTATTCCCGCATGCAGATCCAGCAAAAGGCAAGTCTCCTATAGTGTATGAAAAACCAATGCCATCTGGAAGTGTCACTACTGTGTCAGAGGAGATACGATGGAAGCCGCCGGAGTTGGGATGGAACAAACTGAACACTGACGGGTCCTTTGATTCGTCTGGCAATGCTGGGGCGGGAATGATTTTACGAGACCACCGTGGGACCATTAATTTCTCGGCGTGCAGAACCTTGTACTCCTGTAGAGATGCCTTGGAGGCGGAGCTTTGCGCTTGCATGGAAGGGATATCGTTGGCGATTCAACGGAGCGATCTTCCTATACTGCTGGAACTGGATTCTCTTGAGGCCGTGGCTATGATCTCATGTGACATCGTCGACCGCTCCGTCTACGCTTCCGTCGTGAAGGAGATTAAGCACTTATTTTCCCTTAGACAGATGCGTATTTCTCATATTGTTAGATCTCAGAATAAGGCTAGTGATTTTTTAGCAGGGTTTGCTAGAACCCAAGGTAGGACCATGATCTGGCTAGGGGTTGGTCCGGTTGAGTTGATGGAGATTGCTTCTCTTGATTGTAAGGACATCTTGATTGAGTAATGCAAGTTTTTATCCCGCAAAAAAAAAAATACATACATACGAATTAGTGTAGGAACATACAAACAGGTAAGCACTCATATCGCCCTCCAAGGTTTATGTTTGTACAAAATGGGTGTTTATTGTTTCTCTGGAGCCATTGTTCTATCATAGAAACTGAACTCTGAGTGGACAATAAAGTTATATTGTTTGATGAAATTATCTGCCATCTGGACTGTAGTAAGTATTAATTGAAATAGATGGGCGATCTATAATAATCGGTTGTATAATTGAAGGTGTCTTGTACTATAAACCATCACGCTTGATAAATCATCGCCGTAGTCATCACACTGCACGGACAGAAATGTAGGATGGTTCGAATCTACTGCACACTGAAGCCAACGCGATCGATTGGGGGCAGAAAACAACAGCGACAGAATGGGAATGGGGGAATTTTCACAAAGCGCACTAGTACAGAGCAAGATATTGCAGAAGAATTCGAGGCTAAAATGCTGGGATTTCCATTCTATCATACTACATCCAGACACTGAACACTGAACAAGAGCAGCGAGATGCGGCCATTACACTGAAGACAATGAACACTGGACACCCATAGCTAGCTATGCTACGAATCTGGCTGTAGGCGTGAGGAGGATTCGACTGGACGGGCGCGGCCTAGCCGCCGAAGCCGTAGAGGGTGCGGCCCTGGCGCTTGAGTGCGTAGACGACGTCCATGGCGGTGACGGTCTTTCGGCGGGCGTGCTCGGTGTAGGTGACGGCGTCGCGGATGACGTTCTCGAGGAAGATCTTGAGCACGCCGCGGGTCTCCTCGTAGATGAGCCCCGAGATGCGCTTCACGCCGCCCCTGCGAGCCAGACGGCGGATGGCCGGCTTGGTGATGCCCTTGCCCAGCCCCTTCCCTCCCTTGCCGCGGCCGGACATCTTCGACGCTTCTCTCTCCGGCTACCTTCCCTTGGCTAGTGGCTGTTGCAGCCGTGTGGTGTGGTCGATGTTGGTGGCGTGTGGGGGATTTATGACTGCGAGGTTTCGGGGGAGAAGAGGGGCGTCGTCCGCGTGATGCGAACAGCAGCCGTCAGATGGGAGATGAATGGCTGTGAGTGGGGGAGGACGGGTGGCGCGGATCGGTGACATGGCAGGGCGCTGGGACTCCGCGGGAGGAGGTGTGTTTTCTTTTTGTCAGAAATAGGCTCAAGAAGGGCACTGCTTCGAATGAGCTCCCTACATGGACGACAAATATCCGGACGAAATCTAGACGATGGATCAAATCATCCATTAAATTTCATCTTTTCGCAAATCAGAACTGTTTAAAGATGGACATTGTTCAGATTTCATCCACGAAGTGTCGTGTGCAGAGTATTTTCAGCTTCAAGTCGGGAATTACACCAGACCACCATTGAAAGTACATGTAGTCCCCATGTGTGGTTTTGGTAATTAAATGACAATCCTAATGGACTAATTTTTGCATTGAGATATACATTTGAAGGAAAGTTTCATTTGCAATGCATGAAGAATATTGGATGAATTGATGGATGAAATCCATCAACATAAATATAGATTTTTTTTTCAAAACTAGCACGTTTTTTTATAGCAATTTCGAAAACCAGCAGTGCTAACTCGTTATTTTCAAAACTAGCACCCCGTCGGCCTGCCGTGGGCCGAGGGGGGGCCTGTCGGCCTCCAGTGGGCCGAGGAGGGCCTGTCGGCTTCCAGCCGGCCGAGGGGGGGCTGTCGGCCTCCTGCTGGCCGAGGGGGGCCTGTCGGCCTCCCGTTGGCCGAGGGGTGTCAAGGGCACAAAACGTAATTAAGATGGCCTCAAATGAAAAAGTTATCAACATGAAAAATCTTCGTCTCGTCGAAACGGTTGATTTTGATATAAAAATCGTCTTAATCCGAGGTCGTATGCAACCTGTAGAGCCAAAACAAGATCAGGGGCAGAAGCTGCACAGTTACTTCGGGCAGAGTACACAAATTATTCGTCTGCACCGGAAAGACTGCTTGCGTACCGCGCTTCCGGCCGGGTCTCCTTCGACGTGAGCTACGGTGCATCACCCCCGACGTCGAGGGTACACTGTGGTGTTTTTGTGTGCATCACCCCCAGCGCCGAGGGTACACGGTGACGGGCCTAAGAGGTGACCATTGCCTCTACTTTGCATGGTGGATGATGCCACCGCCGAAAGTTTTGGTCTCAATTCCTGCCATCGCAACAGAGACATTTCTTCAATGCCCGCATGCCCGGTGCAGACGAACAATGCCCACATCGATTTATGAGGCGGACGGACTTCCCGTACAATAAAAGGACTAAAAATTCTATCCAAAAATCTTTGGCAATTTTTCGGATCCATTCGAAGCCTCCGAGTGGTTTGGTTCGATCTCACCGAGTGAACGTGACCAAATTTATAGCGCACGTCATGAGCGATAAGCTATTCCAAAAGCTATATCAAAAACAGAATGTTCTGCAGTGTGCATAAACTAAGACATTTGGTTTGGTCCGACCATCTTGGAGTTTTGGACACCATCAACGGAAAAAAATTGCTTGACTTTTTCTTATAGTGAGCCTTTCGTTTTTCTTAAGGACTAGAAATGTATAAGAAGTTAAACGCATTGTGGCGTATGTTCCTAGGGCCCTTGGGTTTGACACCCGAATAACCCATAGGAGGCTCCGTGTCTTCCGCATCTCTTCTCCTGATCCTATCTATCATCCGTATTTGCTATCATCCATATTTGCTATCATAGTAGGTTCCTTTCATTTATTTTATATGACCAATTCCGTTTATTTATAGGACCCATAGTCTATTTGACCATGTAAAATTTATTCCTTAATATGGTATCCTCGATGTGAGTTTGTGTGGCTCGATTCCATCGCCGAAGACACCATGGATCTAGGTTTACTAAATGCACTCATTTTTAGTCCCAATTAGTGTTTCACAGGACAAAGTGCAAATATACTAATATATCCTACAAGTGTCAGGGAGGTTCTTTCCCATTCACATACTTGGGCTTGACCTTGAGCATAACATGCCTACGAATTCTACCCTTGATTCAAGGAAGGGAAAAGAGATTAGATATGTGTTCTGATTATGGAGGGAGACTTCAAATTATCAATGTTTTTCTTTCATCTCTTCCAAACTTATGGCACCACCGAGGAGTTTGATTAATATGCGATACGCAATCTTTGGATGAGGAAGGATTCGAAAAAGAAGAATACACCTTTGGCTACATTTAATATAGACTGTAGGCAAAAGATTAGGAAGGTCTTGGGTCATTAACCTGGAAGTTCGGAATTTCAAACATCAAGGATGGATTGCTAGTTCAGAATTTCAAACATCAAGAATGGACTACTCGACGCCGGGGGTGATGCACCGTAGCTCACGTCGAAGGAGACCCGGCCGGAAGCGCGGTACGCAAGCAGTCTTCCCGGTGCAGACGAATAATTTTTCGGATCAAAAATCGTAACTTTAACTCGGACAGGAATCTTTGGCAATTTTTCGGATCCATTCGGAGCCTCCGAGTGGTTTGGTTCGGTCTCACCGAGTGAACGTGACCAAACTTGTGTACTCTTCTATATTCCACACGGTCTCACCGAGTGCACCGGGTGTCCCGTGACAAATTTTCTGACATCTATTCGGTCTGTCCGAAGTAACTGTGCAGCTTCTGTCCCTGACCTTATTTTGGCTCTACAGGTTGCATATGACCTCAGATTAAGACGATTTTTATATCAAAATCAACCGTTTCGACGAGACGAAGATTTTTCATGTTGATAACTTTTTCATTTGAGACCATCTTAATTACGTTTTGTGCCCCTGACACCCCTCGGCCAACGGGAGGCCGACAGGCCCCCCCCCCTCGGCCAGCTGGAGGCCGACAGGCCCCCCCTCGGCCAGCTGGAGGCCGACAGGCCCCCCTCAGCCCCCGGCAGGCCGACGGGGTGCTAGTTTTGAAAATATCGAGTTAGCACTGCTAGTTTTCGAAATTGCTATAAAAAATGTGCTAGTTTTGAAAAAAATCATAAATATATGCATTGAGACTTGATAATGAATGACAATTCCTATGAAGAAACAATGACATCAAGTTATATAGGAAGGTTTGTTCCATGGGTGATGCAAGAAGGATATTGAATGGATTCAGAATGAATGCCATATACATATAGTTGTGCATCAAGATTAATCATGGAGCAAAGATAAATGTTGACCAAGATGAAGACCGAAGATTGAATTCAAAGATGGTCAACACACAAGCGCATATCATGTGCCACATGGGATCTTGTGGTATGGTAAGAATTTGTCAATTGCGCTTTGTGTACTAACCCATTCTATGTGTTTTCTATGTCTGTGTGGGTTAGATGATTCTCATGGACTTACATCAAGAGAAAATTTTCAAGTGCCCATGAGAGGATGACATCAAGTGATGATGATCATGGTTTACAAGGGCAAGTTCAAGATAGGCAGTCTGGAGAATTACATGCTTGAAGCTTGCAGATGATCATGTGATGGACACGTGAAGATGAATACAAAGCAAAGCTACCCACATTGTGTATGGGGGAGCTACTTGAAGACTTCACCAATGTCTTGCCTTCAACTTGAGCCAAGAAGAAACATCAACATCAAGCTCAAGTGAAAGGCTCGAGTCAAAGGTATTAGTTCCTTTGACATTAGTGTTGTGGAATGATGACCACCGAAGGAACACATACACTCAAGAATGGATTCTCGATAACTATGTAGTGTAGCTCTTTTATGATTCTTGAGTTATAGGGATCCCGCACTATTAAGAGGGGATCAAAGGGGTTCGTGATAGATTTGCTCAAGTCAACATCTTCTCTACACAATTCCACTCCCATCCTATACATCAAAGAAAATCCAAAGCCAAATAGGGTTCCCAAATATATGTTAAAACCTTTGCATATTTGGCATTATCCATTTTGCTTGATCTTGAGTGGTTCTCTATGTGAAGACCTGGGGTTTTTCCATAGCTACAAAACGAGCCCAAGATCATCAAAATCGAAGTTCGTATGAAAAAGTTGTGCATGTTTTATTATCTGGAGGGCCGGAAGTTCCGGGCTACCCGGAAGTTCCGGGCTGCCCGGAGGTTCCGGGGTCCGGACGTTCCGGGATAGGTTCCGGGCGAAGTTCCGGGCTTTCCAGAGTGTTGCGCTGATATTCTCCAAAGGGATCCCGGAAGTTCCGGGCATGCCCGGAAGTTCCGGGCTGCGTTTTTCTGTGCATAACGGGCAGATTTGGTGGGGGCACTATATAAGGTTCCCTTCTTCCCCAACGAGCTAGGATTCCACATCCAAAATTTCCCCATTCTTGAGAGCTCACTCCTCCTCCCCCAAGCCTCAAAACTCCAATCCATTTGGGGGAAAACTATCCCATGGATCTAGGGTTCATTTGTTGAACTCTTCATCCAAAGGAACCCAAGAACACCCAAGTGGTTCCCTCTCCTTTCTCCTACACCAAATCAAAGATTTCGGAGAGATTTGTGAGAGTTCTTGAGAGAGATTTCATCCAAGCATACATCCACTCCTCCTCTCTCTTTTGACCAAAGCAATTTGTGATTTGAGCAAGTCTTGAGCATTTCCCCCTTTGGTCTTGTTACTCTTGGAGGTTGGAGAGTCCTAGGCGGTAGGAGTACTCCGGTGAGGAATCAACTTGTGATTTGTCCCCCGGAAAGTTTGTGAAGGTTTGGAGGCCGCCTCAAGGTCTACCACTAGTGGTTGAGAATCGCCTTAGTGGTGATATCTCAAGGAGAATAGGGTGAGCCTTCGTGGTGTTGGTGTGCCTTCATGGTAACACCCATCCCTCCAACGGTGACTAGCTTTCCTCCAAGGAAGTGAACATCGGGATACATCCTTGTCTCCGTGACTTCGGTTATCCCTAACCCTTTCTCCTTACTTGTGGTTTACTTTGGTCACTTGACCGTGCATTCACTATATCTTGTTGTACTCATTATATTGTGTTGGTTACCATATCGTAGAGATTATTTAGGCCAACACTTTATAGTCCGCAATTCATACTTGCTACTATCGCGTGATATTTTTTTATAAGTTTGTGTAACTTACTTGTGCTTACTAGTATCCTTGTTGTGCTCATCTTTTTTAGAATAAGTTGTTGGTGCACTGAGTTGAGCCTAGTATATTTAGGATTTGTGCTTGAAAAGTATCCGCTTAATATATTTCCGCATTAGGATATAGCCAAATTCGTAAAAGATTTTAAAACGCCTATTCACCCCCCCCCCCCTCTAGGCGACATCGTGGTCCTTTCAACCATTACAAGCATTGAAAAAGACAACAAATGGTCAAAAGATACAAGAGGGCATCCGAAGAATCTTATAGCTCTACGCTAAAGCTAGCACTAAACATAAAAGGAATGAAAGCACTACTAGCAAAGCGAAGACCGCTGCACTCGGCACGAGAAACTTGAGCAGAGGAGGCACGAAGAAGCATTGGTGACAGGAAGATCGACGACACCTTCATGTACTCATGTCGCAGAGGGACCCTACCCTCTCGCCTTGGCTCAAAAGGCGCCGAACCGTCGGACATGAGGAATGCTCACCCGAGAGCAAGAGAGGTGCTGAACTCGTGACCCGAAATAGCCTTAGAGCACGATCACCTTGACGAACAGAGCATGCCAGTTCGACCACATCGCCAAAGATCTTGGACACCAGAGCGCAGCGGGAAAGCCACCGGGTATAGATGCAAGGGCAGCAAGCCAACAAAACGAGAGAGGAGAGATGAGGCAGACATGTCGCTCACTAAAGAGAAGAACCGGGAGCCTCCCGGCCAATGACGCACGGCATCCGCCGAGAAGGGGAACCCTTTCCCCTTCCACCGGAACGAAGACGTCGTACTGCTGGACAAAGCCACACACACCGCCGGGGAACACTACCTATGAGAAGACCAGGGCATCGGCCGCCAAATCCCCACCGCTCGAGAACTAGAGCCACCCAAAGCTCACACCTTCAGCTCCCCTCTCACAGAGCCGAAAACATACCCAAGGCGACACCTCCATGGAGGGCACAACATGAAGTGCGTCGATGTCACCCAATCCACAAAGGATTGTGACTTTCGTCCGGGCAGTGGGTCGAGGGGGATGTAGGAGACCTCAACCATGCCTCCAAGGAGGATGAACGGTGCCTCAGAACGTCATCGTTGTCGGGTCGGAATTACCGGCCAAGGTTAATTTCCGCCGATCCTGAACAAACCACCGGCACCCGCCGAGCTCCATAGCCGGTGACAAATCGCCACGAACAACTGGAACTGGCAGGGAAAAGAGAGGCAAAGGGGAACATGCACCTCAGATGTGATGGGAAGAATGCTCCGCGTCGCAGCTGTCACCCGCCGCTGTCTCTTCTTCCGGGAGGACGAAGACATCGAGCAAAGCCCCTCACAAACGACGCCCACTGCCTGGACGCCATCGCCGCACCAGCAAGGGCCACCGCCCAGATCCCGAAGACCACCACAAGAGATGGAGCGGCGAAGGCCTCGCCGCCACCTTCACCGGTGTCCACCCGAGCTTGCCCGGCGAACACCCCGGTTGGGCGCGATGAGGAAGGGGAGGGGTTGGCGGTGTGCGTGGAAACCCTAGTCGCCGCCCGAGTCGCCCGAGCGAACGACGCGGGGGCCATTTCCGTAAGTCAGGCGTGTTCTCGTGAGTACAACCGAGGTGTGTTTACTCGGTGTTAGGAATAAATTAGCACATGCTAACTAATGAATCGTTATTAACAAACCGTCATTAGTGTGTCCATACACCTAAAACAGTCACCTCTCCGTATGGACACTTCACTTCGGATACGTCCCTTCTCCCTCTCTCAGACAACATGTAACCGACATCTCTCAAGGTATCCCCTCGGCTTGTGTATATACCATTAGATCAGTGAAATCCTTGGCAGTTGATTCATTCATCTATTCTCAGTTTTACTTTTAACATGTTATCAACACTTGCTCTCTCCAAAATGAGTGATTTGGCCATGCTGATAAAATACCCCTTGGCCAAGATCAAAGAAGAAGACCCGATGCACGGCATCAACCTCCATCGATTAAACAATCGAAAGCCACGAACAAACTCTGCCAAAGGAAAGAAAATCAATCAATTGAGCGGATTGATCATACTCCAAGTAGGAACAATGAGAACTTGAAACTGGGCACAATTTTGAATCACACAAGGAGGACACACAGAAAAAGGACAGTAACCGATTGCCTTTTTTTAGATCTAGGGGTGTGTGTGTCAATTCCTTGACAAGGCAGCTACTTGCAATCCAGCCCTACTTGTCAGAAAGTGATCAAACAGGCTAAATCCTCCGACCAGTGCTTTATGCAAAAAGTTTAGTAGAAACATGATGAATTTTGCAGTAAATTAGCGAATAGGTGATTTTTTTGTAAACCTAGCCACAAATGTGGTAGTTTTGTGCAATTAACTCTCTTAATGAGATCGGTCACGGATCAACGCACTCGATTCCGGACGGAGTAAGCTCTAAGTGGCGATGGCCTCGTTCTCGCCCTTCCTCCTTTTTTCCATGGATGTGCATGGTTGTGGCTGCTGCATCCGTGGCCTCCAGCGGCATGCCCATCTACGGCGGCGGCGGTCACATCCTGACAACAACGCTCCTCCCTGAAGGAGCACCATGGTGTGGCATGTTGCCCTCTCTCCGGCGCGGCTCGCAGCCTGATGGTAGAGATGGCTAACGGCTGACGCGCACCTCTAGGAAGCAGCACTGCCTGGAGCGATTGTACCGCTCACCTGAGCTGTTGTACCGCTCAAGGGCTTTTTTGCCCAATGGTTAGATTTGGAGGAGGGACTATAAAAGAAAAGGGTTCTTCCTCCTCCCACCTACCTCTTGCCTCCCTCTCTCCCTCATTAAATGTTTTGTAAACTCTCACGTGGAGAAGGGCAAAACTATCTAATCCCTATATCCTGACAAGCCATGCCAATTGCCAACCACCACAGCCTCCTCCAAATCATTGGACTGCTCCACCCCTAGTTGTTAACCTTAAGAGGTAATATCATCAGGAGTCATAGAACTTGCGTCACATGTTCAGTTTGATGCTAGAACTTTAAAAATACGATTTTGTGGTCACCTAACTTGACCCAAGCGTGCAGATACAGTCACACTACGCGTATGCGGGCGTATCCATGTGTATCCCCCACTTGCCAGTGATGTATTTTTACACAAAACACCCAATCTTTTTATTTGTGGAAAAAGGTCAAGCACAGAGACGCATTTTTGAACAAAACACCCTCACATTTTTCTATTTACGGAAAAACAGGACCGCAATACTATACATATATGCAAAAAATAACCAACAAAAAGCGTGCGCCAGGACTCGAACCAGCCAAAAATTTATTCAACACGAAACGGTGTAGCCACTAGGACATTCAGGTCAATATGGATAACGAGCTAATATGTACACTTGATGAGGATTCATGTGGATCTTAATTGGTATGCGGATAATACGGCCCATTGTGCAGGCGCTATTTTTTAAAGATATTTATAAAACATAAGTAATAAAATTATTTTCAAATATTTATGTGTCAAGACATACAGATAATGATTATCACATAAAAAAAATTTAAATACAAACATGTATAATATATATATATATATATATATATATATATATATATATATATATTAGTAAAACATAAGTAATAAAAACATTTAAGATGTTTGTAAAACATAAGTAATAAAATTATGTTCAAATATTTATGCGGTAAAAATACTATACATGCAAACGGTGATTAGTAAATAAAAACATTTAAATATAAACATGTGTATTATATATTTTTTAGTAAATACGTACATTGAAAATGTTTATTAAATAAATATGTTTAATGAATCCAAAATAATATACACTTGCAACTTATATTTAAATTGTACAAAATGATGAACCCAAACATTTACTAAATATTTATGAATATTCAGTTGTGTATAAATTTTATACATGACTTATATTCAAAAAAGTTTATAACTTAAATATTAGCGAATATTCATTTCTGTGCTCGAGCTCATCTGCACCCTATGAACTGCAAAATGAAAAAATACAAAAAAAATCAAAAAATTTGATTTTTTTTTTTTTTTGCATGGTAGATGTTTCAGTGCATGAGGTATGTGCCAAATTTTAGATCGTTTGGACATCGGTGTAGCTCTCATAAAAAAAGAAAAATTTGTCCAAACAGTACACTTTTTCAGAGACCCCAAATTAGTCTTTTTTGCTGAGAGCTCCTCAGATGTCAAAATGAGCTGAAATTTTGCACGAACCTCACGCTCTGAAACATCTTCCATGCAAACAAAAATTCAGATTTTTTTTTTGAATTTTTTCAGTATTTTTTTGATTTTACTATTCATGGTGGGTGTAAATGAGCTCAGGAGCCAAATCAGCCCTCTCAAATATTAGCCATGATTGAATATTCATATTAACAGTTGGAGTATATTTTAAGTTATGAATATTTTTAATTATACAAACATAAAACTATACAAATGTGCGAATAATTATTGAAATGATTGTATAAAATAATATTTTTGAATTGTAATTTTGAAAACCAAATATGTAATTCGCAGATTTATATAATACACATGTTTATATATTTAAAAAGTAGCGCGGGCAAAAGTGGGTACTCAGGTTATTCTCCAAAAAATTTGCTTCAGGACGTAGAAGTGCTGTTGTCGTTGTAGAATTTCTTGCTGAAACAAGTTGGAAAGATAGCGTCATAACAGTAAATGTCCGCGCGTTCGAGCTATACTCGGATTCAAACCATAGACAGATAGATACTCCTGGTTGCCGCGTCTCTTCTTTCTTGCTCGCCCCGTCTCCCCAATTCCCGATCCATCTGAATCTGATCGGCATCCTCATCCTCCCTTCTGCCGCCGGATCGTTGCTCTCGCGACTCCTCGGCCGCGACCATGGGCGACACCACGGTGGTTCCCCGGTCTCTGCTCCCGCGCCGTAGCGTCGCCGCCGCCGCTGACCAGCACTCCAGTTGCTCCCGCGTGCGCCTAAACCCTGCCTCGATGGCCAACCCCGCTGCTGCCAAGACGCCGAAGCGGCCCGTGTCCGTGCGCGACGGGCAGCCGCCGGCGCCGAAGCGCGTACGCGGTGCCAGCTCCGGGGACGAGCTCCATGTGACAGCCCCCGCCAACATCAAGAACAGCAGCAAGATTCCGTGTCCCAGCAGCGGCAACGATCCGAGGAGTCCCACGTGCCTCCACGCCTCCGTGATCAAGAACCAGGTCGCCGAATCTCCGGCGAGCGCGACGCAATCAAAGCCGCCGATCAGCATGCGCGAACTGATCGAGAACGCTCGCCTCGCCATGGCTCGCGCTGCCGCCGAAGAGCGGATGGTGGACATGGATTGGGCTCACCCTGCCGCCGAAGAAGAGGCCAGCCGTCGGCGGGACATCGAGCGCAGCCGAGCGGAGGCCCGGCGAAAGGTGGAGCAGATGGTGGACACGGTGGAGTTCGAGCGGATGGTGGACATGGATTGGGCTCACCCTGCCGCCGAAGAAGAGGCCAGCCGTCGGCGGGACATCGAGCGCAGCCGAGCGGAGGCCCGGCGAAAGGTGGAGCAGATGGTGGACACGGTGGAGTTCAACGACCCATACATTGATCCCTCCGACGTGACCAAGTCTCCTGAGGAGCTGCTCCAAGTAAGACAAGAAGCATGGCGTGCTCAAGCTCAGCTCATGGAGATGGCTCGTCGACGGGACTTTGCTCAAGCGATGCAAATCCACGGATGAGTGCTCAGGTGATCGAAGCAGAGGAAGAAATCATCAGCAGTGCAAGCTTCTTGGTGGTAGTCTTACATCAGAGGAAGCAAAGCAGAGGAAGCAGAGTCAGCAGTTTTCCAGTAGCTGAGAAAATCAGAGGAAGCAAATGAGAAAAGCAGAGTCATCAAGTTGTCAACTATGTAATCTAGTCGCAAGTGTGTAGCTACAAGTTCTCCAGTAGTGCGAGTGAAATCCTGAATTTGGCCATTAATTAGTGTGCATTATGATCACAATTGATCAATTAATGCAAGGGATTGTTTTAGATAGTAAAAGCATTGGATCTGATGTATGCAAGCATATGCCACTAGCTCTCTTTCTATGTTTTCATCTGATGTATGCTCCCTCCTGTGAACATCTTTAGAGGAATGCTTTTATGCTCGAACCGTTCCAAGGGACTGTTGTTGTTCAGGAGGAAAACAGATATGTGCGCTCCCTCTAGAAAAAGTTTACATCGAATTTATTCGTCGTATCAGGAGGGCACCAAAAAGCTCTCAGGAGGGCACCAAAAAGTTCATGTGCACTTGCTCTCTGAATTTTGCAACTGCTGCAAATTTCGTTCGTTACAATTGGTGCCAATATCAGGCCAATTTCATGCCACCTTGAAGAGAAAATAAATACTTACAACAATGGTGTTTACTGCATTGAGTTCACATATTTATTGACATAGATCCACCGGATTACAAGGGAACTACAATGCCTGATACATCATCTGAATTCACAGTACTATACAACTTCATTCAAAATCAACTGAATTACAGGAAAACGTCGACAGCATTCACAGGCGTTGCAGTTTCTCCTCTGCCTCTGTAATCCAGAGGAAACCGAGAGCAATAACAACACTAACAAAGCCAACCAGAGGCGAGTTCGGCAGAGAACCTGAGCAGCATCGACCAACCCAACCGAGCATTGACGTGGCACAACCCGGTGGAGCAGAGTAGAGCAAGAGAGCAGCATCGTGGCCCAACCCGGTGGTGCAGAGTAGAGCAAGAGAGCAGCAGTAGCAGCACAGGGGAGCGAGTTAAACGTACAAGTGTTGCTGATGTTGTTGTTTTCTTCCCGAAATGGTACTTACCGATGGTGACTTGTTCTGCAAAGTGTGATGTGCTCTATATATTGCCCCACCAGAGCCCTGTAATCAAGGTTCCCTAAACTAATCCCGTCCTATGACAGGCACGTTGACTTGGAGGTACTCCCTCTGTAAATAAATATAAGAGCATTTAGATCTCTACTCTAGTGATCTAAACACTCTTATATTTCTTTGCGGAGAGAGTACTCTCCAACGAATTTACCTGCTCCCCGACACCTCACGGTCTGTCGTTACCGACACGTGTAATGAAATGGTCAGAGTTGTTTGTTTTTCTACATTACTTGTGATTTACTACTACACACACGACTAGGGATTAGGAAGACCTGGAAGCAGTATACTACCACAAGGGAGTAGGGAGTCCTGCCGTTAGCCGTAGAATAAACGTTGGTATACGCTGCTTCTCTTTTCATTCTTGAGCTAAAAAGAGTAAAGATTTGCTAAAGAAGGAGAGGAAATTATAGCTACCCTTTCGTTGCACATGTTGCTCGCCGAGTTTAGGTAAGGCCGCAACCCGTTCTTGATCTAAACCACCATCCATGTTCCTGTATGGCTCATGGATTCAGTTGTAGGAACACTGCGCCTTGCCCAAAATGTTTTCATGCAAGATAATTGAGAAAGCCATGCTCCAACAGCTCCATTTCGCATCAAGCAGCAGCGATAAAACAACCATGCCTTTTCATGGCCTCGCTGTTGTGCTGCTGCTGCTCTGTTTGCTTATCCCACAAGTTCCTGCACGGAGCATGAGAGCACCGCACTCTCTGACTTCCTAAGCGGGCTCGTGCCGGGCAGCGATAAAACAATCATTTGTCATGCTTGACCTCTCACATAACCAATTCTGCGGCAATATTTCTCCGGGGTTTGGCAGTTGCTCGATGCTGAGAGTGCTGAAGGTTGGCCACAACAACCTTACTGGAGCTCTCCCTGATGGACTATTCAATGCTACCTCACTGGAGCACCTCTCTTTGGCCAACAATGGTTTGCAGGGTGTTCTTGATGGTTCCAGCATAGTCAAATTAAACCGTCTGACTGTCCTTGATCTTGGATTGACTGGTCTCAGTGGCAAGATTCCAGACTCTGTCGGCCAGCTAAGAAGATTGGAGGAACTCTACTTGGACAACAACAATATGTCTGGTGAGCTGCCATCGACACTAGCAGTGGCGGAGCATGACGAGCAACTAAGGGGGGGCCGATTTTTTCAACCAGAAAGACAAATATGCCAGAAAATTCAAAAACAAGCATGACTCGCAGTGTAAAATTTACAAAAAATAATCATTGTTACATGAAACGATAATTTGGCAATCATTGTTCCTTCTTACATTCAAGCTCTTTAATTTTGCAATCATCTTCTTACATTCAAGTCTCTTTAATTTGATATATAACCAGAAAATGGTTGGCCAATTTAAGATCTGATAATCTGAATCATGTTTCTTTAGTTTATACAACAAGCTAACCCTCATGGGTCAGCAATCAGAAAATGTTTTTTTCCAACAAAGAGCAATCATAACATATGTGAATCAAGTTTCCATGGTAATTCACGTGGACCTTGCTTCTTCAGTCCTTCGACAAGAGGTCATTTTTCAGTTCATCGGCTGTCGTTGTTGGCCCAGGTCCTTTGTACGTCGCTCATAGAGAAGTTCTTCCCGTCGACAGCACTGCCGCGGTTGTTGAGCCGGCCGAGTACTTTCCGCCCATACCCAAACTGCAGGTATAGCTGATTTCACCAAGACACGTACAAAGCTAGCCTCGCTAAGCAGGCAGGCAGGTGGATCGATCCTTGTGCTGGATACGCACAGCTAGCTTAGTTAGCTAACCTTAGCAATCAACTCCGCCGGGGGCGCGCGTGTAGAACTCCACACATACATATCAATCAGCAGTAGCACAACTCGGCGAGAATTCACGCACAGGAGACACAGCGGCTTTGTTTAGCGAAGATTGTCTATTCATTGGCTGGGCCATAATGCTTAGTACTAAATTTTATTTTTCATATTTGAAAGGGGGGGGGTCGTGGCCCCCTTTGGCCCCAACGAGCCTCCGCCAGTGGACACTAGGTAACTGCTCAAATCTCAGATACATTACCATCAGAAACAACAGCTTTATCGGGGATCTTAGCACAGTCAATTTCACCATGTTGGATCTGAGGATAGCTGATTTTTCGATGAACCTCTTCACTGGTCCAATTCCTGAAAGTATCTACTCATGCAGCAATCTAGTTGCGCTGCGGCTGGCTTACAACAACTTTCATGGCCATTTCTCACCAAGAATAGGCAATCTCAGGTCCCTCTCCTTCTTTTCAATTACCAACAACTCTTTTAAAAATATCACAAACGCACTTCTGATGCTCAAGAGCTGCAAGAACCTCATCTCCCTGCTTATGGGAACCAACTTCAAGGGTGAAACCATACCACAGGATGAAACAATTGATGGTTTTGAGAATCTTTAGGTACCGACCATAGATGCTTGCCCATTGGTCGGGAAAATTCCTCTTTGGATATCAAAGCTTGCAAAATTGAAGATGATAGATTTATCAGTAAACCAAATCAGCGGACCAATACCATCCTGGATTGATGAACTGGGCTTCCTATTCTACCTAGACATATCAAGCAACAACCTTACAGGGAATATATCAGTTGCATTGACAAAGTTGCCGATGATGCTATCAGATGAAAATGTTGCCAAGTTGGACCCGAAGTTCCTTGAGTTGCCTGTATTTTGGACACCATCACGTCAATACCGGATGACAAGTGCTTTTCCTAGAATATTGTATCTAGACAACAATAATTTCACTGGTATAGTTCCCTCTGAGATTGGTCAGCTAAAATTGCTCGATGGCCTCAATTTTAAGCTCGAATAGCTTAACTGGTGAAATACCACAAGAAATCTGCCGAAAAAGGGTTTCCCCCGCTTTGTATTACAAAGCAACCAACCGAACCATACAGGGATAGGTGCTGGGGCGGAAGCAGCACAGTCACGCCCAAAAGAAACGACAGAGAAAGAGCAAAAGAAACAAATGCCGACAATGGCGGATCAACAAAAACGAAGAAGCCTCGCGAACGCTGCGCCCACCGGGATCTTCCACTATGCTCCAAGACTCCGAAGCACCGGCACCTATCAACACCTCCAAGAAGGATCGCGACAATGACGACGCTGCTGCAAGGGTTTCCCCCGGTACACGACGAGGCGAGAAGAAGGGTAGCCCCCGACGCCCTCCCGGAAGGTCAGGTGGCACCCACAGACGCCACCGCGCCGGTGTCGGCCATGCCGACAGGGGTTTCCCCCGATCCCAACCCTCACCTCGGGCGCTCCGGAGCCTGCCACCAAACCAACCACCACCCAGCGCCAACGCAGTCTTGAGGCCCCACGCCGTCTCACCACGGCACCGCGAAGTGAGGACAGCACGGTGAAGAATCGGAGCCGGGACAAGGGCAACAGCACCGTCGGCACGCGGGAGGGCCCCACCTCCACCGTCCGCGACGGTAGCCGTCTGGACGCAATAGCAAGAGCACACCAGGCCCGTGGGCCCACAGGCCCGGCCGAGCCCTCCTAGGCCCGTAAAGCTCCCGCCCTCGCGCTGCTGCCGGCACGCCGTCGGCGCCGCCGCCCCATATCCGAGCCGCACCTCCTCCTCACCGCGCTGCAGACAACGAGGCCACGCCGGGGGGCCGGCCCGCTAGGACCCAGATGGGGCCCGCCGGGCCCAGATCTGGGCCGGGGGCGCGACGCCGGCCACCCTGCTCCACCACGCCGCCCCGCCACCAAAGAGCGGCGCCGACACCACGCCTGCCGCCGGCCGCCGCCGTAGGGCCGCCGGACTGTAGCCAAACTGAGCTGCACCGCCGCCGCCTCCCTGCCCCGGGAAGGGAGCACGCGCGCGCGGGGACAAGAAGGCCCGCCGCCGCCGGCACCACCCGGGCCAGCGTCGGGGGCGTCCGCCGGCGGCGGCGGGGGGAGACGGGGGAGGAGGGAGCCCGCGGGAGAGGAGCTCGAGCTCCGCCCCGGCCACCTCCCGGGGAGGCGGCGCGAGGGCGGATCTGGACGGGGGAAGGAGGTTGGCGGAAGGGGACGGAGGCGGGGGGCTAGGCCGGCGGCCGGCGGCGGCGGGAGGGGAGGAAGGGGAACCCTAGTCGCGGGGACGGGCCGAGCCACAAGAAATCTGCAACCTCACAAACCTTCAAGTGCTTGATCTGTCGGACAACCAGCTCACAGGTGCAATACCATCTGCACTGAATGATTTGCACTTCCTTTATACAATTGATGTTTCCAACAACAGGCTAGAAGGACCGGTTCCAACTGGAGGACAGTTTCATACATTCTCAAATTCCAGCTACAGTGGGAATCCAAAGCTATGTGGACCTATGCTCAACCTCTATTGCACCTCCACGGCAACAGATCAAACCTCTGCCTCACAGCGGCATAACTTGCGCTTTGCACTAGTCCTTGGAATCACCTCGGGAGGTCTCATTGCTCTTGCATTGCTTGCGTGTTTCCTTATTGCACGGTTAGTATACTACGATCACACTGAAAATGTAGTTCCCCTTCGAAGCAGGCGGCGATGAAGATGTTTAAGTTCTCAACGGACACGGTGCTGAAGATCTGATACTTTGAACAGTGTGCTTTTCTTCCCTCTTGTACTAGATGTGGCTTAGCTCTGTATTGCTTCACGTCGTTCCCAATTCTGCTCTGCGATGCAAAAATCGCGTGAGATTAGATGTGTAGACCTCGATCTAGGGTGTAATGTGTACTTTCTAACACTGTCAGTATGTTTATAAAAATTTAACCAATTTCCTTATCCGTATCACTGCCAGTATATGAAGTAGTAGTACCTACTAAATGTGACTCCACGCATTTCATCAATGTTCTAAGGCAGCTAAATGTTTAAATCCTTTTTTTTTTACGCGTCAACGGCGGGCTTACGCCTGCCTGAACCTTTATTGCCAACCGTCAGGGTGTTACAGATCTCAGGGAGAACAGAGAGTACATGGGGTTTAGAGGAGGGAAGAAGAAAGGGGGGAAAACAAAATTACATGCAACGGGAGGCTAAATTCTCCCGGCAAGGTGGAACAACATGGAGCCCCGGTCCCGGAGCCTAATTTGCTTTTGAATATTATTACAACGGTGGGACCATAGTTTAAGATCATCCGCAGCGGAGCCTGCAACATCATGAAGCCCAAGTTGTATGTTCCGAAAAACCTTGGCGTTCCGTCTCTTCCAGATATTCCAGAGAACGGCCAGCAGAACTGTTGATCTAGTTCTGTTGTGCCATTCACCCTCCCATGCGTGGAGCAGCCCCTGCGACGCATCTGGACAGAGGCTGTCTAGCTCCCCCCAAAGTGGAGCGAGGTGCTGACATCCGAATAAGAGATGGTTGATGGATTCGCAGTGGTCGCAGAAGGGGCACGCGGCAGAAGTGGCAATGCCCCGTCTGAAACGTCGTTCATTCATGAAGAGGCGGTCCTTGCGTGCAAGCCAGAGGAATAGTCGGCATTTATTTGGGGCATAGTTTCGCCAGATGGCCGGGCCGAGCGTGTCTGTGGGTTTTGTCCTCCAAACCGCGTGGTATGCTAGCTTAGCGGTGAAAGGTTTCCCAGCGTCCCTTGTAGTTCTCCTGTCAGCTACCTGCATATTCAAGTTTACCGTGGCCAATATAGTGCGTAGTTCAAGAAGTTCGCATTCGGCTGCGTGAGAAAGCCTAGGGGTTAGGTCCAAGGTTAGGTTGTTCGAGGCCAAAGCGCGTGCCACTGAAGTGTGGACTCGGTTGGAGTGTGAAAACAGGGCCGGGAATTGTTGGGCTAGGGTTTGGGACGAGTGAGGGAGCCATAGGTCGAGCCAGAAGGAGGTAGTGACTCCATTACCGATGCTGACCCTAGTGGTGTCACGGAAGAGGGCGAGGCCTTTCATGATGTCCTTCCAAATCGGGGTATGCTGGTTGTCTGACATGCCCACATCGTTAGCGGTCGACCAGCCATATTTGGAGATCATGTATCTAGTCTCTCCCGAGGTTTGCTCGTCGTGTAGCTTGGAAATGTGTTTGAGTAAAAGACACAGGTTCATGTGTGGTAGAGAGAGAAAACCAAGGCCCCCATTGGCGAAGGGAGCACAGACGAGGTCCCAAGCGACCTTGCAGTTGCCGCCCGAGGTTGTTTCCTGGCCAGACCAAAAGAAGGCCCTACAGCGTTTCTCAATTTCCTGAATGGTTCCAGCAGGGAGAAGAAGGACACTCATGGCATAGATTGGCAGGGCGTGTAAAACAGAGCGGACCAGGATAGCCCTTCCGGCCAAGGAGAGCAAAAGGCCCCTCCAACCAGCAAGACGGCGATCGACCTTGTCAATGATGAAGAAGAAGTCAGCCAGGTTTAGTTTGTGAGTGGATAGAGGCAAGCCCAAGTAAGATTGGGGGAAGGTGGCGACTGGGCAGCCCAGAATTGCGGCAAGGCTAGCCGAGAGATCGGGGTCGACGTGGATCGGGGCAAAGGTGCTTTTGTGGAAATTGATTTTTAGCCCAGTAGCCTCAGAAAATTGGAGCAGGATATTTTTGAGAGTCCGAAGCTGAGCGGCGTCGGGGGGCAGGACAATTAGCGTGTCATCCGCATACTGAAGGACGGGGCAAGGCATATCATTAGCGATCGGGTGAGTCAGGAGTCCACATTCTGAGGCCTGAATAATGAGTCATTTTAAGACATCGGCCACCAGGATGAAAAGATAGGGAGAGAGGGAGTCGCCTTGTCGCAAGCCTTGGCGGCACTGGAACTAGGGCCCCGGCTTACCATTGAGGAGAACAGCCGAGCTGGCCGAGGTGTTTAAACTTTGCACCCAACGGCACCAGAGCGGGGGGAATCCTTGAGCATTCAGGATGTTGGCAAGGCCGGTCCAAGATACTGAGTCAAAGGCCTTGTGGAAATCGAGCTTAAGGACGATTGCAGGTAGCCGTCGCTTGAAACAAGTTTGGACTATATCAGTAGCGTGAAGAAAGTTTTCGGCAATCCCACGTCCTCTGACAAAGCTGGTTTGATCGTAGTGAATGAGTTGAGTGACGAGGGGTTGAGCCCTTAAAGAGAGGCACTTGGACGTTAGCTTGACTGAGCAATTTTGGAGGGAAACCGGCCTATAGTTCTCAGGCGTAGAAGCATCCGATTTTTTGGGAAGGAGCACAATGTGGGCAGTGTTGATTCGCAGAAGATCAGCGGTGCCCGCATGGAATTCGTTCAGCAGATTAAGGAGATCCGGTTTGACTAGGTTCCAATTAGATTTGTAGAAAGACGGGCCAAAGCCATCCGGTCCAGGGCTGGCGTCATCCTTCATGGCCCAAAGGGCTTCCTTTATTTCCTCTAGGGTAAAAGGCTTCAGGAGGTCGGAGGCTTGAGTTGTGTTGAGCGCGTTAGGCAAAAGCAGACTTTGGAGGTCGAAGGAGGTGGACACGGGTGCGCTCGTGCCAACCAAATTCTTGAAAAAGTGAAGGAGGACAGCTTCCTTGTCGGAGTGAGCGGAGAAGGTGGTGCCATCCTTTAGGTACACCAGAGAAATCGACCAGAGAACAGTATAGGGGGGATTTGGGTACACCAGAGGATCGCATACACGATGTCAGAAGGTTGAGAACTTACTATTCGTTCTGAATATCCACCACAGATCCGCTCGCCCGTGTTGCCCGCGTCGGTCGCCGGAGCTGCGAAAGCCCCCGCTCATGCGCGAGGGGGAGCTCGTGGGGGAAACCGCCGCTACGCTCTGCTGCGCACGGTACCGAGGCGGCGGCGCGAAGCCGACTGGATAGAACGAGTGGTGAGGGCTCGACGGGTAAACAGAGCACGCACACCGTACCCCGAGCGGTGGCATCTCTGTCGGCCTTTCGGCCATGGAGGTGTGGAGGACCTCGGCCACCCGCCGGCGGGAGGGAACCCCTTCTCATTCTTGTCAGGTTCAGTGTCTTGGTTGGACCTGTGTGGCGGTGGCGATGTACCTCAGTATGAATAATGTCGCTCACGCTTTATCCCCATCTCGATAGTGTGTCTAGCGTCGTCGGAGGGTGTGTGGAGGTGTGTCTCCGTCGGATCTCGCGGGATTAAGTCAGTGATGGTCTTCGGTGGATCTGTTTGGATCCGGTTTTAGTTCTTCTTTGTTTGGGTGTTTACAGGTTTGATCATTTCGATCTACGACTTTCTTCATCAGCGATAGTTGCCTCTCTGGTGCACTGGTCCTATGGAGCCTTACTACGATGACTTCCTGATTGTCTATTACAACAAGTTTTGTCTGACTCTGTCGAGAGAGGAGCGATGACGGCGGCGCGCCTTCGGCTTGCTCCAGTGCTTGTAGTTATCGCTAAGTGGTCCACGAACCTAGTTTTAATTTTTATTACTTTTAATTATCTTTGTACTAACATGATTGAAGATGAATAGATTGAAAGTTTCTGACACACACAAACAAACAAAAAGATCTTGCTAAATTCAACAGCCAAACATAGGCTTATACATACCCAAAAAATGCAGCAAGGCGAGCCCTAGGGTTGCAGAGCTGTCAACAAGCAACGCTTTCTAAAACAATCGAGCCAAGTGTCTCAACAATACATATAGTTGACAGGAACCTAATCACTACATCAGACTAGTTTTCAGAGTGTTTACACTGCCTAAAAAGAATAACACCAGCCAATTCTCTGTTGCCTTTGGAAAATGACAATCACAGCTTCACAAGGTTCTTTCGCCGTGGTAAATTGGCGCTACCTCATATGATCATTTAGTGAACTGAGGATTAACACGGTGGAACACGACAGCGTAAAAAGTGGCAAATTGGCGCTACCTCATACATGCAAAAATTGGAGTTACCTCTGAAGTCTATCATATCAGATGCAACTCTGCCTTATGTCGGTGTAGCCGCAGCCATAGACCTGTAGTCGGTGCTGATTATAGGGAAAAGCCATCAGGAGCCAATTATGTTGTGATTGCATCAGGCATAGGCTGATTGTGATGTGTCCAAACAGTACAACTGTAACATGGTAAATTTGGTGACGAGGCTAGATTATAACCATTATCATCAAGCATGCAGTAAGGACTCAAATATCTTCAATGATGGGTGTGCATACAATTGATTGGCAATGAGTCAATTTTGATGTTAAACCTTCGTGTCAACTTACTTCTTATTCCCCTAAACAATTTGGCCCATCTGCGTACGAAAAAAGGACCTACATTCAATTCAACCATATGATCTATGGCTGGCCTGTCATGTTCAAGGTCAAAGGACGATGATGTCGAAGCAGCAAGGAGGCAAGTCATGGTGTCTAGGAGTTTAACTGTCACATAACCACCATTTAGTACTTGGAGATGGCATAGTTGTTGTAGGACGTCCACTTCACTTTGTATTGTGCTTGTATTAGCTAGAGCCAACAATGGCTAACTCTTCCATTTTTTGATGCCTGAAGAAAATAATAGATAGTGATATCTGTATTCTCAACCGTTGGATGATGAGATAGGTTTAGATTTTCAAGATGAAGTCTGATACAATACGCCATGACCTTATTGTTGGGGAACGTTGCATGGAAAACAAAAAAATTCTACGCACACGCAAGATCTATCCATGGATATGCATAGCTACGAGAGGGGGAGAGCATCTACATACCCTTGTAGATCGCTAAGTGGAAGCGTTTATCAACGCGGGTGATGTAGTCGTACACCTTCACAATCCGTCCCGATCAAGTACCGAACGTACGGCACCTCCGCGTTCAGCACACGTTCAGCTCGATGACGTCCTCGCCTTCTCGATCCAGCAAGAGAGGCGAAGTAGTAGATGAGTTCCGGTAGCATGACGGCGTGGTGACGGTGGTGGTGAAACTATCCGCAGGGCTTCGCCAAGCGGACGTGGACGGAGGAGGAACTAGAACTAGAGGGAGACGGGGCGCCGCACACGGCTTGGGGATCGTCGTCTGTGTTGCCCCTCTCCCTCCTCTCATATATATAGATGGGGGGAGGAGGGGAGGCAGCCTAGGGCGCCCCCAAGGGGGACGGCGGCCAGCCCTAGGGCCTGCCCTGGCCGCCCCCTTCCTTCTTTGGTGCAAGGGCGAAAGGAAAGGGGGCTGGCTGCCTTAGGGCGCCTCCCCCCTTTCCCTTTCTCTTATTCGTGCAGAAAGGCAGGAGGGGGCCAGCCCCTCCCTTTCCTTTACAAGGCTGGCGGCCAGGTTGGGGCGTACCAGCCCCTTGTGGGCTGGTGTGCTCCCCTTCCCTTGGCCCGTTAGGCCCAGTAACTTCCCGTGGCCTCCCGGAACCCCTTCCGGTGATTCGATAAATACCCGGTGCAATCCGAAACCTTTCCGGAGACCAAATAGTATCGTCCTATATATCAATCTTTACCTCCGGACCATTCCGAAGCTCATCGTCATGTCCGTGATCTTATCCGGGACTCCGAACAATATTCGGTCACCAATTCACATAACTCATATAATACTATATCGTCAACAAACGTTAAGCGTGCGGACCCTACGGGTTCGAGAATGATGTAGACATGACCGAGGCGCTTCTCCGGTCAATAACCAACAGCGGGACTTGGATGCCCATATTGGTTCCTACATATTCTACGAAGATCTTTATCGGTCGAACCTTTATGACAACATACATAGTTCCCTTTGTCTGTCGGTATGTTACTTGCCCGAGATTCGATCGTCGATATCTCCATACTAATTCAATCTCGTTACCGGCAAGTCTTTTTACTCGTTCCGTAATACATCATCTCGTAACTAACTCCTTAGTCACTTTGCTTGCAAGCTTATTGTGATGCTGTATTACCGAGAGGGCCCAGAGATACCTCTCCGATACAGGGAGTGACAAATCCCAATCTCGATCGATGCCAACTCAACAGACACCTTCGGAGATACCTGTAGAGCATCTTTATGATCACCCAGTTACGTTGTGACGTTTGATAGTACACAAGGTATTTCTCCGGTATTCGGGAGTTGCATGATCTCATGGTCGAAGGAATATGTATTTGACATTAAGAAAACGGTAGCAATAAACTGAACGATCATATGCTAAGCTAACGGATGGGTCTTGTCCATCACATCATTCTTCTAATGATGTGATCCCGTTATCAAGTGACAACACATGTCTATGGTTAGGAAACCTCAACCATCTTTTGATCAACGAGCTAGTCTAGTAGAGGCTCACTCGGGACACGGTATTTGTTTATGTATCCACACATGTATTTAAGTTTCCGGTCAATACAATTATAGCAAGAATAATAAACCTTTATCATGATTAAGGAAATATAATAATAACCACTTTATTATTGCCTTAGGGCATTGTTGACACACGAACACGTCACGTGTACCCTCGACGCCGGGGGTGGTGCACCGCAGCTCACGTCGAAGGAGACCCGACCGACATCGCAATACGCAAGACAGTCGACGGGCGCTTTTGCAGACCCAAAACCCCACACACCCGGGAGGGACCCCGTCAGGGAGTGCGGCGGCTATGGGCTGCCCTAGGTCGATTCACTCGCCCCTAGAGCCTCAGGATTCGCAGCTCTCAAACACGAAGAACAGCGAAGAACGAGAGAGAAAACGGTGGAGAGATAAAACGTAGATGAAAAAGTAGTATATTGATTTGTTCGATTGTGTGTTGTTCAATCGGCCGTCACCCCCAACATATATAAGAGGCGGCTGGACTTCCCGTACAAGTAAAGGATTCATCTAGGCTTTCCTTACATGAAAAATTACATCAATTCACATCCTAGAGTCCTAGTTCTATTCCAACTCGGATTCAGTATGAATCTGGCCCAAACTCTGTCTTCCTTCTTGCATGGGCCGTTGAGCTTGCATATGACCTCCGATCAAGACGGCCCAAATATCAAATGTGTGTGTCTCGATGAGACGAACAACTCTCGTGTTGATCAATTCCAAACAAGGCCATCTTGAATACTCTACGAAGCCATATTTAACTTCGAGTCGAACTCGGTCTTGCAGCCAACTGTACTGTCCGAGTCTCGTAGTGAATTTGCAGACCATATACTATCTCAGATGATGTCGACTCCAAAACCAAAGTTTACCGTTTTGACGATACGCACAACTTCCATGTTGAACACTTTTCCATCCGAGGTCATCTAGATAACCTTTCGAGCACATCTTCAGCTTCTGTTCGGAGCATTCGGATCTGAATCTCTCCACTCGGATATTAGAGTCTTTCACTCGGATCGCCCGACCGGACTTTTCACTCGGACAGTAACTTTCACTAGGATGGCAAAATTTTCACTTGGAAGACCATCTTTCACTTGGATTACTATATTTTCACTCGGATGGCAATCTCTTACTCGATCGGCAAGCTTTCATTCTGATGATAAGATTTTCACTCGGATGGCTATATTTTCACTCGGACGGCAATCCTTTACCCGAACAGCAAACTTTCACTCGGATGACGGTGTCTTCATTCGGATTTGTAATAGTTTCACTCGGACGGCAATATTTTCACTCGGACGGCAATCTTTTACTCGATCGGTAAGCTTTCACTCGAATGGTAAGCTTTTCACTAGGAATCCCCGACTGAAAACACAGCCTGATCTTGTTTTGCCTCTCCAGGTCACATATGGGCTCGGATTGAGACGACTTATATATGAAAATCGATCGGCTCGACGAGACGAAACTTTTTCATGTTGAAGATTTTTCTATTCAAGGCCGTCTTGCAGGCCGAATTGCTCACGCACTGCATCAGACACTCATCAACATGTGTCTGGCGTCAAGCGTAATTTTTTGGTCTCTGGTCGGGCTGGACCGTGTCGACTGTAACTTTTGCATATGAACTCGGACTGAGACGATTTATATATGAAAATCGATTGCTTCGACGAGACGAAGACAATTCCTTTGGAGTGCTCCTTCATCCGAGGTCGTCTCGAAGGCGTGATCGGCTGAAACCCACTCGGAACACTGAATTCTGCCACTCGGAGTACAATTTCGGCCTCTAAAATGGGGTCGGACGATGATAACCTAAACATCAAAGACGTGAAACTTTTCATGCTGAAAAACCCTCTCACTCGAGGCCATCTTATTTGCCTTTTATGTCGTGCCAAAATCTGATGTCAACACATGCCCCCCTGTTTTTCGACAAAGCTTGCATGCCGAAAAATAACATGCATAGTGTTTGTTCTAAGGACGATGTCAACACTCCATCGGCCATTTATCTTTCTCAGGGCGATAACTATGTATCGGCCATGTTTGTGCTAAGGGCGATAGTCGTATATCGGCCATTGCCTACTTAGGCTTCTTGCCACACACTCGGGTGGTATTTCTTCAAGTACTTGCCATTGAGAGCTCGAGGTAACAATGTCCCTTGTACGGATTCCACCAAATAAGAGTTTCCGGGAACTACTCTTGTAATCCTAAAAGGACCTTCCCAACTCGGAGACCACTTCCCGAATTTTCTATCTCTTGAACCAATCGGTAGAATCACTTTCCAGACGAGGTCGCCAACTTGAAAATTCTTCAACTTAACTTTCTTATTGTAAGCTCTTGCCACCCTCAATTTGTCTCTCTCTATGGCCTTTAAAGCAGCCAAACGTTTATCGGCAACTTCATCAATATTGTCCATCATCAAGTTATAAAAGTCTATTGCCGAGAAATCATTCTGTTTGGCAATTCTCAAAGCATTTAAATTTACTTCCACTGGTGTGACATCCTGGTTTTTGCTCTTTTTCTTTTTCTGGATTTCATTGCCATTTGATTTGAATTTGGAGTTTTGAATCAACTCAGTTGGACTTAATCACTTGGGCATGTCCTTGATTTTCACCCAAGTGACCCACCTCCCTCTCAAACACATCATTTCCTCTCTGATATATCACAAAATTGCCCTAGGAATATTTTTCATAAATGAAAAATATTCATTTCCTCTCTAACACCTCACTTCAGTTACATATGCTCCAAAGCAACCCTCATTTTTCTTGCCCATAAAAATCTGAGAAAATTCCTGAATATTCTTTGGACCTTGGCACACCTCCCTGTGTAAAAATATTTCATAGTTATTTGGAATATTTTTGCTACAGAAAATCTTTTCTGTTCTGGCCAGAAAAATGCAGTTTCTACAGGAAGTGCATCTTTCCTTGATCCAATGGAGCTGAAATTTTTAGGGCTTCATTACCCTCCTAAGAAACCCCTAACCACCAAAGCTTAGCCCTAAACTCCTTGTAGATCTCTCTCTATTAACCTCACAAGTTTCTGTCCAGAAACTTGCCAAGATGCTACACTCTCACACAGTCGACCTGTGATCAACTCAAGACCTTGGATCAACCCAAACCATCAAGGACTACACGCTAGACATGATTTTAATGCGCGGCGTGGCACTATGCCAAAGTTCACGCGGTGACCACGCGTGTGCACGATGCCAGGCTGCGTGACGACGCGCTCTGGATGCCGCCGATGCCTCTGTGGCGCTCGTGCTCGCTTCCCCGCTCGCCGCAGCTTGCCAAACCCCGCCACCATCATTGTCTCGACGCCCTTAACTCCCCCTAGCGCTCGCCGACGCCGGAGCTCACCGCAACGAGCCCGGGCATGACGCGGCCAAGCGCACAGTGCGCCTGTGCCACTGTTCTCGTCGCCACCCGAGCCCCTGTGCTCGTCTCCTCCCTCCCACAGTGGCCGCGTGAGCCACGGCTTCTTCTCCCCCTCTCACTGACACCTCTTGTCGCCGGGCCCCGTCTTCAGAGAACTCCGGCGGAGCCCGAGCCCCCCTCCTCCCTCGCCTATAAATACAGCCCCTCCCCAGCCTCTCCGAGCACCTCAACACACTCACACAACCACCACGATGCAGTAGATAGCCGCAGCCCGGCCGGGCAGGCCTCTGGCCGCCGTTCCCGACCGAAGTTCGCCGGCGATCCCCTCTGTTGCTTCCCCCTCCTCCAGAGCCTCTCGAGCTCGACCGACTCCTCCAGCGTGTCTCTGGTGAACCACTGGTGCGCGCTGGTGCAGTTGGAGCCCCTGGAAACGTCCTGCCTCGCCGGAATCGCCATCTCCGACGAGCTCCCTCCGCCGACGTCTCTGGAGAAGACCACCGCGACACGCTCCGTCCACCCCTAGCCATGTTTCGGGTACGTACAGGCTCGCCGTAGTCTTGCGCATCCATTCCCCCCGCCCTCCACGGTGGCCGCCGACCTCTCCTCGCTGGAGAATCGCCGGTGATTCGCCACCCCTCCTCTGTTTCCCTCCCTCTCTCTCTAAACCTGGCCGCGGGGGCCCACTGTCAGCCACTCAGCAGCGCCCGAAGCGGTATAAGTGGTGGTGCCCCGCGGGAATACGCCTTCGACGTCACCCCCCTGGTTTTCTGTTTATTTGAATTTAATTCAAATATTGAACAGAAACTTTGACCAGCCACAACTTTTAAACCATAAGTCCAAATGAATTGATTCTTTTTGCATTGTGTTTGTATTGAAATATTCTAGCAGCACACAAAATTTGAGATTTTTCTCTGCTGTCTAGAATTTCTGGTGAATTTCAGAAGTGTTCTTGATGTTTTCTTTTTGCTGTTTTATTTATTTTCAGAAGGAGAAGCTTGCCTAGAGGAGAACCAGGAGGAGTGTGACCCTCCTCTGTGCTAAGGCAAGCCACACAAATATTTGCATGGTGTCATTTCAATATTTATGATTTTTCCAACTTGAATATGATTTATTTCATGCATTTAATCATTTAATGAATAATGTTTATGCTAGTTACTTTGTCATGATTGAAGTGCTTAGTTTACAGTAGTGTTTGAGTACATGGACTAGTGTGAGGCAGTAGAAATATTTTTGGTAGTATGGCTATGGTTTGGTTATGATCAGTATCATTTTCATATATGAGTAATGATTTTAATATGTTAATCGCATAACTAAAAATGATTGTAGTAAAACCAGTGAAGTTGAAAGCAGTGAGTTAAAGTGCTTAGTAGTGCAAGTAGAATGATTCTATGATGTTGATCCGTTCACTTTAGTGTTATGTGGATATAGTGCATGTCGGATAGTGGCATGTTCATGGCATACTATGACTCGAGTACTTTTATTTCAAGTTAAACCTGATGATAATTCAACTTGAACATAATGTTGATCGAGTCATGGTGCCACCGAATCGAGCTTCTCAGTGCAACCACATTTGCCTTTATGGGAAGGCCTTTATTCGGTCCGTTGTCATGCCTCTGGTCGGTGCCTCCAACGAGGGAAGGTTATGGGCGTGCTGTACCCTGGCCCGGTAAGCAGACATAACCTTGTGTGCCTGTTGTTGTTATGGTACCTTGTCCCCGTTTGGGACCTTTGATTGTTTTGCCACGACGGTGGCCGTTGGATGTCTTTGGTAGACATCGGGGCCACCCATGACTTAGCCCAAGAGGGGAGTTGGTCGGAGTGGCCGAGAGAGTGTCATGGCAATGGGAGGGTTCTGTCGGAATGTCGTTGGTCCACCCGAATGGGAGTGCGAGGCCATGGGTTCCGTGGTGTGGGTACAGTGTACCAATCTCTGCAGAGTGTTTATTAAATCTATCGATAGCCGCGTCCTAGGTTACGGACACAGCTCGTAAGTAGGTCACACCATGGATCAACATGACTAAGTTAATCTTGCACACTAAAGTTATATGGTTGGCCCTGGTTATGTGATGAAATTGTTGGGACCATGAAGATGGTCGTTGTTGTGGGAACCAAAGTGTTGGTTTCGTTTGTGATCCGGGAGTGATCACCGTCATGATGAGGTTGGTTACGAGGTAACCCATTTGGTAAGAGAGTCTAAGGGACTCGGTGCACAAACATGATTTACTGCATGAGTAGTCTGTTGTAGACTTGCATTTAACCTACTTAATTGTCATATTATTGTTTGCCATTATGCTTATACTTGTTGTGAGCTTGCAAGTACATTCAATGTACTGACCTGGCGTGTCATGCCAGATTTCAGGAAAGTCTTACCAGATCGGAGTGCTTCCCGTGTCTAGATCGTGTCCACATCGGTGTCCCTGTGCTATGGAGTTCCGCTTCATCGTCGTTCCGCTGCCGCGTAGTTGTCGTGATCGAGGCCCCTTCATGTTCATTAAATAATGTACATACTGTTTAGCCGCACCGTGTGTGCCGCTTGGCCTCGCTACTTGATGTAATATCGAACCTATGTTTCCGCTAGCATCAATAAAGCGGTTGTATTCTGTACCAAGTTGTTGTGTGTTGCCAGAAGACTAGATCTCTGGGCTGGCAATGCAAGGTAAACCGGTTGCTCTGAGCCGGGGTGGCACAACGCTTGGTATCAGAGCCGCGCTGACTGTAGGACACGCTAGACCGCCGACGTGTTAGTTAAACGGTAGATAGATGGTTTTTGAGTGCCGGTAGTGTTTGCGTCTGCTTGCTGCATTGCATGCATTTGATTTATTGTTATTTCTAACCGACTAATGGTTGTGAGTGTAGATGGCTCCAGTGCCGTATGCGTGTCAGGTGGAGCTGGCACCGTACACTTCACCGCACCTTCTTCGGCATGTGTGGCATCAACTCTACCCTCACGGTGACGACCCGGTGTATCGGGTGTACCGGGAGCACCTAGCAGATTCAGTGTACGAGTATCACGCGGAGGTTACCTTGCGCTGCAGTACGACAGCTAGCACTTACACTCGTTCTTCTAGGAGTGGTTTTGCTTCTACCCCCGCTCAGGCTATCCAGTTTGCTGTGTTTGAGATTCTCGTTGAGCTCCGCTATAACGAGATCTAGATGCAGACCCACCCAGGTTTCTACCACTACCCCTCCCTGCACGATGATGGTCATGTCCGCTTTCCTGTCGTTGATCCGGCGGCCGATAGCGCTGCTAGCCACCTTTCTTGCTATGTCACTGCTAGTTATCTTCTGATTCATGAGCTGGCCCGAGAGCTGACTCGTGCTCGCACTGCTTTAGTGGACGCTAGGTCCTATCCCACTCCACCTTCCAGGGGATTTACTCCCTATATTGCACCAGTTTCTAGCTCGCCAGTTACCCCGACTACTCCTTCGAGTAGCTCGGGCACCTCGACCGTGACTCCCCACAGTGCCCCTGCCGAGTGGGTTTCACTTCTCGCTACTCCCGCATCACCTATGCTCCAGCCTCATCCCGCACCTGCCCCTGAGGGAGAGCCCTCGAGGCAGCGTCGCCGTGTCACCTTTAACCCAGAGGTTTCCGTTAACTTCGTCAGCTCAGGATCTGAGTCCGGCTCAGGAGAGGACCCAGCAGGACCAGCAGAGCACTAGACCGTCCGAGTATCCGCAGTGTCATGATGCTTGATGTACGGATGTAGTCATACTTGCCATGATGTTTCGTTTCATGTATGAGCGTAGTCGAACCCGTCATGATGTTTCCCTTTCATGTATGAGTCTATGTATAATTATGCTGGAGTTTATTTTATTATTCGCCTTGGTTTTTGCTGCTTTCTTTCGGGTTTGTCGCTTGCTTTTCTTCCCATTTTTGGATGTTGCTCATCTCAATTGCCTCATATTGGGAAAAACAAACAATAGGATGACGCGGGGAGGCAGCAGCAGTCACGCTGGTGAGGATGTCCCTGTTCGTTGCTCAGCAAGACAGCAGGACATTCCCCCGAGCCGTATCCACCACCACCGCCTCCACCGCCACATCCGCCATCCACTGAACAAATCATGCGCATGTTCGAAGAAAGAAGAAACAACAATCTGATTGAGCTATTGAAAAGTGTGCAAGCTATGGTTGGGCAGAATGGAAATCAGAATGGCCATCACTCTAAACTGTCAGACTTTCAGAGGACTAAGCCTCCCAGTTTCAGTCAAGTTATCGATCCTTTGGAAGCCGATGATTAGTTACGGACTATTGAGAAGAAGCTTGAGATTGCTCGCACTGAGGAAGTTGACAAGGTTCCGTTTGCTACACACTACCTTGAAGGAGCTGCCGCTATATGGTGGGATAATGCGAAAGTGATGTGGCCGGCGGACGATGAAATCACTTGGGCTAAATTCAAAGACCATTTCCGCAAGTACCATATTCCCGCCGGTATTATGAAGGTCTACCAGCGTGAATTCCTCGCTCTCACCCAAGGAAGCCTGTCAGTAAGTGAGTATCTGCATAAGTTCAACCATTTGGCCCGCTATTCTCTCTATGATGTGGCTACGGAAGAAAGGAAGATCGACAGATTTCTTGGAGGACTGAATCAACACCTCAGATGCACTCTCAGTATGCTCGACTTTCCGGATTTCCAGACTCTGGTAAACAAAGCCCTCATTGCAGAACGAGAACACAAGCTCGTGCATGATAATAAACCAGCTAACAATGATCATAAGCGCAAGTTCAAGCCTAAGAAGGATGGACAACCAGTGCAGAAGGCTCGTACCTGGCAGCAGACTCAGGTTGAGTACAAGCCCAATTTGCAGCAGAATGTTAACAAGACTACTACTCAAGTCAAGAATGTTGTGACCAGCCCGGTACGCGAAGAGTGTCAGTGCAACAATTCGTGTTTTTCTTGTGGGCAGACCGGGCATTACGCCAGACAGTGCCCCAAGAGCGGCAAGACAAATGCTCCATTTAGGCTGCAAGTCAACCACATGGGACCATATCTTGGCCTGAAGACCATCCAAGGGCAAGTTCACCACCTCTCCGCAGACGAAGCCCAAGAGCTGCAAGTCAACCACATGGGCAGACCGGGCATTACGCCAGACAGTGCCCCAAGAGCGGCAAGACAAATGCTCCATTTAGGCTGCAAGTCAACCACATGGGACCATATCTTGGCCTGAAGACCATCCAAGGGCAAGTTCACCACCTCTCCGCAGACGAAGCCCAAGAGGACCCAGAAGTCGTCATTGATATGTTTCCTGTTAATAGCATACCTATAATAATTTTGTTTGACTCTGGGGCTTCCCACTCTTTTATTTCGCAGAGTTTTGTTGCCCAAAACAAGTTTTCTTGCTCGATTTTGGGAAAGAGTATGATGGTACAATCCCCGGGATCCGTGCTCAAAAGCAATCTGGCCTGCCGCAATTTGGAGATTGACATCAAGGGAGTCAGCTTCCCAGCTTCTTTGATAGTCATCGAGTCTGCCAAGTTGGATATTATTTTGGGAATGAACTGGTTGACCCAACATCAAGTATGCATCAATTGTGCGACCAGAGAAGTCACCTTGACAAGTCGGGAAGGTCAGACTACACAATTCTTTGCTCGAAGAAGCATACCCAAGAAAGAAATGGTTTTCACAGCTGTAGCTAAAGAATTGGATCTAATTCCTGTGGTCAGTGAGTTTCTAGATGTATTTCCTGAGGAATTACCAGGAATGCCGCCAGACCGAGAGCTTGAGTTTGCAATTGACCTTGTGCCCGGGACCGCACCTATATACAAGAAGTATTACCGGATGCCTTCATCCAAGTTGGTGGAGCTAAAGAAACAGCTTGATGAGATGCTACAGAAAGGATACATTCGTCCGAGCTCTTCACCATGGGGATCACCCGCAATCTTCGTGGACAAGAAGGACGGCAGTCTCAGAATGTGTGTGGATTACCGTCAGTTGAATGATGTCACTATCAAGAACAAATATCCACTTCCGAGGATTGATGATTTGTTTGATCAACTCAGTGGGGCAAAAGTATTCTCCAAGATTGATTTGAGGACCGGATACCACCAGCTCAAAATCAAGAAGGAGGATATTCCTAATACCGTGTTCACCACTCGATACGGTCTTTACAAATATACGGTCATGTCATTCGGTCTCACCAACACCCCCGCTTTCTTCATGCATATGATGAATAAAGTATTCATGGACTTCTCGGATAAGTTTGTGGGGGTCTTCATTGATGACATCCTCATATACTCGAAGGGTGAAGATGAGCACAAGGGACACCTCAGAGCAGTCTTGCAAAGACTCCGTGACCATCAACTATATGCGAAATTCAGCAAATGTGAATTTTGGCTCAAGCAAGTCGGATTTTTGGGGCATGTTCTTTCGGCAGAAGGCATAGCTGTGGACCCAAGCAAAGTGAAGGGCGTACTTGATTGGACAGCACCCACGACAGTAACTGAGATCCGGAGTTTTCTTGGATTAGCCGGATACTACCGTCGATTCATCGAAGGCTTCTCTAAAATTGCCAAGCCAATGACAGAACTCCTCAAGAAGGATAAGAAATTTGTATGGTCTGAGGACTATGAGAAAAGCTTCAATGAGTTGAAGACCAGATTGACGACAGCACCTGTGTTGACCCTCCCAGACATCTACCGCAGCTTTGATGTATATTGTGAAGCATCCAGGAGAGGTATTGGATGTGTACTCATGCAAGATGGCAAGGTTGTAGCATACGCATCTCGACAGCTACGACCCCATGAAGGGAACTATCCAACCCATGATTTGGAATTGGTCGTAGTTGTGCACGCATTAAAAATCTGGAGGCACTACCTCCTTGGCAAAAGATGTCAGATATTTACCGACCACAAGAGTCTCAAGTATATATTCACCCAACCTGATCTGAACCTCCGACAGCGAAGATGGCTTGAATTGGTCAAGGATTATGATCTTGGAATAAATTACCATCCCGGTAAGGCCAATGTGGTTGCCGATGCCCTCAACCGCAAGCCCACCAATCTAAACGCCCTGATGGAGTCCTTGCCTCCCGAACTCCAAGAAGAGATCGCTCAGCTTAACCTGGTTATTGTTGAGGCTGACCTTGCCAATATCTTGGAAGTTACCCCTACTCTCGAAGAAGAAATCCGCATGGCCCAGCAAGATGACTCAGTTCTGCAACACCATGTCAAGCGTATGCAAGAAGGCAAGACCCAGGATTTCTCGAAGGATGAGCAAGGTACGCTGAGGTTTTGAGGACGGATTTGCGTACCTGAGCAAGCAGACCTGAGATAGAAGATCTTGACAGAAGTGCACGAATCTTCATACTCGATCCATCCAGGATGTACCAAGATGTACGAAGACCTTCGTCAGGCATTTTGGTGGGATGGAATGAAGGACATCGCCTATTTTTTCACTTGTTGCGATATATGTAACAAAGTTAAGGCGGAACACCAGAAACCCGCCGAACTTCTTCAACCTTTGCCCGTTCCGCAATGGAAGTGGGACGATGTCTGCATGGATTTCGTCACAGATCTACCAAGGACCCATCGAGGCAATGATGCAGTATGGGTTGTGGTGGACATGCTGACAAAGGTAGCTCACTTCAGTCCCATCTGAACCACCTACTGAGCCGACCAACTCGCATAGTTATATGTGTCCAGAATCATCAGTTTACATGGAGTGCCAAGAACTATCACTTCCGATAGAGGTTCTCTCTTTACCTCCGCATTCTGGTCATGTCTCCATCAAGCCTTGGGGACCGCACTAAAGTACAGCACCGCCTACCATCCTCAGACAGACGGGCAGACTGAGCGAGTAAATCAAATACTTGAAGATATGCTCCGAGCATGTGCTTTGGCCCAAGGGCCTAAGTGCGAAGATTGTCTGCCTTATGCTGAATTCTCTTACAACAACAGCTTCCAGACCAGCCTCAAGATGTCACCCTATGAAGCTCTGTATGGCCGTAAGTGCCGCACTCTGCTAAACTGGTCTCAAACCGGAGATAGCCATATTTTTGAAACCGACTTAATGATGAAGGCTGAAAAGCAAGTCCAGGAGATCCGAGATAGATTGAAATTGGCTAAGTCCCGACAAAAGAGCTACTATGACTCAAAGCACCGTCAGATCAGTTTTGAACCCGGAGAATATGTGTACCTCCGAGTCACACCCATGAAAGGAGTCAAGAGGTTTCAGATCCAAGGAAAACTTGCACCCAGATATATTGGTCCGTTCCCAGTTATGTCCAGAGTTGGTACAGTTGCTTATCAGTTGGAACTACCACCGGAATTGTCAGAAGTGCACAGTGTGTTCCATGTCTCACAGTTGAGAAGGTGTATCTCGCCACCCGAGAAAAGGACTGATATGGTAGAAATAGAGCTTGCTAAGGATTTAACCTATGAGGAGAAACCGTTCCGAATATTGGATGAAACGGAAAGAGTCACTCGCAGTAAGGTGATCAAATTTTGTAAGGTACAGTGGGAGCATCACACCGAGCAAGAAACAACTTGGGAAAGAGAGGACCTTTTAAGGGCAGCCTATCCAGAATTGCTTTCCCGAGCAACCAAATCTCAAGGACGAGATTCATCCTCAGTGGGGAAGGTTTGTGACATCCTGGTTTTTGCTCTTTTTCTTTTTCTGGATTTCATTGCCATTTGATTTGAATTTGAAGTTTTGAATCAACTCAGTTGGACTTAATCACTTGGGCATGTCCTTGATTTTCACCCAAGAGCCCACCTCCCTCTCAAACACATCATTTCCTCTCTGATATATTACAAAATGGCCCTAGGAATATTTTTCATAAATGAAAAATATTCATTTCCTCTCTAACACCTCACTTCAGTTACATATGCTCCAAAGCAACCCTCATTTTTCTTGCCCATAAAAATCTGAGAAAATTCCTAAATATTCTTTGGACCTTGGCACACCTCCCTGTGTAAAAATATTTCATAGTTATTTGGAATATTTTTGCTATAGAAAATCTTTTCTGTTCTGGCCAGAAAAATGCAGTTTCTACAGGAAGTGCATTTTTCCTTGATCCAATGGAGCTGAAATTTTTAGGGCTTCATTACCCTCCTAAGAAACCCCTAACCACCAAAGCTTAGCCCTAAACTCCTTCTAGATCTCTCTCTATTAACCTCACAAGTTTCTGTCCAGAAACTTGCCAAGATGCTACACTCTCACACAGTCGACCTGTGATCAACTCAAGACCTTGGATCAACCCAAACCATCAAGGACTACACGCCAGACATGATTTTAATGCGCGGCGTGGCACTATGCCAAAGTTCATGCGGTGACCACGCATGTGCATGATGCCAGGGTGCGTGACGATGCGCTCTGGATGCCGCCGACGCCTCTGTGGCGCTCGTGCTCGCTTCCCCGCTCGCCGCAGCTTGCCAAACCTCGCCACCATCATCGTCTCGACGCCCTTAACTCTGCCATGGCGCTCGCTGACGCCGGAGCTCGCCGCAACGAGCACGGTCACGACGCGGCCAAGCGCACAGTGCGCTCGTGCCACTGTTCTCGTCGCCACTTGAGCCCCTGTGCTCGTCTCCTCCCTCCCACAGTGGCCGCGTGAGCCACGGCTTCTTCTCCCCCTCTCACTAACACCTCTCATCGCCGGGCGCCGTCTTCAGAGAACTCCGGCGGAGCCCGAGCCCCCCTCCTCCCTCGCCTATAAATACAACCCCTCCCCAGCCTCTCCGAGCACCTCAACACACTCACACAACCACCACGACGCAGTAGATAGCCGCAGCCCGGCCGGGCAGGCCTCTGGCCGCCGTTCCCGACCGGAGTTCACCGGCGATCCCCTCTGTTGCTTCCCCCTCCTCCAGAGCCCCTCGAGCTCGACCGACTCCTCCGGCGTGTCTCTGGTGAACCACTGGTGCGCGCTGGTGCAGTTGGAGCCCCTGGAAACGCCCTGCCTCGTCGGAATCACCCTCTCTGATGAGCTCCCTCCGCCGACGTCTCTGGAGAAGACCACCGCGACACGCTCCGTCCACCCCTAGCCACGTTTCGGGTACATACAGGCTCGCCGTAGTCTTGCGCATCCATTCCCCACCTCCACGGCGGCAGCCGACCTCTCCTCGTCGGAGAATCGCCGGTGATTCGCTGCCCCTCCTCTGTTTCCCTCCCTCTCTCTCTCTCTAAACCTGACCGTGGGGGCCCACTGTCAGCCACTCAGCCGTGCCCGAAGCGGTATAAGTGGTGGCGCCCCGCGGGAATACACCTTCGACGTCACCCCCCTGGTTTTCTGTTTATTTGAATTTAATTCAAATATTGACCAGAAACTTTGACCAGCCACAACTTTTAAACCATAAGTCCAAATGAATTGATTCTTTTTGCATTGTGTTTGTATTGAAATATTCTAGTAGCACACAAAATTTGAGATTTTTCTCTGCTGTCTAGAATTTCTGGTGAATTTCAGAAGTGTTGTTGATGTTTTCTTTTTGCTGTTTTATTTATTTTCAGAAGGAGAAGCTTGCCTAGAGGAGAACCAGGAGGAGTGTGACCCTCCTCTGTGCTAAGGCAAGCCACACAAATATTTGCATGGTGTCACTTCAATATTTATGATTTTTCCAACTTGAATATGATTTATTTCATGCATTTAATCATTTAATGAATAATGTTTATGCTAGTTACTTTGTCATGATTGAAGTGCTTAGTTTACAGTAGTGTTTGAATACATGGACTAGTGTGAGGCAGTAGAAATATTTTTGGTAGTATGGCTATGGTTTGGTTATAATCGGTATCATTTTCATATATGAGTTAATGATTTTAATATGTTAATGGCATAACTAAAAATGATGGTAGTAAAACAAGTGAAGTTGAAAGCAGTGAGTTAAAGTGCTTAGTAGTGCAAGTAGAATGATTCTATGATGTTGATCCGTTCACTTTAGTGTTATGTGGATATAGTGCATGTCGGATAGTTGCATGTTCATGGCATACTATGACTCGAGTACTTTTATTTCAAGTTAAACCTGATGATAATTCAACTTGAACATAATGTTGATCGAGTCATGGTGCCACCGAATTGAGCTTCCCAGTGCAACCACATTTGCCTTTATGGGAAGGCCTTTATTCGGTCCGTTGTCATGCCTCTGGTCGGTGCCTCCAACGAGGGAAGGTTATGGGCGTGCTGTACCCTGGCCCGGTAAGCAGACATAACCTTGTGTGACCGTTGTTGTTATGGTACCTTGTCCCCGTTTGGGACCGTTGATTGTTTTGCCACGACGGTGGCCGTTGGATGTCTTTGGTAGACATCGGGGCCACCCATGACTTAACCCAAGAGGGGAGTTGGTCGGAGTGGTCGAGAGAGTGTCATGGCAATGGGAGGGTTCTGTCGGAATGCCGTTGGTCCACCCGAATGGGAGTGCGAGGCCATGGGTTCCGTGGTGTGGGTACAGTGTACTAACCTCTGCAGAGTGTTTATTAAATCTATCGATAGCCGCGTCCTCGGTTACGGACACAGCTCGTAAGTAGGTCACACCATGGATCAACATGACTAAGTTAATCTTGCACACTAAAGTTATATGGTTGGCCCTGGTTATGTGTTGAAATTGTTGGGACCATGAAGATGGTCGTTGTTATGGGAACCAAAGTGTTGGTTTCGTTTGTGATCCGGGAGTGATCACCGTAATGATGAGGTTGGTTACGAGGTAACCCGTTTGGTAAGAGAGTCCGAGGGACTCGGTGCACAAACATGATTTATTGCATGAGTAGTCTGTTGTAGACTTGCATTTAACCTGCTTAATTGTCATATTATTGTTTGCCATTATGCTTATACTTGTTGTGAGCTTGCAAGTACATTCAATGTACTGACCTGGCGTGTCATGCCAGATTTCAGGAAAGCCTTACCGGATCGGAGTGCTTCCCGTGTCTAGATCATGCCCACATCGGTGTCCCTGTGCTATGGAGTTCCGCTTCAACGTCGTTCCGCTGCCGCGTAGTTGTCGTGATCGAGGCCCCTTCATGTTCATTAAATAATGTACATACTATTCAGCCGCACCGTGTGTGCCGCTTGGCCTCGCTACTTGATGTAATATCGAACCTATGTTTCCACTAGCATCAATAAAGCGGTTGTATTCTGTACCAAGTTGTTGTGTGTTGCCAGAAGACTAGATCTCTGGGCTGGCAATGCAAGGTAAACCGGTTGCTTTGAGCTGGGGTGCCACAACTGGTAAAATAGCCTCTTGACCATATACTAGCTCATATGGAGTCACCTTCGTAGCACCATGCCTTGAGATTCTGTGTGCCCACAAAGCTTCAGACAACAACTCATGCCATCTCCTCGGATTATCCTTAATATTCTTCTTGATGAGCTTGATTAAAATTTTATTGCTAGACTCAGCTTGTCCATTAGCTTGGGCATAATACGGAGAGGAATTGAGCAACTTTATGTTATAAGATTCGGCAAATTCTCTGACTTGATGTGACATGAAAGATGAACCTTGATCTGTAGTTAACGTTTGAGGAATGCTGAATCTATGAATAATGTGATCAGTTATGAATTGAATTACCTCCGTATGTGTCATGTTCTTGAGAGGTACGACTTCAGACCATTTAGTGAAATAATCGGTTGCCACCAATATGAACCGATGCCCCTTTGAGGAAGACGGGTGAATTTCTCCAATAAAGTCTAAACCCCATCCTCTGAAAGGCCACGGCTTGATAATAGGATGTAACATAGCAGCAGAAGCCAATTGAATATCACCAAATTTTTGACAAGCTTCACACCCTTTATAATATCTGAAGCAATCATTAATCATAGTCGGCCAATAAAACCCAGCACGCCGCAATAACCATTTCATCTTGGGAGCCGACTAGTGAGTGCCACAAATGCCTTCATGTACCTCTCCCATAGCAACTCTTGCTTGGTCCTCATCCAAGCACTTTAAAAGAACATCATCAACTGTTCGGCGATAAAGGTCATCATCCCTCATTGTATATTTGAAAGCCATGCGCCGAATAGCCTTGTCCACCCTTTCACTCGGATTGCGCAAGTAAGCAACAATGGGCTTCCTTCAGTTGGGATTGTCACCTGCACTAGATTTTTTATTAATGGCCGAATCAGTGGGTTCTGGTTCGGCCTCTCCTATATTGGCAAGACAAGACATCGGTTTCTCAGAAATATGAAACATGCCATGATCAACATGATAGCCGGATGCTTGCTGTGCCAACTCATTTGCTTTCCAATTGTCATGCCTAGATATATGAGCAATGCTAAAACAATCCAAAGTAGAAATTATATCTAGACATTTATCAAGATAAACAATAAGTGATTCGTCCAAACACTGAAAGACTTTGGATATTTGCTGCACCACTAGTAACGAATCACCGTAAGCCTCAATATGGGTAACACCTATAGCAAGTAACATCTCTAGGCCGAATAATAATGCTTCATATTCGGCTTGATTGTTTGTGCAAAAATATTCTAAGCGGCATGGGGCTTCAAAAACAGCACCATGAGGAGATATATAAACAATACCAACACCTTGGCCATTGCTACAAACTGAACCATCAAAATATAATCTCCAAGGTACTAATGAAACAAGGTTTACATCAACATCATGCTTGTCATTAATCCGATGCTCAACAATAAAATTAGCAACGATTTGGCCTTTCATGGATTTTAGAGATTCATAAGCCAAATCATATTCAATCAAAGCATAAGCCCACTTGCCAATTCTACCACTAAGAATTGGCCTATGCAACATGTATTTAATGACATCGGTTTGACAAGCTACTATGCAATCACTCAGCACTAAATAATGTCTCAATTTTGTGCAAGCATAATATAAGCATAGACATAGTTTTTTAATAAATGTATACCTTGTCTCGGCGTCCAATAAGCGCCTGCTCAAATATGTGATAGCATGCTCTTTTCCATTGGTTTCTTGAGTCAAAACAGCACCAATAACACCTTCCTCTGCTGCAATGTAAAGCTTGAAAGGCTCCCTATGCTTGGGTGCTTTCATCACCGGAGGAGTGCACAAATAATTCTTGATCATCTCAAATGCTTCTTGCTGTTTTGCCCCCCGAGTAAAATCAACATCATTCTTTAACCGAAGGATAGGAGTAAACGCATCAACTTTCCCTGACAGATTAGCTATGAACCTTCTAAAATAATTGATCTTGCCAAGGAACTTTTGCATATCTCTCTTGCATGTTGGAGCCTCCACTTTCTGTATGGCCTCTATATTTTTGGGATCAATCTCTATGCCATCTTCATGAATAATGAAACCCAAAAACTTGCCAACCGACACGCCAAATGCACACTTCAAAGGATTCATCTTGGGTCCATACTTTTTCATTCTTTCAAAGGCTAAACACAAATTGGCCAAGTGAGATTCAAAAGCGTCCAATTTGACAACAATATCATCAATGTAGACTTCAAGTATGACGCCGAGTAAATCATGAAAAATCAAATTCATAGCCCTTTGATATGTGGCTCTAGCATTTTTTAATTCGAATGTCATCACTGTCCATTCGAATAAACCAAGGAAACCAGGGCATCGGAAAGCTGTTTTGGACATGTCCTCTTCGGCCATAAAAACTTGGTTATACCCCGCATTACCATCAAGAAAGCTAATGACTTTATGTCCAGAGGCATCATTAATAAGCATATCGGCTATGGCATGGGATACTCATCTTTGGGTGTAGCCCTATTCAAATCTCTAAAATCAATGCATACCCTCAACTTGCCTGATCCTTTCTTCTCCACTGGGATAATGTTAGAAATCCACTCGGCATACCTGCAAGGTCTAGCAAAATTAGCTTCAAGCAAACGACCGATCTCTTCCTTGATCTGGTCATATGTTTTTGGATTAAACTTTCTGGCCAATCGTTTGTAAGGTCTAAAACCGGCCTTTATAGGTAACCGATGCTCCACTAGCTCTCAGCTTAAACCTGGCATTTCATGATATTCCCATGCAAAGCAACAAACATATTCTTTTAATAGCTTGATCAACCTCGCTTTACAATCGGCTTTCAAATTTTTGTTTACAAACGTTGGCCGAGTGGATGAACCATCTCCAATATCTACCTCCTCTAATGGATCGGCCGATGTAAAACCTTGTCCAAGTTTATCCATGTCATCTAACTCCTCTATAGACTCATACATATCGTTCTCGCTGGACCGATATTTTACAAGACGTTTTTGTAACCACTCGGAATTAGAAGCCATTTAAATATATCATTCCTTGGAGCCGATTGCACTCAGTCGGCTTTAAAGAGACAGGCACGAAACCATTGTTGGTCACACTGAGAAAATCAAACTCTGACAAGTCACGTCCCGTCAAGCAAGTAGCATTAGGGTGTTGCCAATCCACCAAGCAACACAAGCCGAGTTATCCGCATGAATGACTTCCACCTCATCATCAACCCACTGGATCAAAAACTGGTGCATAGTGGATGGCACGCACTGGTTCGCATGAACCCAATCATGGCCTAGTATGACGTTGTAGTTACCTTGCACCTCGGCGATAAAGAATGCAGTAGCCAAAGTTTTGCTTCCGACTGTAAGTTCCACATACATCACACCTTTGGCTTTAGTTTTCTCTTTGCCCTAAAATCCATTAAGCACCATATTCGTCTTTATCAACTCTTCATCGGGCAGACCCAATTTCTTGAAGACCGAATAGGGCATAAGATTTACCACAACACCACCATCAACAAGCATCCGAGTGAGCGGTGATCCATTGATATGACCTCGGAGATACAACGGTTTCAGATGCGTCACTGGGTCTTTTGGCTTCTTGAATATTGCGTTTTTAGGGCCAAAATCCAGCTGAGCCACCTCCCCTTCCTCATCTACAACATGAAACTCAGCAGGTAAGTAATACACCTTATTGATATCCATACCTTCATGAAACGGCGTAGACTCATAGTCCAACATATCATCTTCTTCCTCAAGTGTATCCACCGATTCTGAAATCTGTCCGAGTGAGGGGGAAGTATTAGGTGATGTAGATGAGGTAATAACTGCATCGTCCTCTTTTGGTGGTGCTGGTGCTGCTGTGATAGATGTAGAAGCTGTTGTATCTTGTATTTGTTTAGGTCTCCACACTTGTTTTGCTAGAACCATGGGCCGAGTGTCATTGAACAACTTATCCCTTTGCTTCTCAACCTCCTGCTCTGCCATCTCTTGACTCCTTAACCTCTGTAGTTTCCTTTTCTGTGTCTTTGTTAGCCCTGGAGGACACCACTTTGGCTGAGTGTATTTAGGATCTATTGTTTTTACTTGGCTGGTGCTTGCTTCATGGTCATTAGCCGAGTGTTTTGGCGCGATAGCAAGTATCGGCTCAGTCGGATTACTAGGCACGATCGGCTGCTGTATGGTGAATGTTTCGGTGCCCAAGATGAGTGAGTCAGCATTGATTTTTTCCTTTCCTTTTCCTGACTCAACTGCTGCAACACTTGGTGACTTAACACGCCATTCTTTTTTACTTTCCAGACGCATGAAATTTCCACTCGGGCGCACCTTTTTACTCGGATGGAATCCAGTAGGATGGATTTCACTCGGATGGAATCTACCCAGCCACACTTTTTCACTCGGATAGCTTCCACCTGGGTGTATTCTTGCACTTGGATAGTTTCCACTCGGTCGAATATTTTGACCAGCCGACTAAAAGTCACCAATGTTCAGTCGGCCCTTATATGAGTAGTCAAGTCGATCCCAAACAGTTTGCCTCTGCTCTTCTGGAAACGGCGCCCTTGGTCCACTCGGTCTCATATACCGACTGAACATATCAGCTGATGGTGACCTTGGTCGCTTCAAGTGTGATGGCCGGTTAGAGCTAGAACCGGCCGACTGGTTGGCGTACTTGGACAGCAACATGTCAAAAGTTGGTTTGATTTGTTTGCGCTGCACTTTAGCTTTGTTCATTTTCCACTTGCCAACTTCAGGACTCTTGGGCTTAACAAACTTAACTCGAGCGTCTTGCTGCACCTGTGCTTGCCCCCCAAATGTAGGATTCTTGATGGTGACTTTGATTACCTCCTTGCCATCGGGTTGCTTATCAAGCACAACTTGTCTCCCCAAGACCTTATCGCCCTCCTTGTCTTTCCTGGGCTCACCAACAATGACATTAGCTTTATTAGCAGATTCAGCTACCTTCGGCCGAATGAGCATCTTTTTCCCCTCCAAGTCCATGGTGTTCATTGGAAAGGGCTATTTATCAACTTGCATCTCAGAAAAATTCAATCGTCCATCATTAATGGCCGATTGTATCTGTCGTCGAAAAACATTACAATCATTAGTAGCATGAGAAAAAGAATTATGATACTTGCAATAAGCGCGCCGTTTCAGCTCTTCAAACGGTGGTAAAGTATGAGATATTCGAATAATTTTAGCTTGTAGCAAAGCATCAAATATTTTATCACACTTAGCAATGTTAAAGGTAAACTTCATCTCTTCATCACGATTCTTAGGAATCAGTTTCAGATCATTGCAAGTAAAGGGTTTGGCCTTAGATGGCCAAACAAATTCAGTAGCATAAATATCACCCTCATCGTCCGAGTGATCGCTATCATATTCAACCATATTCATCTTTGGACGGTCAGCTTTATATCTATGTACTTCTTTGAGATCTTTGCTTCGGCTTTCCTGAGCCAAAGCCCTTTGTAAGACTTGGTTGATATTTAAGAATTCATAGCCTTCTAGTTTTTCTCTAATGGGAGTTCTCAAACCACTCAGCACTAGGTCAGCCAAGTCTCTCTTGGTTATCACCAAACTATAACACCGGTTTTTTGTTTCTCTGAATCTCTTGACATAATCGGAGACCGATTCATCATGCTTCTATTTAACCGATGTTAGATGTGACAACTTGAGTTCATTGTCGCCGCTATAAAAATGATCATGAAATTTCTGCTCTAGCTGTGACCAAACCCGAATGGAACCATGTGGTAAAGAAGAAAACCATGAAAATGCAGTACCAGTTAATGACAAAGGAAATAAACGCACTTTCAATTCATTTAGCAAGCCTGCCTCACCTAGTTGTGCTAAATATTGACTAACATGCTCCCATGTGGTTTTTGTGCCTTCTCCATTAAACTTAATGAAATCTGGAATCTTATATCCTGGAGGGCACTGGATGGCATCAAAGTACTTTGGGTACGGTTTTTGGTAAATCTGATTCCGAGGCAACTCAACTCCAAAATTCTCCCGAAGCATCTTAGCCATCTCCTCTCTAAAATTAGCTAGGGCATCGTCTATAGTAGACGATGAAGCTTGCTGCTGTGGCACAGGAGGAGTAGGACTACTAGCTGTAGGTAGGAACTGTGGCATATATGCCGAACCATAGTTCGGTAGTGGCCGAGTGGTTGTACCTTCAGGTAGGGTTTGGTTCGGCATTGCCACCGAACCTGGCATGCTCATAATAGGATTAATGGGTGCGGTCACAATCTGATTTATTTAGGTAGGATAATAAGTCATCGGCATGGGAGGCGCCGATGAGATAGGTAAAGCCAGATTAGGGTTTTGAACACTAGCAGCTACACCACCATTACCACTAGACGATTGAGATATATTCTTTTGAGCATTAGTATTTTCTATGAAAGTTTGATAGACCAGATTGTTACCATCAGCAATACGACTCTCAATCTCAGCCCACTGCTTAGGAGAAAAGGTAGTACTCACAGAGGGTTTAACCTGCTCGGCTTGAAGAGGAGGGAACTTGATTTCTTCAATCGAAGTGATGTTGCCTTGGCGACCCTTCTTGAATTTTGCAAGGAACTCCTGCAAATCCTTCTCTTCACGCGCCTTCTTGTACTCCTCATAGATTTGGTGATGATCGGCCGATATCTCATCAAGACTGGGCTTAATGATGTTATCGGTGTCTACCTCAGATGGCTTGGGAAGATCGGACATGGTGGATGATGACGATTGATCTTCGATCCCCAGCGGAGTCGCCAAAAAGTGTGTTGACACACGAACACGTCACGTGTACCCTCGACGCCGGGGGTGATGCACCGCAGCTCATGTCGAAGGAGACCCGACCGACAGCGCGATACGCAAGACAGTCGATGGGCGCTTTTGCAGACACGAAACCCCACACACCCGGGAGGGACCCCGTCAGGGAGTGCGGCGGCTATGGGCTGCCCTAGGTCGATTCGCTCGCCCCTAGAGCCTCGGGATTCACAGCTCTCAAACACGAAGAACAGCGAAGAACGAGAGAGAAAACGGTGGAGAGATAAAACGTAGATGAAAAGGTAGTATATTGATTTGTTCGATTGTGTGTTGTTCAATCGGCCGTCACCCCCAACATATATAAGAGGCGGCTGGACTTCCCGTACAAGTAAAGGATTCATCTAGGCTTTCCTTACATGAAAAATTACATCAATTCACGTCCTAGAGTCCTAGTTCTATTCCAACTCGGATTCAGTCTGAATCTGGCCCAAACTCTATCTTCCTTCTTGCATGGGCCGTTGAGCTTTCATATGACCTTTGATCAAGATGGCCCAAATATCAAATTTGTGCGTCTCGACGAGACGAACAACTCTCGTTTTGATCACTTTTCCAAACAAGGCCATCTTGAATACTCTACGAAGCCATCTTTAACTTCGAGTCGGACTCGGTCTTGCAGCCAACTGTACTGTCCGAGTCTCGTAGTGAATTTGCAGGCCGTATACTATCTCAGATGATGTCGACTCCAAAACAAAAGTTTACCATTTTGATGATACGCACAACTTTCATGTTGAACACTTTTCCATCCGAGGTCATCTAGATAACCTTTCGGGCACATCTTCAGCTTCTGGTCGGAGCACTCGGATCTGAATCTCTCCACTCGGATATTAGAGTCTTTCACTCGGATCGCCCGACTGGACTTTTCACTCGGACAGTAACTTTCACTAGGATGGCAAAATTTTCACTTGGAAGACCATATTTCACTTGGATTACTATATTTTCACTCGGATGGCAATCTCTTACTCGATCGGCAAGCTTTCATTCTGATGATAAGATTTTCACTCGGATGGCTATATTTTCACTCGGACGGCAATCCTTTACCCGAACGGCAAACTTTCACTCGGATGACGGTGTCTTCATTCGGATTTGTAATAGTTTCACTCGGACGGCAATATTTTCACTCGGAAGACCATCTTTCACTTGGATTACTATATTTTCACTCGGATGGCAATCTCTTACTCGATCGGAAAGCTTTCATTCTGATGATAAGATTTTCACTCGGATGGCTATATTTTCACTCGGACGGCAATCCTTTACCCGAACGGCAAACTTTCACTTGGATGATGGTGTCTTCATTCGGATTTGTAATAGTTTCACTCGGACGGCAATATTTTCACTCGGACGGCAATATTTTCACTCGGACGGCAATCTTTAACTCGATCGGTAAGCTTTCACTCGGATGGTAAGCTTTTCACTCGGAATCCCCGACTAAAAACACAGCCTGATCTTGTTTTGCCTCTCCAGGTCGCATACGGGCTCGGATTGAGACGATTTATATATGAAAATTGATCGGCCGATGAGACGAAAATTTTTCTTGTTGAAGGTTTTTCGATTCAAGGCCGTCTTGAGGGCCAAATTGCTCATGCACTGCATCAGACACTCATCAACATGTGTCTGGCGTCAAGCGTAATTTTTTGGTCTCTGGTCGGGCTGGACCGTGTTGACTGTAACTTTTGCATATGAACTTGGACTGAGACAATTTATATATGAAAATCGATTGCCTCGATGAGACGAAGACAATTCCTTTGGAGTTCTCCTTCATCCGAGGTCGTCTCGAAGGCGTGATCGGCCGAAACCCACTCGGAACACTGAATTCTGCCACTCGGAGTACAATTTCGGCCTCTAAAATGGGGTCGGACGATGATAACCTAAACATCAAAGTTGTTCCACTCGATGATGTGAAACTTTTCATGCTGAAAAACCCTCTCACTCGAGGTCATCTTATTTTCCTTTTATGCCGTGCCAAAATCTGATGTCAACAGGCATATTTCCAACAGTCTCCCACTTGCACTAGAGTCAATAATCTAGATTACATAGTAATGAATCTAACACCCATGGAGTCTTGGTGGTGATCACGTTTTGCCCGCAGAAGAGGTTTAGTCAACGGGTCTGCCACATTCAGATCCATATGTACTTTGCAAATTTCTATGTCTCCATCCTTGAACTTTTCACGAATGGAGTTGAAGCATCTCTTGATGTGTTTGGTTCTCTTGTGAAACCTAGATTCCTTCGCTAAGGCAATTACTCCAGTGTATTAGACCCGATGCACTGGGTATTACACCCAGATCGGATATGAACTCTTTCATCCACACTCCTTCATGCGCTGCTTCCGAAGCAGCTATGTACTCTGCTTCACACGTAGATCCCGCCACGACGCTCTGCTTGGAACTGCACCAACTGATAGCTCCACCATTCAATATAAATACATATCCAGTTTGTGACTTAGAGTCATCCGGATCTGTGTCGAAACTAGCATCGACGTAACCATTTACGACAAGCTCTTCATCACCTCCATAAACGAGAAACATATCCTTGGTCCTTTTCAGGTACTTCAGGATGTTCTTGACCGCTGTCCAGTGATCCACTCCTGGATTACTTTGGTACCTCCCTGCCAAACTTATGGCAAGGCACACATCAGGTCTGGTAAACAGCATGGCATACATAATAGAACCTATGACTGAGGCATAGGGAATGACTTTCATTTTCTCTCTATCTTCTGTCATGGTCGGACTTTGAGTCTGACTCAATTTCACACCTTGCAACACAGGCAAGAACCCTTTCTTTGACTGGTCCATTTTGAACTTCTTCAGAACTTTGTCAAGGTATGTGCTTTGTGAAAGTCCTATTAAGCATCTCGATCTATCCCTATAGATCTTGATGCCCAATATATAAGCAGCTTCACCGAGGTCTTTCATTGAAAAATTCTTATTCAAGTATCCTTTTATCCTATCCAGAAATTCTATATCATTTCCAATCAGCAATATGTCATCCACATATAATATCAGAAATGCTACAGAGCTCCCACTCACTTTCTTGTAAATACATGCTTCACCACAAGTCTGTATAAAACCATACGCTTTGATCACCTCATCAAAGTGTATATTCCAACTCCGAGATGCTTGCACCAGTCCATAGATGGATCACTGGAGCTTGCACACTTTGTTAGCACCTTTAGGATCGACAAAACCTTCTGGTTGCATCATATACAACTCTTCTTTAAGAAATCCGTTAAGGAATGCAGTTTTGGCGTCCATTTGCCAGATTTCATAATCATAAAATGCGGTAATTGCTAACATGATTCGGATAGACTTAAGCATCGCTACGGGTGAGAAAGTCTCATCGTAGTCAACCCCTTGAACTTGTCGAAAACCTTTTGCGATAAGTCGAGCTTTGTAGACAGTGATATTACCATCAGCGTCCGTCTTCCTCTTGAAGATCCATTTATTCTCAATGGCTTGCCGATCATCGGGCAAGTCCACCAAAGTCCACACTTTGTTCTCATACATGGATCCTATCTCAGATTTCATGGCCTCAAGCCATTTTTCGGAATCTGGGCTCATCATAGCTTCTTCATAGTTCGTAGGTTCGTCATTGTCTAACAACATGACTTCCAGGACAGGGTTACCATACCACTCTGGTGCGGAACGTGTTCTGGTCGACCTACGAGGTTCAGTAGTAACTTGATCCGAAGTTTCATGATCATCATCATTAGCTTCCTCTCTAGTTGGTGTAGGCATCACGGGAACGGTTTTCTCTGATGTGCTACTTTCCAATTCGAGAGAAGGTACACTTAACTCATCAAGTTATACTTTCCTCCCACTCACTTCTTTCGAGAGAAACTCCTTCTCTAGAAATGACCCATTCTTAGCAACAAAGATCTTGCCTTCGGATCTGTGGTAGAAGGTGTACCCAATAGTTTCTTTAGGGTATCCTATGAAGACGCACTTCTCCGATTTGGGTTCGAGCTTATCAGGATGAAGCCTTTTGACATAAGTGTCGCATCCCCAAACTTTAAGAAACGACAGCTTAGGTTTCTTGCCAAGCCATAGTTCATACGATGTCGTCTCAACGGATTTAGACGGTGCCCTGTTTAACGTGAATGTGGTTGTCTCTAATGCATAACCCCAAAACGATAAAGGCGAATCGGTAAGAGACATCATAGAACGCACCATATCTAATAAAGTACGGTTACGATGTTCGGACACACCATTACGCTGTGGTGTTCCAGGTGGCGTGAGTTGTGAAACAATTCCACATTGTTTTAAATGAAGGCCAAACTCGTAACTCAAATATTCGCCTCCGCGATCAGATCATAGAAACTTTATTTTCTTGTTACAATGATTCTCCACTTCACTATGAAATTCTTTGAACTTTTCAAATGTTTCAGACTTGTGTTTCATCAAGTAGATATACCCATACCTACTTAAATCATCTGTGAAGGTTAGAAAATAACGATACCCGCCGCGTGCCTCAACACTCATCGGACCATATACATTGGTATGTATTATTTCCAATAAGTCATTAGCTCGCTCCATTGTTCCGGAGAACGGAGTTTTAGTCATCTTACCCATGAGGTATGGTTCGCAAGTATCAAATGATTCATAATCAAGTGATTCCAAAAGTCCATCCGCATGGAGTTTCTTCATACGCTTTACACCAATATGACCTAAACGGCAGTGCCACAAGTATATTGCACTATCATTATCAACTTTGCATCTTTTGGCATCAATATTATGAATATGTGTATCACTACGATCGAGTTTCAACAAGAATAGACCATTCATCAAAGGTGCCTTACCATAAAAGATATTACTCATATAAATAGAACAACCATTATTCTCTGACTTAAATGAATAACCTTCTTGCAATAAACAAGATCCAGATATAATGTTCATGCTCAACGCTAGCACCAAATAACAATTATTGAGGTCTAAAACTAATCCCGAAGTTAGATGTAGAGGTAGCATGCCGACGGCGATCACATCGACCTTGGAACCATTCCCGACGCGCATCATCACCTCGTCCTTAGCCAATCTTCGTTTATTCCGCAGCTCCTGTTTCGAGTTACAAATATGAGCAACCGAACTAGTATCAAATACCCAGGCGCTACTACGAGCATTAGTAAGGAACACATCAATAACATGTATATCAAATATACCTTTGTTCACTTTGCCATCCTTCTTATCCGCCAAGTATTTGAGGCAGTTCCGCTTCCAGTGACCATTTCCTTTCTAGTAGAAGCACTCAGTTTCAGGCTTGGGTCCAGCTTTGGGCTTCTTCACGGAAGCAGCAACTTGCTTGCCATTCTTCTTGAAGTTCCCTTTGTTTCCCTTGCCCTTTTTCTTGAAACTAGTGGTCTTGTTAACCATCAACACTTGATGCTCCTTCTTGATTTCTACCTCCGCCGATTTTAGCATCGTGAAGAGCTCGGGAATCGTTTTCGTCATCCCTTGCATATTATAGTTCATCACGAAGCCTTTGTAGTTTGGTGGCAGTGACTGAAGAACTCTGTCAATAACACTCTCAACTGGAAGATCAATTCCCAGCTAAGTCAAGTGGTTATGATACCCAGACACTTTGGGTATGTGTTCATTGACATAACTGTTCTCCTCCATCTTACAGCTATAGAACTTGTTAGAGATTTCATATCTCTCAACCCGGGCATTAGCTTGAAATATCAACTTTAGCTCTTGGAACATCTCATATGCTCCGTGGCGTTCAAAACGTCTCTGAAGTCCCGGTTCTAAGCCGTAAAGCATGGCACACTGAACTATTGAGTAGTCATCAGATCGAGCCTGCCAGACGTTCATAACATCTGTAGTAGCTCCTGCAGCAGGTCTGTCACCTAGCAGTGCATCAAGGACATAATTCTTTTGTGCAGCAATGAGGATAATACTCAAGTTACTGACCCAGTCCGTGTAGTTGCTACCATCATCTTTCAATTTAGCTTTCTCTAGGAACGCATTAAAATTCAAGGGAACGGTAGCACGGGCCATTGATCTACAACATAGATATGCAAAAACTATTAAGACTAAGTTCATGATAATTTTTAGTTCAAATAATCAAATTGCTAATGAACTCCCACTTAAATCAACATCCCTCAAGTTGTCTAAGTGATACATGATCCAAATCAACTAACCCATGTCCGATCATCATGTGAGATGGGGTAGTCTTCAATGGTGAACATCTCTATGTTGATCATATCTACTATATGACTCATGTTTGACCTTTCGGTCTCCAGTGTTCCGAGACCATGTCTGTACATGCTAGGCTCGTCTAGGTTAACACAAGTATTCTGCATGTGCAAAACTGGCTTACACCCGTTGTATGTGAACGTAGAGTCTATCACACCCGATCATCACGAGGTGCTTCGAAACGACGAACTTTAGCAACGGTGCATACTCGAGGAGAACACTTTTATCTTGAAATTAAGTGAAGGGATCATCTTATAATGCTACCATCGTTCTAAGCAAAATAAGATGCATAAAGGATAAACATCACATGCAATCAAAAATATGTGGCATGATATGGCCGTCATCATCTTGTGCTTTTGATCTCCATCTCCAAAGCATCGGCATGATCTCCATCATCACCGACATGACACCTTGATCTCCATCGTAGCATCGGGGTCGTCTTGCCAACTATCGCTTCTACAACTATTGTTAACGCATAGCGATAAAGTAAAGCAATTACATGGCACTTAGTGATTGACACGCAGGTCATACAATAATTAAAGACAACCCTAAGGCTCCTGCCGGTTGTCGTACTCATCGACATGCAAGTCATGCACTTATTACAAAACATGATCATCTCATACATCAACATATATCAAATCATATCTTGACCATATCACATCACAACATGCCCTGCAAAAACAAGTTAGACGTCCTCTACTTTCTTGTTCCAAGTTTTACGTGGCTGCTACGGGCAACTAGCAAGAACCGTTCTTACCTACGCAAAACCACAACGGTGATTATCAAGTTGATATTTAACCTTCTGCAAGGACCGCCGTAGTCAAATCCGATTCAACTAAAGTAGGAGAAACAGACGCCCGCTAGCCACCTTTATGCAAAACAAGTTGCACGTCAGTCGGTGGAACCGGTCTCATGTGCGTGGACATGTAAGGTTGGTCCTGGCCGCTTCATCCCATAATGCCACTGAATCAAAGTAAGACATTGGTGGGAAGCAATATGAACCTCACCGCCCACAACTCCTTTGTGTTCTACTCGTGCATATCATCTACGCATAGACCTGGCTCATGATGCCACTGTTGGGGAACGTTGCATGGAAAACAAAAAAAATTCTACGCACACGCAAGATCTATCCATGGAGATGCATAGCTATGATAGGGGGAGAGCATCTACATACCCTTGTAGATCACTAAGCGGAAGCGTTTATCAATGCGGTTGAAGTAGTCGTACACCTTCACGATCTGTCCCGATCAAGTACCGAACATACAGCACCTCCGCGTTCAGCACACGTTCAGCTCGATGATGTCCTCGCCTTCTCGATCCAGCAAGAGATGCGAAGTAGTAGATGAGTTCCAGCATCACGACGGCGTGGTGACGGCGGTGGTGAAACTATCCGCAGGGCTTCGCCAAGCAGACATGGACGGAAGAGGAACTAGAACTAGAGGGAGATGGGGCGCCGCACACGGCTTGGGGATCATCGTCTGTGTTGCCCCACTACCTCCTCTCATATATATAGGTGGGGAAGGAGGGGAGGAAGCTTAGGGCGCCCCCAAGGGGGGCGGCGGCCAGCCCTAGGGCCTGCCCTGGCTCCCCCCCTTCCTTGTTTGGCGCAAGGGGGAAAGGAAAGGGGGCTGGCTGCCTTAGGGCGCCCCCCTTTCCCTTTCTCTCTTTCATGCAGAAAGGCAGGAGGGGGCCAGCCCCTCCCTTTCCTTTACAAGGCCGGCGACCAGGTTGGGGCGCGCCAGCTGCTACTTCTTGAGCTTGCGTTGGTTTTTCCCTTGAAGAGGAAAGGGTGATGCAGCAAAGTAGAGATAAGTATTTCCCTCAGTTAGAGAACCAAGGTATCAATCCAGTAGGAGGTACAAGTAAGTCTCCAATCTATGCACCTACACAAACAATCAAACACTTGCACCCAACGAGATAAAGGGGTTGTCAATCCCTTCACGGTCAATTGCAATGGTGAGATCTGATAGAGATAGATATAAAAGATTACTAGAACGTAAAACAAAATAAAAGTAAATAAATTGCAGCAAGGTATTTTTGGGTTTTTTGGTTTATAGATCTGAAAATATATGATGGAAAATAGACCCGGGAGCCATAGGTTTCATTAGAGGCTTCTCTCTTGAAGGCAAATAATACGGTGGGTGAACAAATTACTGTCGAGCAATTGATAGAAAAGCGCAAAGTTATGACGATATCCAAGGCAATGATTATGCATATAGGCATCACGTCCGTGTCAAGTAGACCGAAACGATTCTACATCTACTACTATCACTCCACACATCGACCGACTCATGCCTGCATCTAGAGTATTAAGTTCAAGAGAACAGAGTAACGCATTAAGTAAGATGACATGATGTAGAGGGATAAACTCAAGCAATATGATGAAAACCCCATCTTTTTATCCTTGATGGCAACAATACAATACGTGCCTCGCTACCCCTACTATGTCACTGGGTGAGGACACCGCAAGATTGAACCCAAAACTAAGCACCTCTCCCATTGCAAGAAGGACCAATCTAGTTGGCCAAACCAAACCGATAATTCAAAGAGAAATACAAAGATATCAAATCATGCATATAAGAATTCAAAGAAGATTCAAATAATATTGATAGATAATCTGATCATAAATCCACAATTCATCGGATCACGACAAACACACCGCAAAAGAATATTACATCGGATAGAACTCCAAGAACATCGAGGAGAACATGGTATTGAACATGAAAGAGAGAGAAGAAGCCATCTAGCTACTAGCTATGGACCCGTAGGTCTGAGGTAAACTACTCACGCTTCATCGGAAGGGCAATAGGGTTGATGTAGATGCCCTCCGTGATCGAATCCCCCTCCGGCAGATCGCCGAAAAAGGCCCCAAGATGGGATATCACGGGTACAGAAGGTTGCGGCGACGAAAAAGTATTTTAATGGATTCCTCTGATGGTTTGGGAATATTTGGGAATTTATAGGCCGAAGAATAGGGTTAGAGGAGCACCGAGGGACTCACAAGGCAGGGGGCGCCCTCCCCCCGGGACGCGCCCTGCACCCTTGCCGTCGCCTCGGGACTTCTTTGCCTTGGTCTCCAAGTCGTACGTGTGTCTTCTGGTCCAAGAAAAATCATCGTAAAGTTTTATTCCGTTTGGACTCCGTTTGAAATTCCTTTTCTGCGAAACTCAAAAACAAGAAAAAAACAGAAACTGGCACCGGGCTCTGGGTTAATAAGTTAGTCCCAAAAATAATATAAAATAGCATATTAACGCATATAAAACATCCAAAACAGATAATATAATAGCATGGAACAATCAAAAATTATAGATACGTTGAAGACGTATCAAGCATCCCCAAGCTTAATTCCTGCTCGTCCTCGAGTAGGTAAATGATAAAAACAGAATTTTTTATGTGGAATGCTACCTAACATATTTATCCATGTAATTTCCTTTATTGTGGCATGAATATTCAGATCCATAAGATTCAAAACAAAATTTTAATATTGACATAAAAACAATAATACTTCAAGCATACTAATAAAGCAATCATGTCTTCTCAAAATATCATGGCCAAAGAAAGTTATCCCTACAAAATCATATAGTCTGGCTATGCTCCATCTTCATCACACAAAGTATTAAATCATGCACAACCCCGATGACAAGCCAAGCAATTGTTTCATACTTTTGATGTTCTCAAACTTTTTCAACTTTCACGCAATACATGAGCGTGAGCCATGGATATAGCACTTTAGGTGGAATAGAATATGGTGGTTATGGAGAAGACAAAAAGAAGGAGATAGTATCACATCAACTAGGCGTATCAACGGGCTATAGAGATGCCCATCAATAGATATCAATGTGAGTGAGTAGGGATTGCCATGCAACGGATGCACTAGAGTTGTAAGTGTATGAAAGCTCAAAAGAAACTAAGTGTGTGTGCATCCAATTCGCTTGCTCACGAAGACCTAGGGCAATTTGAGGAAGCCCATCATTGGAATATACAAGCCAAGTTCTATAATGAAAATTTTCCACTAGTATATGAAAGTGACAAAATAGGAGACTCTCTATCATGAAGATCATGGTGCTACTTTGAAGCACAAGTGTGGAAAAGGGATAGTAGCATTGCCCCTTCTCTCTTTTCTCTCATTTTTTTTTATTTTGGGCTCTTTGGCCTCTCTTTTTTCTCTTTTTTTCTTTTTTTTCTTTTTTTTTCGTCCGGAGTCTCATCCCGACTTGTGGGGGAATCATAGTCTCCATCATCCTTTCCTCACATGGGACAATGCTCTAATAATGATGATCATCACACTTTTATTTACTTACAACTCAAGAATTACAACTCGATACTAGAACAAATATATGACTCTATATGAATGCCTCCGGCGGTGTACCGGGATGTGCAATGACTCAAGAGTGACATGTATAAAAAATATGAATGGTGGCTTTGCCACAAATACGATGTCAACTACATGATCATGCAAAGCAATATGACAATGACGAAGCGTGTCATAATAAACAGAACGGTGGAAGTTGCATGGCAATGTATCTCGGAATGGCTATGGAAATGCCATAATAGATAAGTATGGTGGCTGTTTTGAGGAAGGTATATGGTGGGTGTAATGCACCGGCGAAAGTTGCGCGGTACTAGAGAGGCTAGCAATGGTGGAAGGGTGAGAGTGCGTATAATCCATGGACTCAACATTAGTCATAAAGAACTCACATACTTATTGAAAAAGTCTATTAGCTATCGAAACAAAGTACTACACGCATGCTCCTAGGGGGATAGATTGGTAGGAAAAGACCATCGCTCGTCCCCGACCGCCACTCATAAGGAAGACAATCAATAAATAAATCATGCTCCGACTTCATCACATAACGGTTCACCATACGTGCATGCTACGAGAATCACAAACTTTAACACAAGTATTTCTACCAATCCACAATTACTCACTAGCATGACTTTAATATCACCATCTTTATATCTCAAAACAATCATAAGGAATCAAACTTCTCATAGTATTCAATGCACTTAATATGAAAGTTTTTATTATATCCCTCTTGGATGCCCATCATATTAGGACTAAATTCATAACCTAAGAAAATTACCATGCTGTTTAGAGACTCTCAAAATAATATAAGTGAAGTAAGAGAGTTCAACAATTTCTATAAAATAAAACCACCGCCGTGCTCTAAAAAGATACAAGTGAAGCACTAGAGCATATTGCCTAGCTCAAAAGATATAAGTGAAGCACATAGAGTATTCTAATAAATTCACGATTAATGCGTGTCCCTCTCAAAAGGTGTGTACAGAAAGGATGATTGTGGCAAACTAAAAATCAAAGACTCATGGCATACAAGACGCTCCAAGAAAAACACATATCATGTGGTGAATAAAAATATAGCCTCAAGTAAATTTACCGATGGATTGAAGACGAAAGAGGGGATGCCTTCCGGGGCATCCCCGAGCTTAGGCTCTTGGTTATCCTTGAATATTACCTTGGGGTGCCTTGGGCATCCCCAAGATTAGGCTCTTGCCACTCCTTATTCCATAGTCCAACAAATCTTTACCCAAAACTTGAAAACTTCACAACACAAAACTCAACAGAAAAATCATGAGATCCATTAGTATAAGAAAATAAAATCACCACTTTTGGTACTGTTGTGAACTCATTCTTTATTTATATTGGTGTAATATATACTGTATTCCAACTTCTCCATGGTTCATACCCCCCGATACTACCCATAGATTCATCAAAATAAGCAAACAACACATAGAAAACAGAATCTGTCAAAAACAGAACAGTCTGTGAAGATCCGAATTGTTCTAATACTTCTGTAACTCCAAAAATTCTGAAAAATTAGGAAAACAGAGGAAATTTTTATATCAATCTTTTGTAAACAATTCAGAGGTTTTCGTCGCTTCTGTGAATTATTAAAATTCTGCAACTGGACGCAAAAGTTTCTGTTTTTCAACAAGATCAAATCAACTATCACCGTAAGCCATCCCAAAGGTCTTACTTGGCTCAAACACTAATTTAAAAACCAAAACAAAATTACTACAGAGGTAATAATGTGTATTTTAATAAAAATAGAAAATAAAAATATTGGGTTGTCTCCCAACAAGCGCTTTTCTTTAAAGCCTTTTAGCTAGGCATTGATAATTTTAATGATGCTCACATAAAAGGTAATAATTGAAACACAAAGAGAGCATCTTAAAACATGTGACAAACTTATTTAAGTCTAACATACTTCCTATGCATAGGCATTTTATAAGCAAACAAATTATCAAGGCAAGCAAAAACTAGCATATGCAAGGAAGAAGAAAGAAGCAATAACAATCTCAAAATAACGAGAGGTAATTTAGTAACATGAAAATTTCTATAACCATATTTTCCTCTCTCGTAATAATTGCATGTGGGATCATATTCAAATTCAACATAATAGCTATCACATAACATATGCTCTACATGATCCACATGCATGAAAAGTTGACACTCTTCCAAAATAGTGGGACTATTAAATAAAGTCATGACCTCTCCAAGCCCACTTTTATCAAAAATTTCATAAGATTGATCATTCTGCAAAGTAGTGGGATCATTATTACCTAGAGTTGACACTCTTCCAAACACAATTTCAATATTATTGCAAACATATCCATCATGAGGCTTAAATAAATTTTCAAGATCATAAGAAGAATTATCACCCAAATCATGATCATTGCAATAAGTAGTGGACATAGCAAAATTAGCATCCCCAAGCTTAGGGTTTTGCATATTATTAGCACAATTGACATCAATAGAATTTATAATAACACCATTGCAATCATGCTTTTCATTCAAGGAGCTATCATGAATCACTTCATAAATTTCTTCACAATTTTCAGATTCACGAATTTCAAGCAAAACTTCATAAAGATAATCTAGTGCACGCAACTCACTAGCAATTGGGTCATCATAATTGGATCTCTTAAAAAGATTAGCAAGTGGATGAGGATCCATAAAAATTTTGCTTTCTGGTTTTCAATAAATACATAATTATTCCAAGTGAACAAGCAAACGAGCCAAGTAAGACATAAAAGGCAAACGAAAAGAAGGCAAATAAAAAGTCAAATATTCTTGTATTTTTCTGAAAATCGTTTTAGAAGTGGGGGAGAGGAAAACGAGAGGCAAATGGCGAATAATGTAATACAAGAGATGAGAGTTTATGATGGGTACTTGGTAGGCTTGATGTAGACCTCCCCAGCAACGGCGCCAGAAATTCTTCTTGCTACTTCTTGAGCTTGAGTTGGTTTTTCCCTTGAAGAGGAAAGGGTGATGCAGCAAAGTAAAGATAAGTATTTCCCTCAGTTAGAGAACCAAGGTCTCAATCCAGTAGGAGGTACAAGCAAGTCTCCAATCAATGCACCTACACAAACAATCAAACACTTGCACCCAACGCGATAAAGGGGTTGTCAATCCCTTCATGGTCAATTGCAATGGTGAGATCTGATAGAGATAGATATAAAAGATTACTAGAACATAAAACAAAATAAAAGTAAATAAATTGCAGCAAGGTATTTTTGGGTTTTTTGGTTTATAGATCTAAAAATATATGATGGAAAATAGACCCGGGGGCCATAGGTTTCACTAGAGGCTTCTCTCTTGAAGGCAAATAATACAGTGGGTGAACAAATTACTGTCGAGCAATTGATAGAAAAGCGCAAAGTTATGACGATATCCAAGGCAATGATTATGCATATAGGCATCCCGTCCGTGTCAAGTAGACCGAAACGATTCTGCATCTACTACTATTACTCCACACATCGACCGACTCCTGCCTGCATCTAGAGTATTAAGTTCAAGAGAACAGAGTAACACATTAAGTAAGATGACATGATGTAGAGGGATAAACTCAAGCAATATGATGAAAACCCCATCTTTTTATCCTTGATGGCAACAATACAATACGTGCCTCGCTACCCCTACTATGTCACTGGGTGAGGACACCGCAAGATTGAACCCAAAACTAAGCACCTCTCCCATTGCAAGAAGAACCAATCTAGTTGGCCAAACCAAACCGATAATTCGAAGAGAAATACAAAGATATCAAATCATGCATATAAGAATTCAGAGAAGATTCAAATAATATTCATAGATAATCTGATCATAAATCCACAATTCATCGGATCTCGACAAACACAACGCAAAAGAATATTACATCGGATAGAACTCGAAGAACATCAAGGAGAACATGGTATTGAAGATCAAAGAGAGAGAAGAAGCCATCTAGCTACTAGCTATGGACCCGTAGGTCTGAGGTAAACTACTCACGCTTCATCGAAAGGGCAATAGGGTTGATGTAGATGCCCTCCGTGATCGAATCCCCATCCGGCAGATCGCCGGAAAAGGCCCCAAGATGGGATCTCACGGGTACAGAAGGTTGCGGCGGCGGAAAAGTATTTTCGTGCATGCCTCTGATGGTTTGGGAATATTTGAGAATTTATAGGCCGAAGAATAGGGTTAGAGGAGCTCCGAGGGACCCACAAGGCAGCCCCCCTGGGGCGCGCCCTGCACCCTTGCCGTCGCCTCGGGACTCCTTTGCCTTGGTCTCCAAGTCCTACGTGTGTCTTCTAGTCCAAGAAAAATCATCGTAAAGTTTTATTCCGTTTGGACTCCGTTTGATATTCCTTTTCTGCGAAACTCAAAAACAAGGAAAAAACAGAAACTGGGCTCAGGGCTCTGGGTTAATAAGTTAGTCCCAAAAATAATATAAAATAGCATATTAACGCATATAAAACATCCAAAACAGATAATATAATAGCATGGAACAATCAAAAATTATAGATACGTTGGAGACGTATCACCAGCCCCTTGTGGGCTGGTGTGCTCCCCTTTCCTTGGCCTGTTAGGCCCAGTAACTTCCCGTGGCCTCCCGGAACCCCTTCCGGTGATCCGATAAATACCCGGTGCAATCTGAAACCTTTTCGGAGACCAAATAGTATCGTCCTATATATCAATCTTTACCTCCGGGCCATTTCAGAGCTCCTCATCATGTCCGTGATCTCATCCGGGACTCCGAACAACATTCGGTCACCAATTCACATAACTCATATAATACTATATCGTCAACGAATGTTAAGTGTGCGGACCCTACGGGTTCGAGAATGATGTAGACATGACCGAGACGCTTCTCCGGTCAATAACCAATAGCGGGACCTGGATGCCCATATTGGTTCCTACATATTCTACAAAGATCTTTATTGGTCGAACCTTTATGACAACATACGTAGTTCCCTTTGTCTATCGGTATGTTACTTGCCCAGATTCGATCGTCGGTATCTCCATACCTAGTTCAATCTCGTTACCGGCAAGTCTCTTTACTCATTTCGTAATACATCATCTCATAACTAACTCTTTAGTCACTTTGCTTGCAAGCTTCTTATGATGCTGTATTACCAAGAGGGCCCAGAGATACCTCTCCGATACACGGAGTGACAAATCCCAATCTCGATCGATGCCAACTCAACAGACACCTTCGGAGATACCTGTAGAGCTATTCATAACACGAATTGCATATGTGTTCACGGGTTCATTTGCTAGCTTGATACGTCTCCAACATATCTATAATTTTTTATTGTTCCATGCTATTATATTATCCATCTTGCATGTTTTATATGCATTTATATGCTATTTTATATGATTTTTGGGACTAACCTATTAACCTAGAGCCCAGTGCCAGTATCAGTTTTTTTCCTTGTTTTTGAGTTTCACCGAAAAGGAATATCAAACGGAGTCCAAATGAGCTGAAAATTTACGGAGACTTTTTATGGACCAAAAGAAGCCTCTGAAGCAAAGGAGTTGGGCCAGAAGAGCCACGAGGCCTCCACAAGGGTGGAGGGCATGCCCTCCGATCTTGTGGGCTCCTCGTGGACCCCCCCTGACTTGTTCTCGACGCCAAAAAATCCTATAAATACAGAAACCCCCAGAAATAATCCTAGATCGGGAGTTCCGCCGCCGAAAGCCTCTGTAGCCACGAAAAACCAATCGGGAGCCCGTTCCGGCACCCTGCCGGAGGGGAAAACCATCACCAGTGACCATCTTCATCATCCCGGCACTCTCCATGACGAGGAGGGAGTAGTTCACCCTCGAGGCTGAGGGTATGTACCAGTAGCTATGTGTTTGATCTCTCTCTCGTGTTCTTGATTTGGCACGATCTTGATGTACCATGAGCTTTGCTATTATAGTTGGATCTTATGATGTTTCTCCCCCTCTACCTTCTTGTAATGAATTGAGTTTTCCCTTTGAAGTTATCTTATCGGATTGAGTCTTTAAGGATTTGAGAACACTTGATGTATGTCTTGCATGTGTTTATCTGTGGTGACAATGGGATATTCACGTGATCCACTTGATGTATGTTTTGGTGATCAACTTGCGGGTTCTGTGACTTTGTGAACTTATGCATAGGGGTTGGCACACGTTTTCGTCTTGACTCTCCGGTAGAAACTTTGGGGCACTCTTTGAAGTTCTTTGTGTTGGTTTGAATAGATGAATCTGAGATTGTGTGATGCATATCGTATAATCAAACCCGTGGATACTTGTGGTGACATTGGAGTATCTAGGTAACATTAGGGTTTTAGTTGATGTGTGTCTTAAGGTGTTATTTTAGTAGGAACTCTAGGGCTGTTTGTGACACTTATAGGAATAGCCCAATAGATCGATCAGAAAGAATAACTTTGAGGTGGTTTCGTACCCTACAATAATCTCTTCGTTTATTCTCCACTATTAGTGACTTTGGAGTGACTCTTTGTTGCATGTTGAGGGATTGTTATATGATCTAATTATGTTATCATTGTTGAGAGAACTTGCACTAGTGAAAGTATGAACCCTAGGCCTTGTTTCGAAGCATTGCAATACCGTTTTCGCTCACTTTTGTTACTAGTTACCTTGCTGTTTTTATATTTTCAGATTACAAAAACCTATATCTACCATCCATATTGCACTTGTATCACCATCTCTTCGCCGAACTAGTGCACCTATACAATTTATCATTGTATTGGGTGTGTTGGGGACACAAGAGACTCTTTGTTATTTGGTTGCAGGGTTGTTTGAGAGAGACCATCTTCATCCTACGCCTCCCACGGATTGATAAACCTTAGGTCATCCACTTGAGGGAAATTTGCTACTGTCCTACAAAACTCTGCGCTTGGAGGCCCAACACGAGTCTACAAGAAGAAGGTTGCGTAGTAGACATCAAGCTCTTTTCTGGCGCCGTTGCCGGGGAGGTGAGTGCCTGAAGGTATATCTTTAGATCTTGCAATTGAATCTTTTATTTTCTTGTTTTATCACTAGTTTAGTTTATAAAAGAAAACTACAAAAAATGGAATTGAGGTTGCCTCATATGCTTCATCTTTTTAATGTCTTTCGTGAAAATAAGGATTCCGATAATTGTGCTCAATTGCTAGAGGAAGAAGTCAATAAAATGTTTGCCACTAAATCTTTGAATGATGAGCATGATTGCAATGTTGTTGGTATGAATTCTTTGAATATCCATGATGCTAATGATATGCAAAGCCAGAAGCTTGGGGATGCTATGTTTGATGAAGATGATATTTTTAGTCCCCCAAGTTTTGATGAGAATATTTATTATGATGATAGCATGCCTTCTATTTATGATGATTATATTGATGAAAGTGGGTTTGGAAGAGTGTCAACTCTAGGTACTAATGATCCCACTATTTTGGAGGGTGTTGAATCTTTTCACAATATTGATAAAAGTGGATTTGGAGAGGTAATGACTTTATTTAGTGATGAATCCACTATTTTGGAAGAGGTTCCAATTGATTATGAGAACAAAGCTCCTATTTATGATGATTATTGTGATGACATGTATGCTATAAAGAATAATGATAACGATGGAACTTGTCATCATGATTTTAATTTTCAATTGGATTATGCCTCACATGATAGTTATTTTGTTGAGTTTGCTCCCACTACTATTCATGAGAATAAATTTGCTTATGTGGAGAGTAACAAATTTTCTATGCTTGTGGATCATGAAAAGAATCCTATATGTGCTAGTTATATTGTTGAATTCATTCATGATGCTACTGAAAATTATTATGAGAGAGGAACATATGCTTTTACATATTGCAATAATATCAAGTTTCCTCTCTATGTGCTTAAAATCTTGAAGTTATACTTGTTTTGCCTTCCTATGCTAGTTGATTCTTGTTCCCATAAGTTGTTTGCTCACAAAATCCCTATGCATAGGAAGTGGGTTAGACTTAAATGTGCTAGTCATATTCTTCATGATGCTCTCTTTGTGTTTCAATTCTTATCTTCTATGTGAGCATCATTGAAATCATCATGCCTAGCTGAAAAGGCATTAAAGAAAAGCGCTTGTTGGGAGACAACCCAACATTTACCCCTACTGTTTTTGTGTGTTCACATGATTAAGCTACTGTAGTAATCATGTTTTATAGCTTTTGTTTGAATAAAGTGCCAAGTAAAGCCTTTGGGATAGTGTGGTTGATAGTTGATTTGATTCTGTGCAAAAACAGAAACTTTTGCGTCCAGTACAGAAATTCCTATATTTCACTGGAACGTGGAAATATTCTGAATTATTTTACAGTTGATTGGTATACAAATTTTCTACGTTGTCCTGTTTTTTCAGAATTTTTGGAGTAACAGAAGTATGAGCTTAATTCAGATCTTCACAGACTGTTCTGTTTTTGACAGATTCTGTTTTCGATGCATAGTTTGCTTGTTCTCTAGTTTCTATGGCTTATATTGCTTAATATAAATTGTAGAAATGATAGGGTACAGTAGGCATCATGTGATAAAAATTTTGAATCTTGTCTTGACAGTACCAAAGTGAATGATTTGTTTTATTATACTAACGGATCTCACGAAGGTTTTGTTAAGTTTTGTGTGATTGAAGTTTTCAAGTTTTGGGTGAGATATCGATATGCGGAGAATAAGGAGTGACAAGACCCTAAGCTTGGGGATGCACAAGGCACCCCAAGGTAATATTCAAGGAATACCCAAGCAACTAAGCTTGGGTATGCCCCGGAAGGCATCCCCCCTTTCGTCTCCAACATTATCGGTAACCTTACTCGGAGCTATATTTTTATTCATCACATGATATGAGTTTTGCTTGGAGCGTCACTTTATTTTATTAGTATTTGCTTTCTGTTATTTAGAGTAATGTTTTGCATCTTTTATTTCAATAAAAAGTTCAAGTATAGCCTTTACCATGCTTATTTTGCATGTCTATATGTTGCTGTTTTGAAAACAGAAAGTTTTCTATTGTTGTCTGAATTATTATGGAATGTCAGAATATGATAAAATCTTGAAATTTTTACACAATTAGTAACAACAAATTTTCTACAGTTTGGGAATTTTTCAGAATTTTTGGAGTTAGTTAAGTATGAGTACAATTGCATTCTTTACAGACTGTCTTGTTTTGACAGATTGCTGTTATTTTTGCATTGTTTGCATATGTTTGCTTGTTTAATGGTTCTATTGGAGGATGGGAGTATTAAATATGCAGAGGCATTTAGTATGCAATGTTAAATAATAATTTTAGTGATTTGCTATAGTAGAGAATGATAAGGTTTTGCATTTGATTTATACTAACTTATCTCACGAGTTCTTGTTGAGTTTTGTGTGGATGAAGTTTTTAAGATTTAGGGAAACCGTGATATAAAAGGAATTAAGGAGACACAAAAGCTCAAGCTTGGGGATTCCCAAGGCATCCCAATATAATATTTCAAGGAGTCTCAAGCATCTAAGCTTGGGGATGCCCCGGTTGGCATCCCACCTTTCTTCATCAACAATTATCGGTTAGTATCGGTTGAGCCTAAGTTTTTGCTTCTTCACACGATGTGTGCTATTTTTAGAATGTCATTTCATTTTGTTTTGCTTGCTGTTTGAATAAAGTACTTAAGATCTGAAATTATTTTATGAGAGAGAGTCTTCACATAGCAACATAATTATTTGACCACTCATTGATCTTCACTTATATCTTTTTGGAGTAGTTTGTCAGTTGCTCTAGTGCTTCACTTGTATCTTTTTCGAGCACGGCGGTGGTTTTATTTTGTAGCAATTGATGAACTCTCATGCTTCACTTATATTATTTTGAGAGTATTTAAACAGCATGGTAATTTGCTTAGGTTATGAATTTAGTCCTAATATGATAAGCATCCAAGAGGGATATAATAAAAACTTTCATATAAAGTGCATTGAATACTATGAGAAGTTTGATTCCTTATGATTGTTTTGAGATATAAAGATGGTGATATTAGAGTCGTGCTAGTGAGTAATTGTGGCTTTTAAAAATACTTGTGTTAAAGTTTGTGATTCCCGTAGCATGCACGTATGGTGAACCGTTATGTGATGAAGTCGGAGCATGATTTATTTATTGATTGTCTTCCTTATGAGTGGCGGTCGGGGACGAGCGATGGTCTTTTCCTACCAATCTATCCCCCTAGGAGCATGCGCATAGTACTTTGTTTTGATGACTAATAGATTTTTGCAATAAGTATGTGAGTTCTTTATGACTAATGTTGAGTCCATGGATTATACGCACTCTCACCCTTCCACCGTTGCTAGCCTCTCTAGTACCGCGCAACTTTCGCCGGTACCATATACCTTCCTCAAAACAGCCACCATACCTACCTATTATGGCACTTCCGTAGCCATTCCGAGATATATTGTCATGCAACTTTCCACCGTTCCGTTTTATTATGACACGCTTCATCATTGTCATATTGCTTTGCATGATCATGTAGTTGACATCGTATTTGTGGCAAAGCCACCGTTCATAATTCTTTCATACATGTCACTCTTGATTCATTGCACATCCCGGTACACCGCCGGAGGCATTCATATAGAGTCATATTTTGTTCTAAGAATCGAGTTGTAATTCTTGAGTTGTAAGTAAATAAAAGTGTGATGATCTTCATTATTAGAGCATTGTCCCATGTGAGGAAAGGATGATGGAGACTATGATTCCCCCACAAGTCGGGATGAGACTCCGGACAAAAAAAAAGAGGCCAAAAAAATAAGAGAAGGCCCAAAAAAAATGAGAGAAAAGAGGGAAGGGGCAATGTTACTATCCTTTTACCACACTTGTGCTTCAAAGTAGCACCGTGATCTTCATGATAGAGACTCTCCTATGTTGTCACTTTCATATACTAGTGGGAATTTTTCATTATAGAATTTGGCTTGTATATTCCAATGATGGGCTTCCTCAAATTGCCCTAGGTCTTCATGAGCAAGCGAGTTGGATGCACACCCACTTAGTTTCTTTTTGAGCTTTCATACACTTATAGCTCTAGTGCATCCGTTGCATGGCAATCCCTACTCACTCACATTGATATCTATTGACGGGCATCTCCATAGCCCGTTGATACGCCTAGCTGATGTGAGACTATCTCCTTCTTTTTGTCTTCTCCACAACCACCATATTCTATTCCACCTATAGTGCTATATCCATGGCTCACGCTCATGTATTGCGTGAAAGTTGAAAAGGTTTGAGAACACCAAAAGTATGAAACAATTGCTTGGCTTGTCATCGGGGTTGTGCATGATTTGAATATTTTGTGTGATGAAGATGGAGCATAGCCAGACTATATGATTTTGTAGGGATAGCTTTCTTTGGCCATGTTATTTTGAGAAGACATAATTGCCTTGTTAGTATGCTTGAAGTATTATTGTTTTTATGTCAATATTAAACTTTTGTTTTGAATCTTATGGATCTGAACATTCATGCCACAATAAAGAAAAATACATGGATAAATATGTTAGGTAGCATTCCACATCAAAAATTCTGTTTTTATCATTTACCTACTCGAGGACGAGCAGGAATTAAGCTTGGGGATGCTTGATACGTCTCCAACGTATCTATAATTTTTGATTGTTCCATGCTATTATATTATCCATCTTGGATGTTTTATATGCCTTTATATGCTATTTTATATGATTTTTGGGACTAACCTATTAACCTAGAGCCCAGTGCCAGTTTCTGTTTTTTTCCTTGTTTTTGAGTTTCGCAGAAAAGGAATATCAAACGGAGTCCAAATGAGCTGAAAATTTACGGAGATTTTTTATGGACTAGAAGAAGCCCCCGAAGCAAAGGAGTTGGGCCAGAAGAGCCACGAGGCCTCCACAAGGGTGGAGGGCGCCCCCCTCCCCTAGGGCGCGCCCTCCGGTCTTGTGGGCTCCTCGTGGACCCCCCTGACTTGTTCTCGACGCCAAAAATTCCTATAAATACAGAAACCCCCAGAAATAAACCTAGATCGGGAGTTCCGCCACCGCAAGCCTCTGTAGCCACAAAAAACCAATAGGCAGCCCGTTGCGGCACCCTGCCGGAGGGGGAAACCATCACCGGTGGCCATCTTCATCATCCCGGCGCTCTCCATGACGAGGAGGGAGTAGTTCACCCTCGGGGCTGAGGGTATGTACCAGTAGCTATGTGTTTGATCTCTCTCTTGTGTTCTTGATTTGGCACGATCTTGATGTACCGCGAGCTTTGCTATTATAGTTGGATCTTATGATGTTTCTCCCCCTCTACCTTCTTGTAATGAATTGAGTTTTCCCTTTGAAGTTATCTTATCGGATTGAGTCTTTAAGGATTTGAGAACACTTGACGTATGTCTTGCATGTGTTTATCTGTGGTGACAATGGGATATTCACGTGATCCACTTGATGTATGTTTTGGTGATCAACTTGCGGGTTCTATGACTTTGTGAACTTATGCATAGGGGTTGGCACACGTTTTCGTCTTGACTCTCCGGTAGAAACTTTGGGCATTCTTTGAAGTTCTTTGTGTTGGTTTGAATAGATGAATCTGAGATTGTGTGATGCATATCGTATAATCAAACCCTCGGATACTTGTGGTGACATTGGAGTATCTAGGTGACATTAGGGTTTTGGTTGATGTGTGTCTTAAGGTGTTATTTTAGTACGAACTCTAGGGTTGTTTGTGACACTTATAGGAATAGCCCAATAGATCGATCAGAAAGAATAACTTTGAGGTGGTTTCGTACCCTACAATAATCTCTTCGTTTATTCTCCGCTATTAGTGACTTTGGAGTGACTCTTTGTTGCACGTTGAGGGGTTGTTATATGATCTAATTATGTTATCATTGTTGAGAGAACTTGCACTAGTGAAAGTATGAACCCTGGGCCTTGTTTCGTAGCATTGCAATATCGTTTTTGCTCACTTTTGTTACTAGTTACCTTGCTGTTTTTATATTTTCAGATTACAAAAACCTATATCTACCATCCATATTGCACTTGTATCACCATCTCTTCGCCGAACTAGTGCACCTATATAATTTATCATTGTATTGGGTGTGTTGGGGACACAAGAGACTCTTTGTTATTTGGTTGCAGGGTTGTTTGAGAGAGACCATCTTCATCCTACGCCTCCCACGGACTGATAAACCTTAGGTCATCCACTTGAGGGAAATTTGCTACTGTCCTACAAAACTCTGCGCTTGCAGGCCCAACACGAGTCTACAAGAAGAAGGTTGCGTAGTAGACATCATAGCTCTAGCACCATATTGTTTGGTTTTGTGTCTATGCGATATAGCAGTGGAATATAATCGATTCGAAGATGCTCTGCAATTGCCATGGAGAAATCACACTTGTTTGCACGCAAGCCGTCACACCGTGCCATGATGTACTTTAAAAACAATCTATGCAAGGGTCTTATCTTTTCAAAATAATTGTCGAGATAACTTCGGGCATAGGTTGTGAAACTCATTGCGGCTATTTCTTCTTTAATCCATGGTCTACTTCAGAAAACTATAATATAAATGGTAATTTATTGTATGACTGTTGGACGAGTAGACTGATAGCTGATTTTAGCATGGCGTGTACAAAGAATACTCACGTTTTGTCATTTGCAACGAGAAACTATGGTCGCTCGCCATGCTCTACGCTAGATTGGTTGTCGTAAATACCGCTTGTTTATTTACATGGAGGCACAATATCTGCACCATAATGAATTATTGACATGTATTAGAATCTGTGTACTTCGAGTAGGCGTCTGAACTGCTAAAAATGTTGCCTGTAACTTCAAAAAAGGTACTAACGAGCCTAAATATACCATAACATAACAGACAAAAGACATGCCTCTCTCACATCATTCGAATTGCAATATAAAATTAAAATGGATGGTAAGATGTCGTGTAACATGCTTCCTCTTGAATTACGACAGACAACGATGATCGTCGCCCATGTCTTAACCCCCCCCCCCCCGCCCCGGCATTTGACCTGAACCATCGGAAGCGACAACCCCTACTCGGAACAATTGAGGTAACTCGGGACCATCCGGACAGAGCACGCAACCCATATACGGGGCATACATAGCATAGGCTTGCCGAACTCGTGAGTGCCTTGATTAAGAGGGGGCAAGATCAGTTTTCTGCTTTCCCCGAGTTCACCTAGGCAGTGGTCGTCTAATAAACCATGGAAAAGGGTCGGGAATACATATCATGCTTCCCGGCAACTGGAGTTACCGCGACCAGTGTTGCTCCTGATGCTTAGTGCCCAGCAGGAAGCTGCACCTTGACGGTAGGGTGCTCCGCCACCGCGTGCCAGTTGGCGCGAAGGGTGGTGATGCCATAGCATTGGCTCACTCGGAAGAAAGCTACGCCTCGGCGGCCTCAAAGAATAGCAGGCCGAGAACCGGTACTACTAAATGACGGGAAGAAATCGCAATACCTACAAGGGTGAGGGGAAGGAAATGAACGGTGAGAATGCAAAAAAGATGATGCACAGCAAAGAACGGCGGGAAATATGAGCCTCGTCTGGCTAGCAGGAGGAGCTACAAAGTAGCTAAAAAAACTGCCATCAGAGGAGCGCGAAGCTAGAGGAAGTCGGCGTGTTTGGTGGTTCACAAGATGCAAGATAGCAAAGAATGGATTTCCAAAGGCCTGTCCTCCCTTAGAGCGACGAAAAAGTTCTTCAATTAGAGGGGAGCAAAGCGAGAGGAAGATGGCATGCTTTGGTGGATGTGAAATTGTAGGATCAAAAGTATGTCTAAAGGGGGGTGATTAGATTAATTGACCAAATAAAACCTAGCATTTTCCCAATTTTAGTTGTAGGCAGATTTTAGCAATTATGACAAGTCAAGCAACACCCTACACATGCAATTCTAAGAGTATAGCAGCGGAAAGTAAGACAATGCACATGTAAGTTAAGGGAAGGGTTTGGAGAAGGCAAACGCAATGGGGACACGAAGATTTTTGGCATGGTTCCGATAGGTGGTGCTATCGTACGTCCACGTTGACGGAGACTTCAACCCACGAAGGGTAACGGCTATGCGAGTCCACGGAGGGCTCCACCCACGAAGGGTCCACGAAGAAGCAACCTTGTCAATCCCACCATGGTCATCGCCCACGAAGGACTTGCGTCACTCGGGTAGATCTTCATAGAGTAGGCGATCTCCTTGCCCTTCCAAACTTCTTGGTTCAACTCCACATCATGTCGCAAGCTCCCAAGCGACACCTAACCAATCTAGGAGACACCACTCTCCAAAAGATAATAGGCGGTGTGTTGATGATGAACTCCTTGCTCTTGTGCTTTAAATGATAGTCTCCCCAACACTCAACTCTCTCAGTGGCACTCATCAGAAATCTCGGTGGCACCGACCTGTGTAAAAGATATGAACGTTAGGAATCTCGATGGGACCGGCAGAAACATCTCGGAGGGACCGATGTGCAATGGCAAAGGCATGCCTCATTTCGGTGGCACCAATTGCATCAACTTGGTAGGACCGAAGTGAAGCAATAAGGCAACAGAAAGGTTGGCACGCTGTCTCGGTAGCACCGATTGCAAAACTCGGTGGGACCAAAATAATTGCAACTCGTTACAGAAGGTTTGGAAGGCCATCTCGGTGGGACCGATTGCAAAACTCAGTGGGACCAAAATAATTGCAACAAGTTACACAGAGTTGGGCAAGCCATCCCGGTCTGACGGAGAACCATATCGGTGGCTCCGATTTGTTAGGGTTTGGTTGTGGCAGTGTCCAGATGAACTCGGTGGGTCCAGATAGAGAAGTTTCGGCGGGGCCGAGATGGAATGTAGGGTTTTGGACAGATTTGGATAGAGAAAGTGGTTGAGGGTTTTGGAGCAATATCACTAAGCACTTGGGCAAATAGATCATTATCAAAACCTCATCCCCTTTTAATAGTATTGGCTTTACTATGGACTCAATGTGAGCTTGGATCACTTAACCAAAAATGTAGAGTCTTGATCTTTTGCCAATCCATGTCCTTAGCATTTTGAGGGGTCCACAATCACTAGTCCTTGCCATGCCAATCATTGAACATCCTGAAATTTTAACTTGAATGGACATTAGTTCAATGAGATATATGTTGTTATGAATTACCAAAACCGCCCGGGGATTAGTTGCACTTTCAGAAATGGCTAGCCGAGATGGACAGACCGCACGGCCTTGAATAGTCGTAAGGGATCCCAAAGCACGCCAGCCGACCAGGCAATGTGGCATTGAAAAGTCGGGCGGGCATGGAAAGCACGCTAGCTGGCCTAGGTCCACCACGTCAAAAGGTCGAGTATTCTTTGTGTGTGTATGGCTCCTTTGGGCTACCGGGGAAGCTATCCGAACCTTCCCACGTCTGAGATGGCGCCAGGTGCGACAGTTCATTTACCGCCTACATTTTGTGCTCACGTGTCAACATTTATATCTTCTTTTTTTTCGCCTTAGACCTCTCTTCATGTATGGGGTAGATGAATTGAGTGGAGTAGAATGGGATGTGGGTTGGAGTGGTTGGCAAGGAGTGGAATGAGTGGGGTAAGATGGTTATGGTGGTTGCGGTGGCTTGGATGGCATGCCAACATGAAGGGGTATGGTAGAGAATATATAGAGAGAGACTCCCAAAAATTTGACTGTTATAGAAAAGTAACAAAAGCTTGGACATGTAGTCACTACTAGGGAAAAGACTACTAGTAGCGTGGGTCCCCGCGCTACTACTATCGCGCTACAGCTAAAAAGTTAGTAGTAGCGCAGGTGCAGTAGTAGCGCGGGTGCCACCCGCGGTCGCGGTACTACTATTTGAACCCGTGCTACTACTAACAAAATAATAGTAGCGCGTCTAGAATACCAGACGCTACTACTATGCTAAATACTAGTAACGTGTAGTTTTTCCCCACGCTACTACTAACAAATTAGGAATAAAAAAATAAAAAATAGATGCATTATTCATAGATAGAAATCAGAGACACGCCCAGTGCAAAAAAAAAATTAAAGGCACACAACCAAAGGTGGGTACCTTCCCTAGTGTTCCACCACCAGCCTAAACAGACCACTACTCTACATGTATCTACCAAGGCTCGGAGTTCACACGCCAGCGGACCCGAATCCTCCCTCACCCCGAATGATGGCATCAAGGTCCTCCACCTCGGCGACCTCCGGCGTCGCGATCACATGGACAATCATCCATGTGACGCGGTCGCCGGGCTTCATGGCGAAGTCCACCTCCAAGTGGTTGAAGAGCACGACGCCCATCGGGCTGCGGTAGTCAGCGTCGATCACCCCTGCGGCCACGTCGGGAAAGTGAAAAGTTGTTAGTACGCGTCAGTGTTCAAATCCAGTAGGGTATTTTCTTTCTTTTTAGCACATGCACATGGATCAATAGTAACAGCCAGAGGCTGATCCTTACTTGTTGCATGAGACGTGAAGAAGGCCGGGTCCCCTCCTTGTTGCACGAACAAATCAAAGGAAGACACTGCCGCGAGACATGAAGAAGGCCGGGTCCCCCCCTTCTGTAAATAGCTCAGGTGCCTGAAGTTGTAAGGAATCTTAATACAATGAACTCATAGTAATGCATAATAACAAGAAAAAGGAAAAAAACATGAATCCTAAGGAAAAAGATCATTATATGAGTCAGGTTGACAGTTTTGAGACACGGGAAAGGCTAATGTTGGTAACAGTATTCATGAATAAGAGCAATGGGCTGAGATTTCTCAAGTGACATTTGTTTCACCAGCAGTGATTAATGACGAGGCATGTACGATTTACCTGAGCAGCATCAGCATACCCTCTGGTCCTTGCAAGAACTTGAAGAACAAGGTTCTTAGCTTTCTCCCCACTGACTAGCATAAGTGCAGCAGCACCGTTGATGTACATTAAAAGATAAGAATGACACTACAGTTACACTACCAGGTAAACATTTCTTTACATAACTTATATTAACCATGGAGAAAGCCTAAAATTTGAGCTACGAAGTAATATAGCTTCAGTACACTCTTAAGATGATACATTTACTACTGTAGTTATACAACATAGTTTGGCTGCATGTTGCATACGTAATCTGATCGTGTAAAAATAAAGCTACAATGCTGCACTAAGAAGTATCAATTGTTGATTTTAGAGGTATTAAACAGACACACTTAGATCACAGAGATCAATATGTACTAGCTTAAATTCAAATGCTTTACTCAAGATTGTGATATCATACTAGACTCTGGCTGCATATTAATTACTCTACAATGTTTAAAGGGAGCACTATATTGCAGGACTACCTTTGCAAGACTCTCATCCTTGTCAACAAAAACTGGTGGTCTGCCTCTACGAGAAGGAATTTCAACCTGATCAACAATATATGTTTGAAATTTGTACCTAAGAGACAATATTTCATACAGAAGAAGGAGTTTTGGGGCCCTCAAATAATGCACACACCGGAATAAGTTCCTAACCAAATGTGCATCTGTCTCGAGCTGATATTCCATGCTCATGGCTCTCGACGGCATAAGCATCCTAGATGAAAGAACAACCAAAATTTGTTTATTCATTAGTGCTAATCTCCATGGGCAGCTAGCAGTGTATGCTGATGCACAATGTACACATCACCCCCCCCCCCCCCCCTCCCAAAAAAAAACCAAAAACCAAAACCCAAAGAACAAGGCACACACAACCATGCACGGTCTACAAAACCAAGACCCAAGATACAAACTGGGAAGGCCCTTGAATATCTCTCTATTAGACGACCATAACAGGGGGCATCACAAGGGAGATCAAGCCAATTGCGGCGGCACAAGGTGGCGAAGGGCAAACTACGTTTTCTGATTGCACAAAGATAAAGTTAAAGTTCTACGACATAACAACTACATTCACCAATATAAGCATATTAAGACCAAAGTAGGATACCCGAAAATATAGATATAAAGTTGATACAACAACCAAATGCCAGTTTATAATATGGAATCAACCTTACAAAATAATGAAATGGTATTGATACAAAACAGCTAAGACAAAAAACAGTATCGACGTGTTGCCGCTATCACTGCGGTGTGGGCATGTGTTGCTTGCCTGCCATTGGCCATGTCGATGTGTGCTTCTGACTCTCCCCACCATATTTAGTTTGCTAGGTTTGTATTTCTTTTTTTTTTTGAAATATTAGTTTGGTAGGTTGAGCCATTGTTTTCTATCTCCGCAAGCAACAAACAACTTTTTTTAGAATCAAGGCTACAAACACCTAATTACCTTTTTTAGGGAACAAGCACCTAATTACTGAACCATTGCGCTTCATGCCATGGTCTGCTGTGGCCCATTATCACTACATCATCCATCCACGTTTCTTTCTTCCTTGCTAATGAAAGAGAGGCCCAAGGCCCAGTTTGCTAAAGGAGATAAATTCTTCTTTGTGGAGACAGAAGTACAGAACAGCTAGTGCTCTAATGGCGCCTCAGGGCAGATCGGGTGGTTGCTCTCAGCCTCGCACGTACCTGGCTGGGGGCCCGGGGCGGCCGCCCCTCCCGCCCCCCTCAGGCCGGGCCTGCTCTCTTGCCTTCATTGTCGTCTCCGCGCCATGGTGACCGGCAGCAAAGGGACGGATAGGAGGAGAAGGTGAGCTGAGCAGAAGAGGGTGGACCTGAGCAAGGAAGGAGGGGAAGGGCCTACCTGGGCAACGCCGATGACAGATCCCGCAAGCTCCGGCCTCGCCATCGCCGATTGTGGCGGATTCCGGCAAGAACACGGGAGGCGCCCGAAACCCTAACCGCGGGCAAGGGTGCAGGCCTTGAGGCACGGATCTGGACGGAGGGGAGGGAGGGGCGGAGCTTGGCGGCATGTTGCGCGCGACCGGAGCTCGCCGGAACCGGACGACGTGGGTGGTGGCGGCGACGAGGAGATCGTGGGGGAGAGGAGCTTGACCGAGAGGGGTGGGGGTTCGCACGAGAGAGAGAGTTTTTTTGAGGGATTCGCACGAGAGAGAATTTTTTTTTTGCAGGTTCAAGAGAGAGAGAGAGAGAGTTTGGTGGGGTGGGAGTGGATCGGGGGTGGATGGTGCGGCAGTGGACACTCTTAGTAGTAGCATGGGGTGCCTCACCTACGCTATAGCTATTCACTTAGTAGTGTAGGTTTTACACCCCGCGCTACTACTATGTCCTGTTCATGGGAGATATTTACTAATAGCGTGTTTTTTTTACATGCACTATCAGTAATATTTACTAGTAGTGAGGGGTCAATATAGCACGCTACTAGTAATTAGCAGTAGCATGGGTTAATATAGCGCGTTACTAGTAAGCGTTTACCTATAAGCTATTTCCTAGTAGTGAATACTCGTAAGTCTCGATGAAAGAATGAATTGCGACTCCAAACACAAAAAGGTAATACCTTCTCTGCGAGGATAGAACAGCTCGGAAGTACCAGTAAAACAAATTTCTTGGTTGTAACATAAAAAACAGAACCATTGCAAGATTTGAGAAAATATGCCGAAAAAAGCTAAGTCACAACTCGGAATTTCAAAGAAAAAGAGGATGTACCAAACTTATACTGTGACCACAGTGAAAAAAACTGAGACAACTCAAAAGTGCCAATTAAATGTTTTGCTCGAAAGTGCCAAACAAAACAGAAAGTTTTTCAAAGATGAATAAATAACCTACATTTACTGAACCATACAAATGAATTACACGACACAAAACTAAAAATGACATAGCCAAATACAATGTAAGAACCTGAGCATCCAACATTTGATTGCAACACCTAACTAATAAAGGAATAAAACTGCTAGCGTGGAGTAATGCATGAACACAAAACTATATGACCAAAACAGATCCAGTCGACACGAATAAAGCAGCCATATACTTTGTAGCCCCAACACACAACAGATCCAAGGGACCGGTACACACTTTCACAGCAATAAGAACAAGAAAACAAAGCTCTAAGTGTCGAATCCTAAACAAAGATGGCAAAAAAAGCCTATAAGCAAACACCTAACCATGCATGGAGATTTGGTTGCTACCAGTGAAAGCATGACAGTTATACATGAACATGACCATGAAGGTGTGTCGGGGGGTACAATTTCAGAAGAAGCATTACAAAAAACAGAACTCACTTAGAACAAGCACACCATCACCACCAGACCACATAATCGATTGCCAATACAACCTAACGAAAGGAATGAAACGCCTACACCCACACAAAATCTGTAGAATGAAGGCGCAAGGGGAAGCGAATCAAGAAATTGAGCACTAGATTTAGAACGAACAGAACCATCAGAATCCAACACAAAAAGAAAGAAAAATAAGGTCAAACCACTATAGAGGAACCAAATCCAGAGCAACGAAGCAGAAATCATCAAGATGACGTGGAGAGAGAGAGAGCTCTGAATCGTTATGGACAATGATGAACACATCACCAAGGAAGACCCTCTCGCTCTTCGGTCTTTCTCTCTCTCCACTTGAGCATTGCGGCTTGCGAAATAGGTATGACAAACCGGGTAGATAAGAGAATTTAAAATAAAGAGGAAAAGAAGATAGCAACGGACTAAACGAGACGTGCTGGCTCTCTCGCTCTTCGCTCTTTCTCTCCCCCAAACCAGGTAGATAAGAGAATTTCAAATAAAGAGGAAAAGAAGATAGCAACGCTCAAAGCGAAACGGGCTTTCCCAATAACGATTGCGCCTGGGTAAGAGAACAACAGTCCGAATCTTCGCGTTTTATCCAACGGGGATAAAATTTGAATGATGACGAATTAAAATCAGTCAAGTGAAAAATAATAATTCTTTTCTATGTACATCTCTCTTTGATGTGTAAAAATGCTGGACTTTCATCTTTCTAAGAGAAAAGTACGTTTTTGGTCCCTCAAGTTTTTCAAAAGTATAGATTTGGTCCCTCGAGATTTTTTTTGTATATATTTGGTCCTTCAAGTCTCAAAACGGATAAGTTTGGTCCAAAACCAGATTTTGAGCACGTTGACTGGAGTTTGACCATGTTTGACCAGGTTTGACTGATGAACAGTAAATTCAAAAAAAATACCAAACAAATTCATAAAAATATGAAATTTCTGGGTGCGCTAGGTGTGTGTACATTTTATGGTCAAATTACATCCAAGGAGCTCTAGCAAAAAAAAATGGCTTTTTTTAGCTTTTTTTTGTCATGAGCTCCTCGAATGTCGAAACACCGCACAAATTTTCATGCACCTAACGCGCCCAAGTATTTTCGTTGTCACAAAATTTCAGTTTTTTTTGCTATTTTTTTGAATTTACTGTTCATCAGCCAAACTTGGTCAAACCCGGTCAACATGCTTGAAATCTGGTTTTGGACTAAACTTATCTGATTTTGAGACTTGAATGACCAAATCTATACCAAAAAATCTTAAGGGACTAAGTCTATACTTTTGAGAAACTTGAGGATCAAAAACATACTTTTCTCTTTTTCTAATCGCCACTATTGTGATATTTTGAAACTCTGAGAATGCAGTACTGCAGAATTGATAGCACAGTGATATGGCAATATGGCACAGTGATACTCTCGTTTACAATTCCATTGCAGCTCAAGCTTTGTACACTTTTCAAGCATGCTTACAAGGTGCGTTCGTCCCTGGCAGTAAATTCGTCAATATACATTACAAAATAAATCATCTTTGTACATTGGGGGAATGGAAATGCATTCTCAAGTGATGAGGTAGAATGGTGGTCGAGCACGCATCCTATGCATTCTCAAGTGATGAGGTAGAATGGACGTCGGCGGTGCCAGCAAACCACGGGCATTGGAGCGCCATGTCCGTTGGCAGACGCTCGCGGGGGTCGCAGGCGAGGAGCCCCTCTAAAACCTCGAACCCATCGCGCGACAGGCGCTCCTCGGGTGAGCGGATGAGGTATTTCAGGGCGACGTCCACGCCGGTGACGCGGTGGCGGGCCTTGACGACGACGCCGAAGCCTCCCTTCCCGAGCACGCTCGTGCATCCTGCCTGCGCCTCTCAGGAGCTGCCGCATGACGCGTCGCGTCTCCTCCTCAGTGAACGGCCCGCGGCGATCACGCAGAACGTGGCCAAGGCTCGGGCCGACGTGCTCCAGGACGAGGCTGCACTGCCCGGTGCGGGGGTCCCGCGCGATGCCGTGCAAGCCGACGACGGAGGGGTGACCGCGGCACGCCGCGAGGTAGCACGCCTCACGCAGCAGTTCACGGTGGAGCACGTGGGCACGGCGCCTCCTCTTGCCGCTGCCGTCGACGGGTGAGCGGATGAGGCATTTGAGGGCGACGTCCGCGCCGGTGGCGCGGTGGCGCGCCTTGACGACGACGCCAAAGCCGTCCTTCCCGAGCACGCGCGTCAGCTCGTAGTCCTCGGTGCTCCCGATGCGCCGTCTCTTGCGGGAGCCGGCGGCGTGGTCGTCGATCATGGCGCCAATGGCGGCTTCGGCAGCGGCGATTCGCGAGACGGTGGCCATGGGGTTCCCGCCCCCGTTGCTGGTGGTCGTGAATATGTACAAGGCAAGTTTTCGTGGCGCGCGCGCAACGCATGGTGCGCGTTCGCCGCTGTTCAATCGGATTCCGGCCGACTGGAGCGAAACGCGCTTCCGAATTCGACCGGGAGTGGAGTATGGTCACCGCCTCGCCGGGAGATATAAGCTCCATTGGGGGCGTCGTGGTAGGTATTCCCAATTTCTCCATCCAATCCTTCCCTCTTCTCCATCCAATCCAAGGTCGATCACAGGAGCTCGCGGAAAAGCCGAAGCCGCCATGGCCGCGCAGATGCTCCGCCGGTGGAAGAGCTTCTACGGCGCCTTCGACTCCGTGGACGCCGCCATCGAGGCCGCCGACCCAGACCAATTTTCCCGCCACGTGTTTCAGCGCGCGAGGGGGGACCTGGTGGTAGGGCTCTGTAACGCCGCCGACGAGGACCAGGCGGAGCGTATCTGCGGGATTCTCGACGACCTCATGGCAGAGTCTCTCGAGACGCTCAGGGTGGTTCCATCAACGCCAGAGGTACCCATCTCCACGGAACTCGCCGAGTCTGTGCGCGCGCTGCGGGAGCACGACTCGGAGCGCGTCCGCCTCCTCGCGCGCGGCATCGTGAGCGGGTGGGAGGCCTCCGTCCAGGACGACGTCGTCAAGGTCACACCAGCCATGCCAATGAAGAAGCTGCCGCAGCCCAAGGCGACCGTCGGCCAGCAGCAGGATGTCTCCGCCCACCCTGATGCGAAGACGAAGCGACCTCCGAAGATCGTCGGAAAGGCGTCCGATCCTGCCGCCGGCTTCGTCGACGGTGACCGTGCCAGGCTCTGTTCGGAGGAGAAGATGGAAGCCGCGAAGCGCAAGCTCCGCCAAGGCTACCAGGAAGCAGAGGACGCCAAACGGCGGCGCAGGACGCAGTTGGTGCAGGCGCCCAAGATGATGCAGCCAATCAGGAGGTGCACCAGCTCCATGGTCAAGAAGACCTTCGCGGTCAGGACACAGCTTCACGTGTAGCTCTAGTCAAGAAAACAGTTGATCCAGAACTAGTCCTGGTCACTTTTTAGGTCACTTTTATGTATATCCTTCTTCTCGAAGACTCGAACATGGCATACTGTAGTTGTAACTAGCACTACTGCAATGCAGTTGCTCGTAGCTCGTATGCATGTTCTGTACGTGATCGAAAGAAGTTGATGAATTCAAAGCGAGATTTAGTGTTCAAAATCTGCTGAAATCTGCAAGAAGTTGGAAAGAAATTGATCGTCGTGTTGGGGAAGTTGTGTTTGCGTCGAATTATATAAATTCTGCCCGGACCTAATCAATCAACAAATCTCTCCTTCTGCAATTTTGAGTTTCTCATGTCCATGTTCAGACTTGCAGAGACCGGGGTCTTCCCCCTTTTCGAACAAAAATGTTCAGACTTGCAGTCCAAGTTGCAATTGGAATTCAACCAAAATTGACAAAATTCTCTTCTTGCTGTTTCTTGATATAAAACTACATATGTACGACATAACCGTGATATACATTCAGAAAAAGATGAATCTTTTCTGAGGCTTGCAAGTTGGATTGTGCTCAACACCGATTGCATACAAAGCAGGACATGCGTATATCAGCTTTTGCGTTCTTCTGTTTATAGGGAGGTATTTTAATTTTAATGTAGAAAAGGCTATGTTACAAAGAACAAAATGCAAGCTCATGCCATCTTTCATGTAGAAGTAATATTTACAGTTCTCGAAAAAAAAGTAATATTTACAGGTGTACATGATTCCCCCTTTTATACATGGCGTGGCCGGAATGTCCGCATTCCAACCCCTGATTCAGTATTTCAGTTCATATCCGCAGACCAAGAGAGCCGGTCATCACACTCCATGGTCGCCACTGATAAACAAGGGCACGGAGACCCCTCACGCACCTCTATCCTTTCTATCACCAAACGGTCCGCAATACCTGAACTTCAAACTAGAGATGCAGTGTCCCACCATAATGTTGAGTGATGGAATCCTACAAAAGGAACAAACAGTTACTGGGATGGGCTTTCACTCGATCAGTTTGACAAATTTGTGGACTAAAATGTCCCAGAATCTGAATTGCTGAGTTGATGCGTCCACTTGCATCCAGCTTGCAAATTTGTGTACATGCAGCGCAAATTACTCATATTTCAAAATGTAGTGGACCTTTAAAGCTTAAATGGAAACAACCAAAAACTTTATAATCAGAACGAAGATGAAGGTGGACAACTGTCTGGTTCCATCTAAAAACTAAGGTAGTTTATATCCCTCATGTTTGTGAAAGCCATAAGTGATAAAGCAAAGGACTCGATGGCCAGCCATACTGCCACAACAAATACAGAGGTAAATCTCAACAATGTCGTCCACAAACAAAATGATAGTAATATTGAACAAGTAAATTTTACCTGTAGTAAAGGAAGAATGCTATTGTGCAATTCCAGAAAAAGCTCAGATGCTGACGAGAACCTACAAGGGGAAAGTTCAGTGATTGATAATACGAACCTGGTTTCATGAATAACCTTCGTCATCGTGAGAGAGACTAACTACAACATTTATACCAATTCATGTTCACTAAGTATGCACATCTTGGTTTGCAACTATTTCGCAACAAATTCATATCTAATAATGGTTAAATGACTGTATGATTTACCCTTTTCTTTCTCTCGAACAGTACACTTTACCTTTTCAAAAGAAGGAAACATTTGTACAGCTCTTCAATATCAGAATCAACTTTCAGGTGTATATACTCTGTAAGAAGAACAGAGAGTCGGGAGAGTGTGTCGCTCCATTCTTCGCTACCTGAGGTAGGACACAGAGGGAGGAGGGAAGCAACATGCTCTAAAATTGAAGATAAAGGTTGACTGGAGATAGAATTTGCGTGTTGCTCTGCAATGGCATTCAATAGTAGGGAACTGCTAGCTCTGAACTGTTTGGCCCATTTCTGAGAACTTCCTGGCAGAACACAAGTCACTGGATTTTTTGGATCATCAGTTCCTCCATTCTTCATAGATTTATTTTCAATAACATTTGAAGTGCGGCATGTAGGATCTATTGGCCTATGTAATGGAAGCACATTGAACAAATCAGCCTTGACATCCTCAGGTAATTCCTGCAAAACTGTGAAGTCTGCCTGGCTTAGAGAGTTAGGCATGAAATCGAGCCGTGTGACACTCTCTGTATCAATCAATTCATTGGTTCTTGAGCACGAAGCATGGGCAGTTTGAACTTCTTGGTCTGATGCCCCCTATGGGAGTAATGGCAACAATTAGGATACTTGAGGAATGGTTCAAAATAGGAATGACAAAGTAGCAGATTTCACTAGTGCTTCCACTCTGTTTCCAATTTTAAGTTTACTGATCATCTCACCTTAATATTATTCCGTTTTTCCAAATGCATGGAGCCAGTGCGCTCTCCATATTGGTGCAACCTTGCATTACAAACAGGCATAGAGTTGTGGTTAATGGCAGGTAAAACACGAGATTTTGAACTGCTTTCCTTGCCTTCATCGCCCTTTGTCGTGCCCAGAAAACCATGCAATTCTCCCTTATACATGTCATTCATTTCAGATATTATCTCTGGAGGAAGGTTCTTGAGGACCTCCAAATCAAGTTCAGATAATGGTGGCAACTCAGCGGCATGAACTCTGGTAGACCTACCACTTGTAAGCTTCACCTTTGACGAGTGGGATGCAACACCTGTAAGTGATGATCTGGAGCTTCCCAAATTTCGCACCTCACTGGTAGTGGCTCCTACAAGATCTCTGACGAGTCAAAATCTTTTAAACAAATCCATCAGACGGAAAATTTGCAAATCCAACACTAAGCATGTAAAGCAACATCAAAATAATAATCTTTTAAACAAATCCATCGGACGGAAAATTTGCAAATCCAACACTAAGCATGTAAAGCAACATCAAAATAATGCATTTGCTACACGATGGAAAATGACACCTTGATATAATAAAAAAGTCAAAGAAAAAAAAAGGCCAATACCTGCAACATCACTGTTCCCAAGAAAGCAGGTTCTCTCGCTGCATTGTTTCTTGAGCTTCTCAGATGATGAACCAAGCCATGATTTAAGCATATTCCCTTGTTGTGCTTCATTAAAAAATAAAAACCATAAGGACATAAGCATTCATAAAATCAGGTAAGCAACAGGGAAAGAACATGAAGTGCAATTATCATTTTAGCAGAAAATTTATGAGCATTGCAACCTGGAGATAGTATTTGAACTGAGACGTACTCAGGCAAGCTATGAGACATACTCGGGCAAGTGACCTGACATGCCTCGATGCCCCGTTCACCCCCGAGGAGATATGGGATGCTGTCAAACACCTCCCGGCCCGCAAGGCGCCCTGACCCGACGGATTTACAGCCGAGTTCCTGCGGGCCTGCTGGGGCATCGTCAGGCAAGAGTTCTTCGACGTCTTCCAGCAACTCTTCGAGCTGCGCGGTCGCGGCTTCAGCAAGCTCAACCAGGCACTCTTGACCCTGCTCCCGAAGCGCGCCGACGCCTGCCAGCTCCGTGACTATCGCCCAATATGCCTGATACACCTTGTGGCGAAGATCTTCACAAAAGTGCTCTCACTACGCCTGGCACCCAGGCTGACAGGCTTGGTTAGCCGGAACCAGAATGCTTTCATCCCGGGCCGGAGCCTCCACGACAATTTCGTCCTCGTCAGGCAGTCAATGAAACTGCTGCACCAACTTGGGGCCCCGAGAGTCATGCTCAAACTTGACCTCACGTGAGCCTTCGACTCCCTATCCTGGCCCTTTCTCTTTGAAGTGCTTGGCCAGTATGGGTTCGGGCCCCGATTCAGGGAATGGCTCGCAATACTGCTCTCAACCTCGAGCACCCGGATCATGCTCAACGGAGAGCCAGGACCGCCAATATGGCACCGATGCGGACTGCGCCAGGGTGACCCCGTGTCGCCGCAGCTCTTCGTGCTCGCCGTGAACACCCTCGGACGCCTTATCCGCCGCGCCCACGACTCAGGCATCCTGCAGCAGCTGCACCCGCGACGTACAATCCCGGCCATTTCCTTATACGCCGATGACGTGATGCTATTCTGCCATGCTACACCAGGCGACGTGGAGGCTGTAAAGGGCATCCTAACCCTGTTCGGAGAAGCCAGCGGCCTCCGGGTGAACTACACCAAGAGCTCGGCCACTATCCTCCACGGCGACCCCGACGCGGCCGCAACGATTGCTCAAGCGGGATGCACGATGGCTGAGCTGCCCATCACCTATCTTGGCATCCCACTTACGCTGCGACGCCCCTCCGCCGCCCAACTACAGCCCCTCGTCGATTCCGTGGCTGCTAGGCTCCCCGCATGGAAAGCATGGCTCATGAACAAGGCCGGACGGCTCGCATTGGTCAAATCGGTGCTCTCAGCCATCCCGGTCCACCAAATGCTTGCATTTGCCCCACCCAAGAAGACACTAAAGCAGCTGGAAAAGATCCAGCGGGGCTTCCTGTGGGCTGGGCGCGCAACAGCCAATGGTGGACACTGCCATGTCAATTGGCGCCATGTGTGACGCCCGCTGGAGTACGGTGGCTTGGGGATACGAGACCTGGAGCGCGCTGGCCTTGCACTGCGGCTACGATGGTTATGGTACGCGCACACGGACGACGACCGCGCTTGGCAAGGGCTCGACCTTCAATTCTCCAGAGAGGAGCGTGCGTTATTCTTCGCCTCCACCACTATGGTCCTTGGGGATGGATCGACGGCCCTGTTCTGGGAAGATCGCTGGCTACAGGGGCAGTCCATTCGCGAATTTGCTCCTGCGCTCCACCAATGCATTCCCAAGCGGCGACGCAAATCAAGAACGGTGGCGGAGGGCCTAATGGGCAGCGCATGGGCCCGCGACATCCAAGGAGTGCTTGGGATCCACGAGATTGGGCAATACTTGATGCTTTGGCAGGCCGTGCAGCATGTCTCTCTCACGCACGAGCCTGACCGATTGCGCTGGAGGTGGACGGCCAGCGGTATTTACACGGCGCAATCTTGCTACGCCGCGACATTCCATGGGTCCACGAGGTGCCCCTCATGGAAACTGACATGGAAGAGTTGGGCACCGCCGCGTGTCCTCTTCCACTGGCTTGCCAACCAGGACCGATGCTGGACGGCGACACGACTCACGCACCACGGCCTGCAACACCACCCAAGGTGCCTCCTGTGTGATCAGGCACCGGAGACAATCCAGCACCTGCTCCTGGCCTGCCCATTCTCCAGGCAAACCTGGCACGCCATCCTGGACTGGACCCGCATACCTTCGCAGCCACCGCACAACGAACTGACGCTCATGGACTGGTGGCAGAGAACGAAAGGGCAGACGCCCCACGCGCTGCGCAAAGGCCTGCAGTCCATCGCCATGCTCATCCCATGGATGATATGGAAGCAACGGAACAAATGCGTCTTTGAAAGCGCGCGACCTTCTGTAGAAGCATTAGTGGATAGGATTAAGGCTGAGGCCAAATGCTGGGCACAAGCCGGGGCACAGGGGCTCGGGGTTGTTCTGCCCACATCCTGGGATGTCCACTGAAGGGGAACCTGACCCTTATAACACTAGCCTCCTAGGAGGACTGTAATCCCCCCATCTTTTCAATGCAATGAAGCGCAAATCCTTTGCGTTTTCTCGAAGAAAAAAAAGCTATCATAAGGGTGGTGGAAGAAGCAAATGTTATTGACTTACTGTATCAATGTGCTGGAAAGAAACCATTTAATATTACTTGTCTTAAAACCAATACTACACGAGAGTACCTTTAAAAAACAATGTGACATAAACACTGCACCTTTTTGGTGTTCTTCTAATGCACAACAACACACATTTAGAAGCGTGTTAGAGAAAAAGGTTGTTACATAAACAGTGCAGCAATATGTATGTATGCCATGCCCAAAAGGGTGTTAAGAAATTGAATAGTTAGAAGATACCTCCGCGACCTAAATCTGCATGCTCAAGCTTTGACATTTTTAGTCCAACTCCCCGCACTTCCTTCACATCTAGAATATCGCATTATAGAACTTAGTATTAACAAAGAAACCGCAGAAAAGAGGCTACTTGAACAGACTTATATGGCAGTCTACAGCTGTGTATATAAGATATGAGAAGAATATATTGAACTTACCGACATGCAAAGCTGCAAACAATTGTCTTGCAATTCTCTGAAGCGTGACTAAATTGTCAGTTGCACCTGTCATCTTTGAAACAACAAAGGAGAAGAAAGAAAGGTAAAATAGCAGTGACAAAAAAATCACGTGATGCATTAAAAAATACAAAATAAAATAACAGGCACATATGCACTAAGAACTGAAACTCATTTTACAGGATAAATAATTGCCAAACCTTTGCCGAAAATGGTCAACATTACAAAACAATGAGACAGAATAGCCAAGTTCATACAGAAAAGCCAAAGGAAACTAAGATTACAACACAATGACACAACACTATATTCAAATGCCATTATTTAACCCTTACCGTGGTAGAACGACTCATGGTTTCGCAGTCACCACACCCCATAAATTTTAGTGGCTCTCCAGCACCTTTCCTTCTTGTTTTCACCTTCAAGGCAGAACATATGGCTGTGAACCTTTAACCAACTGGCAAGAAATGGAGAGAAAAGGTGTGTTCAGTCAGCCCAAAGAACCTTAAGGGTAATAGTACGGCCCTGTAGTCCACATCCTTGTAAGCGTAAAGAAACCTCCTTGCTGAGGTTGACTAGAAAATTATCAGCCTGCAAATAAACAAAAAATATATCAAACACGAAAAGGCGCAGCACTAAAATAATAAACAGGAAAGAGAAATAAAGAAGAGCATACATCTCTGTTCTCATTAAATCTGACTCCCCAATTGACTTCGGCACCCACAGATTTTGTTTCCTGTATTATTTGGGTCCCAAAAAAATGTTTAAATATATCAGATTATTCGGTTCCAAAAGAAAAGGATTACCAAAATCAACAGTGCCTGCTAGGTATCAGTGATAAGTAAAATCAAACTTTTGATCCCTATGAGAGAAAAAAAATGCGCCCATGTCAACAGCTAACGCAATTACAAAGAAGATAACTATTATTCTTGGAGACCAAGTTAGTCCAATCGTGTATGATGTGTCCGCTATCTTGAGCTATTACTGAAGCAATGCATATGACACAGTTCTATTTCAGCAAATTACCATGCTACACAGAAGCTAGGGAGGAACCATCACAAACCAAAATAAAGCAAAAATAGTGCAATCCATACATGCAGGAGGCACACAATACTTTAAAACAAAATAATTATATTTCATTTTCCCTATGACTTTTGTATCCAATAGCGACAATCCATAAGAATTATACCAAAGGAACATTAGGACATTTTGTACATTTGTAAGAAGAAACTTATCTTCAGCATTTTAGTAAAATGTGCACAAAATAAGCAATATTAATCTGAATTCATATTGAAGGCATGCATCCTTCACATAATTAATTCCTTCCAAAAGACAGGACACCTTTACGAAACAAAAACAGCTCTTCGAATTTCAGGGGGGCTGTTGTTCCTTGTATTCACAAGGCATACTTCCTGTCTATGAAATTGGCTACGAGATCAATTCAGGAGAAAATAATGACATAAATGTAGTTACTTCGAGGCGTTTGCAACAATGAGTTAACCATGTGCAGTCTCAAGGTACCATTCTTAGCTATGCAACCTTAACACAAAACTGGCATCAAATTTGCATGTTTCCCTGTAAGAAAATTATGGCCTTGACAATGCAGGTGCAGGTTCTCACAACAGAAAAGAAAACTAGGGTGCTTCTACCTGAACAGCTTCAACAACTGAATGATCAATTCCTCTGCAATAGTTCCATAGCATATTACTGATCTTTTTTCCGAAGTCCTTATGGAGAGCATCCTATATAAGAATTGTTTGCACGGTAGTAAGTTAACTGAATGAAATCAGTAAAGAACATATGTACAGACCTCTGAATCACAGATATGGCAATGCGTGATATAATCGTTAGGTAGCAGATATCCCAGATAAACTGACAAACAGTTTCTCATTGAAAAAGATGGAACAACTGATATTCATTCGAATCCATATTAGTAAATTTAGTCAAGCATGGTATCAAACTTGTAAGAATAAAGGATCACTTGACTGTGCCCTTGTCAATTTCCTTGAAGAGAAGGGACAACTGTATATTAAATTACACAACTACGATGTTGACAAACCTTTGAAATGTTGCGAAGCTGACCACAGTGTTCAACTTCTTTGCTTTTCAGTTTATCGGAAACAGTATAACCAATGCCTGGAAGTGCTTTGATAGGGAGGGTACTCAAATAATCATCAACCTGTAACAGTGTTGCTCTTAGACAAAACAGAAGTCGATTAAGCAAGTCAAAAGAAACTGTGCCATGATGAATAAAGCAAATACTTGCACTAATTAACTGTCTTGAATTATATCCAACTGTATGCAAAGACTAAAGTAAAATCAGTAAGCAGATCGAAAGTATTTTCCACAAATGATTTACATGACAGTCACAAACTCTCAAGGTTATTTTTCATTTACCTCATACTCTCCAGGTGAATAGCCATTAGCACCTTACGGTGTAGTTAGATCTAATATACCCAGAAACAAATTACAGTTTTCTAAACAACAGAACATGCACTTTCTTAGTCAATAAGCTTGTGTAGCTGACTCAACCTCGCAGTTGTAATCAACTTTGATGGCTTACTTTTTAAGTGATGGAAATATGTAAGGAAAAGGGCAATTCCTTCATAATTATTCCTACAAAATTGTTGTTCCAAACAGGAACTCATTTAAACTAACCTGGTACATGGAATGGAACGGTTTTACAAATCTAAGGATGGACGTGATTGACATCGATGCATACCTTCTCAGATGAAATAAATAACTGTCCGTTCGGCTTTGCGGATCTGGTGGCTAATCGGGCTAGGAGCCTGTTTTCAGCAATACCTGCACTGGCAGTGCACTTTGTTGTACCAAAAATCTCATTTCTCATTCTTTCTGTAACTTCCTCTGGATTATCGTGTAAGCATTCCGTCATGTCCAAAAAAGCTTCATCACAGCTCAAAGCCTAAATAACTTTGTTAGACTTCTCGATGCAAGTGTGGCAATCACAATGACAGGCTAGTATTGACATGAATACATGCTGAGTAATCATGGGATAATACAGTACAAACCTGAACCTTAGTGCAATATTTATGCAAGATACCATAGAACTGATCCGCAACCTACAATAGTTCCATACCAACATCTCAATTATAACAATGGGAGTGTCCAGACAAAATTTGAAGGTGAACTGACCATCGTAGTAAACTATATACCTCCCCGTATGCATCGAAGTTATAAGGAACAACTGCTAGGTGAGAGCACCGAGCTTTGGCATCTCTAACGAACATGCCAGCCTTTATCCCTGGAACCCACGAAAGAGGACACATAAATAGTCAGATGTGTCCATAGTAACAAGATTTTAAGCTCCAGTTGTGATATCAATAAAAATAAAAGCACCATAGTTTCGTGCAGGGTAGTTTGCAGATGATATTTCTGCAGTTCCTTTAGGATTGTCGGAATGACAAACTGCTACCGGCTTATCGTGCAGCTCTGGCCTATTTCTGATGACGACGGATACAAAAAAGCAGTCCTGGAATTGCGGAGAAAATGTGTAAAATGTCAAGGTAACAACTATGATGCAAATAGCTCTGGCATACGCAGCATATACCAAAATACAGTAATGAATTTGCAGAAAGGTTATGCCCAGGATCAAGATAAGCAACTGAGAAAATATTGATCTTCAGTCTTCTGTGAGTATTTAATTCAACTACTGACTGAAATCTGTAGCTTGGACTGAAGTTTTAAAGATCTGATTTGCTGCTTACCTGCTAGTCTCTGTGGATGATTTTTTTTCACAGAATCCAATGGCATGGAGAACAAGTCATAGTAAGCGGTATTTAGCTCTGTTTCAGCACATTTCTCTAAAAAGATGGTGTGTCCGTTACAAGTAGAATTTCAATTTACCACGCTTGTTAGATTCATTATTATATTTAAAAACCATGTTACAAAACTGTGACTGATCACTGATCAAGGATTCCTAACTCATAAGCATGGCATAGCTAAACCTGGATTCTAAAGGTCACAGAGTGATATGCCTAATTATACAGCTAAATATAGTGCAAAGCAAAAAAAGGAAAGAAAAAAAGAACTTCACGGCCAAATTTACGAGTATAGAAGTACAATTTGTTTGTGGTTGTACAGCTAGCAAATAGGATGACATGTTAACAAGATTACCATATCAATATGAATGATTGTTTTCTTCTTCCCTGAATGATCATTGTTGCCCTTACTGCTTTTAGCTCCAGGTAAATTTGAGAAGCGCTTGCGGTAGCGATTTCGCCAAGTCCCAATGAAATGCAGTCGAGAATGCTACAGTACCAAATAAGGTTATTGTAAAAATAATCAGTGTGACAAAAAAATGCAACATCACAGTTATGAAAAGATATCTGATATTATAATGAAATAGAAGCAGCAAAGCATTTCAGTAATTACGAGCTTCAAAAATTATTAATGAAACCTCAAACCACCCCTCCATATACACTTACTGCACACAAGATTGCATTCTGTCCAATCCTTATCAACACAAGAACAGGACTTGTACATAAATGTGATTACTTTAAAAGAGAATATTTTCGAGACTTCAGTGGCAATGTTACAATTTTAAACCACACCATGCCAAGAATAGTGTAACAATTATGATAACGGAACATCGATGACGCTAAATTGTTTGAGTAACATGCCTTGAAATAATTCTCTACAAAATTAGGATCTGTCAGGGTTGAATGTGACCGGCTAGAAGATTTAGCTGTATCTTTCTCCAATGAACCAATTGACAAATGGCTGCCCACAGAGCCTGTTCCGCATACATCTGAACATCTTGAAGTAGCATCAGGAGACTGAGCCACATGAGGTTCAGGATCCATGTCATTATCCATACTTTCTGAAAATGCTATTTTACAGGCGTTATCATCCTCATCCACTGCAAAATCTTCACCATCTTGTTCTTCAAGTGTTGAAACTCCATGTTCATCTGAGGATAGTGAGTCCTCTGCTACCTCCACATTCATCAATGGAACTCCATGTTCATCTGAGGATAGTGAGTCCTCTGCTACTTCCACATTCATTAATGGAACTCTATGTTCATCTGAGGATAGTGAGTCTTCTGCTACCTCCACATTCAGTAATGGCCCTTCCTGTTCACAAGACTCGGTTTGGTCACGTGATCCCTCCTGAGCAGAAGAAGTTTGGAACTCAAGGTCTTTGTTTTCATCATTTTGATTGCCATGATACTGTATTCCATTTTGTTTCCCAGAAAAGAAAGCAGAAAGCTTCATCTGCTTTCGGCTTGAAGAGTTATGCTGACTTATTTGGTATGGAACCCCTAAGTGAAAATAAGAAAACAGAATCATAATTACATACAAGAACAAATGAAGTAATATAAGTGCATACAAACTTTAGGTGTCATAAAAAAAACTTCACAGGCTATACATGTGCTCTACTGAATTAAATATAAGCACCTTCAGTGAGAAAAAAATAAAATTATCGTAGGTGGAAATAAGCAAAGAATTGAATCTTTCCGTAATAATTAACATTGTGTTCAATGAAAAAAGTTTGCTCATTCTGCTAGCACCTGCTATTAATTGATACATATGGCTACATTTCATAGATTTAAAATTTGAAGAAAATGATCTTACTAATTGCATCGCAACTCACAACTCAACCAAACCTATTATTATACAAAAAAACTAGCAACATGGTTTAACTAAACACTCAAGGAAAAGCTGCAACAATGAAGCAGATCATTCAGCACTAACAGGCTTGTTACAAAAATGGAAGGGGGTTAGAAAGTACAGCTGAGGAGCCGGTTCTCTGCAAGGGAATCCACCACCCACCCCGGCTTGACAACAGGAAGCCCCTTACTGAATGCTCTGGATTAAGCAGCAACAATATCAGAGAGAACACACACCGGAAAACATAATTATTACACGCGTCTGTAGACTGGCACAGAAAGTGAACCTCTATTTGTATTACCTCATGTTCCGCATTTTGCTCTCCGGGAGGTGCGTGCAGATGATGTGCGTCACCGTGTGCCTCGAGAAATAGTTGACGAACCGGCCTCCGTTGTTCAGCATAATCTCCTTCAGCTCCTGCCAATCCCCGAACAATAATAAGATTGGAAAAAATCGACATAGCCTCCACCGATGAAGCTACAACAAAATCCGACGGAATCACACGACCGCAGTATGAGCCGGCGGCGAGCGGCGGGGGGCACCTGGCTAGAGGGGACGGTGAAGCCGTCGACGAAGATGGAGACGCCCGCGAACAGGGCCCCGGGCGCCGCCGCGGCGGAGGTGGAGGTGGAGGCGTCGGCGTCGAACTGCGCGGAGAGCTTGCTGTTCTTCGCGGACATGTAGCTCCCGAAGTCGGCGAACGGGGAGGAGGCGAAGGCGCGACGAGGGTTCTGGGCGGGGGCGGGGGCGGAGTCGGGGTTGGAAATGGAAAGCGACGTGCCGGGATCGTCGTCGCCCCTCGCCCGCTTCTGGCCGGAGGAGGAGGCCGCCGGCCTTGCCGGCGGCGAGGAGCGGCGGCCGGAGGAGGTGCTCATGGCGGGAGGAAGGGGGCGAGTGGGGCGGGGAATTTTCGGGAGCGCGCGAGTCGAATAGCGGCGCGGTCGAAAGCGAGGCGATGCGGTGGAATGGATGTGTTGGGCTCGGGGTCGTGCTTTGCTGGAGAGCAGGTGTGTGCTACCGAAAGTTCACCGTGCCCCGGCGATCGACAGGTGAGGTGACACTGTGAGAGTCGAGTGGATGGGTGCTCCGCAAATCAAACGGTTGCAATTTTCGCTCGTGATATATAAATGAAAATCAGGATTGCTAAATCTCAGTCGACTGAAGGTTTAAAAGTTTTAATATTTTGTTTTTTTATATGTTGTGTTATTTGACTCAGACTTAACTGAGACCTAGCCACACCCAATAAAAATGTTCATTTCAAACTCCGATTCTGGACTCTGGAGTGGTCGTTTGACTTATCTCGACCTCCTAGTCAGAAACCTGTACAACCTTACCCTTTTTCAAAATGAATGTAAAAACACCAGACCTCTTCATCGATCTGAAGGAAATATGCCATAGAGGCAATAATAAAGTTGTTATTTTATATTTCCTTATTCATGATAAATGTTTATTATTCATACTTGTCGGAGTAATGGGCCACGGGTAGCCTAACCCGGGTCCCTGAGCATTTCAAGACATTGGGCCGGCTGCGCCCCTCAAGCACCAAGGATGAAGCGTCGCCTTCTGGTGGCCGGCTGGCTCATGAGGCCGGATGCCAGAGGACGAGGCCGGATGCCAGAGGACGGCCAAGCACCGGAAGACGGCCCCAAGACGGGCCGACTCATAGCAGGTGGCCTCCAGAGAGGCCGGCTCCTAGAACAGGCGGCCCACGACGCCCTCAAAGTCTACGCCCCCATTAAGAAGACAAGACAGGATGTGGCTACAGTATAGCCCCTTCCCCCATATCCAGGGCACGGCGCGGCCACAGTGCTCCGTACAGGCAGAGATCTCCCCACGACGTGGCACTGTGGCCTCCCCACCCTTGACGTCATTCCTATCAGGCGAAGCCCTGTTCCCACGACGGCCTGTCGGTACGGCCTGCAGGCGGCAGGCCCTACCAGGCAGCGAGAGACTGGAGGGCGGCAGAGCCTGACCAGTCGGACCGGTGGGAGGCCGGCCTCTAGCAAGCGGCCCCTCCTCCCTCGAAGTCCACGCGCCATTAAACCAGAAAAGACACGATGTGGCTACAGTGATTTCCCACCCGACGGCGGGACTGTAGCCACGCCCCCCCCCCCCCCGACCAAGCATGCGTCATCTGCATTATGGCTACAGCAACAAGCAGCCGATGAGACCCGCAAGTGGCGGGAGCGGCCTGTCGGCTCCGAGCCAGACCAGTCAGCGGGCCCCAGCAGCTGACAGAGAAGCCGGCGGCCAGGGACGCTGACCGCCGGACCCTACACCCGGCCAGATGACTATTGTACCCCTGGGGGGTAGGCCTATATAAACCCCCCAGGGCACCCATGCAAAGGGTTTGGACCTGTGGAACCTAGACTCATTCAGAGTGAGGGGAGAGTCGGCTCTGCTCTCTTCTACCTCTGGCATACAGCTCAAGGAGCACCTTATACTCACTAGTGCCTTAGTGATCATGCGGAGACCCCGCAGAGCAGGACTAGGGGTGTTATCTCCTAGGAGAGCCCCGAACCTGGGTAAAGTACGCCGGCGTTCGTGTCTACGCCTCATCCCGCTTCCAGGCACCGGCGACGTTCTACTAGCTCCCACCATGATAAGCCATCCCTTGGCATATGTCGCATCCAACACCCGACATTTGGCGCCCACCATGGGGCTAGGTGCACCGCCGTCCGGAGACCTGTTCTGGACGGGAACCTTGTTCCTTCCTGGCGAGCGCAGCTAGCCCGGCACGCCAGACGACGCCTGCGCCGACGCGCTGCGCGGCGTGGAGGTCGTCTGCGCGGCAAGTTGCCTCGCCGATCTTGTTGGCGAGATTCGCCTTCCCGACAAGCCCGTATCTGACGCGGGCACAGATGACCCCGAGAGCCGCCTCGTCGGCCTCCTTGACCAGCTCCACGTCGGCAGCGAGCCTGCTGCAGACTTGGAGTCGGTTGGCTCCACCGACCCGATGCTTGTCGATTCCGACACGGCGTCGCTCGACACATTCCCCACCAGCGTGGTGGTCTACGACGAACCGCTCCCTCGCGCGAACAGTGGCGGAGGCACCGTCACGGAGGTGCTTGTCATCGAGCATGGCGAGCACTCTGGCGGAGGTGGCCAGGATCCGCTGCAGGCGGCAATGCGGGACCTGTCCGCGCCCATAGCACCCGGTGCGAACGGTGAAACGCTGGAAGCATGCCGTATCGCGCTTCTCGACAGCGCCAACAAGTTGGCGGCCATGAGACGCCTCACCGAGGCTTACCACCGCGAGATCGACCGTGCCGTCTGCGGCACGCCGGCTGCTGGCGAGCCCAGCCGCGCGGGCACGGTCCGACAGCGTGGCGCAGCCATCGCCAGCATGTTGGGGGCCGACCGCCCAGTCTACGCCACGCCGATGGAGAACTTGCGCGCCGCCCAGGCGGCGGCAGAAGAAACTGGACCGCCTGGAGGGCGACGAGCGTCGCTGCATGACGGAGCGCGTCCAACAGCTCATCAACGTGGCCGCCGCGCAGCAGGAAGCCGGCCGCCGCATGATGGAACCCGGCTTACAGGCCGGGAACCTTCCTCCTCGCCGAGAGCACGGCGCGACCTCCCGGACGCCGACAGACGGCGCCCGCGACGAAAGAGACCCAGAGCCGGTTGCAAGCCGCAGCCGCACCCGCATCTCCATCGGGCGCGACCAAGACGGCCGCCCACGAGCAGTGGAACAGCGGGACGATCGTCCGCCTCCCCCGCGCCGGGAGAGACGCGTTTCCCCGCCGCATGTTGACCACCCGACACTCAGCGACCGCCTTGGCCGCCAAGAAGGAGTCGGGGAGAACGATGCCCGCCACCGGATCGACCTCCTCAACCGGTCCCTGGCGCTAGAAGAAGAAGACGCATTGGGTCCGCCTTGCTTTGGCCCCCGCATCCGTGACGAGCCCTTCCCCAAAGGGTTCACTCTCCCAAGAGATACGCCCAAGTACACCGGCTCTGTGAAGCCGGAAGACTGGCTGGTCGACTACTCCACGGCCGTCAGCATCGCAAACCCCAACAAGCGCGTTGCCGTGAAGTATGTTCCGCTCATGCTCCAAGGCACCGCCCGGACATGGCTGAATAGCCTGAAGCCCCGTAGCATCAACAGCTGGGTTGATTTCACCGAAGCCTTCAACCACAACTTCACCAGCACGTACAAGCGGCCACCCAAGCCTCGCCAGCTCTCCTTGTGCGTCCAAGGCCCCGACGAGTCGACTCGCGACTACCTCACGCGCTGGGCCGAGCTGCGCAACTCCTGCGAAGGCGTGCATGAGGTGCAGGCCATTGAGTATTTCACAGCCGGGTGCAGAGAAGGCACTCTGCTCAAGCACAAACTTCTCTGCGACGAGCCGGCCACCCTCGACGAGTTGCTGATCATAGCGGACAAGTACGCCACGGCCGACTCCTCCATGAAGGCGGAGATTCAAGTTGATGCATCCGGCAAAGTGGCTCCTCAAGCTCCTCGGACCCCGGCTGGTGACACCAGTCGGCGGCAGCAGCAAAACGACAACAAGCGCAAGGCGCCACAACCGGCTTCTACAAGCCGGCAGGTGGCGACAATCGAAGACCAGCAGCCGGAAGGACAGCCTCCTCCCAAGCGTCAGAAGGGCGGCAAGCCCAACTGGTTGCCTGCTTTCTCATACGAGCAGACTCTCGATGCACCCTACAAGTTTCACAGCGGCGCGAAGCCGTCCAACCACACCACTCGGAAGTGCCACTGGCTCACCAGGATCGCCAAGGGCGACGGACTCCTGCCTCCTCCACCTGCTGGCCTGCCGCCTCCGCCGCCCCAGCAGCCGGCGGTTCGGCCAGTCGGAGCGATCCAAGACGAGTTCCCTGAAGAGCACGGAGCTTACGTCATCTTCACCAGCGTGACTGACGACAGGCGCAGCCAGCGTCAACTGCGCCGGGAAGTGAACGTTGTCGCTTCTAAAGCTCCGAAATTCATGCACTGGTCGGAGAGGCCGATCAGTTGGAGCCGATCTGACCACCCGGAGGTGATGCCTGCTCCGGGTTCTTATGCCCTGGTGCTGGATGCCACCTTCGCTACGGAGAGGCGGGCTGCTCGTTTCTCCCGAGTTCTGATAGATGGCGGCAGCAGCATCAACATCCTCTACCGTGACACCATGGAGAAGTTGGACATCAAAGAGAAACAGCTCCAGCCCAGCCGGACTGTCTTCCATGGCATTGTGCCTGGCCTGTCCTGCTCGCCGATCGGCAAGATCAAGATAGATGTCCTTTTCGGAGAGAAGGATCACTTCCGCCGAGAGCCGATCTGGTTCGAGGTGGTTGATCTCGAAAGCCCCTACCACGCGTTGCTTGGCCGGCCCGCCCTGGCCAAGTTCATGGCGGTCCCCCACTACGCCTATCTCAAGATGAAGATGCCGAGCACCAAGGGCATCATCACCGTGGCTGGTGACTACCAGAAGTCTGTCGCCTGTGCCGCTGCCAGCAGTCGGCTGGCCGAGTCCCTCGTGATTGCTGCCGAGAGGAGGCTCCTTGACTGGGTTGTGGCAATGGCAGGCAAGCAGCCGGAAATGTCGCCAGAACCTAAGGAGCCAGAAGCTGAGGGCTCGTTCAAGCCGGCGAAAGAAACAAAGAAGATACCCCTGGACCCGGAGCACCCAGAGAGGTACGCTGTCGTTGGTGCAAACCTTGACAGCAAATAGGAAAGCGAGCTCGCCGATTTCCTCCGTGAGAATCGGGACATCTTTGCATGGTCTCCTAAAGACATGCCGAGTGTTCCGACGGATTTCGCCGAGCACAAGTTACATGTCCGACCTGGTGTCAAGCCAATCAGGCAGCCATTGCGCCGCCTGTCGGAAGAAAAGAGAGGAGTCATTGGAGAAGAAATAGCCCGGCTTCTGGCAGCGGGCTTCATTATGGAAGTATTCTTCCCAGAGTGGTTAGCCACCCCAGTCCTTGTGCTGAAAAAGAATAAGAAGTGGCGCATGTGTATTGATTATACCAGCCTCAACAAAGCTTGCCCCAAAGATCCATTTGCTTTGCCAAGAATTGACCAAGTGATAGACTCCACAGCCGGATGCGAGGTGTTGAGTTTTTTGGATGCATACTCAGGGTACCACCAGATCAAACTAAACCCAGCCGACAGGCTGAAGACCGCCTTCATCACACCATTCGGAGCCTTCTGCTACCTGACCATGATGTTCGGCTTGAGGAATGCCGGCGCCACGTTTCAGCGTTGCATGCAGAAGTGTCTCCTCAAGCAACTCGGCAAGAACGCCCATGTCTATGTGAACGATATCGTGGTGAAGACGGAGAAGCGTGGCACCCTGCTAGAGGATCTTAAGGAAACCTTTGAAAACTTGCGTCGTTTTCAAATCAAGCTCAACCCGGAGAAATGTGTCTTTGGAGTACCAGCCGGCCAGCTCCTTGGTTTCCTGGTCTCAGAGCGCGGCATAGAGTGCAATCCTGTGAAGATCAAGGCCATCGAGAGGATGGAGGTGCCCACCCGACTGCTGGATGTGCAAAAATTCACCGGTTGCTTGGCATCCATCAGCCGTTTCATCAGTCGGCTGCGCGAGAAGGCTCTTCCTCTGTACCAGCTTATGAAGAAAACCACTTTTTTCGAGTGGAATGACAAGGCGGATGAAGCTTTTCTCCTGCTCAAAAAGGTGTTGACCACTCCGCCTGTCCTAGCGGCTCCGACTGCTAAGGAGCCGATGCTTCTCTACATCGCCGCCACCAGCCGGGTGGTCAGCACAGTCATAGTTGTGGAACGCAAAGAAGACGGCAAGGCACAGCCGGTCCAGAGACCGGTGTACTACTTGAGCGAGGTGTTGTCAGCCTCCAAGCAGAACTACCCCCACTATCAAAAGTTGTGTTATGGTGTGCATTTCGCCGCCAAGAAGCTGAAGCCATACTTCCAAGAGCATCCAATCACGATTGTTTGCACCGCCCCGCTTGCGGAGATCATAGGCAGCAGAGATGCATCGGGCCGAGTGGCCAAGTGGGCCATCGAGCTGGCCCCCTACACCATCTTCTACCAACCTCGCACCGCCACCAAATCTCAGGCGCTGGCCGACTTCCTCGTCGACTGGGCCGAGACCCAGTACCTGCCGCCAGCTCCAGACTCCACTCATTGGCGGATGCACTTCGATGGCTCGAAGATGCGCACCGGTCTGGGAGCCGGCATCGTCCTCACCTCTCCCAAAGGCGACAAGCTCAGATACGCGCTGCAAATCCACTTTGCCGCCTCCAACAACGTGGCCGAGTACGAAGCACTCTTACACGGGCTCTGGCTTGCCAAGGAACTCGGCATTCGCCGGATCCTGTGCTACGGTGACTCTGACTTAGTGGTCCAGCAGTCGTCAGGCGACTGGGACGCCAAGGATGCAAACATGGCAAGCTACCACTTCCTCGCCCAGCAACTCAGTGGATACTTTGAAGGGTGCGAGTTCCTCCATGTGCCGAGAAACGACAATGAGCAAGCCGATGCCTTGGCACGGATCGGCTCCACCCGGCAAGCAGTACCCGCCGGCGTCGCCCTGCAACGCCTCCTCAAGCCGTCTATCAGGCCGTCACCAGAATCAGACTCCATCTTCGTGCCGACTCCCCCTGAGGCAGCCGTCTCGGGGACTTCACCAAGCGGCCTGGGGACTGCAGCAGTCGCACCCGGCCCCGGGACTCCACAACCCGGCCCGGGGGCTGCAGCAGCCGTCTCGGGGACTTCACCAAGCGGCCCGGGGACTGCAGCAGTCGCACCCGGCCCGGGGACTCCACAACCCGGCCCGGGGGCCGCAGCAGTCGGCCCGGGGACTTCAATAACACAGCAAGACGTCGTTGGCTCCACCCCGCCGCCTCCCCTCGCAACCGCCCTCGTGCAAATAGCAGTTTTGGCAGTCAAAGAAATAGCAGCACCTTCATGGGCGCAGCCCGTCCTCAACTTTCTGGTGAACAAGGAGCTGCCGACTGATGAAATCTTGGCCCGACAAGTGCAACGTCGGGCAGGAGCATACACCATTGTTAACAGAGAACTTGTGAGGCGTAGTGTCACTGGCGTGTACCAGCGCTGCGTGGAGCCGGAGAAAGGCCAAGCAATCCTCAAAGATATCCACCAAGGCGAGTGTGGTCACCACGCGGCTTCAAGATCACTTGTTGCCAAAGCTTTCCGCCATGGTTTCTTCTGGCCAACTGCTCTAGAAGACGCCAAAGATTTGGTCCAGAAATGTAAGGGGTGTCAAAAGTTCCGCTCCAAGCCACATTCGCCGGCTTCTGCACTCAAGACCATCCCCATTGCCTGGCCCTTTGCCGTCTGGGGGCTGGACATGGTGGGACCATTCAAGACAGCGCGCGGCGGCATGACTCATCTACTTGTCGCCGTGGATAAGTTCACCAAGTGGATAGAGGCCAAACCAATCAAGAAGTTGAATGGTCCGACCGCTGTGACTTTCATCGCAGACATCACCACCCGGTATGGCATACCACACAGCATCATCACCGACAACGGCACAAACTTCGCCAAGGGCGCCTTGGCTAGTTTTTGCGCAACACAGGGCATCCGACTAGACTTAGCGTCCGTTGCCCATCGGCAGTCAAACGGCCAGGTGGAGCGGGCAAACGGCCTCATTTTGTCCGGCACCAAGCCTCGACTGATCGAGCCTCTGGAGCGTTCGGCCGGCTGTTGGCTTGATGAGCTGCCGGCCGTCCTCTGGAGCCTGCATACAACTCCAAACAAGTCAACCGGCTTCACGCCCTTCTTCCTCGTCTACGGTGCCGAAGACGTCATCCCGACGGACATAGAATTCGACTCCCCTCGAGTCACCATGTACACCGAGGAGGAGGCAAAAGAAGCACGAGAAGACGGCGTCGATCTGCTGGAAGAGGGCCGGCTATTGGCACTCAGCCGGTCCGCCATCTACCAGCAGAATCTACGCCGATACTACAATCGGAAGGTCAAGCCAAGATCTTTCCAAGAGGGAGACCTTGTGCTCCGGCTGATCCAGCGAACAGCCGGCCAGCACAAGCTCTCGGCACCTTGGGAAGGCCCCTTCATCATCAGCAAAGTTTTGGGCAACGACTCCTACTACCTAATCGATGCTCAGAAGCCCAGAGCACGCAAGAGAGACGACTCCGGCAAGGAGACAGAGCAGCCGTGTAACGCAAACCTCCTTCGAAGATTTTACAGTTGATGCAGTATGTATCACGCTACCCTTTGTATTAAGTACGAAGACTCCGGGTTCCCCGAGAAGAACTCGGGGGCTACCCTCTTTTATCTGCGTGATGAGTATTACGCCTATAAATGTGTCATTTCATTATTCCGCCTGGCATCGGGTTCGACCAGTCGGCCCGGGGGCTCGCCGCCTTGTACTATGTGGTGCTTCCTGCAGCCGGGCAAGTAATGTGTTGGCGCCTCAACTTTCTCCTGCCAAAGCCACAGTTCGCAGAGCGACTCTCCGGTGGGCAGGGGTTAAAGGCAGAAAAGGTGTCCGCATGAAAAATGGCTAAGGATCCAAAGCATGCACATAGTTCAGGCTGGCTTCCGCCTCGTTGACCGGCTGCGGAGCAGCCGGGCGGCCGGCTTCTACTTATCTTACTAACGCTCTAGTCGGCTAAGTACTTGCTCTCCCGAAAGTAGCTAAGTACTTGACCCAGCCGCAGTCCGCAGAGCGGCTGTTTGGCTGGCAAGACAGCAGCCAAGGGAGGGCGGCAAAGGAAAAAAGCCAAGGAGCAGAAAGCAAGGAAAGTCAGAGCTCGGCAAGAGCGCAACTTATGTAGAAGAGTATCTGCATGTCAATAGGCCCTTGGCCAGCATTCAACAGAGTTTGAAATACACCCCGTGGGTGGAATTGTGCGAATTTAACAAAGTTTGTCGAGACTGATAAAACAGGAAAAATAAAAGACAAGTCGGCGGCCTAGGGAGCAGCAAAGGGGTCCGACTGGTTGGCTGAGTCGGTAGTGCCGATTGGTGGAGCGGACGGCTGGTCAGTCTCCGCTTGGTCGCCTCCAGCAGCAGTCGGTGCTCTCGAGCGCGGCTCATTGTTTGAGGCACGATCAAGCGGAGACTGATCGTCCGCCCCGACCTCCGGCATATCTTCTTCGCTGTCCCCATCCTCCTTGCCTTCCCCCTCGTCGCTGGAGTCGATCATCTCGGCCGAGTCTTCGTCGTCTTCCGGGTTCAGCCCAAACCACTCCGGCGGCGCCTCGGCACCGTCCTCAGCCAGCTCGGGAACAAAGATGTTGGTGTTGGTGTACTCGGCGATCGCCGCTGCCCGTCTGAATAGATCGCGCTCCACCGCCACCAGCTCCTCTTGGGCCTCCTGCCGAAACATGGCCAACTGGGCTAGACTTAGCCCAGGGTACCACGCCTTGATGAATTCCAAGGCCCGGCGGGCGCCAGCCCGGGCTGAGGAACCCTTCCAAGCCTCAAGTCGGCCGGCCGCCACCTCCAGCCAGTCGGCAGCCCGACTGGGAGTGCGCGGAGCCGGCATGTCCGGCCAAAGGGCGGAGACCGCTTGGGCCCCGACACGCTGAAGACGGCGTAGCATCCGATGAGCCGGCCGGAGGCGGGCCTGGATGCTGAGGAGCTGTTCGCTAAGAGTCCGGGGGGCGTTGGCAGCGATCTGCACGCCTTCCGCTCTCCGTTCTCTACGATAAGCCTCAATAGCCTGGTTGGCGGCGTCAGAGTGGCCAGGAAAGAAGTCTGCTCAGGAAGAAAGCAAAGAAATCAGAAGTCAGAAGCTAGACGCCGGCTCGATCGGCAACCGGCAGCTCAAAGAAAGAAAAAGAAGAAAGCTTACCATCAACTATGTCTTCAATCCTGCCGAAACCGGATTTCAGCAGCGCCTCCCTGTCAGCCCAGGCGGAGTGTTCGGTCTCGAACTCGGCGAGGAGACTTGACTCTTTTACCTCCGCCTCCTTCTGGGCCTTCTGGAGAAGCTCCGCCTGCTCCGCCAGTTGCTTGGCCAGTCGGTCACGCTCTTGGGCCAGCTCGTTGCACTCTGCCTCCTTGGCGCACAACGCGGTGTTGGCCTCACCCAGCTGCTGCTGCAAAGTAGCGTTGGCCTCTGCAAGAGCAGAGGAAGGAAAAAATATCAACCATCAACAAAAAAGAGGTACGTCTGCCAAGGAGATCCGGCCCGACTGCTCAGCAGTCGGCCCGAATCTCGGGGGCTATAGCCCGCGGGTGCGCTGGCGCGCCCCCGCAGAGAAAGAAAACGAAGACTTACTCCGGCTTTCCGACAAGTCGGCGGTCCGCCAGTCCAGCTCTCGGACGTTGGAGTTGAAGGTGATCGCGCGAAGGTTATGATAGTCTTATAATGAAGATAGCAGCTAAAGTTAGCACTCGGAGCTTGCCAATTAAAGTTCTGAGCCGCCTGCTCAGCAGCCGGCCCGAAACTCAGGGGCTACACCCAGTGGGTGCACTGGCGCGCCCCCACAGAGAGAATACAAGAATCAAAGACGAAGAAATAAAGGACGTACCCGAATGGCCGCTCGCGAATCCAAGAACGCACTGTTGCACTGTCGAAGAGCGGTGGCCTCAGCTCGGAGTTTGGCCTGGACATCTAGGATCGCCTGGTTTAAGGCGCCGGTCCCGCCTCCACGCACCCACTCGGCGGGCGCGGAGCTGGTGGCTTCGGCATCTGGGACGGACGAGCTCGCAGCGCCGGCTTCTAGCGGTCGCGGCGCTGAAGCCTCCTTCGCGCCTCGGCGGCGTGATGGTGTGCGGGCCTCAGGAATTGGGCCCGTCACTACCTCGTTTCCGGCTGGCGGCACCGGCGGGGCAGCCGGCTGTTTGTCCCGCGCTCCTCCAGACGGCGGCGATGGAGGCACGACTACCTTCGGCATGACGACATCGCCGCCTTCTCTCCCCATGACCGGCTGTTCGACGCCGGCTCCCCCAGTCGGCGCCGTAAACTCTGGTGGTGGCGGCGCGAAGCTCAAGGGAGTGACGAGCAGCGGCGCCTGACAGCGCGCGGCTCCTTCACCCAACCTCTTCTCCGCGGCATCGGCTTCAGCCTCCGCAAGCCTCTTCAACGCGGCGGCTTCCGCCCTGTCCGCCTCCGCCTTCTCCATGCGGGCGGCTTCCTGCTCCTCGCGCGCCTCCCGCGCATTTTGTTCCCGCGCCTCCCGGAGGTTGGCTGCTGGGTCGATTCGCCGGGTGGTGGTAGAGGTCTCCACCGACTCGATGATGGAGGCGGTGGCCGACTTCTCAAGGGAGAGCGGAGCCCTAAGTCAAGGAAAATAAAGCAAAGAAGCTCAGACGGAACCAACAAGAAAAGAAAGCACAAGGAAAAGACACTTACGCCGACACCATAGGAGGCACCTTCAGAAGCTTCTGGAACTTGGTTGCCTTTGCGGCGGCCTCCTTCCGCTTAGTCGCCGCGGTCGGTTTCTTGGCCTTCTTCGGCGCGCTACCGAACAAGATGACGCCTTGTTTGCGCTTGCGCGTACCGCCTCGAGCGGCCGGCCCGGCAGAAGGGCCCACGTCCGCCCTGTCAGCACCTCGTGCATGGCGTGGCTCGTCCTCCTCGTCATCGTCGTCAGGCCAAGTCTCAAGGCCGCCTCCTTCTTCGGAGCCGCCTGCTACATCGCCTCCCCCCGCGGCGTCGTCTTCAAGGGCGGCCGCCCCCAAGTCAGGGTCGTCCACGTCGCTCACTTCCCGGTCCGGCTGATAGCCTTCACCCGGCCCCACCACGGCGGCTGCCGCCGGAGCAAGCGGCGGGTCAGCGTGGGAGTATGGCCGCTTGCCGAACCGCCAGGACCCTGCCGACAGCTTGAGGTCGGAGATCTCGTTCACCATACGGGTAACTTCGGCAGCCGGCATGTCCCTCGTGCACATCCGGCTCGGGTCACGGTGCCCGCTCATCCGACAGATCAGATGAGGCCAGCCTTGGAGCGGGAGAACCCGGCACTCGACAAAGGCGACCAGTAGGTCGGACGCCTTGAGGCCTTCTACGCCCGTCAGCACCCGGAGCCGGTTGATGGCGGCGGTGGCGTTGGCCGACAAGGGTCTCGGCTTGTAGCCCCAGTTGGCCCGAGGCTCGGCCGGAGGGCCAGCTTCATAGGGCGGCAAGTTGATGAAGTCGATTGCCGGGTCGATGTTCTCCACGTAAAAATATGATTTCTGCCACAGTTTGACCGACTGTGACAGCTTGATGGCGGGGAAGGCATTCTTCCCCGACGGACGGCGCACCGCGATGAAGGCACCGCACTGGGCCGCCTTCTCCCTGGCGGAGGTGCCCATTTTGGTGTAGAAGAATGCTCCCCACAACTCGATGGTGGGGAGGATGCCAAGATAGCCCTCGCACAACGTGACAAAGGTGGACAGCAGTGTCACGGTGTTGGGCGTCAGATGATGCGGCTGAAGATGGTAGAAGTCGAGGAAGGAACGGAGGAATCCACTCGCCGGCAGGCCGAAGCCGCGGAGGAAGTGCGAGCGGAAGATGACCCGCTCGCCTCCTTGCGGCGCCGGCGAAATCTCCCTCTCCGGCGGCACGCGCACCTTGACGAAGCCCGCACCGGGCAGCCGCCGTGTGGCATGAAGGAAGGCAAGGTGGTCCTCGATCATGACCGAGCCGTCCCAGTCCCCTCCCTTCTCGCGCGCCATGGGGACCGAGCTAGACGGAGAAATGGCGCTGCGGCGGAGGCGAGCGCCGCGGCGGAGCAAGAGGCTTGGGGCGAAGGGGACCGACGGCGGCGAGCTACGGCGGGCGCCTCGGCGGAGCGCGGAGGTGCGGCGGCAGCAAGGAAAGGAGAAGGACGAAAATGGCTAAGGGAGAGGAGGGCGCGAGTGCTCCGCCGCTCCCCCTCCTCCCCCTACTTATATCCCCTAGGCTACGAAGCCGAGGGGGCGGGGCGCGGGATCGCGGGATTAACTGCACCCACGACCCCACGGCCCCGCGGTTATCGCGTGGGTTACTGCGCGCAGTGACCCCGCACGGAATCGTGACCGACTACCTCGGCCGCAGCGGATCCGCCCGCGCGCCGAGGCCCAGTAGTGGTGGGCCCAGCCTGCTGCCACGTCCCATCACGCGCGTGGCTGGCGGGCTGGCCCGGCTAGCTGGCGCCGCGTGGCGTGCTTGCTGCGGGCGGCGTGCCTAGAGACTCGACCGGCCCGCCACCTGGTTCCCGCCTCAGCGTTTCAAATTTATCAGACGAGGCCGCCTGGTCGCGACCGACTCCCAGCAGGCGGCACACCAGGAGGCGGACGAAGCATTCAGCAAGAGCATTCGGAGAAGGAAGCTGCTGAGGCCTCTCGACTTATCGGCCACGACGCCTCACCAGCTTCGGGGACTACTGTCGGAGTAATGGGCCACGGGTAGCCTAACCCGGGTCCCTGAGCATTTCAAGACATTGGGCCGGCTGCGCCCCTCAAGCACCAAGGATGAAGCGCCGCCTTCTGGTGGCCGGCTGGCTCATGAGGCCGGATGCCAGAGGACGGCCAAGCACCGGAAGACGTCCCCAAGACGGGCCGACTCATAGCAGGCGGCCTCCAGAGAGGCCGGCTCCTAGAACAGGCGGCCCACGACGCCCTCAAAGTCTACACCCCCATTAAGAAGACAAGACAGGATGTGGCTACAGTATAGCCCCTTCCCCCATATCCAGGGCACGGTGTGGCCACAGTGCTCCGTACAGGCAGAGATCTCCCCACGACATGGCACTGTGGCCTCCCCACCCTTGACGTCATTCCTATCAGGAGAAGCCCTGTTCCCATGACGGCCTGTCGATACGGCCTGCAGGCGGCAGGCCCTACCAGGCAGCGAGAGACTGGAGGGCGGTAGAGCCTGACCAGTCGGACCGGTGGGAGGCCGGCCTCTAGCAAGCGGCCCCTCCTCCCTCGAAGTCCACGCGCCATTAAACCAGAAAAGACACGATGTGGCTACAGTGATTTCCCACCCGACGGCGGGACTGTAGCCATGCCCCCCGACCAAGCATGCGTCATCTGCATTACGGCTACAGCAACAAGCAGCCGATGAGACCCGCAAGTGGCGGGAGCGGCCTGTCGGCTCTGAGCCAGACCAGTCGGCGGGGCCCACCAGGCGGCGGGCCCCAGCAGCTGACAGAGAAGCCGACGGCCAGGGACGCTGACCGCCGGACCCTACACCCGGCCAGATGACTATTGTACCCCTGGGGGGTAGGCCTATATAAACCCCCCAGGGCACCCATGCAAAGGGTTTGGACCTGTGGAACCTAGACTCATTCAGAGTGAGGGGAGAGTCGGCTCTGCTCTCTTCTACCTCTGGCATACAGCTCAAGGAGCACCTTGTACTCACTAGTGCCTTAGTGATCATGCGGAGTCCCCGCAGAGCAGGACTAGGGGTGTTATCTCCTAGGAGAGCCCCGAACCTGGGTAAAGTACGCTGGTGTTCGTGTCTACGCCTCATCCCGCTTCCAGGCATCGACGACGTTCTACTAGCTCCCACCATGATAAGCCATCCCTTGGCATATGTCGCATCCAGCACCCGACAATACTAGAATTGTATTGATCGGAAACCTAAATACATGTGTGAATACATAGACAAACACTGTGTCCCTAGTGAGCCTCCACTTGACTAGCTCGTTAATCAAAGATGGTTATGGTTTCCTGACCATGGACATGAGTTGTCATTTGATAACGAGATCACATCATTAGAAGAATGATGTGATGGACAAGATCCATCCGTTAGCTTAGCATAATGATCGTTCAGTTTTATTGCTACTGCTTTCTTCATGTCAAATACATATTCCTTCGACTATGAGATTATGCAACTCTCGGATACCGGAGGAATGCCTTGTGTGCTATCAAATGTCACAACGTAACTGGGTGATTATAAAGATGCTCTACAGGTATCTCCGAAGGTGTCTGTTGGGTTGGCATAGATCGAGATTAGGATTTGTCACTCCGAGTATCGGAGAGATATCTCTGGGCCCTCTCGGTAATGCACATCATAAGAAGCCTTGCAAGCAAAGTGCCTAATGAGTTAGTTACAGGATGATGTATTACAGAACGAGTAAAGAGACTTGCCGGTAATGAGATTGAACTAGGTATGAAGATATCAACGATCGAATCTCGGGCAAGTAACATACCGATGGACAAAGGGAATAACGTATGTTGTCATAACGGTCGACCGATAAAGATCTTCGTAGAATATGTAGGAGCCAATATGAGCATCCAGGTTCTGCTTTTGGTTATTGACCGGAGAGGTGCCTTGGTCATGTCTACATAGTTCTCGAACCCGTAGGGTCCGCATGCTTAACGTTCGATGATGATTTTTGTATTATATGAGTTATGTGATTTGGTGACCGAATGTTGTTCGGAGTCTCGGATGAGATCACAGACATGACGAGGAGTCTCGAAATGGTCGAGAGGTAAAGATTGATATATAGGACGATGGTATTCGGACACCGGAAGTGTTCCGGAGGGTACCGGGTACATATCGGGTCACCGGAAGGGGTTCCGGGCACCCCCGGCAAAAGATATGGGCCTAATGGGCCAAGAGGGGAAACACAGTAGCCAGCAGGGGCTGCTGCGCCCCCATATGGGCCGAAATAGGAGGAGAAGGAAATAGGGGAAGGGAGAAGGAAAGGGGAGGATTCGGCCTCCCCCTTCCTTCCCTCCCCCCTCTCTTTCCTTTCCCCTCCGGTTAATAAGGAAGGGGGGCCGAATTGGGGAGGAACCCCAAGTAGGATTCGGCTACTTGGGGCGCCCCCCTTGGCTGCTCCCTCTCCCTCCCACCTATATATATGTGGGGAGGGAGGCGCCTACAACACACAACATCAACTGTTAGCCGTGTGCGGCGCCCCCCTCCACAGATTACACCCTCGGTCATATTCTCGCGGTGCTTAGGCGAAGCTCTGCGCGGATCACTTCACCATCACCGTCACCACGCCGTCGTGCTGACAAAACTCATCTACTTCCTCGACACTTTGCTGGATCAAGAGTTTGAGGGACGTCATCGAGCTGAACGTGTGCAGAACTCGGAGGTGACGTACGTTCGGTGCTTGATCGGTCGGAACGAGAAGAAGTTCGACTACATCAACCGCGTTGTCAAACGCTTCTGCTTTCGGTCTACGAGGGTACGTAGACACACTCTCCCCCCTCGTTGCTATGCATCTCCTAGATAGATCTTGCGTGAGCGTAGGATTTTTTTTGAAATTGCATGCTATGTTTCCCAACACGATCGGCATCTCTCTATAAACTTATACTCTAGATTATGACAAAGTATTATATAGTTGATATTTTGGTCAGATCAAAACTTAGGTTTTTGTTTCATCATGGCCAGCTTTTGGCATGTCAACCTTATTTCATTGGTTCTAAAGAAACTATTTCTTTGTCGATGTTGATTAAGTCATGGCAATTAGAGTTTTGGTTGGCCATGTATACGTATTTAACAAAGCAAGCTTAGGATGAAACCAAACACACCCCAAAAACTAAATTTAGGATGCTTGGATTGCTAATGTGGTGGGGACTAGACCGGATTGCCAGCTAAGCATGCCAAATGAGACTAGGTCTATTCCACATCGGACTCCCAACGGTATACCTTTCTCGTAACTCTTTCCCTACCATCATCGCCCCTTCAACAATCATCTTATCCTCCTCATGTATTGCGAGGGTCAATGTATTTTATTGATATTTACAAGGTTACACAGTCTTTTGACAAGACAGTATCGATTTTGTAGACTTTGACGACTCAACGGTGCGCCTTGGTGAAGGATCAAGATGGACCTAAAAGGGGTGAATGGGTCAACTACAAATTTTACTTCAATGATTAGCAAGCTATGTTTTGTCGTGTATGAAAGTGAGCCTAACAATGTTAAGGTGAGATAAACGACCTATATGGGCTTGCAAGGTCAATGGACCAAAGTAATAACGCAAGAGCATGGAGACGAAGATGTATCCTGATTTTCACTCCCTTGGAGGAGAGCTAGTCTACAATTGGAGAGATGGGAGTTCCACAAAGGAACAACCAGCAGCACAAAGGTTCACCTTTAGTGTTTATTAACCACTGGTGGTAGACCTTGAGGCAGCCTTCAAACCTTCACAAAGGACGGGGCAAATCACAAGTTGATTTCACCGGGGACTGCTACCGCATAGGAGCCTCCAACCTCCAAGAGTAACAACCCAATGATGAACCTAGGGGGAACTTGATTCCCTTTGGCGAGAGCATAGACCGGGGGATCCTCTATCTTTCACCTCAGCGGATGGATGTGTTTTGATGGAGGGATATGGAGGGATTCACAGTTTATAGCTTAAAAGGGAGTAATAGAAAGAAACGTGCTCAGCTCAAGCGGGGGAAGAAGATAACACTTGGGAAAAGAGTGGACATTTATATAGTCCACTTGAAATTTCGTCTGTTAGGGTCGTTTCTACGGCCCTGAACACATAATGGAACTTCCGGAAAGAGTTTGGGCTAGTACAGATTCCGGGATAAGTTCCGAAGAGGGGGGGGGGGTCCAGAATCACCAGATTCTCCCAGAAGCCACTCACCAATTATAGAACCCATCCCGAAAGCTAGGTCGGATTCCATGACGCCCCGAATTCCGAAAAAGGTTCCAGAGTAAAGGCAAGAACCCAATGCTTTTGGTGGCCACTGATCATTCTGAAACTCTATCCGGAATCCCCGTGGACTCGGGATGACCCAGAACATTGTTCTTGAACCTCTAGAAGAGCCCACACAAAAAAACTTCCTATGGAATATTTTGAAGGGGGTGTCTCACCGAGACCTTTTTGTGGCACTTGAATGGAACTTGGGATATATATATATATATATATATATATATATATATATATATATATATATATATATATATATATATATATATATATATATATATATATATATATATATATATATCTGTGTGTGTGTGTGTGTGTGTATATTTGGTTATTTGCAGGCAATTTAATTACCACCCCAAGTTCATCACGTGGCCTCACTTAATAGTGCGGGTATCCCATGACTCAAAAACAAAAGGACATGGATGCATAATTTAAATGCACTGTCTTTACTATCACTTTAACAGTGGGGGTCACCAACCACCTTTGCTTGCAACCTTTTGGACTAACAAACCTGCCATGCACATACTAAACACGGTTACTCCTTTATTCATATGTCATTTACATCAAAACCCACTTACAGAAACACATGATCTTTGACTTGGCAATCGCTAAACCAACTTCGGTATGGTTCTTCATGGTGTTGCATGCAACCGAAGAACAAGCAAAGAATTTGGGATATGCAATCCCAATTGCGGATATAAATCGAAATACTTGATTAACATAATGGGGGGGGGGGGTTGACGATGCATGGTATAGGAGGTCTAACTGACTCTCGTGTCTATGGAAAAGAACAACAAGCGCTAAAACTCAAACCTAATGGGGTATTTAAGAAGGGGCAAAAGGGAAGATTCAACCATCCGAAGGGAGGCGAATTCAACCTTAAGTCGGCCTCATTTCTAAAAACAGACTCTAAAAATTGCATATAATCTTTTGCTGCAAGAATGCATGGGTCTGACCCAAAAACAAGGCGTCGCAACACATATAGATGACTTTGCTGGAATTGTAAAGTGTCATATTGTATATTCGGTCCATGCCTCTCACATGCCATCATGGAGCTTCAAATTCCTAAAAATCTTCACTTGAAGCTCTGTCTTCGATCCTTGTACACATGTTGTCATCTCAGTCCTTGATCATGCCCAACTGTCTGTCCCGCTACTCCATGCTATGTCCTACACTACCGACTAATATAAATATATCTAAGTTAGTCAACATCATATTTCTCATAAATTAGCACTTAGAAGTGTTCCTAACCCAGAAGTACATGATATTTGAGTTGGCGTATGCGAGCTCTAATTATTGGTCCTTGTATATCGAGAACTTGATCTAGTATAGTCACGGGAAATGTGGGTATAACTGCAGTAGGGATGTACTCATCAGTTATAGTCGGGCTACTAGGTAAAAATATCAAATCCACGAGTAGTCGAGGAACCAATCACTAGTCTCTTGTGGTGTCTCGTCGATTGTGACAAGAAATGTAGGTTGAACCCATGCAGTAGAGTGGAATAACAATGATGTCAAACATCTAAACAAATGAATGATAATAAAAGGTAAACAAGCGCATGTGAGTGCCTTGGGAAACACAATAATAGCAGAGGCATTCTTAAGGTGTATAGGGATTCCCTGAGCCATAAGTTATTATAAATAGAAAAATACTATAGAGTTATTAAATGAATTAATGATAGTAGAGCCAAAGCGACATATTGTCATCGTTGACGTAAGGTTCAGCGGCGGCATGCGCTTTCGAAGGCGATTGGGCATCACCGGATATAGAAGGACGAGCATAATAAAAAGCTCAACATCTTCTCCCTCACCTTCACACAAACGGAAGCCATTAAAGCTTCTGTTTTGCATGATCGATGACTTGTGAGCATCACCATTTTCCCCTTGTCTTCCATGGCCCCAACTGCCCTCTCACTTATGCATATCTTCTCTCTCTCTCTCTCTCCCCTTTCTATGCCTACTTGGCAATTCCTTGCACAACATCAGTCCCATTTCCCGGACCCACACCCCGGTATTCGTTTAGGTATATGCAACATCAATGCGAAGACCGGGGACGTGAGAACAACTTATATATTTTCTAAATAGTGGTATATGTGTCATTGTGCCATATTAAACAAAGACAAAACAATTTTGAATGGGTTGTTCAAAATGTAGCTTCCGCTGTAGCTAGATGAGGCAATCAAATATTTCTTTATTGACCCTACTGACTTGTCCAAGAGTCCGGTTGGAATCAATAACTTATATCCTCTTGGGACATTACTAATGTGGTTGTTATCTGAGTTACTCTATGGTTGTTATAGTAGCTTTTGCAAAGATAGTGTTATTTACACGAGCAAGATGAATTCTCCATGTACAAGTAATTATTTACATGTGTGCACATTGGCTTAGCACCTCATCCTCACTTCATTGACTATAAGATCTTGAGCTCATGCTAAGTGCATACACAGATATATACTCGCGCATTCATCGATAAAGGATCATGACCTCTTGTTACTAATAGGCCGACGGGAGCTCATCGATGTTGCCGACTCAGTGTGAGTTTGTGCTAGTGATGTTCAACTAGTTGAATTGAGAAAATGCACTACCATTATGTTCCTCGCAATTGTTAGGCTTGATATCAGATATTGGCCTTTTACTTCTTAGCGGGACACATGAAATTTGGTCGATATTCCATTTCAATTCTCTTATCATCCAAATAGTCGGCATCTGAATCTGTGGTAGTGATGTTCAACTAGTTGAATTGAGAAAATGCACTACCATTATGTTCCTCGCAATTGTTAGGCTTGATATCATATATTGGCCTTTTTAATTCTCCGCGGTACTCGCGAAATTTGGTCAGAGTTCCATTTCAATTATCTTACCATCCAAATAGTCGACATCTGCAATATACAATTCCAACTCATGAATTCCAAATTCGCTAACATCCAAACGTCATGCTATAAAAAATGCTTACATGATGCTGGAATAAATTTGGGAAAGCAAGTTCAACAAAATGCAATGTTGTTTTCTGACTCCAAATCCTACAAACCTATACCCTGGGTTTGTTTTTTATTGCCACTAGAAGTTGCCTGAGTTACCCTAACAATATTTTGGCCAGATAAAAAATTATCATCATGGCCAATTTTTGGCAAGTCAACTCTAACTTCCTTGATAATGCTGGTCAATTCATGTGCTAGTGACCAAAATATTTGTTAGCCACATATCTAGCAAGACAAGGTTAGGATAAACCAAACACACCTCTGGCCTTACTAATTTTGGTTACTAGTAGAAGAAAACTTGTTTTAGGAGGCTTGGATTGCTAACATCGTGAGGATTGAAATAGGATTGCCTACTAGTGTGCCAAGCGAGACTATGTCTGCTCCACGTCAGACTCCCAGTTGTATGCCCTTCTCATAACTCCTCCTCTGCCACTGTCGCCCCTTCAAGCACCACCTCCTCCTCCATGATGTCTTGGGAGCGCCAATGGCTAGTTATAGTTAGTATGTGAAGTAAGAATATCAAACCCACGAGTAGCTGAGGAACCACACTAGTCTCTCACGGTGTCTGTTAGGGCGTATTTCTCTCTAAGTGGTTTTGGTGATTGATGACAATGCGTTTGCGGACTAATCGTATGCATTGAGCATTTCAGATATTCATTCATTGGCACGAGACAATTTATTCCCCTCAGAGCTCAAAGTGAATACGGTGTAGTTCTCCTTCATTTCAGTTTTGGTGGACTTGAGTCGTAGGAGATACCGTACTATCAAGAGGGGGTCCGTATCGGAAAGGCTAGGGTGGAATCAACACGTACACATCTCTTTTGCACCCCCAGCTCCTTTCCTCATCCTTGGAGGATCCCTCATTATCGTGGAAGTGGCATAGGAGAGGTGCCAGCGGTAGTACCGCGGCCTGAAGTGGAAGTACCGCCGAGAGCAACAGGCGGTAGTACCGCTGTATCAGCGGTAGTACCGCCCAGAGCTTCAGGCGGCAGTACCACTCCGGTTCCGCGCTAGTACCGCCTCGACTCGAGACCTGCATTTCTCGTGTCAGGTTCAGCGGTAGTAGTAGCAGCAGTAGGAGCGGTAGTACCGCTCATAAGCGGTCATACCGCACCTACCACCGCTACTAGTGCCGCTCAAAGGCCCTCTCCTCTATCCCTTCTCCCCTCTCGTTCGTAGGTGCTGTGCGCGGTCCCAGCGGTAGTACCGCTGGGCCAAGTGGCAGTACCGCTGCGGCCAGCGGTAGTACCGCTCGCTGCGGGCTGAATGAGGGGATAACGGTTGGATTGCTCGCCCACTATAAAAGGGGGTCTTCTTCCCCAAGAAGACTCACCTTTTTCTCCCCCAAACTCCATTGTTGCTCCAAAGCTCATTTTCACCCGATCTCTCTCCCTAGCCAATCAAACTTGTTGATTTTCTAGGGATTGGTTGAGAAGGCCCGGATCTACACTTCCACCAAGAGAAATTTGATTCCCCCCACTAATCCCTTGCGGATCTTGTTACTCTTGGGTGTTTGAGCATGCTAGACGGTTGAGGTCACCTCGGAGCCACATTCCATTGTGGTGAAGCTCCGTGGTATTGTTGGGAGCCTCCAATCAAGTTGTGGAGATTGCCCCAACCTTGTTTGTAATGGTTCGGTCACCGCCTTCAAGGGCACCACTAGTGGAATCACGACATCTCGCATTGTGTGAGGGCGTGAGGAGAATACGGTGGCCCTAGTGGCTTCTTGGGGAGCATTGTGCCTCCACACCGCTCTAACGGAGACATACTTCCCCTCAAAGGGAAGGAACTTCGGTAACACATCCTCGTCTTCACCGGCTCCACCTGTGGTTATCTCTTTCCTTTACCTTGTGCAAGCTATTGTTGTGTTGTATCCTTTGCTTGCACTTGTTGTTGTTATTGTTAGCATCATATAGGTTGCTCACCTAGTTGCACATGTAGACAACCTATTTGTTGCTAAACCTAATTTGTGAAGAAAAGCTAAAAATTGTTAGTTGCCTATTCACCCCCCCTCTAGTCAACCATATCAATCCTTTCAATTGGTATCAGAGCCTCGTCTCTTTATTAAGGGTTTCACCACCCGAAGAGTATGGTTGACACCGGGGAGGAAGTGCCCGAGGCCGTGGAGTTGACTTCGATCACACGAGATGACTTAAATGAAGCTATGGCTTCACTTAAGACGTCTATGACGACCGAAGTCAAGTCCATGCTTAAAGAATTGCTTGAGGGGATGAAAGCTTCTCCCGATCCTTTGCTTGTGGTTAATCCCACCGCATCGGAGTCGGAGGCCAATTCCGCTATGGAAGCGACTAAAGGTACTCATGTTTCTTCCCCTCATGACAAGAATGGGACGGGAACCTTTGCCTCGGTTCCCCTCCCCCGGCCTATGGAGGACCGGTCCCTACACCACGCATTAATCATCTAGGTCCTCCTCCTAAGCTTGTTAAGGGTGATTTTGCTAATTGGATTTTTTGCATCAAGTCTCATTTGAATCACAGCTCAACAAACCTTTGGAGAATCATTGAGCAAGGCTTCTACCCGCATGATCCAAACAATCTCACCCCAAGAGAAGAAGTGGACAATCAATACAATCACTCCGCCTTGTTCATCCTTCAAGATGCAGTTCCTCCCAAAGATCTATCTCACTTGCGTCCCTTCACTTGTGCAAAGGATTGTTGGGAACACATCATATCTTTGTACAAGGGGAGCTCAAGCATCCAACGGTCCAACTTTGAAGTTGTCCTTGATGAGGCCGATGAATTCGTGATGCTAGAAGATGAGGATCCGCGTGATCTCTACCGGAGGGTGACAACTCTTGCGGTTGCTCCAGACCATGGGAGCAAGGATACTGATGACAATTGGATCAAGCGCAAGTTTCTCAAGGACATCATGCCTTTCAACAAGGCCATATCCTCCGTGATTCGTCAAAGGCCGGATTTCCACACCTTAACCTCAAGTGAAGTGTTGGATGAGTTTATTGCCATGAACATCATGAACAAGACCGCCGGCAATGCTCTTGCTTGTGTCCGGTCAAAGAAAGGCTCTCCCACTTTTGCCTTGAAGGCTAAGGCCATTCCGGAAGAAGAAGAAGAGGAGGAAGAAGAGGAGAGTTGCCCCGAGGACACCAAATATGCTTACCATGAGCACATGGCTCTTGCATCAAGGCAATTTTGGAGCAACAAGAGGAACTCAAGACCCAACTTCACCAAGAACAACTTAAGTGGCTCAAAGAACAAGCAACGTGTGAGAACTTGCTACAATTGCGGCAATGTGAGTCACTTTGTGGCGGGGGAAAATTTTGTTTTTGCCACTCTAGATTTTGCCAATTTTCCTTATGCCACTCTAGATTTTAACATTTCAGTTTTGCCACTCTTAGTTTTTGACAATTATCACAATTGCCATTCCCATGGCAAAAGCAAAATTTTCAGAGTGGCAATTGTGATACATTTCAAAAGCTAAGAGTGGAAAAAATGAAATAAATTTATTTTGTTTTTGCCACGGAATGGAAATTGTGATAATTATCAAAAGCTAAGAGTGGCAAAAGTGAAATGTCAAAATCTAGAATGGCATAAGGAAAATTGGCAAAATCTAGAGTGGCAAAAACAAAATTTTCCCTTGTGGCGGAGTGCCCTTACGAGAAGAGGGAAGACAATGGTGGCAAACTCATTCGCAAAGGCAAAGCCAAGTCTTTCCCTAGCAAGAACAACTTCACCAAGAAGACTCCTCCAAAGGGCTTGGTGGCACATGAAGAGTACCCCTCCGATGATGATGAGGAAGATACAAGTGGAGAAGGAATGGCAACGGCAACCATTGCCATTGCTACATCTTCCCCCTCCAAGGTGTCTCTCTTCGGCACCCCCAACGAAAACACCATTGCCAAGTGTCTCATGGCCAAAGGTATCAACAAGGTAACTCCTAACATCAAAACCACCATCATTACTACTCCTTCATTGTTAGATTGTGTTGATGATAGTGAGGTGGTGAAAGTTGATGAGAATGAGTTCACCAAGTTTGTGAGCAAGCTCAAGGGTGAATCCAAGAAGCACTTTGTTGCTCTCTTGGAACAACTTGGTGAGGCTAATGATATCATTGAGTCGCATGAGGATACTATCTACAAGTTGGAGGGGCATAGTCGTGACTATGCCGATGAGATTGCGGATCTTTCCATTGCTCTAGAGGAAGAGCGAGATCTTCGCTTGACTCTTGAGGAGTCACACAACGTTGATCATGATAAATTGCAAAAAGATCTTGGTCATGCTATTGTTCTTACTCGTGTGCTTAAATCCGAGAAAGCCGCACTTGGGGTTGGCCATGATAGACTCAAAGAAGAATTTGATACACTTGACAAGGCTCACAAGGTCTTGAAGGGTGTTCATGCTTCTCTTAAAGAGTCTCATGATCAACTCCAAGTGAAGCTAACCAAGGAGATTTCCACGTGTCCTCCTTTCGTTCTAATTGATAATGCCCATGCTACTAACCCTTGTTGTGAGCATGTGCATCTTGTGGAGGAAAATGCCAAGTTGAAAGAGCAACTTGAGAAGGGCCTTGTGACTTGCATACAAGGCGAGAAGAACCTCAATGACCTTTTGAGCAATCAAAAGGAAGTTGTAGGAAAGGAAGGACTTGGGTTTGTACCCAAGACAAAGAAGAAGAAAAAGAACAAGACCAAGAAACCTCTCCCGCTCAAGGAAACCTTTGTCAAGGCGGGTGAGGGTGCTCATGAGAAGAAGAAGAACAAAGAATTGGGTGGTAATACCAAGAAGGGAAAAACCGCCCCTACCAACAAAGCCGACAACTTTAACCCCTCTTATGTTTTATGCCGTGCTAGTGATGGGCATGTTTATGCTAAATTCGTTGGTTCTTATTATGAGTACATTGAATGGTCTATTTGGGTTCCTAAGACCCTTGTTACTAACCTCAAAGGACCCATTCAGGAATGGGTAGCTAAATCCAAGCATTGATCTCTTGTAGGGGTTTGCTTCCGATGGGGTGTCATGGTTGCTCAATAGTGGAGCAACAAATCATATGACCGGGAGCAAGGACTTGGTGGTGGACGTGCATCCAATTCCATTTATGCCCACCCATGTCCAATTCGGTGATGCTTCAACTTCTAAGGTATTGGGACTTGGCAAGGTTGTCATCTCTCAAGATTTATCTATTGAGAAGGTCATGCTTGTTGAGTCCCTTGCATACAATTTACTTTCTGTTCATCAACTTGCACTTATGGGCTTTGCAACATTCTTTGATCTTGATACCATGGCCCTTTTGTGGAGCAAGACTTTTAAAATAGCCTTTGTTGGGCATGTCAAGAACGGTCTCTATCTGGTGAACTTTTCGGAGCGACCCACTAAGACCGCGACTTGCCTAATGGCTAAAGTTGATGTGGGTTGGCTTTGGCATCGCCGACTAGCCCATGTCAATATGAGATCTTTGCAAAGTCTCCTCAAAGGGGATCACGTCGGTGGACTAACAAATGTGAGTTTTGCCAAAGACCGTGCTTGCAGTGCTTGTATCGAAGGAAAGCTTCATGAAACGGCTCACCGACCCTCGACTATCATCTACTCGAAGAGGCCCTTGGAGCTCCTTCACATGGATCTCTTTGGTCCTCCATCCTTTGATAGTCTTGGTGGAAGAAAGTATTGCTTGGTAATTGCGGATGACTAAAGATATACATGGGTATACTTCTTCAAGAGGAAAAGTGAGACTCAACAAACTGTCATCAACTTTGCAAATGAAGCTCAACATTAACATGAAGCAAGATTTTGATGATTAGAAGTGTTAGGACCAAGAGTATATCGACCAGAGGGGTGATACATCTCCGTCGTATCTACTTTTCCTAATGATTTCCCTCTTGTTTTGGACTCTAATTTGCATGATTTGAATGAAACTAACCCGGACTGACGGTGTTTTCGGCAAAACTACCATGGTGTTGTTTTTGTGCAGAAATAAAAGTTCTCGGAATGGCACAAAACTTGTTGGAGATTTTTATGGAATAAAAGAAAAATACTGGAGCCAAGAACCAACGGAGGGGGGGCCCTGGGTGAGCACAACCCACCATGGCGCCCCCCCTCCTGGCGCGCCCAGGTGGGTTGTCCCCACTTGGTGGCCCCACAGACCCTGATTCCAACCCTATACAATCCTATTTTTGGAGAAAAATCAGGGAGAAAGAATTATCATGTTTCACGAGACGGAGCTGCCGCCACCTCCTGTTCTTCATCGGGAGGCCAGATCTGGAGTCCGTTTGGGGCTCCGGAGAGGGGGGTCTTCGATCTTCGTCATCACCAACCCTTCTCCATCGCCAATTCCATGATGCTCCCCACCGGGAGTGAGTAATTCCTTCGTAGGCTCGCTGGTCGGTGAGGAGTTGGATGAGATTCATCATGTAATCGAGTTAGTTTTGTTAGGGCTTGATCCCTAGTATCCACTATGTTCTGAGATTGATGTTGATATGACTTTGCCATGCTTAATGCTTGTCACTTTGGGCCCGGGTGCCATGATTTCAGATCTGAACCATTTATGTTATCATTATTATATCTATGTTCTAGATCTGATCTTGCAAGTTATATTCACCTATTACGTATTATGATCCGTAAACCCCGGAGTGAGAGTAGTCGGGATACTTTCCGGTGATGACCGTAGTTTGAGGAGTTCATGCATTCACTATGTGTTAATGCTTTGTTCCGGTTCTCTATTAAAAGGAGGCCTTAATATCCCTTAGTTTCCAATAGGACCCCGCTACCACGGGAGGGTAGGACAAAAGATGTCATGCAAGTTCTTTCCATAAGCACGTATGACTATTTACGGAATACATGCCTACATTATATTTATGAACTGGAGCTAGTGTCGTATTGCCCTAGGTTATGACTGTTATATGATGAATATCATCCAACGAATCCACCGATCCAATGCCTACGAATTTCTCTTATATTGTTCTTGCTAAGTTACTACTGCTGCTGTTACCGTTATACTTGCTACAAAATCATTGCTATCACTGTTACCGTTACTATTGCTATCGCTACTGCTATCAAAACTATCATACTACTTTGCCACTGATCACTTTGCTGCAGATAACTAATCTCCAGGTGTGGTTGAATTGACAACTCAGCTGCTAATACTTGCAAATATTCTTTGGCTCCCCTTGTGTCGAATCAATAAATTTGGGTTGAATACTCTACCCTCGAAAACTGTTGCGATCCCCTATACTTGTGGGTTATCAAGACCTTTTTCTGGCGCCATTCCCGGGGAGCATAGCTATATTTGTTGAGTCACTTGGGATTATTATCAAATTATCACTATGAAGAATCTGAAGGATACTAAAACCAAGATCGTTCCCTCTAGGACGAGGGGAGGTAAGGAACTGCCATCACACTCTGCACTTGATTCACCTTCTGTTTTGAGTAGACTTGCAACGCCACCATATGTTATTAATCCTAATATGTCGCAAGTCATTGATGATGCTACTTCTGCTATGAATGATACTCATGATGATGCTAGTACCTTGCTTGATGATAATGTGCCACTAGGTGAATTTCTTGATGAACAACTTGTTAGAACTAAAGCTTTTGAGAATGCTGAAACTGATGAAATTATTGAAACTGAAAATCTTGAAACACCTATTAGACTTAGTCCTCCTAGTTATGGATGAGGAGACAACTAGAGACTTTCTTGCTTGCAATGATAGGGATGATCTTAAGAAATTATTATGCAAACTTAAAGAAAAATCTTTGAATGCTAGAATGAAATGTGATCCTAAGTTTGCTACTTCACCTATCTTTGTTGATGATAAGGATTATGAATTCTCTATCGACCCATAGTTAATTACTTTGGTTGAACCTGATCCTTTCCATGGTTATGAAACTGAAACTGTTGTGGCACACCTTACTAAGTTGAATGACATAGCCACCCTTTTTGCTCATGATGAGAAAATTCGCTATTATTATATCCTCAAGTTATTTCCGTTCTCATTAAAGGGTGATGCTAAGACTTGGTATAATACTCTTGCTCCTGGTTGTGTGCGTAGTCCCCAGGATATGATTTACTACTTCTCTGGAAAAAAAAATCCTGCTCATAAGAAACAAGCTGCCTTACAGGAAATATTTAACTTTGTGTGCAAATTGAAGAAGAGAGTCTCCCACAAGCTTGGGGGAGGCTCCTCCAATTGCTTAATGCTTTGCCTGATCATCCTCTTAAGAAAAATGAAATACTTGATATCTTCTATAATGGACTAACCGATGCTTCTAGGGACTTCCTAGATAGTTGTGTTGGTTGTGTTTTCAGGGAACAGACTGTTGAACAAGTTGAAGAATTATTGAATAACAAGTTGAAGAATTATTGAATAACATATTGAAAAATTATGATGATTGGACTCTTCCCGAACCACCGCCTAAACCCACTCCGAAGAAGAGGGGTATCTTATATCTCAGTCCTGAAGACATGCAAGAGGCAAAGAAATGTATGAAGAAAAAAGGTATTAAAGCTGAGGATGTCAAAAATTTACCTCCTATTGAAGCAATACATGGGCTTGATACACCACCACCACCTAAGGTGGTAGAGGTAAATTCTTTAATGAAATTCAATGACAATGATAATCCTTATAATATGCATCCTGTCAATGCCTTTATGAGTTTGATAATTACATTAGAAAACAAGACCACTTCAATGCAAATGTTATGAAACAATTGAAGTACAATTCTTATATGATTGCTCGCTTGAGTGACTTGTTATTTAGAATTTCAAATGATGTTAGAGGTGTAGGAAAGCATGCCTCTATGGTTAAAACTCAACTAGAACAAGTTGCTAAATCTCAAAGAGAGTTGCTTGATGAAATGAACAATAGTATAAATGACTTTGCTGTTAGAGTAGCTACTAGAGGAGGTAAAATGACTCAAGAACCACTTTACCCTGAGGGACACCCAAAAAGAATTGAACAAGACTCTCAAAGACTTAACACTAATGCACCTAGTCCTTCTAAAAAGAAAAAGAAAAAAAAAGAAAAATGATAGGACTTTGCATGCCTCTAGTGAACCTGAAATAGCAAAACCTCCTGAAGCTAATAATGATGTTTCTATTTCCGATGCTGAAACTCAATCTGGTAATGAACACTCACCTTCTGATAATGAAAAAGATAATGATGAGGTTCATGAAGACACTCAAACAAATAATAAAGAACCAGACAATGATGTTGAAATAGAACCAGTTGTTGATCTTGATAACCCACAACCCAAGAATAAAAAATACGATAAAAGAGACTTTGTTGCTAGAAAACATGGTAAGGAAAGAGAACCATGGGTTCAAAAACCTATGCCCTTTCCACCTAAATCAACTAAGAAGAAGGATGATGACGAATTTGAACGCTTTGCTGAAATGATTAGGCCAGTCTTTTTGCGTACCCGCTTGACTGATATCTTAAAAATGGCCCCTTATGCAAAGTACATGAAAGACATCATCACCAATAAGAGAAAAATACCGGAAGCTAAAATCTCCACCATGCTTGCTAATTATTCTTTTAAGGATGGAGTACCTAAAAAACTTGGAGATTCAGGAATACCAACTATACCTTGCTCCATCAAAAGAAATTACGTTAAAACAGCTTTGTGTGATTTAGGAGCTGGTGTTAGTGTTATGCCTTTCTCTTTATATAAAAGACTTGATTTGAATAAACTCACATCTACTGAAATATCTTTGCAAATGGCTGACAAATCAACTGCCATACATATCGGTATTTGTGAGGATGTGCCCGTTGTTGTTGCAAATGTTACTATCTTAATAGACTTTGTTATACTTGAGATGCCCGAGGATGACAACATGTCGATTATCCTTGGTAGACCCTTTTTGAATACTGTAGGGGCTGTTATTGATTGCAATAAAAGCAAGGTCACTTTTCATATCAATGGTAATGAGCATACGGTGCACTTTCCGAAGAAACAATTCCAAGTGAATGGTATTAATGTTATTGAAAAATCTCCGACAATCACTATTGGAAGTTTTCAACTACCTCTACCTACTGCCAAAAAGAAATATGAAATGCTTATTGTTGGGGACGTGCATATCCCCGTTGAGGTAACCTAGTGTTTTACGAAAGTTCTTCGGTTCCACGCTAATCGGAAGTTGTTGTTAATAAGACTTGATCAACCTTATTAATGGATCATTTTTTAGAGGTATGAAGTCGATGAATTGAGTAGGCACCATTTTTTGTCCTTAATTTTATTTTCTGTCTTTCTTAGTTAAATAAAATAAAATGTCATGTTTTATCTATTTTCTGAATTTCCCGTGCAATAAAAAATGACCCAAAAATAAAAGTTCTTAGAATGCCCTGAAAATTTAATATGATTTTTTTCTGAATATTTCTGAATTTTTGATGCAAATAACACCAGAGGGGGGGGGGTGCACCAGGTGGGCACAACCCACCTGGGTGCGCCAGCAGCCCCAGGCGCGCCCTGGTGGGTTGTGGTCCCCACGTGGGCCCCCTCACTTGTCTCTTTAGCCCATGTCATCACCTACCTCCAGAAAAAATTCACCATTGCTCTCTCTCTCTCTCTCTCTCTCTCTCGTGTTCTTGCTCTCAAACCCGTGGATTTCGATCTCTTTGCTCGAAGCTCCATTTCCGAAACTATGTTGGGGGATTGCTACTTGGTATGTGACTCCTCCATTGGTCCAATTAGTTTTTGCTTTAGTGGTTTATATTTTGAATAATTAGCTACTCTTGGTGCTGCTGTAGAGGAGCTTGCATGTTGAATTCTTAGAGTTCTAAGTAGTTTGAATGCTTGATATGGCCTCTATGCATCCCTATGAGTAGTTGCTTTCAATCTTGCGAAGTTTTGTTGAGAAAAAATGTGTGTGCTAAAAATTTCAGAAATTTGTTCACAGGAAAAAGATGAGTTTCTTTAGGAAGTTTGCTTCCAAGAAGAGCTCCAAGGGAGTTATTGGGGAGTCATCAGACAATGATCTCCACACCCGGAGAATGGCGGAGGTACGGCCGTGCGAATGGCCGCAAAACCCATTCATGGATGGAGCCGGAATCCGTCAAGAGTTTGCACAATTTGCTGCTAATGCCGGCCTCACCGACTTCATCGCAGCTGAGTGTGAACAGTATCATCTCCTCACAAATTTCTTTGTGCAAAGTTTCCATTTTCTGAGTAGGAATAACCCCCCTGAGGTGCAGTTTAATTTATATGATGAACCCCGTCAGATACCACTTACTGAATTTTGTGATATATGCTTGATCCCTTCTGATGGGGAAATAAGGGAGCCTAGGCCTGCAGAGTTCAAGGGCTTTTATTGTACTCTATCAGTGGGAGATGAGAGAGGGGTGTCGAGTGTCACCGCCACTAGCTTGCAGTTTCCTTCTGTGCATTATTTTACTCTATTTATTACAAAGTGTTTACTTGCTAGAGAGAAGGTTGGTTCACTTAGTGCCCCCGATTTCGCTGTCTTATGTCATGCACTATACGGCGATAACACTTATAGCCTAGGGGCTATCATTGCACGTCGCCTACACCTTAACAGATCCAAGGGTGAAATTCATGGCGGTATTTATGCTGCTCGCTTAGCGAGTCACTTTAACATTCAGATACGCCAGCATGATTATCGCTTGCCCAAGGTTTACTTAGGTCGTCAGGCTATGGCACATCATCACTTTATTGATGGCGAGAACACTACTATGGATGTTCCTTATAACTTAGTCTTTAGTGAAATTACCCGTGATGTTATTCCATTGCCTGCACCTACTTTTTTTGATTCTATTGCCAGGGGCGGATACAGGGTCATGCCAGAGGATATCGTCGCCTATAGAAACAACCAGGCGGCAGCTGAGGAGGAGCCTCAGGAGTGGGACGCTCAGGTGCCCGCCCCCCAGCACTTCAACGTGGGACCTGATGGCTTCTTTGAGTGGTGATTACCAAGCTAGGCCAAAAGCCTAAGCTTGGGGGAGTACGTATTTCCACCGACATTATATTCATGATCACACATTTCATTCCAGTTGTCGGTGTCGACACTTTTTCATTGTATCATCCATGCTAGATTTATTTTTCCCGCTTTCTTCTTGTGTGTTTGAAAAACTTTGAGAAAATACAAAAATATTTCCTGCTTCTTTTCTGGTTTTCTTTCTAGTTTAATTAGCTGTAGTATTAAAAGAAAACCCAAAAAGATTTCTCGATTCTTCTTCTTGCTTGTTGGGAGCTTCCCCGTGTAAATAGTTTTTCTCATTTTTGTTTTTCCTGTTTTAATTTGCTTTCTTCTAGAAAAAACTAAAAACTCCAAAAATATTTCGGTGAGTTTCTCTGAATTTCTTTTCCGTTTATTGAGTCATACCAAGGAGAAGACCACGATGAAATTGTTGAGTGGCTCTCATATGCATTATTGTTGATCTAACAAAGAGCCCAAATTACCTTGTCTTCTCCTTTGAATAAAATTGTTTGCAGATTCCAGCTTAGTCCACGGCGCTCTTGCACTATTATTATTTTCCTATCATTCGGTCATGCAAGTGAAAGGCAATAATGAAGATATTTGATGAACTGGCGGTGGCAGAGAGAAACGGGTATGAACTCAACTTGTTCTGTTTTTGTAAATATGTTTAACCTAGTATCCATGATTCAACCTATTATGATCAAACATGTTTGCAATGACAATTAGAGATTATAGTTTCTAATGCCATGCTTAAGTAGCTAGGAGTGGATAATGATTTATCTTGGATGTCAACATTGCGTTAAAATGATTGTGATGTAGTATGATGATATGGTATCCTCCTCTGAATGTTCGAGTGGCTTGACTTGGCACATGTTCATGCATGTAGTTGAATCAAAACCAACATAGCCTCTATGATATTTATGTTCATGGTGTTCATATCCTACTCATGCTAGTATCCAATGTTACTTATGCGTAACGCATGTTCATGACCGTTTTTGCTCTCTAGCTGGCCGCTTCTCAACCTACTTGCTAGCCTTCGCCTGTACTAAGCGAGAATACTGCTTGTGCATCAAAATCCTAAAACCCAAGTTATTCCAGATGAGTACACCATACCTACCTATATGCGGTATTACCCTGCCGCTCTAAGTAAATTTGCATGTGCCACCTCTAAAAACTTCAAATAAACATCCGTTTTTGTGTGCCTGGATTGTTCATAGAGTGACAGGAGGTAGTCAATATCTTCCATGCTAAGCGGGTTATTCTCATGATGAGTGTTTATTCACTCGTCCTTGCACGAGAGGGGTGGTAATAGGGATTCCCAGTCCCGAATTCAAAATTGCAAATAATTAAACAAAACTCCCCCAGGACTGATGTTGGTATGGACGGTACCCGTGGATTTGGCTAGCCATGGAGTGTGTTTGCTGGTGGAGGGGGAGTAAACCTTTACTTTTATCGCTTGGGAACCGCCACTAATGTGTTTAGCATGGAAGATATCGATAACTGATGGTCATGAAGTAAACAGGAAGGGTGCATTTCTCAAAATTTCATTTATCTCTTTTTTAAAAATCTGAGCTCTGGCACCGCTACAAATCACTGCTTCCCTCTGTGAAGGGACTATCTATTTACTTTTATGTTGTGTCATCACCTTCTCAAACAAGCGCCAGATCCTGAGAGCACTATTGTCATCCTCATGCATTGTGTGCAACTAATGTTGGGTGCATCATGACTGGATCTTTTCGACCATGAATTACAATGTTTAGTCGCTGCTTGAACTTTGGAGGTGCTCTGCATTTATGTTTTGCGGTCTCAGAAAGGGCTAGCGAGATACCACTTTTGTCATATTATATCATGGTTGTTTTGACAAAGTGTTGTCATTTGAGATATCTTATTATTGCTCGCTAGTCGATTATGCCATTGATATGAGTGAGTATGATTTTTAAGAGTTATTATCGACATGGTTAGTCATGATCTTTGTTGAAAACCTGGGTGCTACTTAAGCTTATTTATGTAAACAAGAGCAAAAGAGTTCGTAAAAGTTTTTCTTTTTCACTTTCTGTTTATCAACTGAATTGCTTGAGGACAAGCAAAGGTTTAAGCTTGGGGGAGTTGATAAGTCTCCGTCGTATCTACTTTTTCTAACGCTTTTCATCTTGTTCTGGACTCTAATTTGCATGATTTGAATGAAACTAACCCGGACTGACGCTGTTTTCAGCAGAACTACCATGGTGTTGTTTTTGTGCAGAAATAAAAGTTTGCGCCCAGGTGGTGTAACACCCCCAGTGGTTAGCTACAGTAATCCCCTTTTGATAATGCCATGTCGACATGATCAACAGTGCTTAAGCATCATTTGGATCATGTCCCTTTTCAACTCAAATTCAAATGGAAATTCAAACTAAAAGTGAAAATAAAAGTTGTTGAAATTTGAAAACTGAATTGTCCATAATATTGTAAATAATCCAGAGACAATTGTAAAATTATAATCAACTTTCACTAAATTAATTAATTGACTCTAACAGCAACAAAACAGAAATATTTAATCCATTTTCATTTAATAAAAATCCAAATGAAAAGATATGGACATCAAACCATTTTCTAGCAGTGACTAATAATGCACTGTAATACTTGGACCAGGTCACATATTTTTCAAAAAGTCTTTTAGTGCTCAAACAAATTGAAAACAGAAAAGTAAAACAAAAATAAATAAAACCAAAAACTTAAACAAAAGAAAATAGAAAAAAAAGAAAACCCCCCAGACTCCCCTGGGCCAACCAGCTGGTCAGTCGGCCCACCTGGCCCAGCCAGCCGCCCCCCTTATCCCCCACCATCGAACGAACCCTAGCCCACCTACCCCACTCACCCCCCCACGTCTCCCTCGTTCCTCTGCCCCCCCTCAATCTAGATCGGGCGGGCCGCGCCCGACCCCGACGCGCCATCGCCCCGCTCCCCGTCGCCGTTCGATGCCACCAAGCCGGCGCCCCTTCGCCACCTCGTCGGACCGCCCGCCGCCGACGCCTCACCTCCTCCCTGGAGCCTGTGCTCGCCGCCTCCCTCGTCGCCATCGCTGCCCTCCCTCGCCGAACTGCCCCGCCCCGCCTCTCCATCGTTGGTCGCCCTCGAGCCTCGCCGGAGAACCCCTGCATCGGGGGTGAGGACATCCCCATCTCTCCCCTTTTCCTCTATCACCTCGCACCCCCGCTTCCGTCCGGCGCGCCCGGCACCCGCGTGTCTACGCCCGCTCGCGCCCCTGCTCGCTCTATGCGCACGCGCCCACAGCCGCACGTCCCCGCTGCCGCGAGCCGCTGCTCCCGCACCTCCCTGCTCCGGCTGCGACCGCCGCGAGCCCCGCGCGCCCTTCCGCCCGTGGTCACGCCCTCCTGCTGTTGCTGCGCTGCGACTGCTGCCACCGGTAGCTCGCCCACGGCCGTCCCGCTCCGCCCGCGCCTACCACCGCCCATGCCCATAGCCCCACATTGCCGTGCCGCCGTTCCCATGCTCCCGCGCCGTCGCCCTGCGTCCGCCCCGCGGCGGCCCTGCCGCTGCTCCACGCTGGCGCGCCGCCCTGGCCCCCCTACTCCTTGCGGCCGCCCTGCCGTGGCCACCGGCGCCCCGCAGCGCCCAGTTGGGTGCGCCCCGTGGGTCAACGCCCGTTCGGGCCACGCCCGATAGCCTAGCGCCCACTAGGCCTCCCCTGGGCCTATGACGTATGGGCCCCGCCCAGAGAACGAAAATAAAAAAATGAATTAAAAAATACAAAAATAATAAATAATTAGTTAATTAATTAGGGTAATTAATTAATTTAATTAACTTGTGTTAGTTAATCTAATTATCTAACTAATCTAATTAATCTGTAGTTAGTTAGTCGGTCAATGACAAACGGACCCCACACGTCAGTTTGACCCAGTCAACTGACCCTGTTGACTGCTGACGTCATGCTGATGTCAGCTTACACTGTTTCGGATAATGTTGATTTAAAATAAATAAATAATTCTAAAAAATGATTAAAACTTTAGAAAATCATATAAAATAATCCGTAGCTCAGATCGAAAAACTTTGTACATGAAAGTTGCTCAGAACGACGAGACGAGTCCGAATACGCAGTCCGTTCGTCCGTCACAAGTCCCTAACTACCCGAACATGGAACCGTTCCCCTCCAGTCGTCTGTTTGACAAATGTCCGGAACTGGGAAAACATTCCCGGATGGATTCCCCCTTTCCTCGGTAACGTGCAACCATACGTTTGGACACACCCGGCACTGCATATTGTCATGTTATACATTGTGTAGCACTTGTTGCTTAGTATTTACTGTTTCTTCCCCCTCTTCTCTCTCGGTAGACCCCGCTACAGACGCAGTTCCCGAGACCGATGCCGCTCAGAAGCCCGACGACACCGTTGACGACCTTGTCTTTGCCGCCGAGCAACCAGGCAAGCACCCCCCCTTGAGCATACCGATATCGTCTATTCTTTCTCTCTCATGCTTGCATTAGAAATGCTGCTACTACTGCTTTACCTATTCTGATGCATAGCCTGTTTATTGTAACTTGCAATTGAAACCTTACCTGCTTACCCTAAACTGTATAGTATAGGCTGGGTAGAGACCTATCAGTGACCCCACTTGTCCTGATTGCCCCGCTGGATTATCAGAAGACCCGATCAACGGGATCGAAGACCCGGCACCGCACACCACCCCTTAGTTGTAACGACACTGCAGCGTTACTATCAAGAGCCGAGGGTGATACCTCGTGTAGCACTTCTGATGTTAACTCTGTAGAGTAGCTATTCGGTTGTGGTCATCGAGGGTGATTCCTCATTCACCGCTTCCGATAACGACGCTGTCGTGCACCACCTCAAGTGTGAACCCATCGAGGGTGAATCCTCTGAGTTCACCTTGACAGATACATCGAGTAGGAATCCAACGAGGGTGATACCTCAGATTCCCCTGATGTTATGGACACACAGTTACTTGGACTTTACACTGTTACTTGGAAAGGCGGGTCGACCCTGAGTGGTACCCGCGTGTGATGTGAAGACGAGTTGCCTGGATGGTGCCCGAGTGATGAATACGAGGCGCGGCCGGGCATTCTTAGCCCTTGTAGCAAGTCCTTGAGACGGGGCGACGGGGTCACATCGATCGTGAGTCTCTGCTCGTTACCGCAAGCCCCTAGTCCGCCAACGATTTGGATATTTGATCCAAGCAGGCCTCTGGCCTGATAGCACTAACCATCACGTGGGAAGAGTTATGGGCACTCTGCATCGTATGCATCAGCCGAAAGTTTTGTCAGACATCAAGTTCAGCCTCGTGGCCGGGCTGAGCCAGTACCATCCAGGACTAAGGTGGTGCTCGTCCCGACCCTGCACACACCAACCCGGAGTGCACAGGGCGATGGCCCAAGACCCCTGAGCGCTTAGGATATAGACCGACGGGGACCTCTCTACTGAGCTATAGGTAGGGTTATGGTGTATCGTTTGGCCGAGGCCGGGCATGACCCGGAAAAGTGTGTCCGGCCGGAGTTAAGCGAGCGTTGTGGGTAAGTTGGTGCACCCCTGCAGGGAAGAAAACATCTATCGATAGTCGGTCCTACGGTAAAGGACACTCGGAGTTGTATCCCGATCGATACAACTAGAACTGGATATTTGGATATTATGGCTCTAGGATTACTTTCTCGCAGGGAGTCAAGAAAGGATCTCTGGACGAGGTTGATGACTGTATGGCTCTGGGATTGCTTTCTCGCAGGGAGTCGAGAAAGGATCTCTGGGTGAGGTTGAGGCTTAATGATGCTACTACTTTATGCTGTACTAATCTACACTCTTCTAATGCTACAAGACCGTTGAAGATGCTAGTCTTCGATAGGACTAGGTCTTCTCTCTATTCTGGCATTTCTGCAGCCCAGTCCACATATACAGCCTCCCCTTGATAATGTTGCATATGTAGTGTAGATCCTTGCTTGCTGAGTACTTCGGATGAGTACTCACGGTTGCTTTGCTTTCTTTTTCCCCCATATCCCTTTTGATGCAACCAGATGACGGAGCCCCGTTTACAGCGGCCCCGCCGGAGATTGCTACTACTACCCCGAAAATGGATACTACTACGAGCTTGCCAACGACCAGGAGTAGGTTCGGAGGGTCCTAGGCAGGAGGCCTAGGCCTTTCGATCATAGCTTTTGTTTTGCCCCGCCTTCTTAAAGGCTTATCTCTATTTCTGTTTCATATCTGTACTCAGATATCTGATGCTTCCGCTGACGCTTGTACGCAAGCTTATGTATTCGAGCCCTGGAGGCCCCTGGCTTGTAATATAAAGCTTGTATGACTTTATTTATGTTTTAGAGTTGTGTTGTGATATCTTCCCGTGAGTCCTTAGGCTTGATCGTGTGCATTTGCGTGTATGATTAGTGCACGATTGAGCCGGGGGTGTCACAAGTTGGTATCAGAGCCGACTGCCTATAGGAATCCCCCTTTTCAACTCCTTGGCCGAAGTTGAGTCTAGTATCCGAAAACTGTTTTACTCACTTGGTTGTGTGGCTTACGGGCCCACGTCGCCAATTGGGTGGTATTAGGATCTTTTATTCCTCGTCTATACTCTGGGACTCTGATCTCTCATCTATTCGGGTTAAAATTTTACTAACTCCGACATTAGGTTCTCGTGATCACATCCACCCGGTGTTCTGAAATTCCCCCCCCCCTTCCTGCAAGATTGTGGGCCAGGTTCTGCTTGCAGGATCCTTTTATCGAGGGCACCCTGTGTTGTCACTTGCAGATCCCTCGCTCCAGCAGTTTTCTCCGACATGATGTAGCCTTTGCTATGTCACGTTGTTGTAATCCTCACCGCGTGCCTGCGCGCCGCCTAGTTTGTCTAGCTGCGAGCGTTCCCAAGCGCGTACTATCCGTTTGAATCTAACTCTGTGTATGGATTGGTATGTCTTTAACAACTACTATCATATATCTAATGCCTTTCCTGTTCATTTCCCATGTTACATCATGAATAACTCCATACACCTGCAGTTTTTCTTGCTAAACTGCCCCTGTTGAATTGGCAGGATGGCTGACGATCCTCCACCTCCACCTTATATTGCCGCAATGATGCAGCAGTTTGAATTGAACCGTCAGGTTATGACCGGGATATTGGCTCAGTTCCCAAACCAGAATGCTCATCAACAGCCTACCCCAATAGCACTGCAAGAATTTGTGCGCCTCAACCCGTCTGTTTTCCGCAACTCCACCAATCCTATGGATGCTGATGATTGGCTCCGTGACATTGCCTTCCAGATGAAGTCGGCCAATGTTATCCCTGACAGTTACGTCACCTATGCGACATATCACCTGAGGGGTTCAACTGCTCAATGGTGGGAAAGCCACAAGGGTATGTTGCCTGCTGAAACAGTAACCACTTGGCAGGAATTTCAGTCAGCTTTTCGTGCACGGTACATTCCTCAAGGTCTGATCGACCAGAAGAAGCAGGAGTTCCACAAACTTACACAGGGCATAATGACTGTGGATGAATATCAGAGGAAATTTCTTGAATTGTCCCGCTATGCTGAAGATGACGTCTACACTGACGCACGCAAGCAGGAGAAATTCCGTGAAGGACTGCGTACTGATATAAACCTTGCACTTGTTGTCCATGATTGCACAGACTTCGCAACGCTAGTCAGTCGATCTTTTCAAGTTGAAAGTGCACTGACTAAATGCCAGGAGTCGCTCAAGCGTACTCGAGATGTTGGTCCATCTTCGAGTCAGTCTGCTCAGAAACGTCGAGTCTGGATCCCACACAACGTTCATCACCGACCTGCTCCAACACCAAGGCAGTCTTATGTTGCACCTTGTCTACCTCCGCCGCCGAGACAGCTAATGACTCAGGGTGGACAGTCCAATGCTGTAGCTCCTCCCCATAATGATGGGAATTGCTTCAAGTGTGGTCAACCAGGGCACCGTGCTACCAATTGCCGCCCGAACCAAAATCGAAATGCCTGGGCTCGTCAGCCCAGGAATCCCAATGCCAGACCATCTGCTATTGTACTGGGCCATGCCAACCATGTCAATGCAGAAGAGGCTCAGAAAGAACCAACCATTGTGATGGGTACCCTCCCGATTAATTCAGTTGCAGCTTCTGTCCTTTTCGACTCGGGAGCATCACATTCCTTTGTGTCTCAACAATTTGCTCAGCTGCATGAACTATATCTAGAGTTGTTACCCACACCATTAGAGATTATCACTCCCTGTTCCAGGTGGCAAACCAAGATGGTAAGTCACAACAATCAGATCAAAATTGAAGGGTTGATGTTCTTTGCTTCCCTTATTGCTCTTTGACCTTCCGACGTAGACATTATTCTCGGTATGGACTGGTTGACAGCCCATAATGCTTTGATTGACTGTGCTACTAAGACAGTCCAGCTCACACACCCTTCTGGTCAGGTGATCAACTACTCCGCCAAGATAATACAGAATGCCGAGAGCCAGATTTATGCTCTGAATGCATTGAATGCTTCACCTCTTGAAGGCATCAAGAACGTTCCAGTTGTTCATGATTTTCAAGACGTCTTCCCAGAGGAACTTCTAGGAATACCCCCTGCTAGAGCTGTCGAGTTTCTCATCGACTTGAAGCTGGGCACTACCCCTATTGCAAAGCGTCCTTATAAGATGCCTCCACACCACCTTCTCGAGCTTAAGGAAGAAATCGACAAGTCACTTAAGAAGGGTTTCATCCGCCCCAGTTCCTCTGCTTGGGGAGCACCTTCACTCTTTGTTAAGAAGAAGGATGGAACTAACCAATTGGTTCAAGATTATCGACCAATCAACCAAGCAACAATTCAGAACAAGTATCCGCTTCCCAGAATCAATGATTTGTATGATCAACTTGCTGGGCCATCGGTGTTTTCTAAACTCGACTTGAGGTTGGGTTATCATCAGATCCGTGTTCGTGAAGAGGATATTCCCAAGACTGCATTTGTTACTCGCTATGGCTCTTATGAGTACACTGTAATGTTATTTGGCTTAACAAATGCTCCAGCCACATTCTCCCGTCTGGTGAATTACATCTTCATGGATTACCTCGACAAATTCATCATGGTTTACTTGGATGATATTCTGGTCTATTCTAAGAATAAAGAAGAACATGCTGAACACCTCCGACTGGTACTGGAAAGGCTCCAAGAACACCAGTTGTATGCCAAGTATTCCAAATGTGAATTTTGGCTTTCTGAAGTAACCTACCTTGGACATGTGATTTCCAAGGATGGAATTGTTGTTAACCCGGAGCGGGTTCAGGCTATTCTTGACTGGACTCCTCCGAAGAATGTCAAGCAAGTCAGAAGTTTTCTCGGCCTTGCAAGCTATTGCCGTTGATTTGTCGAGAAGTTTTCCAAGATTGCTAAGCCCCTGACTGATCTGCTTCACAAGGGCATTAAGTTTGAATGGACAGAAAAATGTCAGGAGACTTTTCAAACACTCAAAGACAAGCTGACATCTGCCCTAGTACTTGCTCCACCAGATTCTCGCAAAGATTTTGTGATCTATTGTGACGCATCCCGTGAAGGATTAGGCTGTGTCCTAATGCAAGAGCATAAAGTGATTGCCTATGGCTCTCGTCAGTTGCGCCCACATGAAGAGAATTATCCGGTACATGATCTAGAACTAACTGCTGTCATCTATGCACTGCAGTTGTGGCGACATTACCTTCTTGGTAATCGTTGCGAGATATACATGGATCATAAAAGTCTGAAGTACTTGTTCACTCAGCCATCTCTAAACCTCCGTCAGCAAAGATGGATGGAGGCCATTGCGGACTATGATTTGGGTATTTCTTATACCCCTGGCAAGGCTAACGTAATGGCTGATGCCTTAAGCCGCAAGTCCTATTGCGACAATCTCATGGTTAGGCGAGCTCAACCTCGTCTTTTTGAAGAACTGTGCAAGCTGAATCTGTGTATTATTCCACAGGGTTCTCTTAATAACCTTGTGATACAACCAGATCTTGAGAAAGCTATTAAGAATGCGCAAGCTAAAGATGCTGAAGTTGATCTGATGAAGAAAGACCTTCACCTAGAAAAGTACAGGGATTTCTCGCTGTCTGCAGATGGAACCTTGTATTTCAGAAACCGCATTGTGGTACCTCGCTTCGAGCTTATGACCGACAAGGTCATGAAGGAGGCACATGATACCCCGCTGTCTATTCATCCGGGTAGCACCAATATGTATCGTGATCTTCGTCAAAGGTACTGGTGGTCTAGAATGAAGCAGGACATTGCTCGCTATGTTGCTGAATGTGATGTTTGCCGTCGCGTTAAAGCAGAACATCAAAAGCCTGCTGGAATTCTGCAACCACTTCCTATTCCTCTATGGAAATGGGATAAGGTTTAGATGTATTTCATTACAGGACTTCCCAGGTCACAGAAGGGTCACGATGCTATTCTTGTCGTCATCGACCAACTCTCTAAAGTTGCACACTTTCTGCCTGTCAAGGAGACGATCACTGGTAGTCAGTTAGCAGAGTTATATATCTCCAGAATTGTATCACTCCACGGTATTCCGAAAGAGATCAGTTCGGACCGTGGCGGTCTTTTCACCTCAAAGTTCTGGGAAAGTTTCCAAAAAGCTATGGGAACTCATATTACCTGGAGTTCAGCTTATGATCCCCAATCCCAAGGCCAAGTCGAGCGAGTCAATCAAGTGCTTGAAGACATGCTTCGGGCTTGTGTTATTTCTTTCGGCAAGAAGTGGGAAGAATCTCTCCCGTATGCCGAGTTCTCTTATAACAACAGCTATCAAGCCAGTTTGAAAATGGCCCCCTTCGAAGTACTATATGGACGTAAGTGTCGAACCCCTCTGAATTGGTCAGAAACTGGGGAATGACCGCTCGTGGGTCCGGATATTATCCAACACGCCGAAGAACAAGTCCGTATTGTCCGAGAAAATCTCAAGGCGACTCAGGACCGCCAAAAGAGCAACTATGATCGCAAACGTTGGGGTTTGGCTTATCAACCTGGTGATCAAGCTTATCTGCGTGTCACCCCTATGAAGGGCACTCACCGTTTCGGAATCAAGGGCAAGCTAGCTCCATGCTACATTGGTCCTTTCCGCATAATTGCTAGGCGTGGTCAGGTGGCATATAAATTGGAGTTGCCGCCACAATTCTCTCATATCCACGACGTCTTCCATGTGTCGCAACTTCGTCGATGCTTCAAGGAATCTCCACACCGAGCAGTGGATCACGAGATGCTCGAATTGCAAGATGATCTTTCTTATAAGGAGCATCCGATCCGCATTCTCGATGAAGCTGAACGTCAAACCCATCAGAAGGTTACCAAGTTCCTCAAAGTGCAGTGGTCAAATCATACTGAAGATGAAGCCACTTGGGAACGCGAGGATAACCTCCGTGCTGAATACCCCGACCTTTTCCCTTCTACCTCTTAATTCTTGGGACGAGAATTCTTGTTAGTGGAGGAGATTTGTAACACCCCCAGTGGTTAGCTACAGTAATCCCCTTTTGATAATGCCATGTCAACATGATCAACAATGCTTAAACATCATTTGGATCATGTCCCTTTTCAATTCAAATTCAAATGGAAATTCAAACTAAAAGTTGTTGAAATTTGAAAACTGAATTGTCCATAATATTGTAAATAATCCAGAGACAATTGTAAAATTATAATCAACTTTCACTAAATTAATTAATTGACTCTAACAGCAACAAAACAGAAATATTTAATCCATTTTCATTTAATAAAAATCCAAATGAAAACATATGGACATCAAACCATTGACTAATAATGCACTGTAATATTTGGACCAGGTCACATATTTTTCAAAAAGGCTTTTAGTGCTCAAACAAATTGAAAACAGAAAAGTAAAACAAAAATAAATAAAACCAAAAACTTAAACAAAAGAAAATAGAAAAAAAAAGAAAACCCCCCAGACTCCCCTGGGCCAACCAGCTGGTCAGTCGGCCCACCTGGCCCAGCCAGCCGCGCCACCCCATCCCCCACCCCACGAACGCAAACCTAAGACCCACCTACCCCACTACGCACCCACACGTGTCTAACCACTGTCCCTCTGCCCCCCCTGATCCAGATCGGGCGGGCCGCGCCCGACCCCGACGCGCCATCGCCCCGCTCCCCGTCGCCGTTCGACGACACCAAGCCGGCGTCCCTTCGCTACCTCGTCGGACCGCCCACTGCCGATGCCTCACCTCCTCCCCGGAGCCTGCGCTCGCCGCCTCCCTCGTCGTCGTCGCTGCCCTCCCTCGCCGGACTGCCCCGCCCCGCCTCTCCATCGTCGATCACCCTCGAGCCTCGCCGGAGAACCCCTGCATCGGGGGTGAGGACATCCCCATCTCTCCCCTTTTCCTCTATCACCTCGTGCCCCCGCTTCCGTCCGGTGCGCCCGGCACCCGCGTGTCTACTCCCGCTCGCGCCCCTGCTCGCTCTATGCGCGCGCGCCCGCAGCCGCACGTCCCCGCTGCCGCCAGCCGCTGCTCCCGCACCTCCCTGCTCCGGCTGCGACCGTCGCGAGCCCCGCGCGCCCTTCCGCCCGTGGTCACGCCCTCCTCCTGCTGCTGCGCTGCGACTGCTGCCACCGGCAGCTCGCCCACGGCCGTCCCGCTCCGCCCGCGCCTACCACCGCCCATGCCCGTAGCCCCCCATTGCCGCGCCGCCGTTCCCCTGCTCCCGCGCCGTCGCCTTGCGTCCGCCCCGCGGCGGCCCTGCCGCTGCTCGACGCCAGCGCGCCGCCCTGGCCCCCCTGCTCCTTGCGGCCGCCCTGCCGTGGCCGCCGGCGCCCTGCAGCGCCCAGTTGGGTGTGCCCCGCGGGTTAACGCCCGTTCGGGCCATGCCCGATAGCCCAGCGCTCGCTAGGCCTCCCCTGGGCCTATGACGTATGGGCCTCGCCCAGAGAACGAAAATAATAAAAAAACAAATTAAAAAAAAACATAATTAATAAATAATTAGGGTAATTAATTTAATTTAATTAACCTGTGTTAGTTAATCTAATTATCTAACTAATCTAATTAATCTGTAGTTAGTTAGTCATTCAATGACAAACGGACCCCACACGTCAGTTTGACCCAGTCAACTGACCCTGTTGACTGCTGACGTCATGCTGATGTCAGCCTACACTGTTTCGGATAATGTTGATTTAAAATAAATAAATAATTCTAGAAAATGATTAAAACTTTAGAAAATCATATAAAATAATCCGTAGCTCAGATCGAAAAACTTTGTACATGAAAGTTGCTCAGAACGACGAGACGAGTCCGAATACGCATTCCGTTCGTCCGTCACACGTCCCTAACTACCCGAACATGGAACCATTCCCCTCCGGTCGTCTGTCTGACAAATGTCCGGAACCGGGAAAACATTCCCCCTTTCCTCGGTAACGTGCAACCATACGTTAGGACACACCCGACACTGCATATTGTCATGTTATACATTGTGTAGCACTTGTTGCTTAGTATTTACTGTTTCTTCCCCCTCTTCTCTCTCGGTAGACCCCGCTACAGACGCAGTTCCCGAGACCGACGCTGCTCAGAAGCCCGACGACACCGTTGACGACCTTGTCTTTGCCGCCGAGCAACCAGGCAAGCACCCCCCCTTGAGCATACCGATATCGTCTATTCTTTCTCTCTCATGCTTGCATTAGAAATGCTGCTGCTACTGCTTTACCTATTCTGATGCATAGCCTGTTTATTGTAACTTGTAATTGAAACCTTACCTGCTTACCCTAAACTGTATAGTATAGGCTGGGTAGAGACCTATCAGTGACCCCACTTGTCCCGATTGCCCCGCTGGATTATCAGAAGACCCGATCAACGGGATCAAAGACCAGGCCCCGGCACCGCACACCACCCCCTTAGTTGTAACGACACTGCAGCGTTACTATCAAGTTCCGAGGGTGATACCTCGTGTAGCACTTCTGATGTTAACTCTGTAGAGTAGCTATTCGGTCGTGGTCATCGAGGGTGATTCCTCCTTCACCGCTTCCGATAACGACGCTGTCGTGCACCACCTCAAGTGTGAACTCATTGAGGGTGAATCCTTCGAGTTCACCTTGACAGATACATCGAGTAGGAATCCAACAAGGGTGATACCTCGGATTCCCCTAATGTTATGGACACACAGTTACTTGGACTTTACACTGTTGCTTGGAAAGGCGGGTCGACCCTTAGGGGTACCCGCGTGTGATGTGAAGACGGGTTGCCTGGATGGTGCCCGAGTGATGAATACAAGGCGCGGCCGGGCATTCTTAGCCCTTGCAGCAAGTCCTCGAGACAGGGCGACGGGGTCACATCGATCGTGAGTCTCTGCTCGTTACCGCAAGCCCCCTAGTCCGCCAATGATTTGGATATTTGATCCGAGCAGGCCTCTGGCCTGATTGCACTAACCATCACGTGGGAAGAGTTATGGGCACTCTGCATCGTATGCATCAGCCGAAAGCTTTGTCAGATGTCTAGTTCAGCCTCGTGGCCGGGCCGGGCCAGTACCATCCAGGACTGAGGTGGTGCTCGTCCCGACCCTGCACACACCGACCCGGAGTGCACAGGGCGATGGCCCAAGACCCCTGAGTGCTTAGGATATAGACTGACGGGGACCTCTCTGCTGAGCTATAGGTAGGGTTGCGGTGTATCGTTTGGCCGAGGCCGGGCATGACCCGGAAAAGTGTGTCCGGCCAGAGTTAAGCGAGCGTGGTGGGTAAGTTGGTGCACCCCTGTAGGGAAGAAAACATCTATCGATAGCCGGTCCTACAGTAAAGGACACTCGGAGTTGTATCCCGATCGATACAACTAGAACTGGATATTTGATTATTATGGCTTTGGGATTACTTTCTCGCAGGGAGTCGAGAAAGGATCTTTGGACGAGGTTGATGACTGTACGGCTCTGGGATTGCTTTCTCGCAGGGAGTCGAGAAAGGATCTCTGGGTGAGGTTGAGGCTTAATGATGCTACTACTTTATGCTGTACTAATCTACACTCTTCTAATGCTGCAAGGCCGCTGAAGATGCTAGTCTTCAATAGGACTAGGCCTTCTCTCTATTCTGGCATTTCTGCAGCCCAGTCCACATATACGGCCTCCCCTTGATAATGTTGCATATGTAGTGTAGATCCTTGCTTGCTGAGTACTTCAGATGAGTACTCACGGTTGCTTTGCTTTCTTTTCCCCCCATATCCCTTTTGATGCAACCAGATGACGGAGCCCCGGTTACAGCGGCCCCGCCGGAGATTGCTACTACTACCCCGAGAATGGATACTACTACGAGCTTGCCAACGACCAGGAGTAGGTTCGGAGGGTCCTAGGCAGGAGGCCTACACCTTTCGATCGTAGCTTTTGTTTTGCCCCGCCTTCTTAAAGGCTTATCTCTGTTTCTGTTTCATATCTGTACTCAGATATCTGATGCTTTCGCTGACGCTTGTACGCAAGCTTATGTATTCGAGCCCTGGAGGCCCCTGGCTTGTAATATAAAGCTTGTATGACTTTATTTATGTTTTAGAGTTGTGTTGTGATATCTTCCCATGAGTCATTAGGCTTGATCGTGTGCATTTGCGTGTATGATTAGTACATGATTGAGCCGGGGGCGTCACAGGTGGGTTGTGCTCACCCAGGGGCCCCCCTCCGGTGGTTCTTGGCTCCAGTATTTTTCTTTTATTCCATAAAAAATCTCCAAAAAGTTTCGTGCCATTCCGAGAACTTTTATTTCTGCACAAAAACAACACCATGGTAGTTCTGCTGTTTTGGGTTGTCCCCACCTGGTAGCCCCGCAGACCCTGATTCCAACCCTATAAAATCCTATTTTCAGAGAAAAAAATTAGGGAGAAAGAATTATCATGTTTCACGAGACGGAGCCGCCGCCACCTCTTGTTCTTCATCGGGAGGCCAGATCTGGAGTCCGTTTGGGGCTCCGGAGAGGGGGATCTTCGATCTTCGTCATCACCAACCCTTCTCCATTGCCAATTCCATGATGCTCCCCATCGAGAGTGAGTAATTCCTTCGTAGGCTCGCTGGTCGGTGAGGAGTTGGATGAGATTCATCATGTAATCGAGTTAGTTTTGTTAGGCTTGATCCCTAGTATCCACTATGTTCTGAGATTGATGTTGATATGACTTTGCCATGCTTAATGCTTGTCACTTTGGGCCCGGGTGCCATGATTTCAGATCTGAACCGTTTATGTTATCACTATTATATCTATGTTCTAGATCCGATCTTGCAAGTTATATTCACCTATTACGTGTTATGATCCGTAAACCCAGAGTGACAGTTGTCGGGATACTTTCCGGTGATGACCGTAGTTTGAGGAGTTCATGTATTCACTATGTGTTAATGCTTTGTTCCGGTTCTCTATTAAAAGGAGGCCGTAATATCCCTTAGTTTCCAATAGGACCCCGCTGCCATGGGAGGGTAGGGAAAAAGATGTCATGCAAGTTCTTTCCATAATTAAGCACGTATGACTATTTACGGAATACATGCCTACATTATATTTATGAACTGGAGCTAGTGCCGCATCGCCCTAGGTTATGACTGTTATATGATGAATATCATCCAACAAATCCATAGGTTTCAATGTCTACGAATTTCTCTTATATTGTTCTTGCTAAGTTACTACTACTGCTGTTACCGTTATACTTGCTACAAAATCATTGCTATCACTGTTACCGTTACTATTGCTATCTCTACTGCTATCAAAACTATCATACTACTTTGCTACTGATCACTTTGCTATAGATAACTAATCTTCAGGTGTGGTTGAATTGACAACTCAGCTGCTAATACTTGCAAATATTCTTTGGCTCCCCTTGTGTCGAATCAATAAATTTGGGTTGAATACTCTACCCTAAAAAACAGTTGCAATCCCCTATACTTGTGGGTTATCAAGACCTTTTTCTGGCACCGTTGCCGGGGAGCATAGCTATATTTGTTGAGTCACTTGGGATTAGTATCAAATTATCACCATGAAGAATCTGAAGGATACTAAAACCAAGATCGTTCCCTCTAGGACGAGGGGAGGAAAGGAACTGCCATCACACTCTACACTTGATTCACCTTCTGTTTTGAGTAGACTTGCAACGCCACCACATGTTATTAATCCTAATATGTCGCAAGTCATTGATGATGCTACTTCTGCTATGAATGATACTCATGATGATGCTAGTACCTTGCTTGATGATAATGTGCCACTAGGTGAATTTCTTGATGAACAACTTGCTAGAACTAAAGCTTTTGAGAATGCTGTAACTGATGAAATTATTGAAACCGATGAAGTACTTGAAACTGAAAATCTTGAAACACCTATTAGACCTAGTCCTCCTAGATATGAATTGCCTAAGATACCGGAAGGTTATGTTATGGATGAGGAGACAACTAGAGACTTTCTTGCTTGCAATGATAGGGATGATCTTAAGAAATTATTATGCAAACTTAAAGAAAAATCTTTGAATGCTAGAATGAAAGGTGATCCTAAGTTTGCTACTTCACCTATCTTTGTTGATGATAAGGATTATGAATTCTCTGTCGACCCAGAGTTAATTACTTTGGTTGAACCTGATCCTTTCCATGGTTATGAAACTGAAACTGTTGTGGCACACCTTACTAAGTTGAATGACATAGCCACCCTTTTTGCTCATGATGAGAAAATTCGCTATTATTATATCCTCAAGTTATTTCCGTTCTCATTAAAGAGTGATGCTAAGACTTGGTATAATACTCTTGCTCCTGGTTGTGTGCGTAGTCCCCAGGATATGATTTACTACTTCTCTAAAAAATATTTTCCTACTCATAAGAAACAAGCTGCCTTACAGGAAATATTTAACTTTGTGTGCAAATTGAAGAAGAGAGTCTCCCACAAGCTTGGGGGAGGCTCCTCCAATTGCTTAATGCTTTGCCTGATCATCCTCTTCAGAAAAATGAAATACTTGATATCTTCTATAATGGACTAACCGATGCTTCTAGGGACTTCCTAGATAGTTGTGCTGGTTGTGTTTTGAGGGAACGGACTGTTGAACAAGATGAAGAATTATTGAATAACATATTGAAAAATTATGATGACTGGACTCTTCCCGAACCACCGCCTAAACCCACTCCGAAGAAGAGGGGTATCTTATATCTCAGTCCTGAAGATATGCAAGAGGCAAAGAAATGTATGAAGGAAAAAGGTATTAAAGCTGAGGATATCAAAAATTTACCTCCTATTGAAGAAATACATGGGCTTGATACACCACCACCACCTAAGGTGGTAGAGGTAAATTCTTTAATGAAATTCAATGACAATGATAATCCTTATAATATGCATCTTAGTCAATGCCTTTATGAGTTTGATAATTACATTAGAAAACAAGAAATGCAAATGTTATGAAACAATTGAAATACAATTCTGTTATGATTGCTCGCTTGAGTGACTTGTTATTTAGAATTTCAAATGATGTTAGAGGTGTAGGAAAGCATGCCTCTATGGTTCAAACTCAACTGGAACAAGTTGCTAAATCTCAAAGAGAATTGCTTGATGAAATGAACAATAATATAAATGACTTTTCTGTTAGAGTAGCTACTAGAGGTAAATTTGGGTTGAATACTCTACCCTCGAAAACTGTTGCGATCCCCTATACTTGTGGGTTATCAAGGGGGGGGGGGTGAATGGGAGATTCAAATTTTCTTTCAAAAGCTTTGAAACTTAATCCACACACCGCAACGGAATAGAGTATAGAGGGAAATGCACTGAATCAGATTTCTTTGTCAGAGGCATATTCATCAAGAAAGGCATTTATGACAGAGCGAGCTTGATAGACAATGGGTTTAACTACGATGAGGGTTATGCAACAAGCAAAACAGGTGTAACAGAATGAAAAAAAAACATAATTGAGACTGAAGGAAAAACAATTGAAAGGTTGCACAATATAACAAGGATACAAACTAAAAATGTAGGAATAAAGACGAAGATAAAGAAAGTATTTGACACGACTACACAGGATGAAAGACACAGAATATACAATGATCAAAAGAAACTAGTGGCACAGAGGATGAATGAAAACTACTGAAAGAAATATAGTAGAATAGATAGAACCAGTGGTGCTCGATGGCGATAAGAGATTTGGTAGACCAGTTCACCCTTCTGGCAAAGGGCTACGTCTGGTTGGAGGGGTTGTGACTTAACATGGAAGATAAACTCTCTTCACCCTATTCTCCTTCAACACAGAGATGATCAGACTCAGGTTGATTTCACTCGTGGTAGATCCTTGTTGGCGATCTCCAAACCTCCGGTCAACCTTCGCGAACCACAATCACTCTTGGTTGCTGAAGATCAGGCTCGGTGAAGACAACAACTCTTCAACACTCAAAGCCAAACCTATCCATCTAGAAAGTGCACAACTCTCAAGAGTAACAGGTACAAGAACTCTCACTCAGAACTGCTGTGATGCTAAACCACTATCTAAGTTTGGGCTCTTGGTTTTCTCTCGGTAGATCTTAAACTCAAATCACTCGGAGAGGGGTTGCTCAAATCAATCTTCTCAGAAATCTCAAGCGGAGCAGCCTCCGGACAAAGCCGGTGCGGGGTGGCTATTTATAGACGCAACCTTCCCAGATGGGAAAAGACCAAATTGGACATCGGCTTCAGCCAATGGCCGAACGACACGATTCCAACGGTCGGATTTTGAGCACAATGGTAACATTTCTTGCGGAGCAAGAAATGCTAACTCCTCGGTCCGAGGGAAATCTCTCGCAGCGAAGATCTCAATCTCTTGCTGGCAAGTATTTACTCGGAGCACAAAGAGATTTCTCTCACAGCTTTCATAGGTTTTAGCTAAGCATCACAGTTGATCTAAGCATCGAGAACCTATACCCCTCTTAATAGTACAGAGGTCCTATGACTCAAAAGACTTAAAGAAGAAAAACTAAATGAATGCTACGTCTTCATTTCATCTTCGACTTCAATCGCTGCAGTCAATTCCTTCGGACGACATTATTCGAAACAAAAAGCTTCGCTTTAGAAGAAAACTTTCGAGGGGTCAATTTCTTCACATTAATCTTCTCAACTCTATCACTTCAACATATGTAGCTTGTTCTTCTCTGCAACGTAGATATGCTTCAGTTAAGTTCCTCGAACTCAGCACTGGAGACAACATTCTCTTCGATTGTGTATGGAATTTTCTCTCTGTGTGCACTAGCAAACAAATTAGTCCATACCTGTTTCTGTCAACAATCTCCAAAACACAAGGTAGGCAGATATTGCACCAACAATCTCCCCCTTTTTGGACGATTGTTGACAAAACAGATCACATCGAATGATAGATAATGAGTGGAATGAAATGCGAAGAATAATGATAAATGAGAGAAGATTACGAAGATAATAAATTCTCCCCCCTAAAGATATGCTTCGGTTCGGGAAGATATATTTCTCTTCGTATGAGTGTCATTGGCAGCAGAATTCACACTAGATTTCGTTCAATGCACTCGACGGTGTCTGAGGCTGTTCCTGTCATGAAAACTTCGACAAGGGTTAGATGTGAAACAAACAATGTGAGTTTTGTGACATGGATAAGTCATGAAGGTTTTCTCAGAACACAATTTGGATCCACACGAGATACAATTTTCCTGCATGTTAGATAATCGATAAGATCAAAGCAGGATCGAATAATAATTCATAGCTCAGAGTGGATATGCTTTGAAGGTGGTTTTCCTGCAGAAAAGTGATGCAAAAGATATTCGCGAGGAAAAACACTTCGTCAATCATATAGATGACATTTTAACTTCCTGCAAGGTTAGATAGTGATAAGTATCAATAAGAACATATCCAACCAAAGGTTGTGAAACATATAGTGCTCCAATGTAACATGATCATTGGATGATTCTCTGTTCTTCTTCGAGGAGCAGTTGAGTATCCCTGTAGGATAAACAATTTTCAATGAAGATCAATCAAGGAATAAACATACAAAAGCACATGCAGACAAATAGCATGAAGCAAATAGCATTGCAGGCAGGGGTTATTAACATTACATGACGATCAAGGTTTTTAGCACCACAAGCGGTGCGATAAAGTACTTGAAGCAAATTGTTCGATGAGAAACCAAATGAAAGTTTGAAGAAAAACACCGTGTAAACCCTGATAAACTGCTATCACTCGATGTTATTCTCCCCCTTTTTGTCAACAAGTGCCAAAAAGGAAAGAGAGTACACACAAGGAATTACTCCATGGGAGTATCTTCTGAGTCAGAATTGAAACCACTTGAAGAGCCAGAGTCAGAAGAATGCGGAATAGTCGAGGCAGAAGCAGGAGTAGCAGCCTTGGCTTTGAGGGGCTTCGAAGGATGTGCATATGGCTTGTAGATACGAGTTTCGGCAGTGTCTTTGATCTCATCATCATGGTTGACAAACAACAGATCCGTTGAAGCAGAATGTTGTGGGAGCTCTGGAGTTTGTCTTCAGACACGCGGTACTGCAAGCAAGTCCAAAGAGTCATAGTATTTGAATAGCCCTTTCTTGTCTAGATCTTTGCGAGAGTGATGCCTTCTCAGCAAGGTCCATGTTCTCTTCCTTACATCCTTCTCATGCAACAGAATTTGCCGAGTGTGATTATGAATCAGATTCAGTTTAGCCAGCAATTCCATCTTTTCCTTCCTATCCATTCTGATGTGCCTCTCCAGGTTTGCTGAGTGCGAATGCAAATCTCATAGAGTGATGGATTTTCCTCACGAGGAACTTCAACTTTGGCTTCTTTAACCTTCGGTACACTCTCAGTTGCAGAAGTAGTTGCAGTAGCATCAACAGGTTCCTTTCCTTTTCTGTATTCTTTCACGATGCGCAGAGTGTCATGGACAGGTGCATGAATACCTTCGGTGCGTAGGCCCAGAAGAATTTTTCATTGGTAAGCTGCTCAATGGCATACATTATCCAAGGAGCATAGGGCTTGAGCGACTAAGGGCTGTCCGCAGCACATGCCAGATTCCGAATAAACAGGTCAAGAATGTCGAATTTGATTCCCTGAGATATCGACACCAGAGCATTTCCTATGATGCCTTTGATGGAGTTGGGCCTGTTGGTTGGCGTGATGGTATTGCACAGAATGTGGAACATCACTTTGTTGTCGTAGGCCAACTTCTTAGGGTCAACTTCGATGCATTCATCGCCCACCATTGTGGGATCCATCAGGAAATGGAGTTGGGCATCAGATACTTCCCAGAAATGCAGTCTGTGTTCTCTGTCATTCTCAAATTCACATCGAGGTAAATTTATTAGGGCCAGAAAGTGATCTGCTGAGCATTTGATTCTCTCTTTGCCTGTCATCCATTCCATCGTCCATGTTGCAATATTTTCCATTTGCCCCGTAATGTACAACATGGCATAGAACTGAAGGATAATCTCTTTGTTCCATCCATGATTGATTCGCATAAAATTCTTCAAAAGTGCATGCTGAATGTGGTCAAGGGTGTTGTGGAAGCAGGGCATTCCTTCGAGCTTGGCGAAGTTTAACATCTTGTGATTGAAAATCCTGTGCTTGCCAAACAAGATCCGAGCATAATATATTGCCTGCTCTTCTGTCCAAAACCTCGGAGACAAAGATGTTCTTTATCCTTCATATGGGCTTACCCCAAAGAATGCAAGCTTCGACGAGTGAAGCTGCTCATTGAAAGCTCGGCCATTGGGGCCATACTCAGATGAAAATAGCGGGAAAGATTCCTGAGGATTTTTCCGATAAACTTCTTCGCTAATTTCCATCGGCTGAACATCATCAGCTGTAGATGCGTTCTCATCAGAGGGCTGCACTGGAACATGAGGTACCATAACCTTTTCTGAAGCAGATGGCATGGGATCATTGGACTGACAATCATTTTCTTTCGCTGGAACTCCTTTAGCGGCTTTCTCAGACTCAGGCACAAGGGCCTTTTCTTTCGGTGACTCAGCAATTTGTGGTGGCACAAAACCTTCTTCAGCCTGCTGCGGCAGCACTGGTGGAATGACCTGGTGGGACATAACTGGTGGTGCAACTTCTTCATCTTTCTCCTCATGAGCCATGGGCTCTTCAAACTTCTTTTCTTCCTGTTCCGGCTGTGAAGCCAAAGAACCAGGAGCAGGGTCAACCTCCATCGGGGCAAGAGCTCTAGATGAGGAGACCATAGGGGTAGTACCTTGGGCAACAACTTGCTCCCCCTCAACCTTTTCTCCCTCCTTAGTGGATCTGGAGGGTTCAGCTTGAATATCCTTCACTAGCGATGGGACTAGCTTTTCCATTTCAATTTCTTCGTTAATCTTTTCTTCAGGAACATTTTGCTCGGGTGTAGCTTTTACTTCATCAGGATTGACAAGATATATGTCCACAACATCAGCTTCTTGTTCGACTGAGGTAGGAACCACCACAGCCTCGACTTGTTGCTCGGTTACTTCCTCGGGACGAGGGGATGGTGGAATATGCTGTAGTGGGGCACTTGTGTCAATGGGAGCATCAACTGAAGTAGATTGGACACGATGGTCCTTGACTTATTTTGGCTTATTCGCTCTAGCCTGAGCTCTCTGACGTTTTTCTTCTTTCTCCCTGCGTCGAGCAAGATCTTCCTGATGCTTAATCTCTTCGATTCTGCGATCACAAAGCTGAGAGACATCCATCTTCATCCTGGAGTGCCACTCAATCTTGTTGTTTCTCATGGTAGTAAGAGCTTTGGTGATCTCAAGAATAGCCTTGTTCACATCTTTTCTTTCAGATTCAGATTTTGCTTCCCTCCTCATCTTCTCCAGAAGCTTCTTATCTTCGACAGCCTGATTGAGTTCTTTGGTGATTTCTTTCAGATCAGTGAAGTGCTTGGCTACCGACTTGGTAACATCTTCTGGCAGACCCAAATTACTCAACTCAGCTGGGTTCGCATCATAGGAGGCACCTTCAATGACGTCGAATATCAAATCAAAATCATATTCCTCTATGGAAGCAGGAATGATTTTCTTCGCCTTCTTGGCGGAAGCAGTAGCTTTCTCATCAGTGATCAATTTTCTCTTGGCAGTTGGGGCAGCAGAACCCGAAGGTTTATCTGAGGGAAGAGGTGCAAGCCTTGGTGAAGATCTCACAGGCGGTGACTTCTTGGCAGGTGATGGGGTTTGGTATGGCTTATCGAGCAACGCTCGTTGATCAGACATGGAAATTTCTTCGCCAGCATTATCATCAGAAGATTCCTCATCAGACGAGGCAGATGCAACCTTTCTGGACTTACTTGCAACAGACTTCTTCTTCGGAGCTCGAGGACAAACTGACTTCCTCTTCTTCTTCTCTTTTCGGGCAGACGCCCTTTCTTTCTTTTCAATTACATCCTGTTGAGTCAGCTCAACATTCCGCTGTTCAACTTGGTTCTTCTTCGCAAGTCTAGCCTCACGCTTAGCCTTTGCCTTTTCCCTCTTTGCAACTTCTTCGGGAAAATCAACTATGGTTTTCAAAGAATCGACATGAGCATTGGGAGGTGGTGCTGGCCTTACTTTCTCATCTTCTTGCCCTAGGCATCCTTCTGCAATGCAATCATTCCAGGGTGGAGTGAATGCAAACAGAATCTGGTATTTCCATTGGATGTTCTCGTAGTTGAACCATTTCTTCACCCAGTGACGGCAAATCTTTTGCAATCTGTTGTTCCTATCTTGAGCAGTTTCCACACCAGGTGGAGTCCTGTATGTTTCTTGATCAGACATCTCAGCTGCAGTATTTCTTTCTCTTCCTCGGCCACCCTTCTTGGGATTTCCATCTGAGAACATGGTCTTGGAATCTGTGATTAGCTCATCTTCTGGCTGACTGTGAGCAGAGGGAATATCATCATCAACTTCATCAGCAGATTCTGATTCGGCCTTTTTCTTCGGCGCTCTTGGTGGCTTTGCTGATTTTCTTCCGACCACTTTTGCTTTGTCACCCACCTTTGGCTGCTGAGGGATTTTCTTCCTCTGAACCAGAATGCTCATCCAAACTATTTGCCATGACCACTCCTGAGAGAAAAACACAAATGCGAAAGAAAGCATAGAATAGGTCACAAGCATGCACAGAGGAAATTTTAACTCAAAACAGATGGTTATACAGGAAGAGCCAATGGATTCAAGTCATGCACTGGCAAGATATCATCGAGTAAATTTCAGTATGCCTGATGACGACATAACCGATCCTCTAATCTTTCGAAGAGCATACACAGTGAACCCTAGATCTAGAGACTAGTACGAGGGACATCTACAAACCGTACGAGTCACAACTAACTGAGCCTAGAAGATCTACTGCAAAAAAATAACAAAGGAAAAATCGCGTTAGGAGGAACTGCTCTAGAACAGGAGGTGAGTAGAGCAAGTACCAGATCTAAATGCCCTAACTTGGCGAGACAGATCAACTACGGCAGCTCGGGAAGGAGAAGTTACCGCACTAGCGCGATCAACGGTGACGGAGCTTCGCCGGAGTTGCACGGCGATGCTTGACGTCGACGCTGCTTCGAGCTCGGGCTCGGGCGGAGATGGAGAGTAGGGTTTGAGGCCGAACAGGGAGAGAGCTAGAGAAAAAGAGACCCAGAGAGGGGGTTTATATAGCCTGAAGGACAAACCGCCCACTCCAAAATCTACGAACGAAAAACCCGGGACGTTCCACATTCAACGGACGAGATCACGATGAAGAGATCGTGGGCACGTGTCAACCATTTCCTGCAAAATTTTCGGTAACTGAACTAAATGTCAAAGGGTTTGAGGAAGGGCAAGCACCAAAACAGATAATAATGTTGAGGATGATTTAATTCGTGACCAAAGATGTCGGAAAGAAATCTTCTTTGGATCAAATGCATGTTTGTGACACGAAGAACAGAGAGAAAATTAGAAGAGGAACCGAATCGAAAACACAACAACAGCTGAAGGAGAAAGCAAAAACACTACAAATAAAAACAGGGAATACGAGAGCACCAACAAGGATTGGACTCAGGGCATGAGATGAGAGTGTGATATCCCTGAGAGTGTTTCTGCAAGAAATGATTAGTTCTTCTTCACAACCCACACCTGTGTGGGAGGTGATGATCTCATTTGCTTTGCCTAGCTTGGGATATTTCTTCGGCGTGTTCTACGTGACACCTAAGCACTATGATAATAATCATATGAATAGGCATGGAAGTTGTTTCCAGATGCATGAGTATAATGATTAGAAGATATGTGCATGTACTCCTTCTGACGCAGAAGAAGGTGATAATCATTCGATAAAGACTTTCGATTAGGCTATGAATAGTAGCCATTTCCTCGTCGAGGATTATCCTGCACAGTCAAATTTGCTGTAGCAGATAGATTTTCAATGGTATTTTTCTTCACCCAAATTTGCTTCTTGGGTCAGCCTGCCCTGCAGTTAGTTCCAACATATCGAGCAAAAACCTTACCATTCTGTTGCTTGAAGAGTTTGTAATATGAGTCATTTGACTCGTCAGTGTCAACAGAAATGGGTAAAAGATAACCAGATAGAGTTTCAGGTTTGAGGGTTTTACTATTTGCTCGAATCCAAGTTGTATGAGGATATTGTTTGGGAGTCCAGTACGAACCATCCACATTGAGTTTCTTTTCGAAACCTAATTCTTCCTTCTAAGGATTTTTGTGAAGTACAGACTTCTTGAGTACATCACATAAGGTTTGATGCCATTTCAGGCTCCTTAGCATTCCAGTCTCAAGTAAGCCTCTTAACCTACAATTTTCTTCAGTAAGAGCAGCAAAATCCTTGAGAGAGGGTTTAGTGGTACCATTTATAGTAGCGGTATTCTCTTCCACAACATTAGAAGTTTCATCATGAGAATCTGCATTGCTACGTTCTAGGCAAGTTAAGCATGGGGGTACAAAACCATCAAGAAGTTGAACAGATTGCTCGACGAAGAGAGAAGCTTTTTCTAAAGCCAATTCGTTATGAGACTCTTTCAGTGACACGAGTTCTTGATTCCTACTAAGGAGTTCATTTGATAAACTCTCGTAGTCAACTGCAAGTGAGTCATATCGAATGGTAAGATTATCAATAGTTGATGAAACAACATCTTGCTCTTCAATCAACTTTTGATTCTTCTCCATCTCTTCGACCAGTAATCCTTCAGTTTTTTTGAGATTTCTTTCAAGCATTTCAAGTTCATCATGTTGAGATTTAGCAATTTTGACCAGCTTGGCATAAGATATGTATTCAGGAGAGTATTCATTCATGGATCTTAGGTGTTTGGCAGATACCTGATCCTTTGAAGATTTTGCCATGAGACAGAAAGTGATTGGTTCATCATCGCTCGAATCATCATCACTTGAAGCATCATCATCAGTATCTGATTCGCTGAATTTCTTCGATGATTCAATAGCAACATAGGCATTACTTCTCCCAATCCTCTTGTAGAATTCTTCCTCATCGGATTCAGTATCCGTGGCTTCATCTTTAGATTCTACTCTCAAACCTGCATATGCTCTGTTTAGCCGTGACATCCTCTTCATATTTGATTCGATGACTGCTCTGGCTTTCACTTCAGTGACTGGTCTCGTCGAAGAAGATGAAGGAGTAATTTCCTTCAAGAACTTAGTATGACGATCCATTCGAGTAAAACCACTGCAGTGAAGATATTTCCATTTGCTGCTAGGTTTTCCTTCCCAACCAGGGCAATCAGCGATGTCGTCGCCGTATAATTTGCATTTGAAGCACTTCATATCTTTCGGAGGCAATTGTCTTCTTGATGATTCTGGTGCATGAAATTCTTCATCATTGACGAGGTAAAGATTGTGTCTCTTTAGATCACTCAGTCTTTGTGTGAGCATTTCAAGTTCTTGAGTGATGGTGTGTTGATTTTCGACATCTTCTTCGTCTTCAGAACTGCCATAGTGTGAGAGAGTTTCTCCATCACTTTCCGAAGAAGATTCTTGATTTGCATTTTCCAGCTCCATCTTTTCTTCATGAATCGACAGCAGTGTCGTGACCTCAAAATAGTGAAGCTCTTCATAGTCATGTCTTTGTTTGATTTCAGACACGATAAGATCGAAGGATTCATCAAGTGCGCTCAGAAGCTTGTTGACTACATCTCTATCAGCGATATCAGTTACTCCTCGATGATGTAGCCTTTCAACAATGTTTGTCATTCGATCAGTGAGTTCCATAACACTTTCCTTGCACAGGCTTCTGAATCCAGTGAACATAGCTCGTAGCATTTTAGTGTGAGGATCTGAGCGAGTGACAAATTCTTCATGAGCAATGTTAAGAGCATCCCAGATTTGCTTTGCAGTGTTGAGCTGGTGAAACCAAAAGAATATGTCTTTTGATAGACTGCCACATATGATATCTTTCGCTTGAGCATCCAACTGTAGATTTTCCTTATCATCGGAGGACAGATTGTTTTGTTGCTGAATGGTGTAGCCTTCTTCCACAATCTGCCACAGATCATAGTTGACGGCTTGAATTATTATTCTCATTCGTTCCTTCCAGTATAGATAGTCATTTCCATCGAAGATGGGAAACCTTTTAGAGTGTGAGGATCTACCTGCAAGCGACATACTCAAAACTCCAAGGACGTTAGACCTTTAATAAACAGAGACATGGAGTACCTGCTCTGATACCAATTGTTAGGACCGAGAGTATATCGACTAGAGGGGGGTGAATGGGAGATTCAAATTTTCTTTCAAAAGCTTTGAAACTTAATCCACACACCACAACGGAATAGAGTATAGAGGGAAATGCACCGAATCAGATTTCTTCGTCAGAGGCATATTCATCGAGAAAGGCATTTACGACAGAGCGAGCTTGATAGACAATGGGTTTAACTACGATGAGGGTTATGCAACAAGCAAACAGGTGTAACAGAATGGAACAAAACATAATTGAGACTGAAGGAAACACATTTGAAAAGTTACACAAGATAACAAGGATACAGACTAACAACGTAGGAATAAAGACGAAGGTAAAGAAAGTATTTGACACGACTACACAGGATGAAAGACACATAACAAACAATGATCAGAGAAACTAGTGGCACAGAGCTCAAATGAAAACTACTGAAAGAAATGCAGCAGAATAGATAGAACCAGTGGTGCTCGATGGCGACAAGAGATTTGGTAGACCAGTTCACCCTTCTGCCAAAGGGCTACGTCTGGTTGGAGGGGCTGTGACTTAACACGGAAGATAAACTCTCTTCACCCTATTCTCCTTCAACACAGAGCTGATCAGACTCATGTTGATTTCACTCATGGTAGATCCTTGTCGGCGATCTCCAAACCTTCGGTCAACCTTCGCGAACCACAATCACTCTTGGTTGCTGAAGATCAGGCTCGGTGAAGATAACAACTCTTCAACACTCGAAGCCAAACCTATCCGTCTAGAAAGTGCGTAGCTCTCAAGAGTAACAGGTACAAGAACTCTCACTCAGAACTGCTGTGATGCTAAACCACTGTCTAAGTTTGGGCTCTTGGTTTTCCCTCGATAGATCTTAAACTCAAATCACTCGGAGAGGGGTTGCTCAAATCAATATTCTCAGAAATCTCAAGCGGAGCAGCCACCGGACAAAGCCGGTGCGGGGTGGCTATTTATAGCCACAACATTCCCAGATGGGAAAAGACCAAATTGGACATCGGCTTCAGCCAATGGCCGAATGACACGATTCCAACGGTCGGATTTTGAGCACAACGGTAACATTTCTTGCGGAGCAAGAAATGCTAACTCCTCGGTCCGAGGCAAATCTCTCGCAGCAAAGAAGATCACAGTCTCTTGCTGGCAAGTATTTACTCGGAGCACAAAAAGATTTCTCTCACAGCTTTCATAGGTTTTAGCTAAGCATCACAGTTGATCTAAGCATTGAGAACCTATACCCCTCTTAATAGTACGGAGGTCCTATGACTCAAAAGACTAAAAGAAGAAAAACTAAATGAATGCTACATCTTCATTTCGTCTTCGACTTCAATCACTGTAGTCAATTCCTTCGGACGACGGTATTCGAAACAAAAGCTTCGCTTTAGCAGAAAACTTTCGAGGGGTCGATTTCTTCACATTAATCTTCTCAACTCTATCACTTCAACAGATGTAGCTTGTTTTTCTCTGCAGCGCAGATATGCTTCGGTGAAGTTCCTCGAACTCAGCACTGGAGACATCATTCTCTTCGATTATGTATGGACTTTTCTCTCTGTGTGCACTAGCAAACAAATTAGTCCACACCTGTTTCTGTCAGCAATCTCCAAAACACAAGGTAGGTAGATATTGCACCAACAAGAAGCGACAGCGGCACCGAGTTCAAGAACTACACCTTGGATGAGTTTCTTAGTGATGAGGGGATCAAGCATCAATATGCCGCACCCTATACCCCTCAACAAAATGGTGTGGCGGAGAGGAAGAACCGAACGTTGATGGATGCGGCAAGGACCATGATGGTGGAGTTCAAATCTCCGTACAACTTTTGGGTCGAAGCCATCAACACCGCATGTCATGCATCCAATAGACTCTACCTCCACAAAGGCTTGAACAAGACTCCATATGAGATACTTACCGGCAACAAGCCCAACCTCAAGTACTTCTGGGTGTTCGGTTGTAAGTGTTTCATTCTCAAGAAAGGTGTTCGCTTGTCTAAATTCGAACCTAGAGCTCAGGATGGCATATTTTTTGGTTATGCTACAAACTCTCATGCTTACCGTGTCCTCAACAAGTCCACCGGACTCATTGAAGAGACGTGTAACATGGAGTTTGATGAAAATAACGGCTCCCAAGTGGAGCAAAGTGGTCTTTGTGATGTAGGTGATGAAATTCCTCCCCAAGCCATAAGAAGAATGGGGATTGGTCAAATACTCCCCATTGAGGAACCCCTTGTGGCCGAAGGAGAAGGACAATGCTATACGCAATTGGAGCCATCACCTATGCTAGACCCACACGCTTCCGAAGAACAAAGTGAAGGCCCTCAACCCTATGAGCAAGATCAAGGGCAAGATCAACCCCGTGGAGATAGTGATGCACCAAATGATGCCCAAGATCAAGTTCATGCCTCCGAGCTCGCTCAAGATCAAGAGCAAGACAGTGCTCAAGATCAAGAGCAAGAGCAAACTCAAGGCGGTGCTCAAGACAAGCAAGATGATCCTCAAATGCCCATCGAGGAACTTTTGGAGCGCTGTGCCGCCAAAGTGGCATCCAAGCTCGAGCGTCAACAACATGTCATGGAGAATGTGCTTGGAAGCTTGAGAAAAGGGGTAACTACTCGTAGACAATTGTCAAACTTTTGTGAGCATCACGCGTTTGTTTCGTGTGTTGAACCCCAAAAGGTACATGAGGCGCTCGATGATGAGGATTGGCTTGAAGCCATGTGAGGGAGTCATGGACTAAGGGGTCCTCGGGGTGACGACCCATTGTGCATGGGTCGGACTGGTGGAGCCGTGTGGTGACCGGAGACCTGTGAAGCCGTGGTGTGCCCTCCAAGTCAAGGGCGGACGAGATCTCTTTCCTTCTTGTTGTAATCTATCTTCGGTAACCCTAACCCTATCGGTGTCTATATAAACCGAGGGTTGTAGTCGTTAGGGAGAGAGCAATCTTCATCCCCCTGTAGCCTAGGGTTTAGCTCATACTGATCTCGAGGTAGATCTACTCTGTAAACCACGTTATACAATCAATACAATCAAGCAGGACGTACGGTATTACCTCTTCAGGAGGGCCTGAACCTGGGTAAACACTGTGTTCGTCGTTCCTTGTTACCCATCGATCCTAGATCCACAGCTCGGGACCCCCTACCCCGAGGACAGCCGGTTTTGACACCGACATTGGTGCTTTCATTGAGAGTTCCACTGTTGGATCACCGGAAGGATCGATGGCTCGCTTAGTCCTTGGAGAGGACATCAGTTCCATGGATCTCTTCATCCTTGGACAGCTCTTCGCTTTTGGCAGCATCGTGCTGCACACTGATTCGATCGGCCATCTTGACCAGGTCGACAACTTCGCTCCCAAACACCAGATTCGATTCGGCAATCTGGAGTACGTTACTGACGCGTGGGGGGATTTGATTTTCACCGGATTCACCACCCCCGCAGGCCTCGCCGCGCCTGCTCCGACGCACACCTCTGATCCGATCTGTGAATCGGCCCCAGTCTACCAAATGGTTTTGAGCCAGGAAGGACTACCTGAGAGAGGGGACCTTACCGCACCGTCAACCAAACTAACATCGGCGGAGGATTTATCCCCGGCCCTCGAGGCAGAACCAGAGGTCAGAAGCCAAGATTCGATCTCGGCCGAGCTCCTCCCGCACAACACCTTGCTGGCCTCGAGCCCGCACCCTGAGTCGGAGAATAGCGGCCAGGGGTCACCCCCGGCCCAAAACAACCCGACCTCAAACATTGGCGTGGAAGGTGCACAGGAGGGTCAAAGCACACCCTTAGTTTCCGAGGATAATCCGGTGCCCCTCAAGGTTTTGGTCCCGAATCTCGAAGATAGGTCCATCCGGGACCAAGGATCGGTTGAGTCACAGACCGACCTCTGCTTCGTCACCACAAAGTTTGGCCTAGAGCCCTCAAGTCTGACAACCCTCGATATTTTGAACGAGGCGCTAGACCGAATTCAGAAAATGACTATCCAGGAGAACCTGCCCTCCGCCTTCTATCACCGACCCTTAGAGGCGTTCGACAGGGAATTTTGCGCCCCACCCACCACCCATTTGGTAGCAACTATCGATGATTTAACCGATATGTTAGACTATAATTTGGAGAATGCCGAATACATGGATGAGGAGGCCGTAACCGCGGCTAATGCTGAGGTCGGTCCCCCCGTCACGGGCCGCTGATCGGCCACATCCACCTACGACATTTACATGGTGGACACCCCAAAGGATGGCAACGGCACTCCTGAGTAGGATCGAGGCAAGCCCAGAGATGAGCCTCCTAAATGCCGAAAACAGCACCGTCGATCAAAACCACGTCGAAGCCACGCAAGCAACATACACTCGACGGAGAACGGCACCGTAAATAATACGGATGACCTCGTCGGAGACGCAGCCAACGAGCATCAACAGGATGACCCCGCAGGGTAGGAGGACCCGCTCAATCCGGAAAGCCACGAAGACTCCGAGGATAGCAACTACCTCCCACTCTCTGAAGAGGAGGCCAGTCTCGGGGAGGACGATTTTATCGTCCCCGAAGACCCTCTGGAGCAAGAACGGTTCAAGCGGAGGCTTTTAGTCACCGCCCGCAGCCTAAAGAAGCAAAAACGCAAAATCAAGGCTGAACAGGACACCCTCAACGACTGATGGACTAAAGTCCTAGCTGCCGAAGAGGGATACGGCCGTGATCAGCCAACCAGGAGTTATCCTAAACGAAGGCTATTGCCCCAGTTCGACGACGAGGCTATAGAGCCAACACGCCCGATGCATACAAATGCCGAACAGCCAGACCGACCCCCTAGAGGGCGGGACAGGGAAGCTGGCGAGGCTAAACATCCAGCCGCCCCACCTCGCCGTCACGGCAAGGATCAGGTGCGGCCCACTTACGAATACGACCTCCGCCATGACCTAGATGCTCGTGGAGGCCGTACCAGGTCCATCTACGGACCCAGAGAAGATCCGCCCGCATACTGGGAAGGATACTATGATCGGTTAAACCAAAACGATAGAGTCCGGAAGCAGCAGCAGAGTAGGAGGGCCGAAGACCTCCGTCGCGACGTAGCCCAAGTTCGAGGTGCCGCACACCCCCTATGCTTCACAGAGAGGGTAATGCAGCACCAATTCCCAGAAGGCTTCAAGCCTGTGAACATCGAATCATACGACGAAACCATAGATCCAGCCGTATGGATAGAGGATGTCCTCCTACACATCCACATGGCATGAGGAGACGGCCTCCACGCCATTAAATATTTACCGCTCAAGCTTAAAGGCCCAGCTCGACACTGGCTGAACAGCCTTCCCGAAGACTCTATAGGTTGCTGGGAAGAGCTTGAGGATGCTTTTCGAGCAAACTTCCAGGGCACCTATGTCCGGCCTCCGGATGCTGACGACTTAAATCGCATCACGCAACAACCCGGAGAATCTGCCCGTCAATTTTGGAACCGATTCCTGACTAAGAAAAATCAGATCATTAACTATCCGGATGCCGAAGCCTTGGCTGCCTTTAAGCATAGTGTCAAGGATGAATGGCTTGTATGGCAGCTCGGCCAGGACAAACCAAGAACTATGGCAGCCCTTAGTTCCCTCATGACCCGCTTTTGGGCGGGCGAAGACAGTTGGCTTGCTCGCAAGAACACCAACCCAGACACACCCGGTACCTCCGAGGTTCGAGACGGAAATGGAAAACCCCGACGCAGCAAGAATAAACGTCACCACAATGACGGCGAGGGTGAGGATACGGCAGTAAATGCCGGATTCCAAAACCAGAAGTCCGGAACCCGAAAGAAAGCCCCTAAAGGCAACAGTGATGGCCCGTCTAGGCTGGACACAATTCTGGATTGGCCTTGCCAGATCCACAACACATCAGAGAAGCCCGCCAACCACTCCAACTGAAATTGTTGGGTGATCAAATAGGTCGGCAAACTCACAACCGAAAACTCGGGCATAAGCCCAAGAAGCAAGGACGATGACGAGCCCCGCAGGCTGATAACCCACAAGTATAGGGGATCAGTTGTAGCCTTTCTCAATAAATAAGAGTGTTGAACCCAACGAGGAGCTAAAGGTAGAACAAATATTCCCTCAAGTTCTATCGACCACCGATACAACTCTACGCACGCTTAACATTCGCTTTACCTAGAACAAGTATGAAACTAGAAGTACTTTGTAGGTGTAAAGAGATAGGTTTGCAAGATAATAAAGAGCATGAAAATAAAAGATAGGGGCTGTTTAGATAAAGAAATAACTAAGTTAGTTTTAGTAGAGAGCTTTTTGTCACAAGAAAGTTATTTGTCCCTAAGCAATCGATAACTAGACCGGTAATCATTATTGCAATTTTATATGAGGGAGAGACATAAGCTAACATACTTTCTCTACTTGGATCATATGCACTTATGATTGGAACTCTAGCAAACATCCATACCTACTAAAGATCATTAAGGTAAAACCCAACCATAGCATTATAAGGTATCAAGTCCTCTTTACTCCCATACGCAAACAACCTACTTACTCGGGTCTGTGCTTCTGTCACTCACGCCACCCACCATAAGCAAATCATGAACATATTGCAAACCCTACAGCGGGGATCCCTCATGCTTGCGCAACACGGAGAGCACCATAGGACAGCACCAATAATAAAACATGCAACTCAAACCAATCACGATCATCAATCAACCCATAGGACAAAACGGATCTACTCAAACATCATAGGATAGCCATACATCATTGGGAAATAATATATAGCATTGAGCACCATGTTTAAGTAGAGATTACAGCAGGGAGAAGAGGTGTTACACCGCTGCATAGAGGGGGAGAGAGTTGGTGATGACGGCGGAGAAGTTGTTGGTGTAGATCACCGTCACGATGATGGCCCCGGCGGCGTTCCGGCGCCACCGGGAGAGAGGGGGAGAGAGCCCCCTCCTTCTTCTTCTTCCTTGACCTTCCCCCTAGATGGGAGAAGGGTTTCCCCTCTGTTCCATGGCCTCCATGGCGGCGGAGGGGCAGGAGCCCCTCCGAGATTGGATCTCTTTCTCTGTTTCCTTCTGTTTCTGCGTTCGCAGATTCTGGCCTTTGACCGTTTCTTAAATTACCGGAGATCCGTAACTCCGATTGGGCTGAAATTTTAACACGATTTTTATCCGGATATTAGCTTTCTTGCGGCGAAAGAAGGGCACCAACCGCCTTACGGGGTGACCACAAGGGCCCAGGGCGCGCCCCCTGCCTTATGGCCCCCTCGGGCATCATCTCGCGTTGATTCCAATTCCCAAAATTCACATATATTCCAAAAAAATCTTCGTAAGTTTTTATCGCGTTTGGACTCCGTTTGATATGGATTTTCTGCGAAATAAAAAACATGCAACAAACAGGAACTGGCACTAGGCACTGGATCAATATGTTAGTCCGAGAAAATAGTATAAAAAGCTGCCAAAATTATGTAAGAGTTATAGAATATTGGCGTGGAACAATAAAAAATTATAGATACGACGGAGACGTATCAGCATCCCCAAGCTTAATTCCTGCTCGTCCTCGAGTAGGTAAATGATAAAAAGATAATTTTTGATGTGGAATGCTACCTAGCATAATCTTGATCATATAATCTAATCATGGCATGAATATTAAGACACGAGTGATTCAAAGCAATAGTCTATCATTTGATATAAAGACAATAATACTTCAAGCATACTAATAAAGCAATCATGTCTTCTCAAAATAACATGGCCAAAGAAAGTTATCCCTACAAAATCATATAGTCTGGCTATGCTCCATCTTCACCACACAAAGTATTTCGTCATGCACAACCCCGATGACAAGCCAAGCAATTGTTTCATACTTTTAATGTTCTCAAGCCTTTTCAACTTTCACGCAATACATGAGTGTGAGCCATGGATATAGCACTATAGGTGGAATAGAATATGATGGTGGAGGTTGTGTGGAGAAGACAAAAAAGGAGAAAGTCTCACATCGATGCGGCTAATCAATGGGCTATGGAGATGCCCATCAATCGATGTCAATGCAAGTGAGTAGGGATTGCCATGCAACGGATGCACTAGAGCTATAAGTGTATGAAAGCTCAAACTGAAAACTAAGTGGGTGTGCATCCAACTTGCTTGCTCATGAAGACCTCGGGCATTTGAGGAAGCCCATCATCGGAATATACAAGCCAAGTTCTATAATGAAAAATTCCCACTAGTATATGAAAGTGACAACATAGGAGACTCTCTATATGAAGAACATGGTGCTACTTTGAAGCACAAGTGTGGTAAAAGGATAGTAGCATTGCCCCTTCTCTCTTTTTCTCTCATTTTTTTTCTTTTTGGTGGGCTTCTTTGGCCTCTTTTTTTTATTTGGGCTTCTTTGGCCTCTTTTATTGTTCATAAAGTCCGGAGACTCATCCCAACTTGTGAGGGAATCATAGCTTCCATCATCCTTTCCTCACTGGGACAATGCTCTAATAATGATGATCATCACACTTTTATTTACTTACAACTCAATATTACAACTCGATACTAGAACAAAATATGACTCTATATGAATGCCTCTGGCGGTGTACCAGGATGTGCAATGATCTAGCGTAGCAAAGATATCAAAAAATAGTCAAGCCATGAAAATATCATGCTAGCTATCTTACGATCATGCAAAGCAATATGACAATGAATGCTCAAGTCATGTATATGATGATGATGGAAGTTGCATGGCAATATATCTCGGAATGGCTATGGAAATGCCATGATAGGTAGGTATGGTGGCTGTTTTGAGGAAGATATAAGGAGGCTTATGTGTGATAGAGCGTATCATATCACAGGGTTTGGATGCACCGGTGAAGTTTGCACCGACTCTCAAGGTGAGAAAGGGCAATGCACGGTACCGAAGAGGCTAGAAATGGTGGAAGGGTGAGAGTGCGTATAATCCATGGACTCAACATTAGTCATATAGAACTCACATACTTATTGCAAAAATCTATTAGCTATCGAAACAAAGTACTAAACGCATGCTCCTAGGGGGATAGATTGGTAGGAAAAGACCATCGCTTGTCCCTGACCGCCACTCATAAGGAAGACAATCAAAAAATAAATCATGCTCCGACTTCATCACATAACGGTTCACCATACGTGCATGCTTCGGGAATCACAAACCTTAACACAAGTATTTCTACCAATCCAAAATTACTCACTAGCATGACTCTAATATCACCATCTTTATATCGAAAACTATTGCAAGGAATCAAACATATCATATTCAGTGATCCACAAGTTTTATGTAGGATTTTATGACTAACCATGTGAATGACCAATTCCTGATGACTCTCTAAATAGATATAAGTGAAGCATGAGAGTTTAATTCTTTCTACAAAAGATATGCCCACGCTCTAACAAATATAAGTGAAGCAAAAGAGCATTCTACAAATGGCAGTTTTCTATGTGTAGAGAAACAGGCAATCCAAACTTCAAATGATATAAGTGAAGCACATGAAGCATTCTATAAAGCCATACTCAAAAGATATAAGTGAAGTGCGTGAAGCATTCTATAAATCAACCAAGGACTATCTCATACTAGCATGGTGCATTATTAAAAGAAAAATAAAAAGCACATGACGCTCCAAGATTTTCGCATATCATGTGACGAATAAAAATATAGCTCCAAGTAAAATTACCGATGATCGTTAGAAGAAAGAGGGGATGCCTTCCGGGGCATCCCCAGCTTAGTTGCTTGGGAGTCCTTTAATATTACCTTGGGGTGCCTCGGGAATCCCCAAGCTTAGGCTCTTGCCACTCCTTTTTCCTTCATCCATCGTGATCTCACCCAAAACTTGAAAACTTCAATCACACAAAACTTAACAAAACCCTCGTGAGATCCGTTAGTATAATAAAGCAAATTACCACTTTAAATACTGTTGCAAACCCATTCATATTTTATTTTTGCATTTTAGCTACTGTATTATAACTTCTCCATGGCTTATACCACCGATAAAATCGATAGTTTCATCTAAACGAGCAAAACAATGCATCAAAACAGAATCTGTCAAAAACATGACAGTCTGTAGTAATCTGAACATTCACCATACTTCTCTAACTCTAAAATTCTGAAAAATTAGGAAAAAAATAAAAATTTTGTATAGAAGTACTGTGCAGAAAGTTTCAGAAGCTTATGACCTTCCAGTAAAAAATGTAAATTCACGCGCTACAGCCAAAGTTTCTGTTTTTCCACTGCACATACCAAACAAGCAATCTAATCATCCTAAAGGCAAATCTTGGCACATTATTTTGATAATACAATGAATTTTTACAAGGGGATAATTATTTTTTTTGAAAAGTTTCTGTAATCAAGGTTCACATAGTTTCCATGGGCATGAACAAAGTTCAAGGCTAGCTCCCGCTTTAACAATGCTCATCTTTCTCACTTTCACTTTTCTTTTTGAAAAAAGTTTTAGGTTGCCCGCTTTATTTTTTTGTTTTTAAACTTTATAAAAGCACACAACAGAAATAAATTACTCTCTAAAACTTCCGGGTTGTCTCCCTGGCAGCTCTTTCTTTAAAGCCATTAAGCTAGGCATATAGTGCTCAAGTAATGGATCCACCCGGATCCCAAGGTATATCAAAGCCAATTTTAATTAACAATGATTTGTAATTTAGTATTGAGCACAAAGTGATATATATCATGCAACAACGAAGTCTAACTCTCTTCCTATGCATCGGCATGTCATAAAAGAACAATTCATGCACATCAAGTAAAGGCCAATACATAGCATAAGCAGTTTCTTGCAATTTTATCGTATTAGAAACATAGAGAGGCGGAGATGTAGTTCCTCTCTCATAATAATTGCAAGTAGGAGCAGCAAGCACATGCATATTATATTCATCAAAATCATCATGTGTAGTAGTAAAACGCAACCCATCAATATAATCCTTAATAAGTGCAAACTTCTCCGGTAAAGTGTAGTTGGGAGAATTCAAAAAGATAATAGGACTATCATGTGTGGGTGCAATAGCAACAATTTCATTCTTAACATAAGGAACTATAGCAAGTTCATCTCCATAAGTATAATTCATATTGGCATCATGGCCACAAGCATAGCAAGCATCAAGTTCATCAAAAAGGGATATTTCAAACGAATCCAAGGGATCATAGCAATTATCATAGCATTCATCCTTCGGTAAGCATGAAGGGAAATTAAACAATATATGAGTTGAAGAGTTACTCTCATTAGAAGGTGGGCACGGGTAGCTAATCCGCTCTTCCTCCTTTTGTTCTTCGCTCTCCTCCTCATCTTTTTCATCTAATGAGCTCACAGTGTCATCAATTTCTTCTTCCATAGTTTCGTGCAAAATATTAGTCTCCTCTTGGACAACGGAGGAGTCCTCAATATATGGTTTAACATAAGCATTAGAAGCATAATTCTCATAGCAATATTTAAGTATGGAAAAAATTTCAGATTTGTAAAGAATAGCATCATACTTTTCAATCAAATAAGCAATTTCATAAGCACCCTTAAAAGCAACAAATTCTTCAATTTGTTCAACATCATAGTAATTATAAACACCCTTGGCATAAGAAGATAAGATTCCATTATCACTAAACTCACATTGGTAGGGAAGGTGTTTCTTAGGGTCTTCAGAAAAACAAGTAAAATCATATAATTCACATAAATTCCAAGCATAGCATTGCATAGTATTAATTTTATGCAGTAAAGGTTTCCCTTTTTGAGATAAGCGGTGTCGCACAAAATAAGCATGCTCATCTAATGATTTTCCCTCAACTAAGCTAGTTGGGTTTTCAGCACGAGCACAAAGGGATCGAAGATGATCCAAGTAAAAAGCTTCAGGAGTATGATAGATTTTGGGTGGTTCTTCAACCATTGGTTTAGTAGGTACAACTAATTTTTTTGGTATTTTACATTTCCTACCCATAACAAAAGATAGAAAACAGGAGCACAAAATAAAAACTACTTAGTGAAGAAGCAAACAAGCACACACGAGAATATTCACCCCAAGCTATTGCTCCCCGGCAACGGCGCCAGAAAAAGGTCTTGATAATCCACAAGTATAGGGGATCAGTTGTAGCCTTTCTTGATAAATAAGAGTGTCGAACCCAATGAGGAGCTAAAGGTAGAACAAATATTCCCTCAAGTTCTATCGACCACCGATACAACTCTATGCACGCTTAACGTTCGCTTTACCTAGAACAAGTATGAAACTAGAAGTAATTTGTAGGTGTAAAGAGATAGGTTTGCAAGATAATAAAGAGCATGAAAATAAAAGATAGGGGCTGTTTAGATAAAGAAATAACTAAGTTAGTTTTAGTAGAGAGCTTTTTGTCACAAGAAAGTTATTTGTCCCTAGGCAATCGATAACTAGACCGGTAATCATTATTGCAATTTTATATGAGGGAGAGGCATAAGCTAACATACTTTCTCTACTTGGATCATATGCACTTATGATTGGAACTCTAGCAAACATCTGTAACTACTAAAGATCATTAAGGTAAAACCCAACCATAGCATTATAAGGTATCAAGTCCTCTTTACTCCCATACGCAAACAACCTACTTACTCAGGTCTGTGCTTCTGTCACTCATGCCACCCACCATAAGCAAATCATGAACATATTGCAAACCCTAAAGCGGGGATCCCTCACGCTTGCGCGACACGGAGAGCACCATAGGACAACACCAATAATAAAACATGCAACTCAAACCAATCACGATCATCAATCAACCCATAGGACAAAACAGATCTACTCAAACATCATAGGATAGCCATACATCATTGGGAAATAATATATAGCGTTGAGCACCATGTTTAAGTAGAGATTACAGCAGGGAGAAGAGGTGTTACACCGCTGCATAGAGGGGGAGAGAGTTTGTGATGACGGCGGCGAAGTTGTTGGTGTAGATCGCCGTCACGATGATGGCCCCGACGGCGTTCCGGCGCCACCGGGAGAGAGGGGGAGAGAGCCCTCCTCCTTCTTCTTCTTCCTTGACCTTCCCCCTAGATGGGAGAAGGGTTTCCCCTCTGGTCCATGGCCTCCATGGCGGCGGAGGGGCGGGAGCCCCTCCGAGATTGGATCTCTCTCTCTGTTTCCTTCTGTTTCTGCGTTCCCAGATTCTGGCCTTTCACCGTTTCTTAAATTACCGGAGATCCGTAACTCCGATTGGACTGAAATTTTAACACAATTTTTATCCGGATATTAGGTTTCTTGTGGTGAAAGAAGGGCACCAACCGCCTTACGGGGTGACCACAAGGGCCCAGGGCACACCCTACCCCTTGGGGCGCGCCCCCTGCCTTGTGGCCCCCTCGGGCATCGTCTCGCGTTGATTCCTATTCCCAAAATTCACATATATTCCAAAAAAAATCTCCATAAGTTTTTATCGCTTTTGGACTCCGTTTGATATGGATTTTCTGCGAAACAAAAAACATGCAACAAACAGGAACTGGCACTGGGCACTGGATCAATATGTTAGTCCAAGAAAATAGTATAAAAAGTTGCCAAAAGTATGTAAAAGTTGTAGAATATTGGCATGGAACAATCAAAAATTATAGATATGACAGAGATGTATCACAGGCCGAATAGTGGAGGCCTAAAACCCTTCCCTTCCGAGGTCAAGACGGTAAACATGATCTACGCAACCCACATACCGAAGAAGGAGAGGAAGCGAGCACTACGGGACGTATACTCCATCGAGCCAGTAGTGCCAAAGTTCAATCCATGGTCAGCCTGCCTGATCACGTTCGATCGTAGGGACCATCCCACCAGTATACGCCATGGAGGGTCCGCAGCCCTAGTGCTGGACCCCATCATCGATGGATTCCACCTCACTAGAGTCCTAATGGACGGAGGAAGCAGCCTCAATTTGATATACGAGGATACAGTGAAGAAAATGGGGATCGATCCATCAAGGATTAAACCTAGTAACACCACCTTCAAGGGAGTCATTCCGGGAGTGGAGGCCCGCTGCACGGGTACCGTGACACTCGAAGTGGTGTTCGGATCTCCGGATAATTTCCGAAGCGGGGACTTGATCTTCGATATTGCACCTTTTCGCAGTGGCTATCACACACTCCTCGGCCGAACAACATTCGCTAAATTCAATGCCGTTCCGCACTACGCGTACCTCAAGTTGAAAATGCCTGGTCCTTCGGGTGTCATAACTATCAACGACAACACAGAACGCTCACTTCGAACCGAAGAGTACACTGCGGCCCTAGCGGCCGAAGACCACACTAGCCCATATAGGCCCGAATGCCGACCCACTGTAAGGGCCGGCGACAACAGTAAACGGGTTCGAACCCGTTCCCCATCATGGGAACCCGCATGCGTTCGCCACAAATAGGGATACGTGCCCCACGGCACGCCCACATTCTTCATGCTCCACGTGCCTTTTCAGCACAACTTCGCACTCAAAATACCATGGGCAGCCGTGAGGCATACATTAATCCGAAGTACATGTTCGGTTAAACCGAACTTCGGAATTATCTCGTCTTCGGACGACCCGGGGACCAATTCCAGATACCCCCAAGTTTAAAACTTCATCGGCAGGGTCCTCGCCCATCAAGGTCTCATCGAAGGTCCCAACCCCCACCTATCAGAAGCAAAGGCGCAGATGTGCAGCAGGGCACAGTGAAGGCTTCAACTCATGCATCAAGGCCCTGCATCAACCTTTACTCTGTGAATTTTCTTTTTCTTTCTCTCTTGCAAGTACCGCCTTCACAGTTCGAATTGTACGGTTAGACATCCTGAGCTTATGAGAAATAATAAAAATACCCTTTATGGTGTTTGGATATCTGCATCTTGCAATTTTTCTTTCCCTTTCTGATTCTCTCCTCGCTCTTCGAACAGCCCGGCATGAAAATATATTAATCAGTTACGAGTTCGATTTATACATCAGCTCAATATCTTTAAGTCCGGCACCGCTTCCCGCTAGGTGTCCGGCGTCTCAGATATTGCACTATATGCATCTGTTCCGAACTATGTCTTGGGTCAATAATTGGGTTGCCCGGCTCCTGTGTTTTCCCCTTATGTTCCGCTTGTTCGGCTAAGAGGGCAAAGGGAGAACCCCTGCGATTGTACTACTGGTTCGCCCGGTCAAGTACCTCAGGAGGAAAAAGCCAAAAATTGATCGTCATAGTAAGCGCGAATGGGTCTGCGATCCGATGACGAGGTTGGACTCTAAAAATCATTGGCGATTTCGCCGTGTCACACGAAGGCTTCGTCTTAACACAAACCACATGATCGGAAAGGGCAGGCTTCAACCCCCAAGTACATCACAAATACACTGGGGGCTAGTCCCTAGTCCCCACCGTCAAGCTCCTAAGGCTAAGTGAAAGCAGTAAAACCGAATAGTTTGATCGCCTGGTTTCGATCCCGCACTACCGCCTCCGGGCACCAAGACGTTGGCTAAGGGTAACAGTGCGGAAACAAAACACCCTTCGTGATATTCACTTGGGGGCTGAAGCCGATGACTGGTAGCTTTCAGAACTAAACATATGACCACACAGGAGTCAAAATTTAATCACTAAGTTCGCCAGGCGCATAATAAAGCATAAATCCCACTCGGTACAAGCTCGCTACATCTACTCAAGCATTACATTTTTCGAACACTGGCCCTCTATCGCCCGCGCTCCGGTCATCACCTACGCGAAGTACTGCTCGGGGCGGCGATGCTCCTTCCCCTGGGGCGGAGGACCAGTGGCCATCTCCATTGGATTAATCCTTGGCCAATGAACCATGGTCTTCGGAAACGCGAGCCTCGCCCCCTCAAGGCACGTCGACTGCTTCACGGCGTCAATCCGGAGCGGCGCCACCCGCAACCTTTGCACAAGGTCGAAGTAGGTGTCCGGAATGGGCTCCACCGGCCACAGAGGTCCTTCAAGGCCAGCTCGTACATCCGATGCATCTCCATCAGCTGCTTCATTTGATCGCTGAGGAGGGGAGGACGCTCGGAGTCCAGAAACTGTGACCAAAAGAGCCGCTACGTGGAATCCTCCTCGCGAGTGGCATAGTGCCTCACCGCGGCCGCCGCATTCTTCGGGAGTTCAGCGAAGATGCCTTCGGAGTGCCAGACCCTCGTCAGCAGGGCGAATCTGTTGCCTCTGAACACACTCTGCAATAAATATTTCTTACCATTGGCAATGTGTGCGGCTTGCCGAAGCTCCTCCCGGACACCTCGGGCGTCACTCCTCGCCTCCTGGAGCTCTTTCTCCGCCTTGGACAGACGGGAGGATTGCTCCTCCCGCCCCTTCTCAAGGGCCTCAAGCTTCTCAACGGCCTCCTGGAGCTCCCCTTGGACCTTGGTTACCCGAGATTAATGCTGCTTAGCAGCACGCTTGGTCTGCTCAAGCTCGGACACCGCCCTCTCAGCGGCTGTCCTCTTCTCGGCCGCCTCGGCCTCAGCTTTCTTAAGGGCCTCCTTTAAGCCCTCGACCTCGGTGGCAGCAGCTGCAACATCATCAAGATAAAGGATTAGTCAATGGTCCGGCCAGTCCCTATGTGGCAAACACACATCTTTTTACATAGCTTACCTTGTGCCTTGTCAAGCCATTTATTGACAAGGTCTAGCTCTTGATCGGAAAGCTTGAGCTTCTGATTCATCTCCTCTAACGCTGCGGCATTAGCAGCCGCGGCCACGGAAGATGCCTGTGTTAGCATAAGAAATGTCAACATTGTTAGCCGACCTAGCGAATTTGATCCTTTGCAGGTCTCTTCTAAGATCCTGGCAGAGTCTCGGGGGCTGCTATGTATGCGGCCTACTTAAACTAAGAACTATAACCGCATTATGAGGAAAGATCATTACTTGACTTACCTCAAAGCCTGTTAGAAGGCCTTGGACCGCGTCGTTCAGTCCGGATTGGACGGACCGAACACTCTGCATAACCGCACCCATGAGGGTGCGGTGCCCTTCAACGATGACAGAGTTGCTCACCAACTCCTCCAGCATGTCCGGCCAGCCCACCACCGCCCATGCGGAGGTTTTCGGCGCTGGCGTTGGCTCCCCGGCCCCCTCCCCACTGGGAGGAATCTGTGCCGTCGAGGGCCTTGGAGGCTCGGGAGCAGTCGACGGAGGGGATCCGGATGGCCCAGACTCTTTTCCCTCGTCGGCCAGGAGGGACGCTCCCTCCTGGTCTTCGGTGACCGAGGTGTTGACCTCGGCCATTACGGCATCTACCTCCCCCTCCGTGTTCGGAGGAGGAGGAGTTCTTTGGGACCGCACCTCCTCAGCCTCTTTGGGGACCAAAGGAGGCGCGGAGTGCGCCATAGACCCACTGTCCACCAGCTCGGTGGGCAGAGACGTCCCTTCTGAGATTTTCTCGGTGGGGCGCTCATGCGGGGGACTACACTTCGGACGGGTTAACCTTCAACTAAAACAAACTACTGAAAGCATAATAGCTAAAAATACAGACACCTTACCTGCTGGCAGGGGGCTTGACTCTGGATCCCTTCTTCGGGAGCTCCTCGGCCGCCTCAGACTGCTCGTCATCCGAGCTGTCAGGTATAACCAGCTTAGGCCGGTGTCGTCTCTTTGGGGACGGGGAAGGTTGGACCTCCTCGGCGTCCTCGGATGCCAGCCTCTTTTTGGAGTGCGAAGAGGCACTCTCCTCTTCGTCCTCCTCCTCCTTGCCCCCATCCTATACGGATGAGGCAGCAACATCTCCGGACCGGTTGCCCGGACGGATCCTACGGCGGAGGCCCTCCCTGGCCTCCAGTGCCTCTTGCTTCTTGCCCTTATTAGCGGGCGCCTTGTAGGGCACCACGACCAGCATCTTCTCCAGCTGCTCTGATCAGGGCCCCTCCGGCAGTGGCGCCGGGCCGCTGATCTTCTTGGCCTTCGTGAGCCAGCCCTGCAGAATCCACATAACCAGGTTAAATCGAATCTCACGTGATGTGAATATCCGAATACTCTTCGAAGAGACATGCCACTCACCTCCCTTGGGGGATTCGCGGCGTCAAGACCGATGTCCTTCCCCTCAGCCGGCCACTCCTTCTGGGGCTGGAATAGTTGGCCCCATATCTTATCAGGAGTCATGCCGAAGAGGTGCCGCACAGTGGCCGGATCCTCGGGCTCGTGCTCCCACATGGGCTTGGCCCTCTCTTGGCGAGGGAGGAGCCCGCGGTGGAGCATGATCTGGAACACGTCGACCAGCTTCGCGCCGGTCTCTATTACGTTGTCGATGCACTTCTGCAGCGCTTTGGCGTCGGCAACACATCCCCAGTCCGGACTCTTGGTGGTCCAGGAGGCCAATCTGGTGGGGGGTCCGGACCGAAAGGCGGGGGCCGCTCCCCATGCGGCCTCCCTCGGCTCAGTGATATAGAACCACTCCTTCTGCCACATCCGGATGGTGTCGACGAAGTGGCCATCCGGCCACTGATCATGGCCCCTCCGCAGTTCGCGTGTTTGCCGCCGACCACCTTGGGCTTCACATTGAACACCTTCAGCCTTAAGCCGAAGTGCGGCTGGACCCGGAGGAGTGCTTCACAGACGACGATGAAGGTCGAAATGTGGAGGAGGGATTTGGGGGCTAGATCGTGGAAATCCAGCCCATAGTAAAACATTAGCCCCCGCACAAAGGGGTGCAGTGGAAATCCAAGCCCCCTAAGGAAATGGGGGAGAAAAACTACCCTTTCGTCCGGCTCGGGCATAGGGATGATCTGGCCCTCTTCGGGGGCTCGATGGGCGACGTTGGCCGGCAAGTAACCGGCCTCCTTCAGCTTCAGTATATCCTCGTTGGTGACGGAGGAGGCTTCCCACTTCCCATTGGCGCCGGATCCGGCCATGGTCGAAGGAGGTAAAGTGGGATTATCTATGGAAGCAGGGAGAAAGGGCGCTGGAGCTCTGAAGAATCGCGAGTGCGGAAGGTAGGAGAAGGCATGGGATCCAGACTCTAGCGGCCCACTCCCCCTTTATAGACTTGGGTAGGCCAGAGATCCCTTTTTTCATGCTGTTGGCCTCTCCACTTCCCGATATCTCCGCCACGTTATGAGCGGGGAGGGGGAATCAAAATCATTAACCATATCCCTCGAAAAGCGGGACACGATCTCCACCTTGAGGGGACGTGTCAAGCGTGGTGTCAGCCTCGAGCCGCGCTTCGAGAAATAGTAACTGCTTGGTGTTATGGCCGGAAGCGACTCTTCGTTGAAGGAGAAAAAGTTGTCAGATAAAGGCACTATTTGCGCTTGAGCGATATTTTTATTACTACCTTTGGTGTTAAGTAAAACAACTGTTTCAGACTACGAGCATCACTTGGTACCGAACAGGGGGAAGACTTGCTGAGGAACTTGCCCCGCAAACCGAATACTGGTCAGAATGGATACCGGATACAAGCCTCGGCGTTGGAGGCAAGTTCGGGGGCTACTGAGGGAGTCATGGACTAAGGGGTCCTCGGGGTGACGGCCCATTGTGCTTGGGCTGGACTGGTGGAGCCGTGTGGTGAACGGAGACTTGTGAAGCCGTGGTGTGCCCTCCAAGTCAAGGGCGGATGAGATCTCTTTCCTTCTTGTTGTAATCTATCTTCGGTAACCCCAACCCTATCGGTGTCTATATAAACCGAGGGTTGTAGTCATTAGGGAGAGAGCTATCTTCATCCCCCTGTAGCCTAGGGTTTAGCTCATACTAATCTCAAGGTAGATCTACTCTGTAAACCACGTTATACAATCAATACAATCAAGTAGGACGTAGGGTATTACCTCTTCGAGAGGGCCCAAACCTGGGTAAACACTGTGTTCGTCGTCCCTTGTTACCCATCAATCCTAGATCCACAGCTCGGGACCCCCTACCCCAAGGTCAACCGGTTTTGACACCGACACCATGCATGATGAACTCAACAACTTCGAGTGCAATCAAGTTTGGGAATTAGTGCCATGGCCAATGGAGGAACACAATGTCATCGGGACCAAATGGATCTTCAAGAAAAAGCAAGATGCGAACGGTGTGGTTGTTCGAAACAAGGCAAGATTGGTGGCACAAGGCTACTCCCAAGTCAAGGGTATCGACTACGGTGAAACCTTTGCCCCCATTGCACGTCTTGAATCTATTCGCATGTTGCTTGCATATGCATCTCATCATGATTTTAAGTTGCAACAAATGGATGTGAAAAGTGCATTTCTAAATGGTCCTTTGAATGAGTTGGTGTATGTCAAACAACCTCCGGGATTTGAGGATCCCAAGCTCCCCAATCATGTATACAAACTCAAGAAGGCGCTATATGGCCTTAAACAAGCCCCACGTGCATGGTATGAGCACCTTACCAAGTTGTTGCAAGATCGTGGGTTTGAAATTGGGAAAATCGATCCCACTCTTTTTACCAAGAGGGTCAAAGGGGATTTGTTCATATGCCAACTATATGTTGATGATATTATTTTTGGTTCTCCTAACAAATCTTTCAATGATGAGTTTGCCACACTAATGACCGAGAAGTTTGAGATGTCGATGATGGGAGAGTTGAAGTTCTTTCTTGGGTTCGAAGTCAAGCAAAGAAGAGAAGGAACATTCATCAACCAAGCCAAGTATACCCAAGACATGCTCAAGAGATTCAAGCTAGATGATGTCAAGCCTGTCAAGTTTCCCATGCCCACCAAATGCAAGCTTGACAGTGATCCCAATGGTAAAGTGGTGGATCAAAAGGTATATCGGTCCATGATTGGATCCTTGCTTTACCTTTGCGCATCTAGACCGGATATCATGTTGAGTGTGGGAATTTGTGCATGTACGGTTTCAAGGCGCACCCAAGGAAAGCCACTATGTGGCGGTCAAGCGAATCTTTTGATATTTGGCTCATACCCCAAACTTTGGCTTATGGTACCCCAAAGGAGCAAGCTTCGATCTCATGGGTTACTCGGACTCGGATTGGGCGGGAGATTGTGTGGAGAGGAAGTCAACTTCCGGAGGGTGCCAATTCCTTGGTCGCTCTTTGGTGAGTTGGTCTTCGAAGAAGCAAAATTGTGTGTCTCTCTCGTCCACCGAGGCCGAATATGTGGCCGTCGCAAGTTGTTGTGAACAATTGCTATGGATGAGGCAAACTTTAAAGGATTATGGTGTCACATGTGACAAAGTGCCTCTTCTATGTGACAATGAAAGTGCTATCAAGATTTCCCACAATCCGGTGCAACATAGCAAGACGAAGCATATTGAGATTCATCATCATTTTATTCGGGATCACATCAAGCGGGGAGATATTGATATCATCTACATCAACACTCAAGAGCAACTAGCGGATATCTTCACCAAGCCTCTAGATGAAGCAAGATTTCGTGAGTTAAGGCATGAGCTAAATATCATTGATTTGAGCAATGTGGCTTGAATCTAGGCACACCCCACCGCACTCATCATTATATCTTGTTCTAGATGTAGGCATGGACATAGGGGGAGTGTTGTTCTCTCAATGAATTCTCCCTCCCCCCATTATGCATAGATTGATCAAATCTTTCACATTAGCCATTTTTGATGGTACTTGTGCTGCAAAGATGAGTTTTGGTCATGGGTCCAAGGTTAAAATCTTCGCGGTGCCATACACTACAAAAAAAAAATACAATTCCGTGATGATACGTGTTTGTCATAGTAGGTCACATTTTCTGTCATGCATGTACATCCATGATGATTTTATGACAGAATCAAGATAGTCATACCTGTGCTGTCGTAGAAGTGTTCCATGATAATACCAAAATTATCATCACGGAAGTGTCCACTTCCATGACGATAAATGGCGCGTCATGGAAGTGTTTTCGTCAAGGGTAACCGACATGTGGCATCCACTGTAACGGGTCGCCGTTAAGCTATCGGGTTCTGGTTTGGATCCGATAACCCGTTAACAGCCCGGACTAATGGGGATTTTCCACGTAAAATTCTGATTCACCGGAGTTTCCACGTGTCTGCTCAGGGTTGGGACAGATATCGTCCACTCATTGGACGGCAGGCGCCTATGATACGTAGACACGTGGCATGGCCCAACAGTGGCCCATTCAGGTGAAAAGGTCGGCCCATTTGACTTGGTCAAAAGGTAGCGGGCCGGCCCACGAAAAGCCTGTTAACGGCCTGTTCGCATATAGCCCATTTACGGCCAGCTAACTCACGGCCCGTTATGGCCTATCCGAATTAGGCCCAGTACCGGCATCTGGTCCGTCCAATATGATTCTAGCCCATTGTGACTTCCGGCCCATGTATGGCCCATGATGTCTTTCGGCCCATATGAGGCCCTATGTAACTCTTGGCCCATTAATGGCCCGTGGTGACACTGGCCCATAATGAACAGTGTATCGCTTTATACCCATTAACGGCCCATTATTCCATTGGGCCCTTTCCAGCCCATATGATCTTTCGGCCTTCTAAGGGCCCATTTATTCTTGGGCTCATTTCCAGCATTCGATTACTTCCGGTCCGTTACTGGCCTGTTTCGCTTGCGGGCCAAATTCAGCCCATGGTTAAAGTCGGCCCGTTTGTGGCCCATTAATCTGTTGGGCTGTTTTCTTAGCGTCATCAAATACGGCCCATTTAAGCCCGTTATACATATCGGCTATTAACGGCCCGTTATGATCGGGCCATAAACAGACAATTTCCACTCTAGCCCGTTTACGGCCCATATTGCGGTCCTTTATTGGTCCATGAATAGTACGGCCCGTAGAAGGCCCATTGATTCTAACGCCCGCACAAGGCCCATTGATCCTATGGCCGTAGGAGGCCCATAGATCCTATGGCCCGTAGGAGGCCCATGGTCACTACATAACGGTCCGTGGTTATTACGGCCTAGTTTAAAAAAATATTTTATTGTTTCCACTAGCAAACCGCGGAAAAAGAACTGCAGTGACTACAACCAAACAAATAAACAAGATAATAAGGAAATAAATAAGCAAGCAACTTACGCTAGGCTATTACGGCTATTACACATATTACATCCACTGGGCATCAAAGTTCGCCACCAGTGCAAATATAGGGAACAAAGCAGCATATTACATACACTGGGCATCTAAATTGGCCACCAGTGCAAATAAACGAGCGGCACCATAACTGAAACAACTTCACAAGAGCTCAATAAACATTATCCTGGGTATCCACCATGCTGGCAATAAGCTTAGCAAGCTTATTAGCTTTCTCCTCTTTGGCGCTAAAATCCTCCAATGCTTGCTGTTGCACCAGAAAGTATGCATCTGAATTCTCCAGGGACTTCCGCAGTCCTTCGGCTTCTTGTCGTAGCACAGCTGATCGATGTCTTTCAGCTTGTAGTTGAGACTCAAGAAACCGAACTGATTCAGACAGTGAGTTCGAATAACTTGTGCCAGCGGTAGTGGCCAGTAACTCAAACACTACACCAAGACAGGACTTTGGCGTTGTCTCACTGTCTTCAAGATAGTTTTCCTTAGCTATTTTACTAGCTTTGTTGGAGACCAACAAGGATGTCTCACTATCCTGAACCTTATCTGCATTACTTCCTTTACCATTGCTTAATAAGGCACTCTTCCCCAATATTCTGTCAGCATTCTAAAAGGAGAAACAAGCAAACACATAACAGGTTTAGCATGTAGTATATGAAACTCATTTCGGTGAACCAGTTCAGTAGTAAGGTGGACAGGATTAAACTACCAAGTCTTCTATTGCCAAGTAGTACATAATAAAAGCATCAAACAAACATATATCTGTCCTATGGTCACTGCATTGTCTTGCCAAATCAAAATAGAGACACGGTTCAAATCATATCAGTTCAAGACAAAGCAGCATTGAAAGAATACAAAGCGTGGGAAACTACACGGCACAACAAGATTTCAGATGGGTACCACGGGTCTACATGTACAACAACACTATTGGCTCTGTTGTGATGCTAGTAATGTGCATGATATGAGAAGTCAACTGTATACACAATTGAAATTGAAATCAATAGAGCTATTTATAAGAGCAAACCTGTTAAAGAAACATGCTTAAACATACCTGTTGTGCCATTGGAGTTTCGATTGGATCCTTTAATTTAAAAATAAGTTTGTATGAGTAAATACAGTGATACAAGAGCAAAGCAGTATGCACGATAGCAATCAAATCTTAAATGAGAACAGTTGTTCTTCAGGTTTAAGCACTTGTTCTACATGAACAGAGTACAGTAAGACGCAGGCATATAGTACTTAAAAATAAAAAATGAGCTCATAGACCTCACCACATTCTTGGTTCGGGACTAGTACAGAACAAGACGTTCCCAGTCATCGTCCCGTAAATGTGTCTCAGGAGAACGTAAGGGAATTTGATGAGTTTCTTTGCCAATGAAGTATGTTTTCTTCAGGTAATTCTGATACTGCCACCAAGCATTCTTGAAGATAGCATAGGTATTAGCACATGTTACCTCATCTTGAGTTTCCAAATCGGTCCTTCTCTATAGAGAAAAATGGAAAAATTTGTTGTATTATAACCATCATGGAGGTAGAATGTATGGGATAAAGCAAAGTAATTGCCATGAATAACATTACTTACACATAACTCCTGGACGAACACCTACAACTGGCATTTTCCTTCATCTTCAGTATAATATTTCCATGATGGGAAGATACGCACATAGGATTTAACAACATCAAATGCGATAGATGCTAAACTACGAATGGCTGGTTGTGCTTCCTCCACAGGAATAGGTGTACTAACTGGTGGATTTGGGGTTCGCCGTGGTAGTACTGGCACTTTGGGCACTGGAGATGCCTTACTAACTACTCTTGTTTGTCAGCTCTGTGGTGGAGATGGTGCCGTGTCAACAGGAACTGGGTTACTATCTGCTGGGGTTGGGGTTAGATTGGGTGAAGCTGGTTCTCTGTCCATCGCAGTAGGGGTACAATCTGGGAGAGTCTGGATTATGTGTGGTAGGGCTGGTTCTCATGCATGTACAACCGGGGTGCTATCTCCACCAAGAGGTAGTACTATTTTATTTGAAGACCGTGTTTTTACTCCGCCAGATACTGCCATCACCCGCTCCAATTCAAATGGCTGATAAACAGGAAACATAGTTGAATGTACATACCTTGTATGAGAGACAGATGCAATAGATAGTGTGGACAAAAGAGGGCATGAAATAGTTGACATGTATATTGTTTAACTAAAATGGATAGCATGACATAATTTCACATATATGATGTCTATCTAAACTGGATAGCATAGCATGACATAATTCAAAGATATGATGACTAACTAAACAGGATGGCATGAGATAATTATATGATGTCTTTAGTAAACAGGTTCGCATGACATAATTCACATACATATTATCTAAGTAATCAGGATCACATGATTTAATTCACATATGTGATTTATATACTAAGAGAGGGCATTCGCATATATGATGTCTGAACTAAGAACATGGTGTTGAATATTGTGTACATGATGTCTAAACTATGCAATGCAAGACACCATATGCATGATATGAGCAGTATAACCGTGCCAAGTTAGAGCATACACCTTGGTGGGGGAATAGGACTGGTTATCTGTCTGTGAGGAGCTATCAGGACCCAGCAAGAGATTTGCTTCGACAGGTAGCACTGTCTGCTCTGAAGACCTTGTTTTCACTCCAGATTTTTCCATCACCCACTCAAATGGCTGATTCACAGGAAGAGTAGTTTAATGTACAAACGTTGTCGACAAATGGAAATGTAATGAAGAAAAGGATTGGCAAGATATCATTCAAATATATGATGCCTGGTTAAACAGGATGGCATTGCATATTTCACATATATTATGGCTTGCTAAAAGAGATGAGACTGCATAATTCTCATATATGATATAGAAACTAAACAGGTGGCATTACAGAACATGTCTAAACTAAGGAGATGACATATATGATGTCAAAAGTAGGCACTGCAAGGCAACATATGCATGATATGACCAACATCATCATGCCAAGTTAGAGCAAACACCTTGGGGGGTAAATAGGAGTGGTCAGCTGCGTCTGAATCCGCCTCAGAACAGATATCTTCCTCTGGATTACAATCTGGAGAGGGGGGAGGGCTTGCCATTGAACCCACCAAGGAGCGATGTTTGCATGACATTGTATTGCCGCGCAAAACTCTTCTCTTTTTCTCTACATGTTCAGCATGACTGTGTACAATATTTGACATGCATACGAAAAAAATATAGTAAGATTATGTAAGGAGAGCATGCAGAAATCTAGAGTGATGGTAACAACTAGTGGATGGATCCAAAAATAATGATAGCAGGCTGATGATAGCTTTAATTTAATAAAAAGATAGATGATGATTGCTTTACTATTTGTTTCCCACCCAAGATGAACAACATAGGCATACCCTAGGTGAACCAGATAATAGACAGAGATACTATTCATTGCTGCCTCGATATGTGCCCCACAAGTAATTTTAAAACTCAAGTTTGAACATTAATTTGGACCTGACTTGGAGTCTAAGAGGTGAACAGGACGATAAAGTAGCAGGTAATATTAAGCAATGCATAACATAAGAAGAAACAAAAGAGTGCGACCTCTCTTATGGACCCGTGTACTCCTCAGGTTCATCTGCTGAGTCGATGATGGTGATGCAGTTGCGGTGGGTGCTGGCGGCAGTGAAGGAGATCTGAGGCGGCGAAAGACGGTCAGGAGTCGTGATGTCTGGTTTGGTGGATGCTTCTGTCGATGGAGCAGCTCAGGTGAGGTGGACGACATCGTGGCAGGACCAGGACAAACCACACAAAGTTTTCTTCGGCAACTATCTGTAACTGAAGTAATTCTGTAAGGGCTCCTTTGGCTTGCAGGATTCTAAAAATGCAGGGATAGGAAAAACACCAAAATAGGATAGGAATGCACGTGGGAAACAGAGCATTTGTAAACACAGGATTTCTGTCAACTTGGGTGTTTGGTTCACAGGAATTGGAAGAGCAGAGGAATGCAAAGAAACATGACCAAATTAAAGTGAAACCATATGAAAGCGTGTACAGTTAGAATGTTATTCTGCCACTAGTGCACTTGGTCTTGTTTTCATGCATAGCATTTTGAAAAGTAGGTCCAGGTGGATCTTTTGCTCCATTCCTTTCAACGAAATTCATGAATAATTGAATAGTAGAGTGCCATAGGAAAATTTCCTATTGCTATGTTTTTCCTTCACTTTTTCCTTTGAACCAAAATAGCCCTAATGGATCGACATGAATGTAGAGTAATAAGTGATGCAACAAGTGTACAACCTCTTTGCCATAGCCGTGTCGACCTCAGCATCATTGGGTTGGTCGCTGAAGAAGTTGCGGCAGAGGTGGATGTCGGAGGTGTGGAGGAAGATCTGAGGCGTCTGTAGACGGCGTCCAGGGCACTGCTCTGTTGTGATGGATGGTTCCATCGTTGGAGCAGCTCCAATGAGTGGTAAGATGTCGAGGCTGAAGCAGTACAAGACAGACATCGTTAATCTCAAGTGGGATTCTAATAGCATCTCCAATAGATGATGTAAAATACATTACCAAAAAGTGATAGATGTAAAATTTACATCACCAAAAAACACCTGACTACAACAGATGAGGTAAAAACTGTTGACTCTGAACTTAACTGTCGAAACTAAAATTTACTGTGGAATCTGAATGTCACTGTCAAAACTGAACGCACTGGTAGCAGAGAGGCACTTCACATGTAGTTTAGACCGCTCGGGCACTAGTAGTAGAGAAACAATGATCTAAATCAGCAGGCGATCGACGGGGAACACAGTAGCAGATAGCAGCCGGAGCAGCAATGTCTGGAGGAGCAGTGCGAACTAGAGCCAGAGAAGCAACTCGTGTAGCTGTAGTAGCCCGTGTACGAGCATCAGCAGCGTGAGTGAGAGCAAGAGCAGAGCAGTAGCACGAGCGAGGGGGAGAGCAGAGCAGCAGCATGACCGAGCGAGAGACGGAGCAGCAGCAGCAGCGCGAGCGAGCGAGCGAGAGCCGGAATAGTAGCAACATATCTGGTTGGTATGGACGCCGCCACCGAAGGAGCCTCGCACTTGGGGAGAGCCACTGTGGAGATGTCGCCCGCGGCGCTGGCTTCGAGGTAGCCGCGCCATGGGGGTGCGGGATCGAGCACCATCGAAGTCGGGAGGTCGAGTTAAGGAGAAGGTGCGATGCGATGAGTGTACAACCTCTTTGGTGACGCCGAGTAGGCCTCGGCTTCGTCCGAGGAGTCGGTGAGGATGCTGCGGTTATAGTGGAGCAGGTTAAGGCGGCGCTGTGGGGATGGATTAGCCATGATAGATGAGGCGATCGTTGGAGCAGCTCCTTGGAGATGGAGGACGGGGCGGCTGAACCGGCGGGACGACGAGATCGACGACGGATCCTCATCCGGGGAGGTGGATGAGGGACGTCGAGCTGTTGCGATGGACGATGTCATCGGGGAAGAGGCTCCGGCTGGGCAGCGGTGGGGTGGCGGACGGAGGAGGGTGGGGTTTCGCGGCTAGAGTAGAGAGGTTATGACGGCCTTGGATTTCGAATGGCGAAAAGGAGGTGATGGGAGGGGGGAACCATGACTTAGGGACGTGCTTGTTCAAAATGTACGGTGTGTTACAAAAGTACTCCCACCGATTTGAACTAGCGGCCCTTTCGGCTCAAGGTTAGAAGGGGGATTTCGTGTGTCGGGATTTGGCAGCTGGAGGGAGTTTTCGCGCGCGTTGTAATTTCGGGATCGCAAGGCACGGGTTGTGAAGGCGCGAGTTTTGGGAGCACGATATCTGAATTTTCGGGATAACATGGCGCGGGTTGAATTTTAGGGACAAGCCTAACGTGCAATTATGTACGTACCAAATCAATTCGCACTTCCCTAAAAAAAACGAAAAAAATAAAACTATTCGCACCACACAAAGAGAGAGTCTTGTCCCGTTTTACTGTACGAATGCTATTCAAAGCTATGAATCCATGTTATGTCCAGTTAAATTTTTTCGCTGGCTGTATAATGCATGTAACCTACTCATACGAACATTTTAGTGCATTCCAAGTGTCTATACTACCGCTGCAATTCGAACTAAATTTGAATTTGTTTCTCTATTTGAATAAGAATCTACAATCATGATTGTTGCCAACTTAAACCATCATTCGTATATTATCTTAACAACACACCACATGATTACTATAGAAATAGATATGAACTATGTGTACTATATGAACGCGAATTCAAAACTTTGAATACACTTGATGTTGATTCCAAATAATAGTACATTTGATGTACTAACTAGATCTTAATAATCTAAACCATGTTTCATATGTACACTGTGTTTATCACACAAAGTATAGTGCCCCGCCCCTACATTATGACAAGTATTTAGCCCTGAGCTGCAAAAGCCACACATTATCACAAATTCAAATAAAATGTTCTATATATTATATGTAGTATAACATGTTCATAACCACACCATGCGTATCACCATTATATATATTCATGCATGCGTCGGTTTAAAACAATATGATATCTTCTTCAAATATCCGAATCCACTTTTTTATAATGAATTATGATCTCTGTTCGTCTTTTACACCCACACAATCCTCTTCTCTTTGTAGCTAGCGCTAACTTTCTCTCGTGCATGCACACACCCGCCCCCTCTCACCCTCCCTCAGCGTCCCCTCCATCGCGCACATTCGTTATTTCTCTTTAGGCCGTTCACCCACGGTGTGTGTAGGCCCCTCGGCTCCTTCTTTCCGGCACACACCGGTCGATATACCTCTCTAGCCAAGTGTGCCTACCACAAACACACACTTTCCCTCTTCTCTTCTCACCGTCCATGCCCCCTATGTCCAATACGGTTCCACGCGCGTGCACACTCCCGCCCCTCTTTTCATCGATCTCATACTCGCACATTCCTCCCCCCTCGATATAGTAGGCCTCTCGCACCACCTCCTAGCCGCATCCCTCTCCCTATGTCCGTCTCTCCAGACCTTATTTGCTTCTAACACATGCATGCATGTATACCTACTGATCTCCCTACATATAGCTAGGTCGACTATAAGTCTTTTTCCCCATGCACTAATCTACGTACCTCACTAGTTATGTCTCTCCCTTTCTCCGACACACGACGATTGATCTTCCTATGTAGTTATGTCTGCTTACCACAACCATATCGCTCCCCCTCATCATCCTTGCATACCTCCCGACCCGTCTCTCACACGCACGTGCATAGACAGGCAGACATCCCCTCTCTTATTAATATTGCACTCGTACCCTCCATTTGTCTAGCAGTCCTCTCCCACCATTTGTTAGAAGTACCTCCACCACCAACCCTCTGACACTCTACCTTTGTCTCTCTCCCAACCTTATTCCTCTGCTACACATATGCATGGATGCCGATCGATCTCCTTCAATACATAGCTAGGTCTCTCTCCTTCTCCACACATATACCAGTCGATCTACCTCTCTATAGTTAGGTCTCTGCCCCCTCCCCCCCCCACACACACACCGATAGTCGAACGTTGTAGGTAGATATCCATGCCACAGAGACAAACTGCACCTCTGCCCTCTCACATTCCAGTAGGCCAGCTGCCCTGTATCTTTGACGTGGGCAAACACAAATTCGATGGCACTCTTTATCGATCACGCACCCACACACTTCATCCCTGTTTTCGATTCTATCGATATCTCACACCGATGATCCCTCCACTCTCTTCTCGTGGATCGCTCCCTCTATATATGATATATCCATGACTCCATTTCACACACATTGCATATGTTACATTTTTTTGTTTGAGATATCATCGACACATTGCCTCTGTTTCGCACAAACCATCTCTCTCACACCCACCCACGTACGTACTAACTAGATCAGAGAGGAGGTGCACACATGATGCACGTACTCACATCTCGTTCCCGGCCACACCTGTGCAGGTACACGGTGGAGTTCATTTCTGTACGAAAAGGCAGCCCACGTGATAATTTGACGCGTGTAGCGGTTGTTTACTCGAAGGAGGGTCGTGTAACACACGTACACGGAACAAAGTTCGACTTGACATGTTAGTATTAAATAAAGTTATATTCCTCAATGGCACGTACAGGATATAAAATGATTGTCATCAGGAAAAAAGAAATCCACTCCACCATATACAATGGAGCCTGCCTGTCGGGGTTTGTCTCTCGTCACACTATCTCACACAAGGCGGCGGTGGCGTCTCTCTCTCATCGTTGGTTACTGATCCGGCCTCATCCCGTCCGCCGGCGGAAAGGGAGGATGTGCATCGTTTCTCCGTTCGATGGCATCGAGGCAGCACGTCCCGATCTGTGATACCCGCCGTTCTCTCTGACCAAGCTCCGGCGCGGTAGGGCCTTCGCCACTTGCTCGCTGCCGCAGTATGGGCAGATCCCGCCCGCCGCCGCCCTCCTAGTTACATCCCGATGACCCCCAGGTATAGCTTCCTCCCCTCTGGCCTTGCTCCACTACCCATCTTCCCACGTCGCTGCATGTGGAAAATCTTGCATGTGGATCTTCCCTAGTTCTTTGCCTAGAACGTAGCTCGTCCGGGGTACTTTCCATATTGCAATCTCATCTTCACACCATTTTAGATAAACAACCGTGCTGTTATCTTCCCTTAGGACAAGGAATATGCTTCTTTTTTGTCATCATTTGTGTCATCAACTGTTATTGGCCAGTAATTGTTTCCTTTCTACCTCTTTTTTGCAAATAGGGCTATCCATTTCACCTCTTTGCTATTGTGACCTTTTGGTGAACTGCACAAATCACTTCTTTCTTAAGAGTGTTTTGTGCAGTTCTACTAAAATGTCACACGGGCAACGTCTCTACATTTCAGTGCGACTGCACAAAGGGAGATTGGTTTTGCTCTCTCCTCCTCATCCAACTCCGAGCCTAATCTTCTCCAACTATTTGCTTCATCTTCTCCAACTAGTTAGTCTTAAGAGAGACTGCAAAGGTGACCAGCTTCTATTTGTGTGTTTACTGTTTCATCAACAGTCCTCTATTATTGTAATCACACTTAATATCTTTGGAACAGGGACGCTCAACTCTATTTTAGTGGAACTGCACAAAATGATCGGAATGTTGCATGCTCCTGACAGCTAATTTTTTTCCCAACATGCCTTGTTGATTTAGACAGAGCTGGGGGGGGGAGTTTGCTTTGCTGTCCACTGAAATCATGGATCAATTTTAATTTAACACCTTCTCACAACTTTGTCTTCAGTTGTGATGTAAATATTAGCTCTGATCTGCTAATCATTGAGATGCATTAGCAAGGAAGTTAGTTTCCTTTCTGGTATTTTGATTAATGTTGTAACGCGACAACCTTCCAGCTGGCAAGACACACAAAACAAAAGCTGAAAGCTCCAGAGCATTGTACAATTTCATGTCGCTGGGAAATTATTTGTATACGTTAATTATGTAAACAAATGCTGGAAGCTTGATAGCATTGCCAGAAGCCATTCAGCATCTGGGTCCATGTGCCATGCACCAAATTATAGTGCACAATCGCATGGGAGACTCAGCCCGGTCATTGCGCCGCACTAATAGTGAGTAATGAGCAGTCAAATCATAAGCCCCACCTTTCCCACTGTAAGTTGCTTGGAAGAAGCAACCATCAATACACTCTTCTTTGAATCCGCTCATACTAGTATGAAGGTGCAAAGCCAAGTCCGCGTATGGCCTGTCGGTCAACGCGCTTCTGCTTGGCATATCACTGACATGTGGGACCGGAGTCTGAGCAAACCGATCGCAATTGAGGAGGACGGCAAAATGGCTAACCCCGCCGCTCCTTGAGAGAGACGAGGAGCGAGAACACACAGACGGGCTCACACGATGGCCAAGATATATTCGAGCATGGTTGATCGATATTATCATTACATGTTCGATGTTTTTTTAATTGTACTATTGGGCTGCCGTTTTCCGCACTTCTCCCAAATAAATGTGTACTTCATCAGAGATTAAACTAAAATAAGAGTACAGACGCTCCACCATGCGGTTCCTAGTACCTGTATACTAGTAGTACTACTAAACCTTGCGCTTGGCTCTTCGCCTCTTCGGGAAGTCGAACAATGATGGTACTATAGTGTATGCCTCTGGCAATCTGACACCGAATGAACTGCTGCACGTTCACCGCCTGGGCGAGGGTAGGTTGCATTAGTCAAAAGCTTCTCCCCGTCCTGTGAGCCACCGCACTTGAGGTAGACGGAGAGGGCGTAAGCAAGCTTCACCTTGTCCTGCAAGCTTCTCCTCGTTCTACGAGTTGATGGGACACACCAAAGTAGTGCTAGTCCATACTCCCTCCTTTCTGGTTAATATGGCTTAATCTTTTTTGCGGGTAAATGAGTGAGCTTTATTCATATATAAGCATTCTTAGGACAATCAGCCAAGAGACTGGTCACTAGGAAGTGAGGTACCCCGCGAAAAAAGGAAGCGAGGCGTTTCATCAAGCCAACTCTCGATCACATTCAAAGTGCAGTAAGCACAGTTCGCACAAAGATGCGCCGCAAGGTTTGCCGACCTGTTTACATGCTGAATAACAAAAAAAGAGAAAATATTACTGAGTGCTCCTATTTCTAATAGGATAGGAGCCAGAATTAAGTGAGAATTGTGGCGAGTGTTCCATGCAATCAACTTCCATTATCACCTGCGAGAACCCTCGAAGAGAAGCAAATGTGTTGAAGATTGCTTTATCACAGATTAAAATAAAATAAGAGTGCAGACGCTCCACCATGCGGTTCCTAGTAGTACTACTTGTACAGTACTAGTAGTACGTAATACTACTCGGAGTACTCTACTACCGTAGTAAACTTTGCGCTTGGCTGTTCGCCTCTTCGGGAAGTTGAACAATGATGGTACTAGTACAGTGTATGCATGCTTCTAGCAATCTGACACCGAATTAACTGTTGCATGTCCACCGCCTGAGTGAGGGAGAGCTTGCATAGTCAAAAGTTTCTCCTTGTCCTACGAGCCACCATGCGCAAGCTTCTCTCGTCCTGCAAGCTTCTCCTTGTTCTGCAAGTTGACGGGACACAACAAAGTAATGCTAGTCCATACTGCCTCCTTTCCGGTTAATATGGCTTGATTTGAAACGAGATAAATACACTGGCTATCACTGTATATTTGTAAAAATATGGTCAGTGGACTTCATAATACGCTCATTGCAGTCAATATATACATTTTCCAGTGTTTATACGGTCACTAGCTCACCCTGGCTGAGTATGTGGGTGCATGCACGTGTAGGTTGAGCACTTGAGCGTGACCGTGTGTGTTCCATCGTGTGCTTGGACATGCATGCATTCGGGCGTCGCACGCGTTTTTGCGTGCATGTGTACGTGTGACAATTGCACAAGGTTGTAGTCCCTCACATTCACATGTTCATATGTCAATGCTTTGTCAAAATGTTGCATGCAAGGTTTAATCATTCGTTGTTCACGCATGCATTCCCGATATTAATACATTGGTAAAGACAATTTCTTGAGGAAAACGAGCCCATGAATTGAGTACAAAGGGGATCAATAAACCAGGACGGAGGGAGTACTAGTAGTGAACCGGAAGGAGGGAGTAGGTACTACATAAACAACATGCAGTAAAAAAATTCCTCTATGCACATCCAGTCTACGTGTCATGCAAGAAAATAGAGATAAGTACAAGTGAGACTCAGGAACGGTCATACACGTAGGGGGAGTACGTGCAGGGGCCACTCAGGATTAGTCAAATCACACAGTAAGTTAGTCGGACGAAGCAACCATTAAAACATTGATATGGAGAGAAAAAGAAAACCGCTCCACTATATATAGCAGGAGCCTAAGCTACAAGCCTGCTTGCTTGGGTTGCTATCTTCACAAGCATAGAACGACGGTGGCCACACCGCTGGTCACAGATCCGGCCTGATCCTTCTGCCGGGGGAAGCGGACGATGTTCTACTTAGACGCGGTCGACAGTGACGTGGAAGAAAACCCACTGTCGGTGCGTTTCGATCGGGGGTCCCCGTGGTATGGGCTGATGCCACCTCCCACCGCCCTTCTAGCTACACCCCGACGTCCCAGGTACAACTTTCTTTTGGAGCCGGCTTGCTCCACTGCCGCAGCTCCCCACGTAGCTCCATGTCCATGTGGATCTTTCTCTACTTCTACCGGCTTCTATTTGTGATGAGTTTATGTCTCATGAACTAGTGCCACTACTATTATTCTAATCACACTTCTTCAATATCTTTGCCAACAGGGATGCTCAGCTCGATTTTAGTGGAACTACACAAAAGCATCATATGATCCGAGGGGGCCAGGCTTCTTTCCTTCGACAGGTTCTACCTAGCCAGGAAATTAAATCCTGTTTAGGGTTTAGGGTTCAAGTCGTAGAGACCCCATCAGTAGTTTTTTTTGTACACACTCTCACAACTTTTTTCTTTAGTTGTGAAGTAAATATTGGCTATGATATGTGAATCATTGAGATGCATCAGCATGCATGTTAGTTTTCCTTTGTATTTGATGGAATGTTGTAACGGGGCAACCTTGGAGTCAGGATACATACATGAAACAAAATCATAAAGCTTCGTACTCCCTCCGGTCCTTTTTTGTATGCGTATAAGGCTACTCATAGTGGGGAGTATCATATACTTGTATCATGCATAAATTACATAGGGGACTAATAAACCAGGACGGAGGTAATATGTGAGAGTGTATGGTGGGTCATGTGGTAAAATGTACTCCCTCCTTTCTGGTTTATTGGGCTCATCTCATTTTCTTTGTCTTATACCATATTATAAGTCTTATTTTCACTTCTTTCCACTAAATGTTCACATTTCAAGGTGCATTAAATTGATGCATGCGAGGATTAAAAGAAACCAACCAATGCATGTAACCATTCCTACTCATTTAGTGGCATATATTCTAATTAATGCAGATTAAAGTTTGAGTAATTTTGTAAACTACGAGATACATTTCTCCACTCATCATCTGCCTTGGTTGATGAGATTTCAAATTTAAGCCCTATATAAACCGGAAAAGAGGGAGTACTATGCAAAGAAAAAAGGACCGGAGGTGTCGCACGATGTCCAAGGAATATGGTGACAGTGGGAGGTGGGCCATGTAGTCACTGGGCTGCCGTGTTTCGTACTCCTCCAGTGTAAGAGTGGAGAAAGTTAGTTTTATCACAGAATAAATAAATAAGAGTGCAGATGCTCTACCGCCGCAGTAATAGTGACCAATGAGCCGTCAAATCACATAGACCCGGTATAGTTAGTTGGACGGAAGAAGCAAACCATCACTCTATTTCTCTCATGCAGTACAGTATTCTTTTGGAAACCAACATTTCATTTCGTTGGATTGCGCCATCGAGCAAAACCAACGTTTAAATCACGTCTGTCGCGTTCGTGTCTCACCCACCTCCACCCCACACGGTCACTCAGCATGCCACTCACCGCAAACCGAGTATACGCAAACTTTCCCGCCTGCTTCTCGATGCATCACGCCATGGAGTACTAGCACTACTGAAAGAGATAGACGAGGAGGGGGAGGACAGCTAGTTGTAGCAAGGACTCCCAAGAACTTTTTTACATGCATATTGTGGCCGGCCGTGGTGACATTTGAACGCGGAGCAGTCGCGTGCACCGGGAAGCGGCGCGGGCGGCGCTCCCTCGACCGGCATGCTGGTTCAATGCCGGCGCCAGTGAGAGGTCGCGTCCGCTCTGGCCGGGCATGAATGCGGCACTGACCGTTTCGGGCGGGAACCACGCGCGGGTGATGAAGAGGGTTCGGGTTGGCCAGGGCGGTCAGGCTGGACGTACGTAAATATTGCTGCGTAATTAATAACGTAAATAATGTGCCAGTTGGACAAATATGATTGGAGATGGAGATGGAGATGGAGATAAAAGTAAGAATTTTACGTAAACATGGATATGCATGTCTATGTGTGTGTGTGCGCTCACACACATAGTGACGACTCTCGCGACTACTCGTAGACAACATCGATGTCTCGTTCTCCCTACACACACACAAACTTAGTACCGCCTCATTTTGTTCCTAGGATAGGAATATCATAGGAGTGGGAAACACTATGAAGTGAGATAAATGGAGTACTATGTACAAGAAGAAATGTACATGCACTCACTCTGCCTCCGACATACCCGGGAGTACACGATGGAGCACATTTGTACACGAAGAGGTAGCTTACGTACGTAATAATTCGACCCTTTAATTTGTTCACTTAATAATGGAGGGTCGGGGACCACACGTGAGCGATACAAACTGCGACCTGGAAGCGGGGGCGTGTTATTGATCGAGTTTTCTTTCTTGGTATGTTAAAAAAGATTTCTCCGCCAGTTTTCGTTTCCTTTTTCCGGGAATGCGCATATCTCTACTCTCTACTTCTACTCTTATAAAAAACCGAGTTGGTGATGATGGTGTGCCTGCCATCCTGCAATATAGACCGTCCGATCTATATCTGAGGAATAGAAAGCAAACTATGGTAATTTTGCAAAAAGATACCCGCACCCCTCTCCACATTTGCAAATATGGCCTTCCCTCGTTCATCTTTGTCTCCCACAAGATAAACAACTCGTATGAATGCATGTTGATGTTCTGTGCAACGCATGGGCCTCTTGCTAGTCTGAACAAGATGACATTGTCCACTCTATCTCTCTCCTCACCGGTGGTCACAGATCCGGCCGGATCCCGTCCGCTGCGGGAGGTGAGGAGGTCCAGCGTTGACGTTGTCGCTGTCGGCGATGGAGGAAGCCGATGCGCACCGTCCTCTCTGAGCCGGCGCCGGCGCGGACGAAGGTCCTCCGTGTCCTTGTTCACTGCCGTCGTGTGGGCAGATCCCGCCCGCCCGCCTAAGCCACATCTCGCCCACCTGAGGTATAACTCCTTTTGGATTTCATGCTTCATTGTACTCTGCATGCGGGTTTTCTTCTACCACTACTCCCCAGCTCCCCATGTACAGTAGCCAGGGTTCGTCGGCTGGTCCAGCATCACCTATTTTTTACTATTATAGAGGAAAGGCCACTCCAAAAGTTGTCCTGGTTTATCATTTATGCATCAGTGGAGGTATACATGTTTTTTTCGACAAAAAGTACATGGTGGTTGTGCGGTCATTGTCCATATTCTCCTATTGCTGCTGCTAATCTAAAGCCATCACTGGTAAAATGAAGCAATGCCCATGTAGAGGCGTCGATAAATGCTTCTGTCCTGCTTTAGTTTTTTTTCAGGTATCCTGCTTTAGTTCCCATCAAGATAATCATGATGCTTCTATTTTTTGGTGTACATTTCATTAATTCTTATTGACAATTAAGATGCCGCTATTAATCTTGTTCCACTGCTAAAACAAAGAAACGACACTACTTAAATATCATTTTTTTATATTTTTGCAAACAGGGATGCGTATTTCCATACCCGGGCACGTCTTCCTCAATTTTAGTGGAACTGCACAAAATTGGATGGCCACTGTTGCTCAGTTCTTCCTTTCTTGATCTTGATTACCGAGAAGAGACAAACCAGTGAGGATTGTCAAACTTCATTGGTGCCTGACCCAAACATGATGCCAAAATTGATGATGCATCACACCACGATGAGCTATCAATGCTCATGGTTGCGTCTCATGGTTGCATCGGCTGGTGAAGCTGATCGATGTTCAATGAAGAACGGGCTATCTTCCATCAGTGCTCTTTGCTTGTTACCACAAAGACAATATCCTTCATTATTTCATCTTGGAGCAGTCATTTACGTTGGTGCAATTTTATCACACAATTGGATATGAACCAAATGTTTCCTCGAAGAAGCATCGACGTTGGTACTAAGAGCAAAAGTTTTATATTGATTTCTAAGCCTTCTCACAACTTTGTCTTCAGCTACCCTGTAATTTTATTTGTCCAGCTTTTAACTAAATATGTGGTCAAACTTTGTTTAAAAACATGGTGTGGACTAAAAATCCGGATGGAGGTAGTACCCCTCCGTTTTTATTTACTCTGCATATTAGATTTGACTGAAGTCAAACTTTGTAAAGTTTGACCAAGTTTAGGCCGAACACAACAAACCATAATTATTGAGAGAGGGCAAACTGTACATACTCTCACACCTTTTCGATAATTGAAATTAAAATTCTTTATTTGTACACACTCTCACACCTTTCCGATAATTTGGCGCGTGTGTGGTTGTTCACTTAACGAAGGGTAGTGTACCGCACATGAAGGACACGAAGTGTGACTAGGACACGTGGATCATTAGTTGATCGTAAGTAGTTTTCTTCACTGGTACGTTAAATAAAGAGTTTCGTTTTGTACTTATACAATTCAAAATGATTGTTATGGAGAGAAAAAGAAAACCACTCCACTATATTAGTAGTATACATGAGTACTATATAAGCTGGAGCCTCGGCGCTTGTTCGCTAGGGTTTCCACTCTCCACACTCTCGCTGCACTACATATATATATACACACACTGGAGGCTCAGCGTTCCTTTGCTAGGGTTTGCTATATTCATAGTCTCTCACCCTCTTCACCAGATCTAAACAAGACTGCGTTGGCCTCTGTCTCTCTCTCCCCCCTCACAGCTGGTTAAGGAGCCGTCCGGATCCCGTCGCACCGGGAAGGGGAGGAGGTGCAGCGTTCACTCTGTCGCCTTCAGCGAGGGAGGCAATCCACTGCCGGTTGCGCTGTTCTCTTTCACCTAGTGCCTGTGCAGGAGGGCCTCATACCCCTTCTTCCTCGCTGCCATACGTAGTGTGGGTAGATCCGTCCTCCCACCGCACGCCTAGCCACATCCCGACGACCCTAAGGTATAACTTTCTTTGAAACCGTCATTGCTTTAGCTGCATGCGAATCTTTTTTGATTCTGTAGTTGAATCTAGGTCTTGGTTCAAAGAGGAAAGAAGGGTGGGGGGGGGGGGAGTGGGGTGGAGTATGAATCTAGGACGTGGTTCAATGAGGAAAGAAGGGAAGGAAAGTAGTATACACTAGCTATCCAACCGGTTTGTTGGTCGACAAGGGAAAAAGGGGGTAACCCAGTACACACATCTGTAAGGAACCGATCTCTTTGTTGAAAAAGGAAAGAAACTGGGGGGTCGGGTAGTTTGTGCAGGACTAGATTTTTTGCCCTCACATAGGAAAAAGGTTCAAAGAAAACAAATATGGGACCAACGCAGATATTCTGCTTGGCAACATACTCTGCATCACCCATTTATACGTGTGGACGCACATGGTGCTGGCATGTCCCATGTCCCATACAACTATTTTGTTGTTGTTAATCTAAGAATGCTGCTGAAAAATTGAAGCAATGCCACTGTTAAAAGTAAATTACATTTTTAACGACTGTTATTTTAAGAGAATGTCTCTGTTAATATGAATCAATGCAACCATTTTAGAAATGCTACTATCCTACTTTATTTTCCATCAAGATAAGGTAGATGCTTCTTTTTGTAGCCATATGATTCATCCTCCTTTATTGGCCAGTAATTGTTTCTTTTTTTACCTCTGAAAATAGGGATATCTATTCAACTCATTGCTATTGCGACCTTTTGCTTCACTATGCAAAACACTTTTGTTGTAAGAGTATTTTGTGCAGTTCAACTTAAATGTCACACCGGTAACTTTGCTTGATTTAGTTGAACTACACAAAACGAGATTGGATTTCCTATTCGTATTGGCATATTCATATTTGAACTTGTCTGCCTCATGAAAGGTCAGTACCGACCTTCATCCACATGATTGTGCAGTGTGCTTTGAGATGTTGTGCTACTTGTAGTGGTACTGTTTTAAATAAATGTTGAATTGAAGCTATTGTATTGCTGTCTTTTCCCATTAAGTGAAGAAAAATGGGACCAACCAGACATGATGCTTGTTGCTTTGTTACAATAAACTCTGCATCACCCCCTTTATAAGTAGATGGAAGCACATGGTGCTGTTACGCCCACTCTCCCTTGGAACTATTTATGCTTTTTGTTAATCTAATGCCACTGGTAAAATTAAGCAATGCCACTCTCAGAATTAACTAATGAATCTTAGTTCAAAACTGCAACACTTGTTAGGGATTGGCGGGAGTACCATTTTTGTTAGGGATCGGCAGGAGTACATGTTTAAGAAATGTATTGTTGAGATAATGTCTCTATTATTATATATCAGTTACAGTGTTTTACAAATGGTACTATCCTGCTTTGTAGTTCTTTCTACATGTTTAACCAAGGTATTGTTAAGATAATGTCTTTGTTAATATGAATCAGTTGCATTGTTTTAGGAATGGTACTTTTCTGCTTTGTTGTTATTTATACAAGTTGAAACAAGGTATTGTTAAGATAATGTCTCAGTTCATATGAATGAATCACATTGTTTGAGAACTGCTACTGTCCTGCTTTGTTTCCCATTAAGATAAGGTAGATGTTTTTTCTTCTGGGAGTATAAGTCATCAACTGTTATTTCTCAGTAATTGTTTCCTTTATACCTATTGTTGCATACAGGGATATCAAAACTTCTACTTGGTTCTATTTCGACTTTGATTTTAGTTGAACTGCACAAAATGAGCCAATGTGTTTAAGGAAAACTGTTGCATTATTGGGCCCAGTTGGTCTTCTCACTTTGCAGAAAGAAGCAGTCACTATTTGCGCTACATTACACAAGGAATGATCGAGAAGCTTTACAGAGTATTAGTAGACGCTGGTGACGTGACTAGTCTGTAGAGAGCATGGGAAACTCAACATCACGTGGAGTGCAAAATTCACTCCACAAGGAAAGGTATGACCAAGTCAGTGGCCGACGCAGCTGTAACAAACGAGGTCAGTATCGGCCTTCATCCACATGATTGTGCTTTGTTATGTTGTGCTACTTATATTGTTGTATTGTTTTGAATAAATGTTTAATTGAAGCTATTGTATTGCTATCTTTTCCTGTTAAGATAATGAAGATGATTATAGTTGTGAGCGTATGTTTAATCAACTAGTACCACTATTATATTCATCACACTTTTTCTGTATTTATGCAGACAGGGATGCTCAGCTTGATTTTAGTGGAACTGCACAAAATGTTCAGATGGTTCGTGTCTGCCATAATACTTCATAATGCACAATACATCGAATGGTTCTCTAATCATTCGTCGTCACCTTGAGCCACCGGACTATCTACTTGAATGGGCTACCAACGTGTTCAACGCCTTGCAACATATAAATATGAAATCCACCATGCTACGCAAGACATTGTTTGATTTTAGTGGAACTGCACAAAAAGATACGCTAGTTAATCCGGCTCTATGTGCTATTTCAATGTGCAAACTGATGACAATCATAGGCATTACATATTTTGAATGGGAAAAGCTTGTCAAAGTTTAATCATTGATGTTAGCAAGAAGACATTCGTTTAATATTTTGGAATTGGAAAACCTTGTCAAATTGTGCTCATTGATGATAGCCAGAAGACATGCATTTGATATTTTGGAATGGGACGCCCTTTGCTGTGAGCAGCGTCAATCATTTTTTCCTATTCGTGTGTTCAGTTCAGAAGTAAATATTTACTCTGATGAGATGCATAGTCATGAATGTTGACTTATGTAAGGTATTTTAAGAGTTTGTTCTGAATGTTGTCTACGAAATGCCATGCCTTATGAGTTTGATTGCAAAATTGAGCTTGGAATGCTGTGGCATTGGGCATCACGAGCTGTTCACCGTGCCTCCTAAGAATAATGCTTCGTATTGTTTTGCACGTTGATCTAATGTCAGTGATTTGCATGTTAAGAAGATCGTCCTCTTTTATTGTTTCTGTGCTTAAGAAGTTCATCGTCTTATGTTTCATACTTTCATTCATAGCCTATACGACAGCTCGGGTAGGTTAGAGGTGAAATGATATGATCTTCCGACCAACTCATTGTATTAGGCCGTGATTGGATGATCGTTTTACAACGAAAACCGCTTGTAAAACTGACGCTTGTAAATAAAAGTAGATGGTCTTGGGCGAAGCGCTTGGTTGGTCGTTTTCGATTGATAAAATATACACTGGTTTCTCAGATTACACGCGTAACTCGCCGGTTTTCGTTATAGACCTTGGGCCGTCGGTTTCACTACACCTGTATTTTATGCGTTGTTTTCGGTGACGAGTAAATTACACTTGTATCCTTAATACAGGTGTGAAACAATCTAGAGCTCCCAAGCGCGGCCTTACCGTTTCATGCCGGCTCAGTCTCTTGAAGGTGCTCATAGGGGTCCGATGTTCCTGGCTTCCTGAACGACCAGCGGGTGCTGTATCAGACCATCCATAGGGCCCGCGAGGCCCTCTCCGTCGTCCTTCGAGTTGTTGCGCTTGCCGTGGCGCCGCCGTCTCGTGTTGTCAACATGGTCAACGAACATGAGGAATCAGGAGATGACTTAACTTGGAGAGGATGACAGTGGGGACCCACCAGGGCCATAGCCGCACGTACGCAAGTGCCTCCTTATTATATACAACTATATTTTTTTGCTTCCTCCTGATTTCCTGACATCACGGTCCCACACCACTGTCAACCTATATAGTCAATAAATAAGAGAATTGCACAAGGAGAGGCCGAGAGCTGGGACCCAGCAGCTCGAGCAGTATTTGTTTTTTAAGGTGTGAGCAGAGTTTTTCTTGAGCGATATTTTTGTTGTTGTTCAGAGGAGCAGGGTATCAACTGGGCGGGCTGTGGCCCATCTGGCCCAGGCTATTATTTTATGTCGACCAAATATCCAGCCCAGATATTAATTTTTCAATGTGAAAATGGCTAGCCCAACTATACTTTTTTTGCGAAATACCCAACCCAGGTCAACTTGTTATTCTCCGCCCCGCAATAGACTTGCCAAGAAAATGGGCTTTCAGAAATAATAAATGGGCTGTAATTAAAAAAATTTGGCTGTAAATATAAAAAACGCATCGAACAAGTAATTTTTTTAATTTCATTACTTGTTGCGCGCGCAAAATTTTGTTGGATTTTTACCTAATACAAATTTATTTTGAAATTATATTTAATCTGACTTGAAATTTCGGGTTAAAAAATATTTCAGATCCCATCAAAATGTGGGAAATTTTGTTGAATTTTTTTTTGAGCGGTTGGTTGAAATTATTAACCGTTGTCCTGACTAGAAAATGGGCTATAATTTTAACAAACAGTAAATGGGCTGAGTAAATTCCATTAGAATTAAAAAATGGGCTGTACATTATAACAAATCGCAAATGGGCTATATGTTCTCTGCCACAGATGTGATGGTCATTTGTGGGCCTACTAAGTTAACGCGTACGCAAGGCTTTGTCAACTTATAGTCAACACACGATTCTAATAACAGTGGCCGTTGGATGTCCATCTAACGGCTGTGGTGCTTCTTCAATCTCGGATATTCATGCTTCAGCCGCCCAAACCACCGCCGGCGGTACCGCCTGCTACCGCCTCCCGTGGCCGGCTGTGCTGCCGCGCAGGCTAACCGGCCTACCCTACTCCCATTGCCGTCCAGGCCATTCCTCTACTCACCAACACCTCCTGTTATTCTCCGGCGATGGCAGCCTCACACCGCAGCCGAACCAGTGAACCCTCATACTCCCCTCCACGTGGGCATCCACTACTGTGTCTTTGCCGGCTCCGGGTCATTCCCTTCCTAGGCCTCGCCATCGTCCACCGCGTTGGTTCTCTCGGCGCGGCGTGGTCAACTTTGTCAACAAACGACAGCCATCGGAAGAGGCATGTACGTGAAGTGGCTGACAGTAGGGACCCGCATGGCCCATGGCCGCACGCGAGCAAGTCCCTCCTTATTATGCGAAAACAAATGATTTCTCCCCCTGACAGGTTTGAGCCACCAGCTACATCTTCGCACGTAGGGAAGTGTTTCCTTTATTACACGGAAAAAAGTTACCTCTCCCTAACAGCTGGGACCCACCAGCTTTATTATGATCCATTTCGTGAAAATATAGATTGTACCAAAGATGCTAAATTGTTTTTTTTATTCTAACTCAAAAAAGAAGAAATTAAAAAAACCAGAAAACATCTTCGCACGCAAGGAAGTGCCACCTTATTATGAGCAAAAAAATGATTCCCCCCTGCTAGCTGGGACCCACCAGATTTGGAGGCTGACTTGTGGGCCAACTAAGTTGACGCGTACGGGCTTTGTCAACTTAGTCAAAACGATTCTAGCTGCACTGACCGTTGGATGTTAAATCAACAGCCGTGCTGCATCTTCAACCTCTGGTCTTCTTGCTTCAGCTGCCCAAACCAGGCCCGCCGTACCGCCTGCTCCAGCCTCCCATGGCCGGCTGTGCTGCCGCGCAGGCCTCACGGACCAACCATACTACGACTGGCCAGGCCTTCCCTCTACTCACCCACACCCCCTGTTATTCTCCGGTGACGGCAGCCTTACGCGACAGCCGAACCGGTGAACCCTCGCACTCTCCTCCGCGTGGGCATCCACCTGCCTCGTCTTCTCTGGCTCCTCGTCGTTCCCTTCCTAGGCATCACCGTCGTCCACCGCCTTGATGCTCTCGGCGCCTCGTGGTCAACAAGGTCAATGAACGATAGCCATCGGAAGTAGACTTTTAGGCTGTGAGGCTGACAGCTGGACCCACCAGCTACATCTTCGAACATAAGGAAGTGCCTCCTTATTACTCGCAAAATAAAAATGATTCCTCCCTCTGACAGATGGGACCCACTAGCTATATCTTCGCACGCAAGAAAGTGCATCCTTATCCTCCCTGACAGCTGGGACCCACCCGGTCGAAGCGTACGTTGCATTGTCACGAACGTGTACGTACATACTGGTCGATCGGTCTCTGCAACGATGAACCGTGGCTGAGCAAGCAGCGGCATGTGTAGTAGTAGAGCCCCCGACGTAGTAGTTCAGGCAGTCCCTTCTAAACCGTGTACACGTACGTACAGCCACATGCCAAAAAATATGGCCACGTATGTACATACGGGCGGGGTCTCGAACGCCTACTCACGCATACATATGGCCAGGGCTTGTGTACATGAAGAGGCAACGGAGGGCAGCAATGGCGTCCTGTTCATCGGAAGCCAACCGGCTGGGTCGGAACGGAGAAACTACGTCCTGTTTATCGGGAGGCAACGGAATGCGTCATGTTCATCGGGAGCAAACCAGCTTGGATGGAACAGCCGAAATGGGGTCTGGCATACCGCAGTACGGAGGAAACGGCCTTCTGTTCGACCGGCTACGGTCGAAACGGGATCCTGTTCATCGGGAGGGGTCTGGCGTACCGCAAAACGGAGGAAACAGACTTGTGTTCGAGCTCCTACGGTCGAAACGGGGTGCTGTTGAGCGGGAGGGGTGTGGCGTACCGCAAAACGGAGGAAACGGACTTGTGTTGGAGCGCCTACGGTCGAAACGGTGTCCTGTTCATTGGGAGTAGTGTGGCGTACTGCAAAACGGGACTCCACGGGCTATTGTTCATCCACCGTCAACTTCCTCCAACCTCCACCTGCTACTGTTCATCCACCGTCGACTTCCTCCGGCCTCCACCAGCTACTGTTCAACCAGCCCTCCACGGGATCCTGTTCATCCACCCTCCACCGGCTACTATTCATGGAGCCTCCACGGGGTCCTGTTCATCCACCCTCCATCGGGCTCCTCGATCGCGGTCCTGTTCATCCAGCAGCAACGGCCTCTACTACCACGGGGTCCTGTTCATCCAACCCCCATCGGGAACTGTTCATCCAACCCCCAACAACGGTCACTGTTCATTAAGAGGCAGCAGGTTCGATCGGCTTTAGTTAGCAGCAGTAGCGAAGAAATTGCTCAATCGGGTTCAGTTAACAGCAAGGGATCGATCGCTCGGGTTCAGTAACGCGTAGCTAGTGCAATCGCTCAGGTTCAGTAAGTGAATGCCTCGCTCGGGTTCAGTTAGAGCCCAATGCCTCGCACACACGCGCGTACGTGTATGAGAGAAACACGCAAACTCTCCGTGCATCGCTCGGCCCCGACCACCCACCGTAACCGGGAACTCCCCAAAATTTTCCTCGCCCTCGCTTCTACCATGATTTTTTCCGTCATGGACGGCCCAAAGAATGTCATGCAGGTGCGTCCCCGGCCCGCCCAGGATGAAAAGCCCATTTCCTGTCATGATTTTTTGTCATAGAAGTAGGAGCCCACCACATCTATGATGATACGTGCTTTTGTCACAATTATCGTCATAGAAGTGTCATAAGCATGAAAGATTTTTTTTCGTTCGGCCCAAAATGTCACGGATGTGTCCTTTTTTGTAGTGATACCAATTAACTCAAACATAGGTGGCTTCGGCCACCGCCCTCTCCCTGAGAGGTGTTTGGTCTTCTTCGATCGCTCCTAGTCGTGTAGTTTTGTGTTTGTGCTTTGAGTCTCTCCTTGGGTGCTTCTCCTGGTTTAGTTGTCTTTTGCTCTTGAAGTTGCTCCCTCGGTTCGTCGGTGTTTCGTTGCCCTTAGCTAAGCCTTTTTCTCTTGTCTCTTCTTGTGGTCGCTGGGCGGTACTACCGCTGTGGAAGGGCGGTACTACCGCTCATTAGCATCAAGCGGTACTACCGCCCGCCCGAGCAGTACTGCCGCTGTGAGGCGGGGCTTGGGGGGGGGGGTATGAATCGGGCAGGGGGAGTTTTTACTCCCTCGTACCCATTCGCCTTTCTCCCCCTTGTCTCTTCCTCTCTCCAGCGATGAACAAGCCACGGGGGGCCGCCGCCGGGCCGCCGTCTCCGTGCCGTCTTCTACGTTTCTGTCCAGTGGGATCGTTCCCCACCTTCTCCTCTTGCCATGGATGCCGGTATTGCCTCCGTTTTCCTCTCTCTTGGTTCTCTTTGTTGAATCTAGGCTTTAGGACAACATTGTTGGCATTCATAGATTTTTGGCTAAATCGAGGCTTGAGTAGGGCGTAGAAGTCTGCTAGACTAGGTGGATTGATGATTGGTACGAGTATTTTTGAACTTGGCACCCCCGATAGTACCGGATCTAATAGCGGAAGTGGTCAGACCACCGTCCTTCGCCTCGGGCGATACTACCGCTCACCTGGAGAGGTACTACCGCTTGTGGGCGGTACTACCGCTGCCTCGAGGCAGTACTACCGCTCTGGATGCCGGCCTCCATTTTTCTTATACCAATCCTTGATTCTTGTTGTTTCCTTCTGTTGGCTTATGCTTTGTGTTTCTTTTGCTTTCCTTGCGATTGTGTGTGGTTCCAGGTGATGGCAATACGGAGCATCCAGTTCGTCGCATCAACCCCGAGCGTCCTGGAGGGTCAAAGCTCCATCGCATTTCTGAGGCGGCAGCTGCATCATCAAGTGTTCAACCAACTCAGCCCAAGCCACCTTCCAAGCAAATTGCAAGCAAACCAAAGTCGAAGTTCAAGTCTGTGTCAGAAATGTCTGCTAAGGAGTTCGGTGTGGCCCGTCGCTACAATCTGTATTCCCAGCCTCAAGAATCGGCACTTGTCAACCGCCCCTTCTAGAACCGGCAGCAGTGGTCTATCTTCTTTGATGTGCTCAAAGCTAAGAAGAATCTCTTCGTGGATGTCCGTTCCATTGACATTCCTTATTTGGAGAAGGATAGTGCCTACTTTGGAGAGGCTCTTGATATGTGTGCTTAGCTGAACATCCTCAAGCTCATGGATTTCAACAAGGTTTTTGATGCTGACATGGTGGCTCCATTTTATGCCACTGTTCACCTTAGCACTGATGAGGAAAGGACCTTGACTTGGATGACCAATGGAAGACTTCTCTCAGTCAAATGGAAGGTGTTCATGGAACTTTTGGGTGTTGAAGATCAGGGGCTTGACAACCCGGTTGGCTTTCGTCCCCATAAGGCAGTTACTTCTACTCACAAGTCGACTCTTTGGCCATACATCACGGTGAAGGTTCACCCCGACACGCAGAAGAAGACATATGAGCCGCTTCATTTTCTGGATATTCTTCATCGCATCTTCAGGAACACCCTTTTCCCTCGTATTAGGAACTTGGATCAGGTTCATTCTTACCTAGTGGATATGTTGCTGTTCTGCCAGCATAAGAAGGAGGCCAACACAGGAGAGTCCTTGGATATTTCTCATGTCATGTGATCAGAGCTCCTCTCTGCCATCACTGAGCGCAAGTGCCCCATCTATGCCCCTACCTGATGTTGCTTATTGAGAAGGCATGGGCATGCACTTATCCTGATGTCAGGCTGGAGACCGGTGACTTGGTCTCTCATGAGATTAAGCGACTGAGACAAAAGGAGCACTGGGGCACTCCTGTTCCGGAGACTGAGATTCCTTTGGGAGCTGATGAGGCTGAGGCCGACGATGATGAGGATTATGAGCCCTCAGGAGTGGAGCCTTCTTGGGCTAAGAAGCTCAAGCTGAAGATGAAGAAACTGTTCTGTATGGAGGCTCACGAACAGTATATTGCGCACGTGTCAGAGAAGAAGTCACGCAGCCGTCACAAGATCCTTATGCGTCAACTAGTTGTAGAGGTTGCTAGTGGTCAGACGACAAGATCACTGACGAGGAGGAGTGGGTCCCTCAGCATTGCCCATGGACGGATTCAGACACCGATCAGCCTGTTACTACTGCCGATGACGGAGGCGCGGGTGACCACGCACAGCTGTGATCATGGGGATTCTCGGCATTGCTATCACCTATGACTGTAGTAGCACTCTTTTCCCTTTTGGTGTCTCGATGCCAAAGGGGGAGAGAGTTAGGGATTTGCCGAGTTGCGAGTGCGTCTTATTTGCTGTGCTTTTCTTGCTCGTGAACTCTTTTATCGTTCATTTGCTTTGGTTTGGTTTGTGATTGTGAGACTTGGTTATCCTATCATATGGTGTGAGACATATGCTATCTTATTATTATCTTACTTGTCTAGTACTTTGGTAGTATGTGAGTTGCATGCTTAACTTATGTCCGTCTTATAGTCACTTACTACTCCTTGCATCCTAGTTTTTATTTCCCTTATTGTAGATGCAAGTGTTGTCGGTCTATAAAATATAGGGGGAGTGTTGATCCTAATGTGTGTACTTTGCTTTCCACATGCATTCTTAATTAAGTGCACACATCTAGGGGGAGCCCGTCTATATTTTGTAGACTCTGGGGTTTGCTTATTTTCTTGTTATATCTCTATGCAAATCCCGTGTTGTCATCAATTCACCAAAAAGGGAGAGATTGTTAGGGCATATTTCTCTCTAAGTGGTTTTGGTGATTGATGACAGTGCGTTTGCGGACTAATCGTATGCATTGAGCATTTCAGATATTCATTCATTGGCACGAGACGATTTATTCCCCTCAGAGCTCAAAGTGAAGACAGTGTAGTTCTCCTTCATTTCAGTTTTGGTGGACTTGAGTCGTAGGAGATACCGTACTATCAAGAGAGGGTCCGTATCGGAAAGGCTAGGGGAGAATCAACACGTACACATCTCTTTTGCACCCCCAGCTCCTTTCCTCATCCTTGGAGGATCCCTCGTTATCGTGGAAGTGGCATAGGAGAGGTGCCAGCGGTAGTACCGCGGCCTGAAGCGGAAGTACCGTCAAGAGCAACAGGCGATAGTACCGCCTAGAGCTTCAGGCGGCAGTACCGCTCCGGTTCCGCGCTAGTACCGCCTCGACTCGAGACCTGTGTTTCTCGTGTCGGGTTCAGCGGCAGTAGTAGCAGCAGTAGGAGCGGTAGTACCGCACCTACCACCACTACTAGTGCCGCTCAAAGGCCCTCTCCTCTGTCCCTTCTCCCCTCTCGTTCATAGGTGCTGTGCGCGGTCCCAGCGGTAGTACCGCTGGGCCAAGCGGCAGTACCGCTGCGGCCAGCGGAAGTACCGCTCGCTACGGGCTGAATGAGGGCATAAAGGTTGGATTGCTCCCCCACTATAAAAGGGGGTCTTCTTCCCCAAGAAGACTCACCTCTTCCTCCCCAAACTCCATTGTTGCTCCAAAGCTTATTTTTGCCCGATCTCTCTCCCTAGCCAATTAAACTTGTTGATTTTCTTGGGATTGATTGAGAAGGCCCGGATCTACACTTCCACTAAGAAAAATTTGATTCCCCCCACCAATCCCTTGCGGATCTTGTTACTCTTGGGTGTTTGAGCACCCTAGACGGTTGAGGTCACATCGGAGCCACATTCCATTGTGGTGAAGCTCTGTGGTATTGTTGGGAGCCTCCAATCAAGTTGTGGAGATTGCCCCAACCTTGTTTGTAAAGGTTCGGTCGCCGCCTTCAAGGGCACCACTAGTGGAATCACGGCATCTCGCATTGTGTGAGGGCGTGAGGAGAATACGGTGGCCCTAGTGGCTTCTTGGGGAGCATTGTGCCTCCACACCGCTCCAACGGAGACGTACTTCCCCTCAAAGGGAAGGAACTTCGGTAACACATCCTCATCTTCACCGGCTCCACTTGTGGTTATCCTTTCCTCTACCTTGTGCAAGCTATTGTGTGTTGTATCCTTTGCTTGCACTTGTTGTTGTTATTGTTAGCATCATATAGGTTGCTCACCTAGTTGCACATCTAGACAATCTATTTGTTGCTAAACCTAATTTGTGAAGAAAAACTAAAAATTGTTATTTGCCTATTCACCCCCCCTCTAGTCAACCATATCGATCCTTTCAGTGTCTCACTGATTCCGATTGTAAATGTAGCTCGAACCCAAGCAGTGTAACAAAATAATAACGATGACGAACATCTAGCCAAACAATTAATAGTAAAAGATAAACTAGCACACTAGATTACTTTCAAAAATGCAATAATAGCAGAGGCATTCTTAACATGCGCAATGATTCCCTTGGCCAAACATGATTGTAAACAAAAAAATCTCCAAAGTTATTAAATATATTGACGAGAGCAGAGCCAATACGACATATTGTCATTGTTGGCGAAGGGTTTGACGGCAGCACACACTTTCAAAGGTGACTGGACATCGTTGGATGGGGAAGGAGGAGCAGAAGAAAAGGCTCGACATCTTCTCCCCCGCCTCCACACAAAACTGATGCCAATGATGCTTCCATTTGCATGATCGGTGACTCGTGAGCACCATCACCTCCTGCCTATCTTTCCTGTTTCTTTATATGCCAATTCAGCAATCCTAGAATTGATCATCGCCACATAAAAATCATAATTCCCACCCCCAGACAAGTTATCGGTTAGGTATATGCAACATTAATGCAAAGACTGGAATGTGTGAAAAACTTCAATTTTCTCAAAAATATATATAATGTTTTCACTTATTAGCAACCGAGATCATCAAGGTTCTACTTTCGATTTTCAGGAGGTTGAGTTTCAGGTTAGACAATTGTCAGCGAAGGTATTCTAAAATCCTGACTTTTCTCTTAGATAGGGTCCATGCTCAAATGAGATTAATGCAATATCATTGACTATGTTTGATTCATTGGGACTTGGTAAAAATCTCATTCAAAGCTCGGTTTGCCGGAGACTCAAGAAAGTCTCAATCAACTATGTGAGGAACATACACCTGCGGGGAAAAAAGCTAAGACTCTCATACCATATGAACAGCGCAACTCTTGGAAATCAACATCAATATAACATAGCTAAGACCGATTCGTTCGTTGGATAGATCGAGCGAACCAGCCCACATAGGCCCCTTTAGCTTCCCCCTTCAGCTCCGAGGCCTCCAGTCCCAATTACAATTTTCTTTTGTACACAAAAGAACTTGCAAAAAAAGATATGAAAAATATACACTTTCTTATAAACGAAAATAGAGATTTTTTTATAAATGCCATGATCTGAAAAAGTTGAAAATTGACATGCTGTAAAAATAGAGAACATGTTTTCCATTGACAAAAAAAGCAAAAAATGTCATATCTTAATAAAATGCCATCTCTTAATAATAAAAAGGCCATCTCTTAAAAAATGCATCTCTAATATGAAAAAATGCCATCTCTTAATAATAAAAATGCCATCTCTTAATAAAAAAATGTAATTTCTTAAATAAATAAAAATGCCATCTTTTAATAAAAAATGTCGTCTCTTAATAAAAAGATCAAACTCTTACATAAATAAATAAATATCATTTCTTAATAAAAAATGTCATCTCTTATAATAAATAAAATGCCATGTCACATATAAATTTACAATATATTTGACATAGTATTTCAAAACACTAGGCATATGTGACATAGTTTTGAAATTTATAAACTTAGAGAAAATGCCATCTATTAAAAAAAGGAAAAAAAATGGAGGTCTTGGGATTCAAACCCAGGTGACCAAGGTAGATGCTTGCGCCGCCAACCAGTACACTGGCTCTAGTGTTTTGAAATATAGTCCACTTGCGGTTTTTCTTATAGCGAACTGTGTTTTGGAAATCCAACGTGGCTACGATCCTGTGCCAGGATTCATGCAAACGAATCCAACGACAGATTGGGGGGTCGCTGCGAAATCTGTCATAGCTGACGGTCGCCAGCTAACGTTTTTGTGTTCTTTTTTACCCTGTTTATGGTAAGATTACCGAAATTGATTTAGATTGATAACCCGGAGAGGTAGTCGGGGAATGTGTAGACAAGGTTGAAAATTTGTTTGCTTGTAAATCGACTGTGTAAAAAGTACTATCTTGGGATATTTTGTCAATGAGAACAAGGAGCTTTTTATATCTGCGAAATTTCCAAATGGAGTCAGAGCTTCATATATTGGCCGAAATAGAAAACTTCAAAACTCAAAATTTTCAGTTTCAAATTTTTTTGAAAAAATTACACATATGCCTATAGAGATAATGTACATGTTTTAAATTTTCATGTCAAAATTCGTTAAAATGAGAGCTATAAAATAATTGTGGCTTTTTAGCATATGTACTATCCATTCTCAATGTTCATAATTTTGTTTTCTTGTGCAGCTCGTAATTCAAGGTGTTTTGTCCTGAAATTTTACACGCGTATATTACATCTTTGTATACATGTGTTTTTTTTTTCAGTTTTTTTGAAAATTTTGAATTTTTAAAAACTAATGCCTTCATGGAGTTCGGTATGATATAACTACCGTTAGTCAAACTTACGTGACAACGCACACAATTCACACTGTTTAATCTAATATAAGGCTGGCCATGAACCGAACATTTCCCACATAAAAAAAGTATACATAATGATGGAATCTTGGTCTAGCCAGCTAGAAACGTCCTCCAGAGAAATCGATGGAGACATTTTAATCAAGCTTCACAGATGCATACACCATCATATCCTAAGTTGGAACTGCCGGGGAGGGGGGAACCCCCGGACAGTTCGTGATCTCGTGAGTCTAGTCCAGGCTCACTCCCCGAGTATCGTTTTTCTTTGTGAAACTAGGCAACCAAAAAATAAAATGAAGAGGTATCGTGCTAGGTTAGGCTTGAGTGGGTTTGATGCTTGTGATAGCGTTGGTCTTAGTGGTGGTCTTGCTCTGTATTGGCATGAGTCGTTGAGCCTCGATGTAAAAACCATTAATGATAGATATATTGATGCGTATGTGACTGCTGCGGCGGGTGAGCCACCTTGGAGGCTTACCTGTGTCTACGGCGAGCCACGGGTGTGGAGGATCGTCATCACATGTGGTCCCTCCTCCGTGATCTTCACCAGCAAGCCGACATGCCATGGGCCGTGGTTGGCGATTTTAACGAGGCCATGTGGAGCTTCGAACACTTCTCCGAAACGCCACGCTTGGCAGGTCAGATGCTTGATTTTCGTGATGTTCTTGAGGTTTGTGGTTTGGGTGATCTTGGCTTTGCAGGCCTGCCATACACATATGATAATCGGCGGGTGGGTCGAGCAAATGTGAAAGTTCGTCTTGATCGTGCCGTTGCTAGCAACACCTAGCGCGACATCTTCTCGGTGGCGAAGGTGGAGCATCTTGTGGCGCCGAGTTCGGACCACCTTGCCATTCTGCTGCGATGTGTTCTGGAGGAGCCCGTGCAGCATTCTGGTAGGAGGTGTCGACAGTATGAGGTGATGTGGGAGAGGGACCCGGCTCTCCCAGAGGTAATTATGAACACTTGGACTGATTTGGGTGCATTGCTTAACCTGGGTGACATTGCGGATGGCCTAGGTACTTTGATGAAAAAATTGCAAGATTGGAGCCGTAAAAAATTTGGTAATGTCATTAAAGAAGTTAACAAGTCTCGCTCACGTTTGGAAGAGCTTATGGCTATGAATGCAGATAGGAAGGAAATTCGGGAGGCCACTGATAGGATGAACGAGCTCCTGTATAGAGAAGAGATGCTCTGGATGCAGCGATCACGAGTTGCCTGGCTGAAGGAAGGTGACCGCAACACGCAGTTTTTTCATCGCAAAGCGGTATGGCGGGCGCGGAAAAATCGGATTAAGTCACTTGTGGATGATGCAGGAGTGGTCCATAAGGACCATGACGCCATGGCTGCAATGGCAACATCTTATTTCACTAATCTGTTTACTGCTGATTCAACTCTTTATGCGGATCCGGTGATTAATTTAATCAATACCCGTGTTACTGACCACATGAACGATGGGCTGTGTGCAGATTTTACGGACAAGGAAATATCAGATGCATTGTTTCAGATTGGGCCCCTCAAGGCACCGGGGCCGGACGGATTCCCTGCACGCTTTTTCCAGAGGAACTGGGCTGTTATGAGAGAGCAGGTTATTGCTGGGGTCAAGGAATTTTTTCGTACTGGTATTATGCCTGAAGGGGTGAACAACACGTCAATTGTTCTCATCCCCAAGGTAGATAACCCCGAGCGGCTCACGGAGTTCCGGCCTATCAGTTTATGCAATGTCATTTACAAGGTAGTGGCAAAGTGTTTGGTAAACCGGCTACGCCCTATTCTGGATGATATCATTTCGCCAGAGCAGAGTGCCTTTGTTCCGGGACGGATGATTACTGATAATGCATTGCTTGCCTTTGAGTGCACTCACTACATTCAGCAGGAAAAGAATCCGGACAAAAGTTTTTGTGCTTATAAATTGGACTTGTCTAAAGCTTATGATAGGGTTGATTGGATCTTCTTGGAGCGAATGATGCAAAAGATGGGTTTCGCTCGCCGTTGGGTGAACTGGATTATGACATGCGTCACCTCGGTGAGATATACAGTTAAATTTAATGGTACCCTCTTGGATTCATTTGCACCGTCGCGAGGGCTTCGGCAAGGTGATCCTCTCTCTCCTTTTTTGTTCCTCTTTGTGGCTGACGGTCTCTCGGCTTTGTTAAAGGATGGTCAGCAGAAGGGTGATTATACCCCTTTGAAAGTCTGCCGCAGAGCCCCAGGTATATCTCATCTATTGTTCGCAGACGACACTTTGTTATTCTTTAAAGCAGAGGAGGAACAAGCACGTAAGGTACATGACGTGCTTCTTACTTATGAGAGAGCTACAGGCCAGTGCATAAATCTGCAAAAATGTAGTGTATTGTTTGGGAAGTCTTGCTCGGACATCAACCAGGAAAGGGTACGTACAGTTTTGAATGTTGCTCTGGCCACTTTTGAGGAGAAATACCTAGGCCTCCCTACCCCGGACGGGCGCATGAACAGAGGAAAATTTCAGAACTTGCAATCAAGACTTCTGAAGAGGATTATTACATGGGGTGACACACTTTCTCTAGCAGGCAAGGAAATCATGATTAAAGCTGTGGCGCAGGCGATCCCCACTTATATTATGGGTGTTTTTAAGCTGCCGATGTCAGTATGGGATGATCTGAACAGGATAATACGAAACTTTTGGTGGGGCTCCAAAGAGGGCAAACGGAAAACTCACTGGATGGCTTGGCCAAAGATTCAGGCTCACAAGATGAGGGGCCGGCTGGGGTTTAGAGACTTCCGTCTCTTTAACCAAGCCCTCCTCGCGCGGCAGGCATGGAGACTCTTAATTAATCCTAACAGTCTGTGTGCGCAGGTTTTAAAGGCCAAGTACTACCCGGAGGGACGCCTCGAGGATACGGTCTTCTCTGGGAATGCGTCGCCCACATGGCAGGCCATTCAATATGGCCTCGAGCTCCTGAAAAAGGGCCTTGTCTAGCGAGTGGGCAACGGACGAAGCATCCGCATATGGCGGGATCGCTGGCTGCCCACGCAGCCGACGGGCCAACCTATCTCACAACAGGGGACGTGCAGACTCCGGCGAGTGGCGGAGCTCCTAGACGGCTCTGGTGCATGGTGCCAGGATGTGCTACGGCGATACTTTCTCCCGGTGGACGTGCATACCATCACCAACATCCGCACGTCCGCTCGCATCACCGATGATATTATCGCATGGGGTCCGGAGAAGAGCGGTATCTTCACCGTTCGCTCCGCCTACCGCCTTGCCATGGACGAGCGCGAACGTCCATTGGCGACCGCCACGAGCAGGGCACCGGATGGTCGTCGCGCCATCTGGAAGACCATATGGGGGTGCCCTGCTCCCCCTAAGGTACGCGTCTTCGCTTGGAGGCTCGTGTCCAACTCGCTTGCAACTTGGACCAATAAATTCTCTCGTCACCTCGAGCTTACTGATGTGTGTCCCCTTTGTGGTGTGGAACGAGAGGACGGTTTCCACGCGATGTGCAGGTGCCCCCTCGCAATGGAGCTATGGAGAGCTATGGCGATGGACTGGGCCATCCCAAAGGTGGAGAGCATAGCCAACACAGGTCCGGAATGGTTGTTCTCGCTGTTGGAACCTCTCCAAGATACCGCACGCATGGTTGTGCTCATGACCATGTGGCGTGCGTGGTACGTGCGTAACGAAGTAACCCATGGAAAACGCCCTCCGCCGACCGAAGCCTCTCGAAGATTCCTCCATGGTTATATAAATTCCCTCTTGTGTATCCATCAGTGCCCTCAAGGAGATATGGAAAGGGGCAAGATGGTCGTCCAGATGGGTGCTGCGGCTAGGCCTGAGGAGGTGAAGCAAAAGGAAGAGCTGCGTTGGGCGCTCCCGCGTCCTGGTTGGGCCAAACTTAATGTGAATGGGAGCTATGTGCCGGCAACAGGAGATGCAGGGGGAGGCATGGTGTTGCGCTCGGACAGGGGTGAAGTTATTTTCACCGCGTGTCGCGAGATTCGTACATGTGATAACAGTCTAGATGCTGAACTCGCGGCGTGCAGGGAAGGACTTGAGCTTGCCCTACACCGCACAGACCTGCCCATTGCTGTTGAGATGGACAGTACCGAAGCGGTCATGATGCTGAACGCTAGGTCGGCGGACCGGTCATCATCTCGTGTACTCGTCGAAGAGATTCAGAGGATGATCAGAGATGACCCCAGGGAGATTTCGATTACTGCTATTAGTCGTTCACAGAATAAAGTTAGTCATGCTTTAGCTGCGTATGGTCGTAGTTTGCCACGTACTGCTGTTTGGTTGGGCTCGTGTATGAGCGACTTTGTAAAACTCGTTGTGGCTGATTTGCCACCTTAAGTAATGGAAATCTTCCTTTTTCCCCGCAAAAAAAAAAAAAAAGATGCATACACCATCGCAGCAAAAGAATAGAGAACGCATGCATGCATAAAACCAAATCTCGACTGTCCTAGTGACTTTTTGGTCGTCTGAGAACAGAAACGGTGCAGCGCACAACAAAGCAATCTCCGTGAATGTACTTTTTCAGATCTTTGTCGCCGATGAAACAGATAAATCCCTCCTCTTGGCCCTTGTAGAAAAACTTCGAACACTTCTTCCGCACTACCGTCGACGCCTCGCCGGACTTGTCAAGCAGCGTGAATGCAAACTTCACCCCGACGCCTTCGAAGGCCTGTAGATTGCTCAGAAGCACGAGTTCAAGCGATAAACTCCTTGGGGAGAAGCGCACGGCCCAGTCGTACCCGCCGACGGCGAAGGTGTCAGACTGGAAGGACTCCCCAGGTCCGGCCATCTTTCGAGCGAAGGAGTAGTCTGCGACCTTGAAGTCGAAAACTCTGGTCGCAGCGACAGTGAGGCTCATGCGGTTTGGCTTCGCCATTGGAGAGCAGGTAAAGGTTGTTGAGCTGCTAGCTAGCCCTATCTCCACAGCAATGCTGAGCCATCGACTGCGCTGGTATAGCACTATAAATAGGTGACGTGGATACATCCATTAACAAGTCGTCGTGTACTGCTGCATTTACCGCGGTGTAAATACGCCAATGAATGGGAGCGTCCGCCTCTTCGGGACTCACCGGCGGCAAATTTGACAATTTTGATCCGTGGATGAAATCTCACAAAATAAACTGCCTCTAAAAAAATTTCACTCAGCTGACCTTTTTGAGTGGCGCCTGACACGGAGGCGCCACACCCTACGATGCAGCGCCTAGCTCGCAGGCGTTGCACTTCTGTCCAGCGTGGCAGCCCCGGGGCCCGCACCGAGCAGTGCAACGCCTCAGAGCTAGGCGCCACAAATGTAATGTGCAGCGCCTATCCCGTAGGCGTTGCACTGTCTGTTACTAGTTGGCTGGCTGGCCCCCCTCCCCCACTCCCCCCCCCCACACACCCCAACCCTCAAACCACCCCCACCCGAGATTTGCCCCCTCTCCTCCTTTCTCCCCCTCTCAAATCCTTCTCCAAATCTTCCAAATTTGAAGATTTTGTCCGTGGATTTCGAACTCAATCCCTCCCTCATGGTAATCTTCTCCGATCCCCTTGTTTTGATCCAAGAAATGTCAACAAATTGCTCATTTGTTGCTAGTTTGGGGAAACCCTAGTTTTTTATGGATCTAGAGATTTGTATGGAGATATGAGATGTTTGTTTGCCAATTTCCTATGATTAGGGTTGTTAGTATGTTAGGGTTATTCTTATGGGTGTTCTTATGTTGGTGCTAGGGTTAGGCTTGTTAGTATGTTAGGGTTAGGGTTATGGGTGTTGTTATGTTGGGCAAGGGTTAGGGTTGTTGTTTCATATCTATGTTAGGGTTTGTATTCCGTGTTAATCCTTGGATTAGTACTCATGGAAGAAATGTTACGTTTTGTTGTTTCAATGCTTGTAGGGATGGGAAGAACATGTGTGTTTGTTCATCATGGGGACAAAGACGCCTTCTTGAAAGGCAATATTGAACCGGACCCGGATGAGCTTGACATGGTGTTTGATAATAGTCCTAGCTATGCGGAGCTCTTGGAACAAGTGAGGAAAGATTTGAATTGGATGGACCCTAGTGATATCATTGAGTTGGAGGGAAGGCATAATGTTGGTTTTGGAATGCACATCTGTTGGAAGATAATGCGTGTGAACTCGGAGCAACGTTGGGTTGCATACAAGGAGACGGTGGCCGAATCACTAGACAAGGCTCTTGAGTTATTTGCAACGAAGAAGGTTGATTCAAGTTTGCATTTGGACTTGAACCGGAACCCCTCCCCTTTGGTTGCTAGTAGCCCCCCACCTTGAGCCGAGATGAAATTGTTGAACCTCTTTTGACCCAACAAGTGAGGCCAACATTGAGCCCATTTTCAAACAACCAAAATGAAGCTTTGCAAGAGGAGAATGATGAGTATGCGGACGATGACAATGAAGTTGATCTCCATGACAATAATGTGGGTGATCTCGACAGATATCATTTGCAAGAGATAATGGACCATTCCATCCGTTATTCCCGTGGCTATGCATCGGATTCGGATGACGAAGGTCCGAATGAAGAAGTGGATGAGGAGGGGTTCACGGTGAAGGAGGCCGAAGCTTTCGAGATGGTATTCGGGCGGGATCATCGAACTCCATTGTTCAAGGATGTTAGTCTCGCGGGTGAAGCCGTGGTAGATGGTGGCCAAGGTATATCTCTTGGGGTTAGGCCAAGATCTCACCGTGATTTGGAAGACGGCAAGAACGGGATTTCTCCCGGGTCTAAGTTCGAAACCTTCTTGGAATTGAAGATGTGGCTCGACAACTACTCGGTTACGCATTATCGTCCACACAAGGTGGTGAACTCGGACGTCAATGTGCGCTACACGGTTTCATGTGAAGATGAAAAATGTCCGTGGATTGTGCACGCAAGACCATGGAAAGGAGGTCCAACTTGGCACGTAGTGAGTTGTGTACCAAGTCACATGTGCCGAGGCAAAAGGGTGGATGGCAAGGTCGTGTCCCAAGACCATAGACAACTCACGTCCGAGTTCATCGCTTACAGGCTCTCCAACTCAATATCCACACTTCCAACAATGAGCATCCAACATGTCATGGACCTTGTGAAAGCCATCTTTCATTACAAGGTGAAATACGACAAGGCATGGAAGGCGAAGCAAGCCACATTTAAGATGTTGTATGGTAATTGGGAGGAAGCATACAACCGAATCCCTACGTTGTTGTTAGCCATGGCCGCCATAAACCCAAGCATGGTTCATGTGGTCGAGCCTCATGGGGAAAAAAACAATGGTTCATGACGGAAGGAAAGTCTGAGTATTTGGCCGTGCATTTTGGGCGTTCGAGCAATGCGTGAGGGCTTTCGAACACTGTAGGCCGGTCATCGCCGTTGATGGCACGTTCTTGACCGGACAATACAAGGGCACCTTGTTGGTTGCGATAGCAAGTGATGCCAATAACCGGGTGTTGCCATTGGCATTTGCTTTGGTTGAGGTGGAGAACAATGACAACTGGGAGTGGTTTTTGCGTCTTTTGAGGACGAAGGTGTTACCCGCTCAGAGGGAAATTTGTGTCATATCAGATCGGCATCAAGGAATTCTTAACGCGGTGGAGATTGACATTCCCGGGCATGCTCCGTTGCACCATCGATGGTGCATGAGGCACTTTTGTTCCAACTTCTATAGGGCATGTGGCCTTAAGGAGTTGGCCGATGATCTTGAAGATTGTTGTCTCGCTTTCTCCGACAAGCGGTTCGTCACTTTGTACAATAAATTGCTCGCACACAAAAAACTTGATCCCAGGGGTCAAGACTTTCTCAATAGGCACATTCAATACTGGAACAAGTGGGCACGTGCTTTTGATGAAGATGGCCGGAGATACGGTCAAATGACAAGCAATATGGCCGAATGCTTCAATAGGGTGCTCAAAGGTGCACGTGCATTACCCGTGACGGCAATAGTTCAATACACATTTAACAAGATGAATGCGTACTTTCTAAAGTACTCAATGGAAACGGATGCACAGATAGCGGGTGAGAACAAGCGCAAGTACAAGTACAAGTTCCCACCCAAGGTTGATGAATGGTTGGAATTTCAATCACGGAAGGCGGACTCACAAGAAGCTATACTATATGACAACGAAGATTGGAAGTACGAAGTGAAAGAGCCAGGAGGAACGACAAACGATGGCCGCCAACATGGAGGTTGGGCTTTCAAGGTCTTGTTAGCACGGTGTGATTGCTCTTGCGGGAGGCCATTGTTTCTTCATCTCCCATGCTCACACTTGTATACCGCCGGTCGCGTTAGGAATGTGGGCGTCAATCACCCCCTCACCATGAGGGAGTCGGAGTTCTCAATCATGACGGTCAAGAATACATGGGCTCCCTGCTTTCACCCATACTTTGACCAATCACAATGGCCGGAGTACCATGGACTTCAACTATGGCCGGATCCGGAGTTGAAGGTGGTTAAACGGGGTAGACGTAACACAAAGCGTCTTCGAGGCGACATGGACGGATGGGGACATGGTGGCCACCGCAAATCGAGCAACGACCAATTCCAAGAGCCTCGTGAGAGCTCCCGTTGTGGGGAAATGCAAAGGTCATGGCCACAACAAAAGAAAATGTACCAAACCAAAAAAGAGGTCAAAGACAAATGATGCAAGCACAAGCCAACAAGGAGCTACACAAGGTAGCCAACCAAGTGGTAGCCAATAAGTGCCAAGGCAAACAAGTGGTAGCCAACAAGTGCCAAGGCAAACAAGTGGTAGCCAACCAAGTGGTAGCCAACGAGTGCCAAGGCAACCAAGTAGTAGCCAACAAGTGCCAAGGCAACCAAGTGGTAGCCAACCAAGTGGTAGCCAAAGAGGATCTAGGCAACAAAGAGGGAGGCAACTAGGACTTACAAGAGGCCGTGGTGGTGGTAGAGCTCGTGGTGGTGGTCTAGGCCGTGGTGGTGGTAGAGCTCGTGGTGGTGGTCTTGGCCTTGGTGATGGTCTTGGCCTTGGTGGTGGACTTGGCCGTGGTGGTGGTCTTGGGCAAGGTCGTTATAGAGGAATGTTTGGATACCTCGATGGACCATTTCTGTATGTTGCTCACAAACTATAATGTTTCAATTTTCTTTTTTTTCCATATGTTCTTGTTGTCCTTATTGACTAATATGTTGCAATGTACATGTTCTTCAATTTGTTCTTATTGTCATTACTAACTATTATGTTTCACTCATTGTAGGTATGGCGGCTTCTCAACCCAACAAACCAACAATGAAGGGAGTGGAGGAGAAGGATGGCGAAGGTGAGATGGCGGGATGGTGGGAGAAGGCTGCGAAGAAGCTAAGAGAGGAGGATGCAGCCGCACTAGAGAAGAAGAAGCAAGAGGAGCTCAAAGAGAAGAGGATGGAACGAGAGAGAGGACTTTTTGAGTGCCGTGCTAGGGAGCAAGCGTTGAAGAGAAAATGTGAGGAGGCACAGAAGAAGCGTCTCAAGGATTTTCAAGAAAGAACCTTGAAACTTTGGGCATTTGAAGCTGAAAAGAAAGAGAGGGAGAACAAGATATTCATGGAGAGGGTGGTTAAGGAGGCTCACCGCATAAGGAAAAGGGAGGAGGAAGAAGAAGAAGCGAGGAAGAAGAAGAAGGGAAAGGGGCCTTGCTCTACGCAATAGAGCTATGTCATCTTCAATTTGCTTGTGGACTATGACCGTGTTATCCGCTAAACTATGCTCTTCGATTTGGTTGTGAACTACTATGTGTCATGAACTACTATGTATTTTGGACTCCTCCTCGATTTGGTTGTGAACTACTATGTGTCGTGAACTACTATGTATTTCCTCCTTGATTTGGTTGTATGAACTACTCCTCGATTTGGTTGTATGAACTACTCCTCTATTTGAACTAATATGTGTTATGAACTACTGTGTGCATATGTTGTCTTTCACAGTTCTCTGCTTGCCATAAATGCTACTACACATCATCACACTACTCTGTTTTGGTCTGGACATTTGTCCACATGTGCAACGCCTAAGGGCCAGGCGCCACACAGCGCAGTGCGGCGCCTTGGAGCTAGGCGTCACACAGTGGCACAAGCTATCCAGAGAGCAACAGAAGGTTGCAACCACTTCTCTGCCAAATTTTTTGCTAAGTGTTGGTGCCTAGCTCTGAGGCGTTGCACTGTACAGTGTGGAGCCTCTCGTCTAGACGCCGCACCAACACTTAGAATTTTTTCGGCCCTCAAACTAGGTGAAAAGTTTCTGTTGCTCTCTGGATAGCTCTACCCAGACGTGCAACGCCTCAGAGCTAGGCGCCACACCATGCAGTGCAACGCCTAGCTCCTAGGCGTTGCACGTCTGGGTAGAGCGATCCAGAGAGCAACAGAAACTTTTCACCCAGTTTGAGGGCCAAAAAATCGCTAAGTGCGGCGCCTAGCTCAGAGGCGCCACACTATATTGTGCAACGCCTCAGCAGAGGCGCCACACTATGTTGTGCAACGCCTAGCTCTGAGGCGTTGCACAATATAGTGTGGCGCCTCTGAGCTAGGCGCCGCACCAACACTTAGTGATTTTTTGGCCCTCAAACTGGGTAATTTCAGGCACATTTTCAATAGTTATACATATACTTGCATCACAGAAAAAACAGTAATGATCATCATTATGACATTTTCAACACCTCTTCAACTTCAACAAACACAACATTACTAAGAGTGACCATCACTTCAAGTTCAACATTACTAAGAGATACAATCACTTCAAGTTCAACATTACTAAGAGCTACCATCACATCAAGTTCAACGACATAGCAATTTTGACATAAGAAAACGCCCACTAGGCGAGTTACATAACAAATTGAGGACGACGACTAGTTTCTTCCGCACTTATTGGCTCTTCCCCCCTCCTGGCGGATATCTTCTTTGTCTTCGTAGCACGAGCAACCGGCTCTGGCTCTGGCTCCGGTTCCTCCACCTCATCCACATAGTCATCCAAAGCCGCCATCCGCGAGGTGCCGACCGTCCTCTTGCCTCTTTCGGTGAAGTCTTCGGGTGTGTATTTCTTGATTCCCCTCCTAGGCTTTAACATGTATGCTGACCGAACTTGATAGGTCTCCAAGGTCATGTCATCAGCAACCTATTACAAAAACAAACGATATGGAAAAGACTGTGTGTGAGGATAAAGTTAGCAATGCATCAATAATTGAATATATGCTATTGGCATACCTCTTGGGTGACCACACCCACATCCTCATCCTCCAAAGGAGCACCATGGCCAGAAGTGGGATATGATGGTGTCGCCGACCTAGACCGCTGAGGTGATACATATTTGGGGTCACGACAACTGACAAGGTTTGATAACCGCCTTAACCTTTGGCCCTGGCGCTGCAACATGTACAAGTGAATGAGATATCGAACATAGCAAGACATGTTACATGGACAATTGAAGGAGATGTGAACCTTAACGAATGCTTGAAGTGCACCTTCCCCATCGCTTTTCCCAACCGGGGTTGTCTCCAGAATAGTCTCGGTCTCATCAGCTGATTTTTTGATCTGGGTACGCTATGAACATAAACGGCATTAATGTGTTAGGCAAGAAAAGATGTGAATAGTGCGAATGCGAAAGCAAAGAGGGAAATACCACAAAGTTCATCATTGGAGCTGAAGGGACTCGGGTTCCTTCCCTGACTAATTTGTTGTACTGGTGCTGGGCTAGCTCATCGAAGACGGTGGGATCTTCCAAAATCTCCTAATTATACACCGGCTTGCATATCTCCAAACGGGTACTTGCAAGAAACCATGTGAGGTAGTTGTTGAACGCGATCGGGCAGTGCTCATGAAGCTGGGATCGTTTTCCAGCCTTAGCTTGCTCCACACTAAGCACGAACTATATGATATACTTCCTGTGATGCTTGTCCCAGTCCTTGATCTTCCGCTGCTTTCTCCTATCCAACCTGCAAGTTAGAAAACAAAATATTAGCACCATCGAAACCGCCGAGAAGCTGCTAAGTGCTCAAGGTTAATTCTATCATACGTGTGTAGCAACTTGTCCGTGTCCTCCCACTCCGGCGGGTGTGGCTGGAACAAACCAAACTACCGGTACACCCGATGTGGCATGTGAAGCTCAACCGCCCAGTTGCATATGAGTGGGCACCGCATATGCCAAAGATCCATATCCCTAAGGCACATCGGATTCAGCACAAACTCTCTAGGGTTACCAAAACTATCCCCTTTTCCATACGACTCCCATTCCACCTGCAACATAGCACAAAATGCAAAATTGATTTCGAGTTACGATAAAAGCATGAGAATCACTTATGCAATGTCGAGTCACCTGCTCAGCCGTAATCGTGTCCATCTTGCTCGTGTACAACTTGTACATGACCGAGGGATCATCCGTCGTCTCATTTAACACATCCCACTTGTAAGCCCAAGTGGGCAACCATAGTGGGTCGTCTTTGTCGTCCCAATCCTCGTACTTCACGGTCTTCGGTCGTCCAACCGGCAATCGCTCCCAGCTCCATACAGAAAGTACGAGCATAGAACCACCAATACCTCCGTCCTTTGAGGTCCTACAACAGGCTTCATCCAACTACACATAGAAGAAAACGCGGTTCAATTAACAGGAAGATCGCATTGATAATGTACCAATGAAGTGAAAATAAACAACTACCTACCTGTCTATATAAGTAAGCCAGTGTCGCCGAACCCCAACTCCATTTGCTATCGAAGACGGTCAATGCCTTCAGCCACATCCATGGAGCATTCTTGCCTGTGCCATCAGCAAACATAGTCCTGGATATAACGTACCACATGTAGACACGAGCATATGTCTTGACCTCATCCTCATTATCTTCCTCAGGGCAAGAACCAAAGTTCCATGCAATCTAGGTGAAAGGAGCACCGGCTGCGACTCTTTCCTTCTTCTTGTCTTCTGCTTCTGGTTCCCGATGCTCTGGAGGAACCATACCGATAAGGGCATGCATCTGCTCGCGCCACCCATCAGAATCGATGCTCATACAAAGAGGATTCCCCTCGATAGGAAGACCAGCGATCATAGCAATATCCTGGAGCGTCACGGTCATCTCCCCAGTCCGAAGATGGAAACTGTGTGTCTCCGGCCTCCAACGAGCAACAAGGGCGGTGATTGCTGCAGCATTGAGGGGTGGCGTCGACCGGCTGACCAACTGAATGAAAGGGAGGAGTCCTGTCTCCCTTACGTATGGTGTGTACCGCTCATCATAGTGCATCCCCCCAAGGGTGACCCCGTGAGACCGAATCTTCAGAGGTGCAAGCTCCTACAAACATGCAAATCAGAATATTACATATGGGGCATTTGTGTTTGAAATAAACACAAAATTCAAAATACCAACAACTTTGCTTATTACCTGCTGCTCCACCGACATAAAGTACGACCGGTGTCGAGTGTCCCAGTGATCATCGAGAAGCCAAACCATCCTAACAATTTCAAACAAAGCATTCTTGTCAATACGAATACCTTTTCAATACAAATATACTAAACTAGGCCTACTATATGCAAGATTCAAAGCATATGTATCCAAAGCATTCTTTTCAATACGAATATAATTTCAATACAAATAAACTAAACTAGGCCTACTTCATGCAAGATTCAATACAAATATCTTTTCCATAGAAATAACATGTCAACCTATGTATCCAAAGCATATCTTTTCAATAGAAATAAACTAAACTAGGGTTGCAAAATAATAAAAATCATCTACAAATTTTAAAGTCCGACAAATCTATATACATGCAAGATTCTAATCTAATCAAACAAGGGTTCCCCAAATCTTCAAAATAAGATACATTTTATGGATAGAAAGAAGGGGATCGGAGGAGAGTACCTTCTAGGATGGATTGGTGACGAAATCCACGGACCAAATCGTCAGATCTAAAGGATTTAGAAAGGAGGATTGATAGGGGGGAGAGGAGACAGCGGCCAACGCGATCCTTCTGTAACTGAAGGATCGGGTGGGTGGGGGAGGGCTAGCGCGGCGGCTGCATCTAAGGCACAGTGCAACGCCTACGGGATAGGCGCTGCACATTACATGTGTGGCGCCTAGCTCTGAGGCGCTGCACTGCTCAGTGTGGGCCCCTGGGCTGCCACGCTTGACAGAAGTGCAACGCCTGCGAGCTAGGCGCTGCACCGTAGGGTGTGGTGCCTTCGTGTCAGGCGCCACTCAAAAAGGTCAGCTGACTGAAATTTTTTTAGGGGCAGTTCATTTTGTGAAATGATTTCATCCACAGGTCAAAATTGTCAAATTTGCCCTCACGGGCAGCTGGTTGCTCCGTTGGTCAGTTGACGAGCCGAAATCATAAAGTTTGACTCGAAGCTCAAAACATTGACTATGGGTCCCGATTTTCGTTTTGGGTTGGATGTTTGAAGCACTCTCAAATATGCGTGTTAGAGATATATTTGGTAGTTAGGCTATTCATAGTGGGGAGTATCATATACTAGTATCATGCATATGATATTAATGTATGATACCTTCATAGTGCATAGTATCATAGAGTACTATCATAGATGATCATATTTATTGCTATGCATGATACAAAATAGCATAAAATTTAACATGATACGGTATTTACCTATGTTACTCTAACCCTCTTTACCTTCTTTAATTCTCTTTCATATCAACATGTTTGCTATTCCCGAGTGCATGATACCGCCTAAGATACCACCACTATGGCCAGCCTTAAATATTGTCCGAGATTAGATAGGAATTGTTGACATCTTCTCTTTAGGAGTGGTCTTTCCCATTAAGTCTTGTATACTCAATATATACTCGTCTTCGAGGCTCAACCAGGGTCTGACTATATCACAAGAACAAAAAAAATGCAACTGATGCAGTGCGCCGTACAAGATTAGAACTCGCGATCACACACTAGTCTGCGCACGCTCGTGCCACTCCAACCAATAGCTATCATTGATATTTAGAAAGAGGGGAGATATAAGAACATAGCAGAGCGTCGAGATTAGAAGACAATCTTGCAATTTGTTGAAACCTTTATTTTTTGCAAATTATGAATAATTTTATAATGTCGAATATTTTCTAAAACACAAACAATTTGAAAAATTTGATCAGTCTTTTTAGAATGTGAATAAACTTTGTAGTTCCGAACATTCTTTTAAGAAAATGTTTACATAATGTGAAAAAAGGTTAGTCCCAGTTGCATGTTGAGGTGGGCTTGCAAGTGGGACAATTGAAACAAAAAAACATCGGGCCCAGCAGCAGCAGCAGTATTTAAATTCTCTGGACATTTTTCAAACCAGTGAATAAAATATAAAAATTCTGCAACATTTTTGAATTTGTAAACAAAACTTGAAAATGATATTGTACGACGCACTGCATCAGTTGCAAATTCAAAAAATTGTGTTCACCAATTCAAAAAATATTTGATCTAATTTTTTTTAACGTGAACAATTTTCGAATTGGTGAAGAAACTAGCCTTATATACAAAAGGATATGACTCAAAAGGATGTGTCTCATTTTTACACATTCATAAAATTGACGAATGTTCATAAGATTCGTTAGACTGAAGTTGCAAGTCGAGGGTGGACTTGCGATTGGGACTAAGAAAGATCAGGCCCCAGTTGCACGTAGAGGGTGGAGTTGCAAGTGGGACAAAAAAAGTTGGCCTTGGTTGTGAGATAGGGGTGGACTTGTAATTGGTACAAAAAAAGGTCAGTCCTAAATTGTGAGTCGAGAGTGGACTTGCAATTGGGACAAAAAAAGGTCGGGCCCAGTTGCGAGTTGAGGGTGGACTTGCAGCTAGAAAAAAGAATATTGGTGCCCAGTTGCGAGTCGAGGGTGAGATTGCAACTAGGACAAAAAGATCGGGCCCCAGTTACGAGTCGATGGTGGACTTGCAACTGAGAAAAAAAGGTCATACCACGGTTGCGACTCGAGGGTGGACCTGCAACTAGGACAAAAAAAAGGGTCGGGTCCCAGTTGCAAGTCGAGGGTGGGATTACAACTATGGCAAAAAAAGGTCAGGCTCTAGTTGCGAGTTAAGTGTGGACTTGAAACTGGAAAAAAATGTGGGCCCCAATTGCGAGTTGAGGGTGGACTTGCAATGGGGCAAAAAGGCCGGGCCCTAGTTGCGAGTCAAGGGTGGATTTGCGACTTGGGCAAAAAAAGGTCGGGGCCGAGTTGCGAGTCGAATGTGGACTTGCAACTTGACAAAAAAAAAGTTGGCCCCAGTTGCGAGTCAAGGGTGAGCTTACAATTACGACAAAAAAAGATCGGGCCCTAGTTGCGAGTCAAGTGTAGACTTGTAACTGGAAAAAAGGCTAGGCCCAATTGCGAGTCGACGGTGGACTTGCAATTAGGACAGAAAAGATTGGCCCCAGTTGTGAGTCAAGGTTGGACTATCAACTAGGACAAAAAAGGCCGCCCCAGCTGCGAGTCGATGGCGGACATGCAATTAGGACAAAAAAAGGTTAGACCTCAGTTGCGAGTCAAGGGTGGACTTGCAATTAGGACTCAGAAGACTAGGCCCCGGTTGTGAGTCGAGCGTGAACTTGGAACTGGGACAAAAAAGTTTGGGCCTCAGTTCCGAGTCGATGGTGGACATGCAACTAGGACAAAGAAAATTTGAGACCCAATTGCGAGTCGATGGTGAACTTGCAACTGAAACAAAAAAATGTTGGGGCCTAGTTGCGAGTCAAGGGCGGGATTGCAACTGAGACAAAAAAAGATCTGACCCTGTTGCGAGTTAGGGGTGAACTTGCAACTGGGATAAAATAGACCGGGCTCCAAATTGTGAGTCAATGATGGACTTGCAACCGAGAAAAAAATGAGAGAAAAATTGGTCGGACCCATGAAGGTAGACTTACAGCGGCGCCCCGGCCACGATAGAACTTCTTTATTCTTGTCTCTTCCAATTCTACGTCGCAGTCTAGAAACAACATAGGGAACAGGTTGCCTCTGGGCTATGATAATGGGCCGGCAAAACCGAAGCCAAACATGCCTAGGCCAACAACATGATACGCAACAAACAAACAACGATAAGCGAGGCGGAAGATAAAGCGCCTGTACAAAAATCATAAAATAATAATCAAACAACAACAAACTTAGATGAGACATCGTTTTTAAAAGTTGTGAATTTGAAATATACTTATGACACTTAAAAAATCATGGTTTTTAGGACAAAAAAAGAAAAGAAAAAACAAAAGTATAAAGCCCAATTCTTTGTTGGGGAAAACAAATAAGAGTGAGTGTAGAGAATGAAGAACAGGAAATACTTGAAAAAAATGCCCGCCCTGACTCTTCCAATTCTTCCCCGGAGCCCGCTTGAAACAAACCCATAAAGAGGACCACTATCCACATGCACACAAACAAAAAAGAGCAGCTAGTCCAGACACAGACACAAACAAAAAGATCAGTCCCACATGCACACTTAACACAATCAATAAGTCGCGCGCGCACACAAACATTGGAAGGAAGTCACGTGCAGCGGGCGATCACAAAATTTTGCACGAAAATTACAGCTTTAGATCGCGTGGTGAAAAACACCAATGTGAGTTAAATATATCTCATCTAGATGTGACTTACTAAATCTGAAAAAAATCCATGGATTTTAAACAAAAAATAAGAAAGAGAAAATAAAAACAATAAAAAAAGGAAATAGGAAAGGAAAAACAAAAAGTAAAAAAAGAAACAGAAAAAAAGATAGAAACCGAAGAAGGCAAGCACGTTAGACCCCTCTTTTATGAGTCCAACACCAGATTAATCTAGCCGCTTTCTCCTTTGTACTCGTGGACAGATGGGAAGAAGAAAATACACAAGAAACAGACCCAAACATATGTTGGGACCATGGGCCAAATAAAAAACAAAGATGAATGTGGCACACATACGGGGCAAAGGAAACAAAACAAGGATGACGCGGGACGCAACAAGCGATGTAAATCAAGCCTTGCACGAAAAAAAAGTAGCAATAGATCAGACGGTCCTAATTTTTTAATGTGAGATAATATTTTATATCTAGATGTGAAATAGCAAAACTGGCTTAATAACATCATCCAACGCATTACGTCAATCCTCTTCATCTGTTACTTCTAATATGGTATCAGTCTAACCGATCCAAACCTTAGCCGTTGTCATGGGAACGATTCCGACAATAGAGAGGGGTAGTGTAAGGGAGAATGATCTATCGAGATGCAAATGGGTGACACAGTGGTTTTAGCGAGTTCGGGCCTCTCATGGTGGAGATAACAACCCTACGTCTCGTGCTCCGGAGAGGCTTTCCTTTATCTGTCATGAACACAGAGTTACATGGTGTATTTGAGAGAGCGAGGAGAACAGATCTCCATGTCTGAGCTATGTCTTGAGAATAGTGGTGAGAGAGATGAGAGCAAGGGGAAGAAAATGAGAGAAGAATGAGCCCCCCTAGTCTAGTGGTGGGGTGGCTTATATAGAGTGCGCCACCCCCTCACCTCCTATGTTACAAAGTGGGGTATTGATGCCGTAACGTCAGATGATGCTTCGACTGCCTTGTCGACTGTTGGTCTTCACATATCCGAGTGAACCATACGACCGAGTGGTTGACTGTCTTCCGAGTGGATGGTACGTTGATATGTCTGAGTGGATAGTACATCTGTATGAGATTTATCTAGACCCACCTGATGTGTGGACCCCATGCTTTAATATATTTTGACCCTTCGTGGGCCTACCTGTTATGCGTGTCCCCAACTTTAGCCCTCGAATCGGTTGTGATTTTGCAGAACGAGTTTGTGAAAGACACAATTTGGCCCGAGTGATTACGGAAATACTCGGTACCCGTCATCGTGCTTTCAGACAACCAAGGTTTGAACAAAATCTCAATGGATTCTGGCCCTGTGCTTCCCGACTGATCTGGGGTAAGTGCCCGCGAGGAGCAACTTGGTGACATTCGTTCATCTCTCGGAAGAGGTTTACTCATGATCAGAGTATGGGTGTGTCATTAAATCCGGGCAACAAGATTGACGCATGGACTGCTCTCTCGGAGAGATGCCATTCTTATCCCGGAGGAACGTCAATACGAGTCAGTTCTAGATCCAAACTTTTGAGTTTCATGCTTTGAGTCCTAGAAGAAGGCTCAAAACAGGTCCACAGAGGAGCGTTAAACTCACCTTATAGCAACATTTTTTTGTTAGTCGACGGGAGCCTTAGAACTTGTTTGTTTGTTATTTGTCACTCGGACTGGTCAGGCCGTACCGAGTGGAGATTACTCCAGTGGGGGCACGCTGAGTGCACCCACTGGGTGTAGTCCCCGAGATCGCCGTCGACTATGGGCAGTCGGCGGGGGTCTGAGAGAACTAAAAATCTTCTTAGCTGATACTGATCGAACTTGTTCCTCTCCGACTCGGAGGTCGAGTAGTACTTGAGGATCTGGTATTGGTCTAGCTTGTTTCTCCTCGACTCAGAAGTCGAGTAGTACTTGAGTGATCTAGAGCTGGTCTTGCATCGAGTAACAGATTACTCATAATTTTGTTTTATGGGTGCGCGATGAGTGCACAGGGTGTAGCCCCCGAGACTTCGACTGATTGCTGGTAGTCGGTTGGAGTCTTTAGGGTTTTTTGTACTTGAATGTTGGTGCTGGACTTGATCGAGCAAAATGTTTCTTTCTGAGTTCTCTTCTAGTGGCGGCACGCTGAGTGTACCCACTGGGTGTAGTCCCCAAGCCTCTGTCGGACTAGATGAGTTTGGCAGAGGGTTTAAGTCTCCTGGTAAACCTCCATGCAGTCGACACGATAAATATCTTTTAGTCTGAAATTGAGTCAATCGGATGGATCTTCAGGCGCTTGGCATGGTAAATAAGCTCAGCCTGGAGCTGAGTCAGTCGGACTGATCTTCGTGCACTTGGCACGGTAATTAAATTCAACCTGGAACTGGATGAATCAAGCGAATCTTCATGCACTCAGCACGATGAATGAATTCGGCCTTGAAACCGCCGACTGTAGAAAAAAGCTGGACACTCCAGGGAGTAATCATTCCAGTAGTACTTCTTACATTGACCGTTAGCTTTTGCTCTTGCCCACCAGACAGTCGGGTTGGGACCGGGTTGGAGACAAAGAGTGAGCATTAGGTATTGAGAGTATTTTATGAAAGAATAGAAAGCCGGGTGAGGAACATGCCGACTGATGGCGCTCCCATAGGTTTAACCCCCGAATCAGTTGATGTTTAGTACAATGAGTTTACTACAAACTTGATCTGGCCCGAGTGTTGCGGGGGCACTCGGCACCTGTCGTCAAGCTTTAGTCAACTACGATTTGAACAAAACTTCAACGGATTCCGGACTATACGTTTTCCGATTGATCGGATTGGGTCGATTGCTGGCAAAACTTCGTGGCATTCATATGTCTCTCAGGAGAGATTGACTAGAGGTCCAAGTGAGGACATGCCATGAAACCCGAGTGATGACATCGGCGCGTGGGCTGATTCTCCGGAGAGACACCACTCACTATCCAGGGGAACGCCAGCGTAGGTCATCTCTGAGTCCAAGTTTGTGAAACTGACGCCTTGGAGCCTAGAAGAAGGGCCAAGTGTATCCGTAGAGGAGCGTCATTTTCACCCTTTTGCATGAAAGGGGGATTTGTCCGAGTGGACGTGCTTCCCGACTGATCGGGCTATGCTGACTGCAAGGAAAAACTTGGTGGCACTCCTATGTCTCCCGGAGGAGATAGACTAGTGGTCCGATGTGGACGTGCCATGAAACCTGAGTGGTGAGGCTAGTGTGTGGGATGACTCTCCGGAGAGAGGCCACTCATTGTCCCGGGGGAACACCAGCACATGCCATCTCTGAGTCCAAGTTTGTGAAACTGACACCTTGGAGCCTAGAATAAGGGCCAAGTGTATCCGTAGAGGAGCGTTGTTTTCACCCTTTTGCAGTCCTGAAGATGACTCCAGGTAATGATTTGGGCGATCGTCCGAGTGGACGGAGCTACCCTTATAGATCTTCGGTGGACCGAGCATGTATGGTCAGAAAAATATTCCTGATGTGATCAACAGGTTGATCAAATGGGCGTAACCCCTGAGGGCGGCATGGCCCACAACTGTGCGTAGCCCCCGAGTGATGCTCGAAAGAGGTAAGCTTGCTATAGAGTGCGATATGAGGTTTGATCATATGAGTAACTTAGTCGTTCCCGTGTTGGGGGTGTAGTGGTGAAGACATGTCCAACTGATGGTGACGTGCGGGGCAGCCGAGGGGCGAGGATGTGTACAACCGAGTGATGACGCGCGGGGCGGCCGAGTGGTGAAGACGTGCACAACCGAGTGGCGATGCGCGAGGCGACCGAGTGGTGAAGACGTGCACAACCGAGTGGCAACGCGCGGGGCGGCCAAGTGATGACGTGCGAGGTGGCCGAGTGAAGGACTACGTGTCCAGCCAAGTGGTGATGTGCGGGGTGGCTGAGTGACGACACGCGGGGTGGCCGAGTGACGACGAGGGGGCAGCCGGGTGAAAGACTACGTGTCCAGCCAAGTGGCGACACATGGGGTGGCCGAGTGATGCTGGCGTGTCCAACTGAGTGACGATGTGCGGGGCGGCCGAGTGACGGCGCGCGGGGCAGTCAAAGTGAAGGCGTGTCCCACAGAGTGGCGACGCGCAGGAGGCCAAGTGGTGGAGACGTGTTGAATTGAGTGGCAATGCGCGGGGCGGCCAAGTGACGGCGCGCGGGGCAGTCAAAGTGAAGGAGTGTCCCACCGAGTGGCGACACGCAGGAGGCCAAGTGGCGACACGCAGGGCGGCCGAGTGGTGTTGATGGTCCTCGGAGGAGTCAGTCGGATGCTTTCAAAGCTAATGTGGCACGTGGTCGGTGTAGTGTACTTGCGACGCAACAAGACCGGCACGACAACTGAGTCTGGGTAGGAACAAAGATGGCGTGCAGAGCATCTGAGTGATTATGTAACTTGTCAAAGTGGCGGATCCAAATGCAGTTGTTGAAGTGAAGGATCTGACTGGTGTTGAAGTACTCAACCACTCAGGAGAGTGTGATTCCGAATGGGCTGTAGCCCCCGAGAGCGGCGTAGCCCCCGAGAGCGCACTACAGGCTTCGACGGTGGACCTGTCTGAACCCGGGAAATACAATTTTGAATTCACCCAGTCGGGCTCGGGTAAAGGTGAGGAGCAGCTTTCGTGTGGTGTTTGAAAGAGGCAAACTCGTAAAGGAGTGAAGTATGCCGTTCTAATTATAAAAGGGACTTATCTGTCTCATGCCCAACGAGATGACTAGGTCTATGCCGGAGTGGTCAGACGGATGTGTTCGAAATCAACAGAGTGACAAGGTTGGTGTTGCGGTGCGCTAGGACCGGTACGGTGACCGAGTCCGAGTAGCGATGAACTTGGCACATAGGGCCGTCGAGTGATCACGTAACTCGTGTATAAAAAATAGCACAAGCCAACGTAATAATTTCTCGAGGAAATTTGATGTGTGCTGAAATGATTTGTGTAAGTAACACCCATAGACACCCGCTGGGTATGCGAGGGGCTTGCTGGTTCAGAACCAACAAGAGTCTAGAAGAGCGAAGGAATTGATCGAACTTGATGAAGTGAATGATCCAACTTGATGTGTTAGAGCGCCGGACTCAAATAAAAGGTAGTGTAGTGTTCCGACTGAGTTGCAGTCCCCGAGGACCGATGCAAACTCGAAATGAAGAACACATGGTGTTCGTGAATGACGTATGCGTCAAAATGGAAGTTGGACTCGGGAGTCAAATAACCAGTACTAAGCAAGTATGTGAAAATGAGCAACCAAGAGTAGAGGTACACTCGGCGGCGTGGCCTCCGAATGAACGTGATGTGTGAATTACGGGATACTCGGGAACACGGAAATAACAGAATGTAGTGCATGTAGAATGACTTAGCTGTCTGAAGGCGCGCGAGTGGCCGAGTGGTGAAGATGTGTTCAACCGATGGCGGTGTGCGGGGCAGCCGATTGATGTAGATGTGTCTCACCGAGTGGCAATGCGCGGGGCGGTCGAGTGGTAAGGATGTGTCCAACCAAGGGCGACGCGCGGGGCGACCGAGTGGTGAGGACTAAAAGGTTCTCCGAATGATCGGATGTTGTTGATCGCCGAGCAAAACTTGGTGGCATTCATATGTCTCTCGGAAGAGATAGACTTGAGGTCCAAGTGTGGACATGCCATAAAAACCCGAGTGACGACGCCGGCGCGTGGTCTGAGTGTCTGACTCTCCGGAGAGATGCCACTCCTTATCCCGGGGGAACACCAGCGCAGGCCATCTACGAGTCCAAGTTTATGAGGCGTGCACCTTGGACCCTAGTGGAAGGGCCAAGTTAACCCGCGGAGGGGCGTCAAGCTCATCTCATAGCGATCCTAAAGGTGACTTCAGTCGGGTGTTTTACGTGTCCGAGTGCACAGAGGGTGGTCAGTCGGACTGATAGACATCCTTTCAGAAAGGAACTGTGGGCAATCGATCGGATCGATTCGTCGCGGAAATTCCGGGTGAGGCCTAGCCCAACCGAGTGGCAACGCACGGGGTGGCCGAGTGGTGAGGACGTGTCCAACCAAGTGACGACGCACGGGGTGTCCAAGTGATGAAGACGCATCCAACGGAGTGGCAATGCATGGGGCGTCCGAGTGATGTAGACGCATCCCGCGGAGTGGCGACGCACAGGGCGTCCAAGTGATGAAGAGGCGTGCCACGGAGTGACGATGCATGGGGCGTCCGAGTGTTGTAGACGCGTCCCGCGGAGTGGCGACGCACGGGGCGTCCGAGTGATGTAGACGCATCCCGCGGAGTGACGATGCATCCGAGTGATGTAGACGCGTCCCACGGAGTGGCGATGCACGGTGCGTCCGAGTGATGTAGACACATCCTGTGGAGTGGCGACGCGCGAGACGTCTGAGTGATGTAGACGCGTCCCGCGGAGTGGCGATGGACGGTGCGTCTGAGTGATGTAGACGCTTCCCACGGAGTGACGATGCGCGGGGTGTCCGAGTGATGTAGATGCGTCCCGCGGAGTGGCGATTCACGGTGCGTCCGAGTGATGTAGACGCGTCCCGCGGAGTGACGATGCGCGGGGTGTCCGAGTGATGTAGACGCGTCCCGCGGAGTGACGATGCACGGTGCGTCCGAGTGATATAGACGCATCCCGTGGAGTAGCGACCTGCGAGACGTCCGAGTGATGTAGACGTGTCCCGCGGAGTGGCGATGCACGGTGCGTCCGAGTGATGTAGACGCATCCCGTGGAGTGGCGATGCGCGAGATGTCCTAGTGATGTAGACGCGTCCAGCGGAGTGGCGATGCACCGGGCGTCCGAGTGATGTAGACGCATCCCACGAAGTGGCGACGCGCGAGACGTCCGAGTGATGTAGACGCGTCCCGCGGAGTGGTGTTGCATAGGGCGTCCGAGTGATGTAGACGTATCCCGCGGAGTGGCGACGCGCGAGACGTTCGAGTGATGTAGACGCGTCCCGCGGAGTGGCGTTGCACGGGGCGTCCGAGTGATGTAGACGCATCCCACGGAGTGGCGACGCGCGAGTCGTCCGAGTGATGTGGACGCGTCCCGCGGAGTGGCATTGCACGGGGCGTCCGAGTGATGTAGACGCGTCCTGCGGAGTGGCGACGCGCGAGTCGTCCAAGTGATGTGGACGCGTCCTGCGGAGTGGCGTTGCATGGGGCGTCCGAGTGCTGAGGACGGGTCAAGCTGAGTGGCGACGCGCGGGGCGGCTGAGTGATGACGCGTCCATCTGAGTGACGACACGCGGGCGACCGAGTGCTGAGGACGGGTCCATCTGACTGGCGACGCGCGGGACGGCCGAGTGATGACGACACGTCCAGCTGAGCGACGGTGCGCGGGCAGCTGAGCGATGAAGACGCGCCGAGCGACGACGCATAGGTGGCCGAGTGAGCTCAGGTAGTGAACTTGAGTCTGTATCCAAGTGGATTAATCTGTGTGAACTCTGAACGAATCGGGTTCGCAGCTGTGCGAGTGAAAGATCCATCGGGTGATCCTGCAAGTCACTAGCAAGCACGACCAGGAAGTTCAAGGCCTGATGGTCAGTCATACATGCATGCATGTACGAATTAACTGGCGCAGAACCGGCGGAAGTAGTGGAAACAGCTGGCCTGTTCTGGCCATAGCAATTAGATAGAAGTGACATTAGTAATCCTCATCAATTGGCCGCTTAATGAGGTAGCCAATTAATCTGACGTTGGAGATCACCACGCCCTTCCGTTTCCTGTACTCGCGCGCATTTACCTGCATGCATGTAATCAAGGAGGAGATGGCCCACTCACCTTGCATGGTTAAAGGAGAAAGGGCCATGACTAGCAGCTGGCGACGGAGGGAAGAACCGCAACGCACGGAGACGTGACCGGCTTCCTATTTCTGCGCCGCGCCGGGTCTGCACGTATGCTGCGGCGACCATGTCCAGGTAGCTGATCAGGGAGGAGTGCATCGCGCCTGCGACGCCGGCGGGAGGGGCGCGGTTGACTTGGTGGAGGCGTCGGTGGTCAGTGACCGAGAAGACAGGCGACAACGGACTGGCCAGGTCGGGGGCTCGGCCTTCATGACGCTCGTCCGAATGGTGCTTGGTGGCGCGCGGCGGCGCTGTCGCCGTTGCTCGCACTTTTTGGTTCATATGAAGAAGATGATGCGGCCATCCTCCTCACCTGTTTGATGCGGAGAAGATGGTGCGGCCGTCCTCCTCGTCTTGTATCTTCTTTCCTTTTCAATTGATCGAAACTCCATGGGACTCGCATGAGCGCGTGTACATACGAAAAAAACAACCATTGTTAGATTAAAGATCGATTGTAAAGTAAAAGACACGTTTGAATGGAACTTCCCGATTCCTCTGTACGAAGAGTGTCATGTCTCTTCGGTGAATGGAGCGATGTCTGGAACATCCTGAATCAAATTCTCCATCGATGATTGTTGATCGATGGACGAAGATCGAAGAAATAAAACCATTTGCATCATGGCTCGATAGACGTCATGCCCCACGGTGGGCACCAACTGTCGTGGGAACGATTCCGACAATAGAGAGGGGTAGTGTAAGGGAGCATGATATATCGAGATGCAAATGGGTGACACAGTGGTTTTAGCGAGTTCAGGCCTCTCACGTTGGAGATAACAACCCTACGTCTCGTGCTCCGGAGAGGCTTTCCTTTATCTGTCATGAACACGGAGTTACATGGTGTATTTGAGAGAGCAAGGAGAACGGATCTCCATGTCTGAGCTATGTCCTGAGACTAGTGGTGAGAGAGATGAGTGCGAGGGGAAGAAAATGAGAGAAGAATGAGCCCCCCTAGTCTAGTGGTGGGGGTGGCTTATATAGAGTGCACCACCCCCTCACCTCCTATGTTACAAAGTGGGGTATTGATGCCGTAACGTCAGATGATGCTTCGACTGCCTTGTTGACTGTTGGTCTTCGCGTATCCGAGTGAGCCATACAACCGAGTGGTTGACTGTCTTCCGAGTGGATGGTACGTTGATATGTCCGAGTGGATAGTATGTCTGTATGAGATTTATCTAGACCCACCTGATGTGTGGACCCCATGCTTTAATATATTTTGGCCCTTTGTGGGCCTACCTGTTATGCGTGTCCCCAACAGCCGCCGCCGCCGTCGCTTCCGCTCCGCATCGCCCCCGTGCCTACGGTTCGTCCGCTGGTTGTGTTGATCGGCTGCCATAGAGAGTCTTTTTTCTGATCGTTTGATCCGGGTTTTCTCTTTCCCACTGATCATCTTGATCGATGTTAATTTTTTTTGTTTTTCGATTTAAGATTGGTTTGCGTCACCCGCCATGGTTCATCATCAACAGCACAAACTACCTCATCGACATCTTCGCCATCTCCGGCTGGATGATGCCTCAGGCTTCACATATGCCGGCGCGAGGAAGCTGGTTCGGCAGCCGCTCAAGCAAAACTGTGTTCGCCTAGCGTTCTCACCGCGCGGCCCGTGGCCGCTCACGCGCCAAACACGGACGTGCTACTCGAGTGCCGGGTGATGCCTCGGGCTTCACATATGCCGGTGCGAGGAAGCCTTTTGCGTGTTCGAAAATAAATAAATATACTAGTAGTAGTCGAAGCTTGGGAATTTCGGTTGCGAATTCAGAACCTCCACTCGGAGATGTACAAATCTCACGTTTGAACTTGGAGTCAAGCTCAAATTTCAGGATTTTGAGTATTTTTTCGCAAAAAGAAGATAATTCAGATTCGCGTTAGATGACGCACACAACTACTCTACCATAATCTTGAGCAGTGGAGCCAAATTCTGAGTTTAGATGCGTACTAGAATTTTTTTCCTCGAATACGCCTAGCAGCGTATCATTGCATTGATAGGGGGAGAAAAGAGTACAAGGTACAGGGTGGACACCATAGCCACGTACACGGAGCTGACGGGGCTATGGCGCCGAAATGAGCAGAAGACAGGGGGTTGCTCAGCCCCCAAAGATCAAAATCAGGTTACAAGTAATCTTGTGTTCATTCCTCGAGCTCCTGCCGCGGCCCAAGAGCGAGCTTCGTCTATGATTGCCCCGATTAGGGATGAGGAGGAGGGGGTGATTTTGTCGAAGATGACGGCATTCCAGTGCCGCCAAAGAGACCAAGCCGTGAGCGAGGCAACGGTAGCCAGACCGCGCTGCCGCGATGCCGGTGTAGCTAGAAGGGCTGCGGAGAGCCGTCGAAGAAGCTGACAATGCCGTCCGGGGTAGCAATAGTCGGGAAGCACCAGGAGAGGACATCATGCCAAGTGGTACGCGCGAAGACACAACCCACAAGGATGTGGTGTAGTGTCTCGGGCTCCTTGGAGCAGAGCACGCACGCCGGTTTGTGCGGCAATCCGCGACGAGCAAGGCGATCGGTGGACCAACATCGGTTAAGGAAGCCAGCCAGATGAAGAACTGCATCAAGGTCGGGGCACTGTTTGCCAGGTGAGACGCCAGGATGGCGAGGAGGTGGAGCCATGAAAGAGAGTAGTGTAGCAGGAAGAGGCCGAGTAGATGCCATTACCGGTCCACTGCCAGCGGATCGAGTTCGGCCGAGGGTAAAATGCGACGTGGGCGGCGCCATAAATTGACGTACTCCATGGTGGCCGCTTATCCCAAACCTCCTTGGATGTCAGCGATCCAGCGGCGATCGGCAAGAGCCACCGCAACCGTGCGAGAGTTGCGAGTTCTGCGAGGCACGAGAGTTGCAAGGTGGGGAGCGGTATCGTAGTTGGTTTTTCCGTCCAGCCACGGGTCGACCCAAAAACGGCAAGAGTTGCCATCGCCTATGGTCCAGATCGTGGATGCCCGAAAAAACTGGAGTACCTCGGGATCATGGGGTAGACTAATGTGAACCCATGGGCGAGAGGGGTCAGTAGCCTGGAGCCACAACCAATGGACGCGGAGAGAGATCCCAGTACGGTGGAGAATACGTACTAGAAATTTATCGAACGAATTTGTCCTAGTGCCTTTTTGGCCGTCTGAGAACAGAAACGGCGCAACGCACGACGAAGCAGTCTCCGTGGATATACTTCCCCAGATCCTTCTCGCCCATGAAATCGTCGAAGCCCTCCTCTTGGGCCCCGAAGAACTTTGAGATCTCCCACAACACCATCGCCGCCACCTTGCCAGACTTGTCGAGGAGCGTAAACCCGAACTTCACCCCGACGAGCTCACCGGCTTGCATCTCGCTCAGAGGCGCGGGCGCGAGGCGCATGGCCCAGTCGTACCCACCGACGGTGAAGATGTCGGACTGGAAGGACTCCCCGGATCCGGCCATCTCTCTGGCCATGGAGTAGTGTTCAACCTCGAAGTCCGAAACTCTTCTTGCTGCGACAATGAGGCTCAAAATCGGAGAGCAGGGAAGGTTTTTTTTCGTAAATGGGAGGGTTGTTGAGCTACTATTTCCACAAGCCACAGCAATGCTTAGAGCATCTCCACTCGCCCCCCAACAGCCCCCCAAGGCCCTTTTTTATCGCCGGCGTGAAAAAAATGGCCCAGTTGTCGGGGTTATGATCCTGACAATGAGTACTAGGGGTACGAATAAGGGCAGAGACTAGCTACGGCGTAGGTGTAACACACGGTGTTTAACGAGTTCAGGCCCCTCACTCGGTGGAGGTAAAAGCCCTACGTCTCGTGCCCTGAGGCTTGCTTTGATTTGATGGATAGGGTTACAAGGGTGAACATGCCCGGCTATGGAGAGGGGTGTGGCTTATATAGAGTGCGCTGCAGCCCCATGTCTCCCACACCGCCGGGGCAATTAATGCCATTGAATGAGGCAGTTACTAGTGTAATGAGCCTATACTACAGTAGTTCAGGTAACGGTAGTTATAACTCTATTTAGTGGACGACTTAGGATCCCTTGACCGTTGCAGCTCCCACAACGCATTCTTGCCCTGTACATCAGAGTGGTTGATCCTTCGTTGAATGACGTGTGGTCGTCCGAGTGCTGTAGAGTCGTCCGAGTGATCCTCCTGATGGACGCATCCGAATGCTGGCATGGTCCGGGGACCTACCTATGATGGTGATGGGCCCCATGTGGGTCCCAAATGATGGGTCCTTGACCCTACCTATAATAGGTGACCACATCATTAGCCCCTGAATCGGTTGGGATTTTGTAGAACAACGAATCGATCCTTCGGTTAAGTTCGAGTGCCGCAGAGTCACTCGGAATATGTTTCCAAGTCGTGGTTTGTTGTTCCTTGGACAGAAATGCAACAGATTCTGGACCTTAGTTTTACCTAGATGACCGAGTGATGTTGATCGTCGAGAAAAACCCGGTGGCATTTGTTTTGTCTCTCGGAAGAGATAGACTAGGGGCCCGAGTGAGGGCATTCCATTACAACTCGAGTGGCGACGCCGACGCGTGGTCTGACTCTCCAGAGAGACGCCACTCCTTATCCCAGGGGAAAGCCAGCGCGGGCCTTCTACAAGTCCAGGTTTACGAGTCATGCGCCTTGGAGCCTAACGAGAGGGCCAAGTGAACCCACAGAGGGGCATCAAGCTCGTCACATAATGATCCTGAAGGAGACTTCAGTCGGGTGTTTAACGTGGCCAAGTGCACGGATCCCTGTGGAGGGTGGTCAGTCGGACTGACGCGTGTCCTTTAGGAAAGGAATCGTTGGAAATCAATCAGATTGATTCATCCCAGAAATCTCAGGATTTGAATTCACGTTTTCGCGCGCTGAAGCGGTAACGTCGTGCGATAGTGGGAAAGTGGGTGGTGCGGCTCCTTGATTTGCGCGCATGATCTCCGCCATGTGCCACACCTGTCCTGCGCAAAGCCTTGCCATGCGGGCTATTGATCCGGGGATTCGCGTTGAGAGATCCGGTCAGGGATTTTATCCAGTGGTATAAAAGGTTTGGAGACACAGCTCTGGTCCTTAGATCCCCTTTCTCTCCTCCCGACTCCTCCATTTCTCTCTTCCACTCGAGTGCGTAGCGATGGCGAAAGGCTCCACGGCGAAGGCGGAGAAGGCAAAGAAGGCGGGGAAGGCCACCTCTTCTGGTTCGGGTGCGGCGGCCGGCGGTGCGTCGGGGGACTGGCTCCCGTCGCATGTTTCCGCTCGGTGACTGAAGGATTTGGCGGAGGAGGGATTGATCCGACACGAAGGATGGCATTGCCCGGGAGTAGGGGAGATCGAACCAACGCCTGAGGCGGACGAGCGCGTTCTGCTTGTCACCCACGTCGAGCCAGATTTCTCGATGCCTCCCCATCCTTTCTTCGAGCATTCCTCGATTTATTCGGCGCTCAACTCCATCATCTCCCTCCCAACGCCATTATTTATCTTTCGGCCATCATCTCCTTTTGTGAGAACTTCTTGGGTTGCCACCCCCACTGCGGCCTTTTCAAATACATCTTCACCTGTCGGTCGATGTCAGTGAAGAAGGACTCGCCGACTGGTGAGAAAACCCATGTCACCTAGCTATGTGGGGGTCTGGGCATCCTGGTTCGCGGGGGGAGGTCATTTCCCAAGATGAGTTTTCTTGACTCACGTTAAGGGGTGGCATTGAACCTGGTTCTACTGCAAAGATGTCCCCAGTGCCAACAGCCAGTCGGGGCTCCCGCCGTACTCGACCGAGAGGGTACGAGCTCCGCCGACCCTCATCATGGAGAAGGAGGAGAAGGTGGGCGTCGACATCCTGTCCAGCACGTTGATCGGAGTTGTGAATGCTGGGGTGAATGGCATGGATTTGCTGGAGACTTTCTTCAGTCGGCGCATCCAACCTCTGCAGGCCAGGGCCCACCCCATGTGGCTGTACGAGGGGCCGGGTGACTCCACTCGGGTGCATCCTGAAGATCTCACCGAGAAGGAGGTGGGCGCCAAGATCAAGGCCATCACTTGCGTCCGCGACAATCCATGGGGGGCTCGGTTGGTGCCAGCCTTTCACAAGGACCTGCCACCCATCGAGGTACTTGTCTCTGATTCAGTCGACTCAATTGTAGGTTGTCTCCTGTATGGTTGATCCTCACGTTTGCGTGTGTTTGCTTCTGAGGACTTCCAGAACCTGATCTCCAGGATCCCCATGGTGGACCGCTTGCCTCAAGATGTGACGAGTGACACCGAGCAGCAGTACTCGGAAAGGTCCGATGATGATGAGAGTGACGACAATGACGGCGATGATGATGATAGTTCGGAGGAGGGGGAGGAGGTGGAGTCCTCTCCGTCTTATGAGGCCCCCAAAGAACCTCGCTCCAAGGCGATGCACGACCCAAAGGGCAAGCCAGGAGAAACTCAACAACCGACTGCTTCTGGTCGGGCGACCCGGAGTTCCAAGCGCGCCCGCGCCGAGGCCGAGAGCTCAGCGGAGAAGCAGCCCAAGTTGCCCAAGCAGATCTCCTCCAAGCCTCGGAAGGCTTCCATGCCGCGGATCCGGGTGGCAGTTCCTGTGGCCTCTAAGTAAGCGTTTTCACCGACTCTTTGTTCATTTTTGAATTCATTCGGTTGCTGACCGAGTGTTGTTTTGTCCTTGCAGCAATGACACCTCGACAACCTGAGCAGACCCGCACGCCCGCAAGCCAAGCCTGAGTGATGCCGATGCGGCAGATGCCGCTACCTCCAAAGGTATGTTGTATTGATTGACTCACATGGTTATGCCTTCTTCGACTGAACTTTGATGATTTCTCTGATTTATGCAGCCCTGCCTGAGATTATCCAGCTGGACGATGAAGTGGGTGCCGACCCGCCGAACCCGGACGCCGCTAGGGAGGGATTGCTGTGTGCTGACACGCCAATGACAAAAGCCTCTCCTCGCCAGACGGCCCGTGTTTCTCCGACGAAGGTTGCTGCCAAAACTGCAAGGCCGAGTCCTCTGGCTCAGGGCATTCGGCTTCTTCGTCGGTGGTGGTGCTCCCTGCAGGGTCTACCCAAGCTCCTCCGAGTGGAACGGCGGTGATCCCAGCCCCGAGGCCAACTCCTGCACCTTTGTCAGCTCCAGCTACTTCTTTCCCCCTGTACCATGTCCCAGAAGATTAGGTGGGGGTGGGTAAGGAGGCACTGATCCAGGTGGGTTTAATGTCTAGCCGACTGAAGGACGCTTACGACACCAGCACGACACTGGAGACCAATGTCCGAGTAAGTACCATTGTGAGTATAATTTCCAGTTTGAGTTTCTTCTTTTCTCGTAATAGGATTTCTTTCAGTGGGTTTGCGCAGGGCATACCCACTGGGTGTACATGATCCAGTGGGGGCACGCTGTGTGCACCCACTGGGTGAGGCTCCTACCGACTGAAGTCAGTCGGTGGGAGTCTTTGAGTGTTGAATTTTCTTATGTTCACTCAAAGTCTAGCCAGAGCGTAGTCGAGTGGACATGATCTAGTGGGGGCACGCTGAGTGCACCCACTGGGTGTAGTCCCCGAGGCTACCATTGACTGGAGCAGTCGGCGGTAGTCTTAGAGTTTTTTAGCTCCATCAATGAGTCACTTTCCAGTGGGGGCACGCTGAGTGCACCCACTGGGTGTAGTCCTCGAGGCTGACACTGATCGCTGGCGGTCGGTGGTAGCCTTTTAGAACTTGTCATCAGGTGTTCAGGGCGCCCTACGGCACTCGTGCGCTAGAGAGATAGTAAGTAAGGTTTCCTTCGTTACCGATTCGGGATTCAGCCGAGTGAAGTAGGCCATCTTGTGTTGTTGTCCTCTATCTTCTTCATCGCCGACTCGGTAGTCAGCCGGGTGAAGTAGGCCATCTTGTGTTGTTGTCCTCTATCTTCTTCATCGCCAACTCAGTAGTCAGCCAAGTGAGGACAGAACAGAGGGTACTTCAAGATCTGGTATTGGTCGAGCTTGTTCCTCCTGGGGGTAGTACGACCCGGATGAGGAGTCCACTCTGTAGTCAGAGGGTACTTCAGGATCTGGTATTGGTTGAGCTTGTTCCTCCTGGGGGGAGTATGACCCAGATGAGGAGTCCACTCGGTAGTCAGAGGGTACTTCAGGATCTGGTATTGGTCTAGCTTGTTCCTTCCTGTGATGTCTACCCGGATGCTTATGAGTTAGTGCTTTTGGTTTCCTTTCAGGATCTTTTGACTGACTATTTTTTGTGGTTGCAGAGGACTTGTGAGATGGGATCCCACTATGCCACAATGGAGAAGGAGGTGACATCCCTTCGACTTGATCTAGAGGCTGAGAGACTCAAGAGTGCCCTACTGGAGCAGGTGAAGAAAACCCTGGGAGGTAAGTTATCTACTCTGACTGGCAGCTATGCACTGTTTTTCCCCTTTGATTCAAATCGTTTCGCCCCGATAGATGTTCTTAGTGAGAATGCTCAACTCGTAATGAGGCTCAGGACTTTTATTTCTTTAGAAACCATGAAGTAGGCGTTGGAGAACAAGGATAAGGACCTGGCGCTGGCCCAGAAGGAGGCAAGGACCAAGGCCAAACTCGCCGACGAGAAGCTAGCTTCAGTCGGCAGGTTGGAGGAAGAGATCAAGAACCTCAAGGCTGCTGCCGAGGTCTTTACTCAGGAGAGGGTCAAGCTGGAGGAGAAGGTCACCCAGTTTACTGAAAAGAAGGATGCTCTGGAGGCTCATATGAAGTATGTGAGGAGTTTAGCGAAAAGCTCTCTCGTAAGTTCTTTTTCAGCCGAGTGAATTCTGTATGCGACCGAATTCTTCTCAGTTATTTGCTCATGCACTGTTTTCTTCCAACCAGAGCATTGCTATAACAAGGAACTGGAACTGCAGAGGATAGAGAGGGACCTCAACCCTGCTCGGTCACTTGTCGCTGACAAAGCAGCACTTGCCATCCTTCGGCTCGAAGACCACTTGGAGAATGCATTGGGCTATATCACTTGGTCGAAGGGTGCATTGGGACAGATTGATGAAGAGTTGCAACCAGGTGAAGAGACTCCGAAGGACCTGGAGTCGATCTTGACGCGGCCGAACGATGTTCCTGCTCGGGTGAAGGCTTGGAAGAAGTCCGCCGCCCAGAGTGGTGCAGATGTGGCGCTGTCACTCGTCCGTGTTCATTGCAAGAACGTGGACGAAGAGAAGCTGAAGAACCTCCGAGTGGTGAACAAGAAGAACCTCAAGTTTGAGGATTTCATGGAGACCTTTGCTGAAGCTGCCACTCGTATCGCTGACGGGATCAACCTGGAGACTTTCGTTGATCCAACCAGCCTCTGCCTGAAGGTTAAAAACACTTGATTGAATTTGCCCCGGAATGCCGAGTGGTTGATGTAATGAAATACTTTGCCGAGCCTTGGGCTCGTTTTGCTTTGGAGACATTCAGACAGATCGAAACTTTAATTTGAAACCCTTTGCGCTTCTATTTGCTTCGTGTTTTGTTTGACTTTGGGTGAAAGCTGGTTCGCAGCTAAGCCCCCGAGTGTGGAGTGGATCCTCACTCGGATTGTTTTTTAACTTAGGCGAAAACTGGTTCACAGCTAAGCCCCCAAGTGTGGAGCAGATCCTCACTCAGATTGTTTTTTAACTTAGGCGAAAGCTGGTTCGCAGCTAAGCCCCCGAGTGTGGAACGAATCCTTACTCGGATTGTGTTTTAACTTAGGCGAAAGCTGGTTCGCAGCTAAGCCCCCGAGTGTGGAGTAGATCCTCACTCCGATTGTTTTTTAACTTAGGCGAAAGCTGGTTCGTAGCTAAGCCCCTGAGTGTGGGGCGGATCCTCACTCGGATTGTTTTTTAACTTAGGCAAAAGCTGGTTCACAGCTAAGCCCCCAAGTGTGGAGCAGATCCTCACTCGGATTGTTTTTTAACTTAGGCGAAAGCTGGTTCGCAGATAAACCCCCGAGTGTGGAGCAGATCCTCACTCGGATTGTTTTTTAACTTAGGCAAAAGCTGGTTTGCGGCGAAGCCCCCGAGTGTGGAGCGGATCCTCACTCGGATTGTTTTTTAACTTAGGCGAAAACTGGTTCGGAGCTAAGCCCCCGAGTGTGGAGCGGATCCTCACTCGGATTGTTTTTTAACTTAGGCGAAAACTGGTTCACAGCTAAGCCCCCGAGTGTGGAGTGGATCCTCACTCGGATTGTTTTTAACTTAGGCGAAAACTGGTTCGCAGCTAAGCTTTCTCATCTCTACACCCATTGGAGGTGTTAGCTTCCGAATGCGATTAATCACCTGAGTGAGATGCGACCGTAGGTCGAACTAGACGATATATGGAAAAAGCGAGACTTTTATTCATCTAAGTTCATTCGGACTAACTATTACAAGGGAGGAATTTTATTCTAAGTATAAAACTTGCGGAGCAAGTCTGCATTCCAAGCTCTGGGCTCTTCTATTCCTCTGGTGAAGTTGTACAGTCTGTATGCTCCATTGTGCAAGACCTTGGAGATGGCGAATGGTCCCTCCCAGGGGGGGTGCTAGTTTGTGTGGTTTCTGTTGATCCACTCAGAGGACCAGGTCTCCTTCCTGGAAGGCACATCCTCTGACGTGTCTATCGTGGTAGCGACGCAAGTCTTGTTTATACAATGTTGATCTTATGAGTGCTAGGTCACGTTCTTCCTCCAAAAGGTCTAAGCCATCATGCCTTGCTTCCTCGGCTTCAGCTTCCGAGTAAAGATCCACTCGGGGGGAGTTGTGGAGTAGATCACTCGGCAAGACCGCCTTTGACCCGTACACCATGAAGAATGGGGTGCGTTGGTGGATCGATTCGGAGTTGATCGCAGGCCCTAGAGGACTGACGGTAACTCGGTCACCCAAGCTCCTGCTGCGTGGGTCAGATCGCGCATGAGTCGAGGCTTCAATCCCTAAAGTATGAGCCCATTTGCTCTCTCGGCTTGTCCATTCGATTGCAGATGCGCCACGGAGGCGTAGTCGACCCGAGTGCCCTGGGTGTAACAGAACTCACGGAACTCGTCTGAGTCGAAGTTAGACCTGTTGTCGGTGATTATGCTATGCGGGACTCCGAACCTGAAGATGATCCCCTGATGAACTGAATCGCAGTGGCCGAGTCCAGCTTCTTTATGGGTTTGGCATCGATCCACTTGGTGAACTTGTCTACCTCTACCAACACGTGCATGAAGCCACTCGCCCCAGTCCGGAGAGGACCGACCATGTCGAGTCCCCAGACGACAAATGGCCAAGTGAGGGGGATAGTCTTCAGGGCGGCTGCTGGCTTGTGTGTCTGGTTTGCATAGAACTGGCATCCGACGCATTGGTCCACTATTTCTTGGGCGGCTTCGTTGGCGCGGGGCCAATAGAATCCGGCTCTGACTGCTTTGGCGACCAGGGTCTGAGAAGATGCATGATGTCCACATGTTCCTGAGTGAATCTCTTGCAGTATTTGTTGCCCTTCCTCTGGGGATATGCATCGCTGGGTGACTCCAGTCATACTTTTTCTTATATAGTTGATCTCCCATGATGGTGAAAGCTTTGGATCAGCGGACGATCTAGCGGGCTTCATCTTTGTGCTCTGGGAGCTCTTGCCGGAGCAAGTATGCCAGATACAGCTCGGTCCACTCGGGAGTGATGACTAGTACCTCTTGGGCCAGATCAATTACTACGGGAATGTCTACTTCAGTCAGATTAGAAGGTCCGACTGGCTGTAGGGGCTCTTCCACAAAAGGATCTTCCTTGATCATGGGCGAGTGCAAGTGTTCCAGGAACACATTTTTGGGTACGGGCTTCCGAGTGGAGCCCATCTTGGCCAGGTCGTCAGCCACTTGATTCTTGAGCCGTGGAACATGGTGAAGCTCTAGCCCTTCGAAGTATTTTTCTAATTTCCTGATGGCATTGCAATAGCCGGTCATTGTTGGGCTACAGATATCCCATTCTTTCATGACTTGATTCACCACTAAATTTGAATCACCATAGACCATCAATCTGCGAATTCCCAGGGAAATTTCCATCTGCAGTCCATACAAGAGAGCTTCGTACTCAGCTTCGTTGTTGGAGGAGTCGAAGTGGATCTGAAGTACGTAGCTGAGATGATCGCCTTTAGGAGACACTAATACCACTCTGACGCCGGAGCCACGGAGCATCTTGGACCCATCAAAGAACATCGTCCAGTGTTCGGGAACACTCGGGACAGGCTGCTCTTGTTCAATCCATTCGACCAGGAAATCTACCAGGGCCTGTGACTTGATGGCCTTCTTGGCTTCAAACCTGATGTCCAGCGGGAGGAGCTCAATGGCCCACTTGGCCACTCGGCCAGTGGCATCTCTATTGTTCATGATCTCAGATAGAGGGGCATCACTTATCACCGTGACTGAGTGTTCTTGAAAATAATGCACCACCTTCTTTGCAGTTAGATAAATTCCGTATACTAGCTTCTGATAATGCGGATACCTTTGCTTGGAAGGTGTGAGGACTTCAGAGATGTAGTAGACCGGTTGCTGGACCTTGAAGGCTTTGCCTTGTTCTTCCCATTCCACGGTGAGGACCGTGCTTATAACTTGGCTCGTGGCCGCGATGTATAAGAGCAAGGGCTCCTTGCTACTCGGAGCAGCTAGCACCGGCTGGGTGGAAAGCAAGGCTTTAAGTTCCTGGAACGCAGCCTGCGCTTCGGGAGTCCACCCGAACCTATCCAACTTCTTCATTAATCGGTAAAGCGGCATGGCTTTTTCACCGAGTCATCAAATGAACCTACTCAGGGCCGCCAGGCAGCTTGTGAGGCTCTGCACATCGTGTAGATGTTCTGGTTGTTTCATTCGGACGATTGCTCCTATCTTCTCAGGATTGGCATCGATCCCTCATTTGAAAACAAGGAAACTGAGTAACTTGCCTGCAGGTACGCCGAATGTACACTTGGTCGGGTTGAGCTTGGTGTCGAAAGCTCGCAAATTCACAAAGGTCTCAGCGAGGTCAGTCAGGAGGTCGGAACCTTTCCTGGACTTAACCACAATGTCATCCATATAAGCTTCTACGTTCCGACTAATCTGCTTCCGTAAGCACTTCTGGATCATACGCTAGAATGTGGCCCCAACATTTTTTAACCCAAATGGCATTGTGATATAGCAGAAGCACCTGAATGGGGTGATGAATGCTGTTTTTATTTCATCAGGGCTGTACAGTCGGATTTGATGGTACCCGGAGTACACATCCAGAAATGACAACCGCTCACATCCAGCAGTAGAATCTACTATCTGATCTATGCAAGGGAGAGGAAAATGATCTTTCGGGCAGGCCCGATTGATGTGCCTAAAATCTACACACATTTGAAGAGTCTTATCTTTCTTCGGCACCATGACGATGTTGGCAAACCACTCCGAGTGGTACACTTCTCGGATGAATTCGGCGGCTAAGAGCCACGCTATCTCCTCGCCAATCACCTTGTGCTTCTTAGTTGAAGATTGCTGAAGATACTCCTTGATAGGTTTCGTCGCTGAATCGACACGGAGTCTGTGCTCGGCAAGTCCCCTAGGAACACCCGGCATGGCAGAAGGTTTCCATGCGAAGATGTCCCAGTTCTCACGGAGAAACTAGACGAGCGCGACTTCCTATTTGCTATCCAGGGTGGTGGAGATGTTGGTCGGGGCAGCGTTCGGGTCCTCAGGGTGGATGTGCACCGGCTTCGTCTCCCCTGCTGACTGGAAAGCGGATTCCACAGCCGGCTTCTTGGACTTCAAAAGTTCGCTTGGGTCTGCCGCCTTCTTGTATTCGTCCAACTCGGCCATCGCCATATGTTCGTCAGCGATCTAGGAGCCCTTCTGGAGGCACTCTTCGGCCAACTTCCGATTGCCTGTGATGGTGATCACGCCTTTCGGCCCTGGCATCTTGAGTTTAAGATACATGTAACATGGACGGGCCATGAAACGTGCGTAGGCAGGCCTATCCAGGATGGCGTGGTAAGCGCTTCTGAAGTCCACCACCTCGAAAGTCAGCCATTTTTTTAGAAGTTCTTCTCCTCCTTGAATACGACGTCGAGGGCAATCTGGCCGAGTGATTTGGCCTTCTTCTGAGGGATTACCCCATGGAACTGCATGTTGCTCTTGCTGAGCTGGGTCATCGGGATGCCCATCGCCTCTAAGGTGTCGGCGTAAATGATATTAAGCCTGCTGCCTCCGTCCATTAGGACTTTGCGTAGTCGGACTCCTCCCATGACTGGATCTACCACCAAGGCTTGCCGCCCAGGGGTCGGTATGTGAGCCGGATGGTCTGACTGATCAAAGGTTACCGGTGTTTTGGCCCAGTCGAGATATTTGGTGACAGTCGAAACTGCCATGTTGATCTCTCGGTTGATCACCTTGAGGCGACTCTTGCTTTCGACGTCAGCAAAAATCATGAGGACATTCTCAACGTTGGGGTACCCGGAAGTACCTCTACCTCCGTCTTCATCATCGTCATCTCTTTCTCTAGAAGAATCCTGCCGCATCTTTTGCTTTAGGATCCGACACTCCCGAGTGGTATGCTTGGGCAAGATCAAGTTACCTTCCTCATCTTTCTTTGTGTGGACCTGGCAAGGCTGGTCGAGAATGTCGCTCTTCATGGTGACCTGCTTCTTTCCTTTCCAATCCTTCTTCTATTTTTGGGAGTTCTTTTTACCTTGGCCGGCCAGGGCCACGGCCTCGGCATTCCCTCCGGCATCTGCTTTCTGCTTGTGCTTCTTGCCCTTATTCTCCAATTGATGTGCGTCACCTGCTCGGCTCTTGCCGCTTATCAGTCGGTCTTCTTCTTCACCATTGCCATACCGGTTGGCTATCTCCAGAGCCCGACTGAGAGTCGGGGTCTCAGTTCGGCCAAACTTCATGTTCAGCTCCCAGTACCTGACTCCGGCCATGAAGGCACAGATTGCCTAGTGTTAGGTGACATTATCCACCGTGTTGTGCAGAGTGGTCCACCGCTGGATGTACTCTTGGAGAGTTTCATTCTGCTTCTACACACAGTGCTGCAACTCAGTCAAACCTCCTGCTCTCTTGTATGTGCCTTCAAAGGTCTTGATGAACTCTTTCGCCAGGTCATACCAGCAAAAGATACTTCTTGATGGGAGCTGTGTTAGCCAAGCCCGAGCTGAGCCTTCTAGCATCAGCTGCAAATGCTTCATGGCTACATTGTCATTGCCGCCGCCGATCTGGACTGCCACTCGGTAATCTTCTAACCAAATTTTGGGCTTGGATTTGCCGGTGAACTTGCTGATCCCCGTGGCCAACCTGAAGTTGTTGGGAATCTCAGCCGCTCATATGTAACGACTGAAACACTCGGGACCCGATGGTATAGAACCACTCGGCACATCGTGATCTTCGCCCTCTCGCAAGGCCCGGCCTTTGTCGACCAGGTTCTGAGCGAGAACGGATCTCGTGTTGAACAGCGGGTCTCGAGTGTCCCTCGACGGACGAGTAGGACTTGGCCTGCGGTCTCCGCCGTGCGTCTGTCTGTCGTCGTAGGGCTGGCGCCCATACGTGACATCCTGGGGTGGAGCCATCAGTGCACGATCGTAGTCGTCGTTACGCGAGGGCGACACGACTCGATCGCGTCTTCGATCTTCGTGATGATCTCTGGAGGAAGAAGTGGCTCGACGGCTACCCGAGCCGAGTAGGCTATGAGCCGACTGGTCGGTCTCTGCACGCACGGATGCGCTATGGATCCGGTCTGTGGATTGGGACACCGCCGCATTCTGCGACAGTGCTGTCTTGAGGAGCGCCTGGATCTGACGAATCCCCTCTCGGCCGAAGAGCCAGAGGGCTAAATGGAATCCACGATCCGAGTAGCGGTTGCTAGATTTTGCAACGGAGTACGAAGAACTTGATACTTACGAGGCTGGTCACTCGAGTAGAGCCGATGCTTGTGCCAACTGGAGCTAGGCTGACAGCGCTTGCGTTCATCCAGCTCCCTCTGAAGCCGTTCGAGGCAATCATGCTCGGCCAAAGTAGCCAGGCAGGTCGACTCCATGGCTAACGCCTCGGGAGTCGTTCCGGTGATGGGAGTGTTCAGAAGCTGGTTGTTCCGGCGACGGAGCTCCTCTCGTCGCTCCCGAGTGAGAGCTTGAGGTACATACAACTCGTGCCCCGGGAAGCCGCCGTTGGTGTTGACGTGGGATGCACCTCCGTGATCGTCTTTGGCCTTCGGGTCGCCCGGGGGCACGCAGTGCTCGGAGTTATCCGCCATAAGAACTTCGGCGGTCGACTCGATACTCTCGGACTCGGACTCCTTTGAGGAATCACCAAGTGATCCGTTCGAGAGGTTGAGGGTGGGCTCGTCAAACTCGATAGCCGCCACTTGTTCCGCTGCTGCCTGGATGGCAACAACGTGCTTGATCCAACACTGCAGCCGCGAACGCCTGGAGCGCTTGCGACGGTGCACAACCGTGGGATGGGTAACCACTCGGTATGGAGCCGAGGGCTGTCGGAGAAGGACTCCGTAGGAAGAGGCTCAGAAGTGTGTCGCGCCATGGATGGGCAACGCCTCCACGTCCAGCGGGGCCTCGCATAGCCACGCTGAGTCATCGGCGATGAAGGAGATCGCCCCGAAGCAGATTTCGCCGCCGACTGACATGATGATGATGAAGAAATCCACCTACATCGTGAAATTTTGTTAGATGCCTAGCCCCACGGTGGGCGCAAACTGTTGGGGTTATGATCCTGACAATGAGTACTAGGGGTACGAATAAGGGGCAAAGACTAGCTACGGCGTAGGTGTAACACACGATGTTTAATGAGTTCAGGCCCCTCACTCGATGGAGGTGAAAGCCCTACGTCTCGTGCCCTCAAGCTTGCTTTGATTTGATGGATAGGGTTACAAGGGTGAACGTGCCCGGCTATGGAGAGGGGTGCGACTTTTATAGAGTGCGCTGCAGCCCCATGTCTTCCACGCCGCCAGGGCAATTAATGCCATTGAATGAGGCAGTTACTAGTGTAATGAGCCTATACTACAACAGTTACAGGTAACAGTAGTTATAACTCTATTTAGTGGATGACTTAGGATCCCTCGACCGTTGCAGCTCCCACAATGCCTTCTTGCCCTGTACGTCCGAGTGGTTGATCATCCGCCGAGTGACGTGTGGTCGTCCGAGTGCTGTAGAGCCGTCCGAGTGATCCTCCTGATGGACGCATCCGAATGCTGGCATGGTCCGGGGACCTACCTATGGTGGTGATGGGTCCCATGTGGGTCCCAAATGATGGGTCCTTGACCCTACATGTAATAGGTGACCACATCACCTGTCGTGTCCCCAGAAGCCCAGTTTTCGCTGGTTAAGGCCGAATTTGGTGTCAGCGGACCCAGGCCAAACCCGGCGCGCTGGGGGGCGCCCGGGGGCGCTGGGGGAAACAGTTTTGGCGTGAATTCTTGTGGGCCCACCGAGTCAGCGACTAGGCGCGTTCGTCGTCCTCATCGCCTCGGTTCCCGCGGGGAATCAATGCGAAGGCTGCCGTCGGTCAGCCTTCCATTGATTCCTCATGGGTGGCGCAGTGAAGGCGTGCCGACGCGCGTCCCGCCCCCTCCCACCACGCGTACACACGGCGGCCCCTCACTCACCGCCGACCCGCAGCTATAAAAGCTGCCCCTCCCTCGCCAGTGGCCACACACTTCCTCGCCACAGCCCCTCTCCTGCTCTCGCCAACAACGCCCTTCTCCCCTCTCTCCCCGTCTTCCCCATCTCAAAACCATGGCTGAGCGCTACCTCGGCGATGGAGCGGCAGCCAATGGCTTCGGCCACCGCCACCTGCACGAGCCTGAAGCCCGCCTCCTCTATGAGGCAGAGTACCCTGCGCCGCCGGACATGCGGGTGCCGGGCTCCAGAAGGTTTAGAGCCGGCGGCGTCCCGGTTCCTCCGACGCCCACCAGTGTTGATCGGCGCGCCAAGATCATGCGCATCTGGTCATCGCTGCCGGAGCAAGCGTGGAACCAGCCGAGGTACGCCCCCGACAGCCACACACTATGGACGGCGTACTTCGACCGCCGGCACGAAGAGCAACTCACCTCCATGAACGGCGTCGAGCCCCACGGACGCCTCAACTCCAAGGGGCGGCGCCAATGGTGGGGCGTCCCCGGCCGCACCCTCGAAGCCGTCCTCGAGCACATCGAGGCCAACAACACGTGGCGCTTGGAGTACCCGGCGCCCCCTCCTTCTCTCACCGCCGTGACAGCTCATGGACGCCACGGTGAATGGAGACGACGTCCTCCTCGTCGTCGGGCTCCCTTTCCTCCGAATCTCCGGCGCTCCGCCCCGTCAAGCCGGAGCCACAGGAAATGCCGCTCGGGCGGCGCACCCGCGGTGGTGCCCTTGTCATCAATGAGGGTGGCCATGGCCCCTCTCCTCCCTCTTCCCGCCTCGTCAGGCCGAAGACTGAGCCGGGGCTCCTCGCCATGAAGAAGGAGCAAGAGGCCATGGCCGTCGACGAGGAGACTGGCCTAAAATGGGCGCGGGACGACTACATTTGGCAGGAGATTGAGCGCCAGCGCCGCACCCTCGAGGAGACCGCCGCCCGGCGCCGCGGCCGCGAGGAGGGCGGCGTCGTCATCCTCGACGACAGTGAGGAGGAGGTGCCCGAGCCGTCTAACCCCCCACGCATCAGTGGCGCAGGTCAGGGTGCAGCAAGGACGGCGGCGGTGGCGACGATGGTGGCGACTACAACAACTTCTATAGGCTCCTCGGCATGTAGAAGGCTCAAGGTGGCGTGGCGGGCGGCGGCGGCGTAGTAGTAGTAGTAGTAGTAGTAGTAGTAGTAGTAGTAGTAGTAGTAGTAGTAGTAGTAGTGGTAGTGGTGGTAGTAGTAGTAGTAGTAGCTGTTTTAAGTTTGTTTTTAAATTATATTTTCAATTTTTGTACAAATATCAATGAAACACCTAAATTTCCTCCAAATTTGTGTCGTGTTTGGCCGAATTTTGGCCGAGTTTGGTTTTTAAAAAATAGCATATGGGGCGACCTTGGGGCGGCGGTTGAAAAACCGACCGCCCGCACGCCGATTTTTTCGCCGGCGCGCCCCCAGGCGGCGCTATTTCAAGCCCCTAGGGGGGGGATGAGTGGAGATACTCTTAGCCATCGATTGCGATAGATAACACTATAAATAGTACTCGTAGATTTTTCCTGCACACTTTGTCATCACTCATGCACATCTCGGATCAACTTTCCAGTTGGTCACTCATCCTGAAATTGGTACAAGCCGAGCACGCTTAACTTTGGAGTCCTTTCCAAATGGACTCCTGAAAAAGAAGGAATTCTTTGTTGACATGAATAGTCTATCATCCCTAATAAGTCAGGCTCTCACACGCCGTATCTTGGTGAAATTGTCTCCTCGAATCAAATTTTCAACCCCGTACGTAGCGTGCACGACAAATTCCTACTCTTTTAGCAAACCGCTAGACATCTTCACACTCTCAAGCAACCGAGAGTGCTCCTCAAACTTGACATTGTGCGGGCTTTGATTCGGTCTCCTAGCCCTTCTTGCTTCAGATTCTGTAGCACCTTGGATTTGGCCCTACCTGGTGAGCTGGCCTAAGTTGTGCAACCCACTTTACCATGGTGGTCTGGGTGTCCGAGATCTTCACCATACCGGTATCTTGCAGCACGTCCAATGACTCTAGTTATAAGCAAAGAGCCCCTCATGCCATTGGTCACACCTACAACCACCTTGCGTTCTCGAGGACCATGATTTCTTTCGAGCTTCTACCACCTGGTCTCTATGCAACGACCGCACCTTTCGCTTCTGGGTTGACCATTGGCTCGACGGCCAATCCATCTTGAAATTTGTGCATGCCTTGGTGGCACTTGTCCCCAACCCAAGACGTCGCTCCTGCACGGTCTGTGAGGCCCTCCGCCATCATACATGGATACTGTCATACTGGACATCCACGAGGCACTTGGGCCAGCCGCCATTGTGGAGTATGTCGACCTCTGGTGCCGCATCCAGCGTGTGATGCTCACTATGCTGCCTAACATGATTCGATGGCGCTAGACCAAAAATGGAGCATATTCAGCGACCTCCTACCGCAAAGCTCTGTTACACAGGCTCCTCGTGCTGGCATCTAATTTGGAAAAACTGGGCACGCCTTAGTGTCAAATACTTCCTTTGGTTGCCTCCCATAACGGGTGTTGGACCGCCGATCGGCTTGCCTTCTGCGTCATTTGCTCGGAGGAATCAGAGACCTTGCACCACATCCTCATGGGCCGCGTATTTGCATGAGTCACTTGCATGAAAATTTGTCTTGGTGTTGCCTTACAATCCTCCCGCCTGATGGATCGAACAGATCACATGCCTCTCTTCGTCGAGGCTTGGGCTCTATTGCTATCCTCACCGCATGGTCACTCTGGAGACACCGGAATGCCAGCATCTTTGGCAGGGTGTAACCCTGCTCCAACGACTTCGTCCGCCTCATTCAAGATGAAGCTCGCCATTGGGTGATTGTCGGCGCCTGCGTTAATCCCTGTAATATAAACTTAACATGTTTAGGGCTGAGCACCCCTCTTTCTTATACTCGGCTAGTGTCCCATCCACGCCAAGCTCATGTATGTGGTGATGGGGAACGTTGCATGAAAATCAAAAAATTTCCTATGAACACCCAAGATCTAATCTAGGAGATGCATAAAAATGAGAGGGAAGTGTGTCTACGTACCCTTGTAGACCGAAATCGCTAGCGTATGTAACGCGGTTGATGTAGTCGTACTCTTCGCGGTCCAATCAGGATCCAATCCGATCTTGTGTCGAACGAACGGCACCTCCGAGATTAGCACACATTCAGCTTGATGGCATCCTCTCCTTCTTGATCCAACATGCGAGGGAGAGGAGGTAGATGATATCGGGACCAACCCAACAGCGAGGTGGTGATGGTGGCAGCAGAATTCCAGCAGGGCTTCGCCAAGCGCATACAGGAGAAATGTGGGAGGAGTTGGGAGAGGCAATGGGCAAGGGTGAAGGGGTGGCTGCCCCCATGCGCCTCCCCCGTCTATATATAGGCTAGGGGCAGGGGAGGGCATCCAAAAACCTCCTAGGGCTGACCACAAGGGAGAAATCCCTTTAAACTTGGAGATAACATCTGATACGTCCATTTTGCATCATGTTTTTCTACTGTTATTTATAGTGTTTTTGATTAATATAATACTTTGTGGTGCAATTCTAATGCCTTTTCTATCTTAATTTGCAAGATTTACATGAAGAGGGAGATTGCCGGCAGCTGGAATTCTGGACCTGAAAAAACTATATCAGAGATACCTATTCTGCACAACTCCAAATGAGCTGAAATTTCACGAAGAATTATTTTGGAATACATAAAAAATAATGGAGAAAAGAGATACTAGAGGGGACCCACCAGGTGCCCACGAGGCACATGGGCATGCCCATGTGGCTTGTCAGGCCCCTGCCAGCCTCCGAGTCCCATCTTCTCCTATATGATGCCATTTGCCCTAGAAAAAAAATCAAGGGAGGACTTTCGGGACTAAGCGTTGCCGTCTTGAGGCGAAACCTGGGCAGGAGCACTTTTGCTCTCCGGCGGAGTGATTCCACCGGGGATACTTCCCTCCGAGAGGGGAAAATCAAAGTCATTGACATCACCAACAACCCTCTCATCGTGGCAGGACCAATCTTCATCAACATCTTCACCAGCATCATATCATCTCAAACCCTAGTTCATCTCTCGTATTCAATCTTTGTCTCAAAACCTCAGATTGGTACCTGTGGGTTGCTAGTAGTGTTGATTACATCTTGTAGTTGATGCTAGTTGGTTTATTTGGTGGAAGATTATATGTTCATATCCTTGATGCTATTCAATACCCCTCTGATCTTGAACCTGAATATGATTTGTGAGTAGTTACTTTTTTTCTCGAGGAAATGGGAGAAGTCTTGCCATAAGTAATCATGTGAATTTGGTATTTGTTCGATATTTTGATGATATGTATGTTGTTGTTTCCCTTAGTGGTGTCGTGTGAACGTCGACTACGTGACACTTCACCCATACTTGGGCCTAAGGGAAGGCATTGTGGATTAGTTATTAGATGATGGGTTGCTAGAGTGACAGAAGTTTAAACCCTAGTTTATGCGCGATTTCGTAAGGGGCTGATTTGGATCCATATGTTTCATGCTATGGTTAGATTTATCTTAATTCTTCTTTCGTAGTTGCGTATGCTTGCGAGATGGGTTAATCATAAGTGGGAGGCTTGTTCAAGTAAGAACAACACCCAAGCACCGGTCCACCAACATATCAAATTAACAAAGTAGCGAACACGAATCAAACAAACATGATGAAAGTGACTAGATGAAATTCCCATGTGTCCTCAAGAACGCTTTGCTTATTATAAGAGACCGTTCCGGCCTGTCCTTTGCTATAAAAAATATTGGGCTACCTTGCTGCAACTTTGTTACAATTGCTACTTGTTGCTCGTTACAAATTACCTTCCTATCAAACTATCTGTTACCGATAATTTTAGTGCTTGGAGACAATACCTTGCTGAAAACCGCTTGTCATTTCCTTTTGCTCCTCGTTGGGTTTGACACTCTTACTTATCGAAAGGACTATGATTGATCCCCTATACTTGTGGGTCATCAACATCTTATGTCTCGATTCAACCCTTTAAATTTAGAGTTAAGACCTTATCTCTAGATTGAAACTACATGTGCCTTGGGGAATGGTGCCACCAGCCCATGTGGGCTGTAGCCCCACCCCTCGGTCCATGTGGGCCCTTCCCGGGTCGTTGGGCCCCATGGTGGAACCCCCAGAACCTTCTAGAACCTTCTTGGTACTCTACCAAAAATTCCCAAACTTTTTTGGAACCCTAGATATGACTTCCCATATATAAATCATTACCTCCAGACTATTCCGGAGCTCCTCGTGATGTCCCAGATCCCATCTGGGACTGCGAACTACTTTTGGAGTTTTCACTATTAATATCTCAACATTACCCTAGCACCACCGAACGCTAAGCGTGCGACCCTACGGGTTCGGGAATCATGTAGACATGACCGAGACACCTCCCCGTTCAATAATCAGTAGAGTGTTATATTTTCCCACACAAGACTTAACATCTCTAACAATCCCAAGTGGTGTGATGGGTCTCTATTTGCAGATTTAATAGTAACGTCAATGTCTTCTATTTTCAGCGGGTGCTATATCATTCATAATTTCTTGATTTAAGGTAAAAGGAATAACACTCAGGCTAGCACGTAAGTCACATAAACCATGATAGCAATGATCTCCTATTTTAACTCAGATGACAGGCATGCCAACATGTCTATGTTTATCTTTTTCATCGGGTTTGGCAATTCTAGCAGCTTCATCACAGAAGTAAATAACATGCCCATCAATGTTTTCAACCAAGAGATCTTTAACCATAGCAACATTAGGTTCTACTTTAATTTGTTCAGAGGGTTTAGGTGCTTTAGTATTACTTTTACGAACCACTATTGATACCTTAGCATGTTCCTTTGTCCTTACAAGGAAAGGTGGTTCTTCAATATAAGCAGTAGGCACAACTGGATCAACATTGTAAATGATAGTTTCATCTTTAGCTATAACCGGTTCTTTAATTTCTTCTTTAATAGGGGGATGATATTTAAACCACTTCTCCTTAGGGAGATCAACATGAGTAGCAAATGATTCACACAAAGAGGCTACTATCTCAGAGTCAAGTCCATATTTAGTGCTAAACTTGTGAAAAGCATCGGTATTCATAAAAGATTTAACACAATCAAACTCAAGCTTAATACCTGAATCTTTACCTTCGTCGAGTTCCCAATCTTCATAGTTGCGTTTAATTCTTTATAAAAGATGCCACCTGAATTCAATAGTCTTCTTCATAAAAGAACCAGTATAAGAAGTATCAAGCATGGATTGATCATCAGGAGAAAGCCGAGCACAAAAATTCTGAATAATAATTTCTATTGAGAGCTCATGATTGGGGTATGAATATAACATTGACTTAAGCCTCCCCCAAGCTAGAGCGATACTTTCTCCTTCACGAGGCCAAAAATTATATATATAATTCCGATCACGATGAACTAGATGCATAGGATAAACTTTTTGGTGAAATTCCAATTTCAATCGATTCCAGTTCCAAGATCCAATATCATCGCATAGCCTATTATACCATGTCAATGCTTTTCTCTTCAAAGATAAAGGGAAAACCTTCTTCTTAACTTCATCTCCGGGTAAACTTGCAAGCTTAAACAATCCACAAATTTCATCCACATGTATCAAGTGCATATCATGATGCTTAGTTCCGTCTCCTGCATAAGGATTAGCTAGCAGTTGTTCTATCATACCCGAAGGAATTTCATAACCAATATTTTCAGTAGGTGCAGTAGATTGAAGGGCAACTCTTTGTGTTTCCGGTCTAGGTGAAGATACCCCGAACAAACCCCTCAAAGGATTGTTTTCCATAGTAACGAGTGACAATAAATTTCAGCACATATTATATGTTTTTCTTACTGATTTCCACTTACCAAGAGCAATTCACTCCCCGGCAACGGCTCCAGAAAAGAGTCTTGATGACCCACAAGTATAGGGGATCAATCATAGTCCTTTCGATAAGTAAGAGTGTGAAACCCAACGAGGAGTAGAAGGAAATGACAAGTGGTTTTCACCAAGGTAATTTCTGCAAGCATTGAAATTGTCGGTAACAGGTAGTTTGATAGCAAGATAATTTGTAATGGACAAGTGACATTAATGGTAAATAAAGTCCAGCATGGTAGCCCAATCCTTTTTGTAGCAAAGGATAGGCTGGAACGGTCTCAGATAATAAGCAAAGCGTTCTTGAGGGCACACGGGAATTTCATGTAGTCACTTTCATCATGTTGGTTTAATTCGCGTTCGCTACTTTGATAATTTGATATGTGGGTGGACCGGTGCTTGGGTGCTATTCTTACTTGAACAAGCCTCCCACTTATGATTAACCCCCTCGCAAGCATCCGCAAGTACGAAAGAAGTATTAAGATAAAATCTAACCATAGCATTAAACATATGGATCCAAATCAGTCCCTTATGAAATAGCGCATAAACTAGGGTTTAAGCTTCTGTCACTCTAGCAACCCATCTTCTAATAACTACTCCACAATGCATTCCCTTAGGCCCAAAGATGGTGAAGTGTCATGTAGTCGACGTTCACATAACATCGCTAAGGGAATCACAACATACATATCATGAAAATATCGAACACATGTCAAATTCACATGATTACTTGCAACATGACTTCTCCCGTGGCCTCAAGAACAAAGGTAACTACTCACAAACAATATTCATGCTCAAGATCAGAGGGGTATTAAATAGCATAATGGATCTGAACATATAATCTTCCACCAAATAAACCATATAGCAATCAACTACAAGATGTAATCAACACTACTAGTCACCCACAGGTACCAATCTGAGGTTCCGGTACAAAGATTGAATACAAGAGATGAACTAGGGTTTGAGATGAGATGGTGTTGTTGAAGATGTTGATGGAGATTGACCTCCCAAAGATGAGAGGGTTGTTGGTGATGATGATTTTGACGTGGCTTGAGAATGCGTTGGTATTTCCCCAAAGAGGAAGGGATGATGCAGCACAACTATAGTAAGTATTTCCCTCAGTTATGAAACGAAGGTTATCAATCCAGTAGGAGAACCAAGCAACACTATGTAAACGGTGCCTGCACACAAAGAACAAATACTTGCAACCCGACGCGTAAGGGGGGTTGTCAATCCCTCCTCGGTAAAAAGATATTAAATTGTATGAGATTGGATAAATAGATCTAGCAAGAAAGCAAAATTAAATAAGTAAAGAAAAAGTGCATCAAGGTACTTTTGGGTTTTTGGAATAATAGATCTGAAAATAATATGATAAAAGATAGACCCGGGGCCGTAAATTTCACTAGTGGCTTCTCTCGAGAAAATAGCATACGGTGGGTGAACAAATTATTGTTGGGCAATTGATAGCAGAGCAAATAATTATGACGATATCCAAAGCAATGATCATGTATATAGGCATCACGTCCAAGATTAGTAGACCGACTCCTGGCTGCATCTACTACTATTACTCCACACATCGACCATTGTCTAGCATGCATCTAGTGTATTAAGTTCATGGAGAAACGGAGTAATGCAATAAGAACGATGACATGATGTAGACAAGATCTATTCATGTAGGAATAGACCCTATCTTTTTATCCTTAATAGCAATGATACATGCGTGCTTCGCTACCCCTTCTGTCACTGGGTGAGGACACTGCAAGATCGAACCCATCACAAAGCACCTCTTCCCATTGCAAGAAAAATCAATCTAGTTGGCCTAACTAAACGAAAGATTCGGATAAGAAACACGAGGCTATCACTACTAGGAAAATGCTTATACACAGTAGCATAGTAGTAGCGCTATAAAATAGTAACCGCTGCTGCTATTAGCAGTAGCGCTTTTCCTAGAAAGCGCTACTAGTAAAACTCTAGTAGTAGCGCTGGTAAGCAAAAACACGCTACTACTATGTGGGACCAGACGAGGCCACCGACGGTCGCTAGAGTTGTAGCGCTGTACAGAAACAAGCGCTACTACTAACAGTTTAGTAGCAGCGCTTGATTGTACTGCGCCGCTACTGCTAATGGGCCCCACTTAGTAGTAGCGCTGTTCTAGGAGAGCGCTACTACTAAGTCCCATAGCAGCAGCGCTTTTTGCTAAGCAGCGCTACTGCTAGTTGCGGCTGGTGCCACCTTTTCCACCCCCTCCCCCTCCTCCCCCACTTTGCCCTCCCTCCCCCTCCTTTCCCCTCTCCACTCTCCACTCTCCACCATTGTTGCTCTTCTTCTCTCTTCCTCCTACCTCTCTTCTCTTCTCTCCTCATTAATGGCACCCTCCTCCATAAATGGCTTCTCTCTTTCTCCTACACCTCTCTTCTCTCCCCCATTAATGCCCCCTCCACCATAACCCCTCTCCATTAGTTAGCTAGCTAGATTCACCTTTCCTCCCCAACAACTAGATCTAGCTAGCTATTTAGCCAACCACACATGCTCTCTCGATCGTTCTCTCTCATCATCTAATTAACCGCACATGCTCTCGGTCTCTCTCGGGAGATATATAGGTGAGTAAAAAGTTGTTCATTTCAAGAATGGGAATATGTGTGTGAATGAGAATATGTGTGTTTGGGATATATATATGGAGAGATTTGTGCGAGTACATGCCCTCGAGTTGCTTATGTTTTGCCGAAATGTCGATTTATTTCCGTTTCGGTGAATTTCGAGCAAACTCAATATGTCCTATTTTTAGGCAAGGTCATGCCAAAATTTTAGATATATGACTTTGAAGCATGCATTATTTATTTTATAACCCTTTTTCTTGTTATACCGTGCAGTCGGTCATGAAGGTGAGTGGATGGAAGGTGGAGCGGTACATGCAATCCGCGGTGATGGACATGTATGCAAATAATCAGACTAGGATTAGATGTCCGTGTGCAAGATGCAAGGAAGGAGTCCTTTTGGACCCTTTTGATCATGGCACTTTGAAGGCGCACCTGCTGATGAATGGTTTCATGGATGGCTATACGTAGTGGATAAGTGAAGAAGATGATGATGATGAGGACGTCCACATGGCAGGGAATAACGACATGGGGCTAGACAAAGAGATGACCGATCGACATGAAGACGATGGCGCCGGACATGTCGGCGGGGAAGAGTCCGGAAATGACGACGGCGGCGGAGAAGATTCCAGACATGGCGAAGAAGAGTCCGGACATGGCGGAGAAGAGGCGGCGGTCATGCCGCAGTCTTCGACGGTACTAAGTGCAGTCGTGCAGGACCCTCATGTTCGAGACCTCCTTCGCAAGAGTACGACAAGCGAGAGAGCTGCTTCTAGAGAGGAGGCCAAGCTGGCACAACTTGAAGTAGACTCGAGGACTCCATTGTATGACGGTTGCGATCCCGAGGTGACGCGCTTGAGTTTCACGCTCGAACTTCTAAAGACGAAGGCCAAAAACAAATGGACAGACAAAAGCCTCGATGAGCATTTGAAGTATCTACATAATAAAGTTCTTCCCGCGGGGAACCTGTGTCCTACTAGTGTTGAGGAGGCCAAGAAAATCGTTTGCCCTTTTGATTTGCCGCACATTAGGTACCACGCATGCACCAACGATTGCATCATTTATTGGGGGGAGCATGCGGAAAAAACCAGCTGTCCAGTGTGCAATGCTTCTCGATACAAAAAGGCAGGAAAGAAAGCTCCTCAGAAAGTTGTATGGTACTTTCCGATCACTCCCCGTCTGCAGCGGTATTTCGTAGATCCTAAGGAAGCAAAGCTCATGCGCTGGCTCGCGAAGAGGAAGAAGCCCGACGATGGAGATGATCCGAGGCTGAGACACCTCGTAGATGGTAGCCAGTGGAGAGCATTCAATGCCGTATATGGATTTGCTGCAGAAGATCCAAGGAACATCATGCTTGGTGCGAGTACTGATGGCATGAATCCGTTTGGAAACCAGAACACCAACCACAGCACATGGCCCGTGTTTGAATGGATGTACAACCTCCCCCCATGGAAGTGCATGAAGACAAAGTACATACACATGAGCATGCTGATTCAAGGGCCGAAACAACCGGGAAATAGTATTAACCTGTATATGGGGCTTCTGCAAGAGGAGCTAGACACGTTATGGAAAACACCGGCATGGACATGGGATGCCAGCAAAGGAGAATATTTCCATATGAGAGCCGCGCTGATGACGACGGTGCATGACTATCTCAGTTACGGGTACACCTCAGGCCAGGTGTGCCACGGATACTGCGGATGCACGAGGTGCATGGATGATACAACGTCTCAGCAGCTTACGTCAACGAAAGATGGCGGGTCCGGGAAAATTGTGTACATGGGGCATCGTAGATGGCTTGAGAAGGATGACCCGTTGAGAAAGCGTGGAGATCTATTCAATGGGTTGGCTGAGCTTCGAGGACCTCCACGTAAGAGGAGCGGCGCCAAAATCGACGAGCTGTTGAGAAACTGGGAACAATGCCCCGCGCCGGGAAAGATCAAAAAGGCACCGGAGCCGCTGCTGAAGGTATGGAAATTGAGGCCTGTTTTCTGGGACTTGGAGTACTGGCCCAATCACGACACGCCTCATTGCCTTGATCAGATGCATATCACGAAGAATGTCCTCGAGAGCTTGCTTGGCACACTGATGAACATGCCGGAGAAGACCAAGGATGGGCCGAAGGCAAGGAAAGACTTGGAAGATTTGAAGATCAGGAAAGAGCTCCACCGTAAAAAGTCGATGGAGGAGACAGAGACGGAGACGGAGGAAGGGGAAAGGGGCAGAAAAGTCAACAAGGAGGAGAATTATTGCCCCCCTTCTTGCTTCACCTTAAGTGCGAAGGAGATCGATCAATTCATCAAGTGCCTTATGGGAATCAAAGTCAGTTCCGGTTACTGTGGGAAGATAAGCAGATTTCTAGACCCCAAGAAGAAAAGGTTCAGCGGGATGAAGTCTCATGACTGTCACGTGATGATGACGCAGATACTCCCAGTTGCCATTAGAGGGATAATGGACAAGCACGTCCGTGACATGCTTACTGGTCTCTGCAACTTCTTCGACGTTATATCTCGAAAGTCCATAAGTGTGAAGTAGCGCCGAAGGCTACAGGAAGAGATCGTTGTCATACTATGTGAGCTTGAGATGTACTTCCCGCCAGCGTTCTTTGACGTCATGGTGCATCTGTGTGTCCACATCATGGACGACATCATCGACCTCGGGCCGACATTCCTTCATAGCATGATGCCGTTCGAGAGGATGAATGGGGTCATCAAAGGATTCGTTCGTAACATGTCCTGTCCCGAAGGGAGCATCGTCCAGGGGTATCTGACGCATGAGTGCGTCTCCTTTTGCGAGAACTATATAAGTGTCGGAGATCCTGTTGTTGGTTTGCCTGTCAAGAAGCACGATGGGAAGCTCGAAGGAGATGGTCACAACAACGGCCGGAGGGAATTGCACGTGGACTACTCGGATCGACGGAATGACTTTGACAGGGCTAACTTAGTAGTGCTACAACACCTAGATGTGGTAGATGATTATGTGGCATAGCACAAAGAAAGCATCACAAAGAAGTACCGTGATAAGGGGATGCTCAAGAGGGACGACAAAGTTACTGTAGAGCACAACACCACTTTCTTGCGTTGGTTCAAAGAGCAAGTTCTTGAAAATCCCCCGGAAGAGGGCAGTTCGGACGGATTGCTCATACACGCCTTAGCACATGGCCCCGCGCCCACGCTCGCGACCTATCAGTCCTACGATATCAATGGGTACATGTTCTACACGGAGGCCAAAGACATGGACAGTGATTACCAGAACTCCGGGGTGACAATTCAATGCGTGACTGATGCCAACAGCACAACTGAAAAATTCTACGGAAGGGTCGAAGAGATCTGGGAGCTTGACTATGCTGGAATGCACGATGCGATGATGTTCCGTGACAGATGGGCCAAGGACGTCGTAAGAGAAAACAAGTATTTGACCACCATGTCTATACCCGACACGAAGAGCACTCCCGTGAACGTTAACGTCATCGCCAAAAATGAGCCATGGGTACACGCTAAGCACGTGACACAATGCTTCTTCATAACCGACCCGGCCAATCCAAGCCGTGTTGTCATGAGGAGATCCAAAAGGAGCATCGTCGGAATGGATGAAGTCGCCAACGAGGAAGACTACGACCAATACGGCAACCCGATGAGGGAAGATGACGATGACGATGCAGCATACGTGAAAAGAAGAATCAATACTACATTACCTAAGAAAGATCGTAATCCATGGCTCCGGAAAAGTCACAAGGAGGGGCTCAATTACTCGGCAATGAACAAGAAAGGGAAGAAGCTCAATGTGAAACATCATCGATGCAGCTGATCAGAAACCTACATTTATATATATGTATCTATTTTGTGTACGCACTTAAGTAACCGTTATCGGTCAACTGATATGTTACCACCACATGCATGGTTCCGGTGATATTCGCGCAGTGGGGGAGAGGGAGACGCCGTCATCGGGAGAAAAAAAACAAAAACAAAAGGGAGAAAGCAGTACAAAAGAAAAAGAAAAGTAAACAGAAAAGAAAAGAAAAGAAAAGGAAAATAATAAAAGAAAAGAAAACTAAAAACTAGAAAAGGAAAATAATAAAAAGAAAAGAATAAAAATTGGAACAGTTAGCAGTAGCGCTGGATTGTGAACCAGCGCTATAGCTAATATAGCTATAGCGCTGGGTTCCAAAAAAGCGCTACTACTATGTGCCATTAGCAGTAGTGCTGCATTACAACCCAGCGCCATAGCTAAGTTAGCTATAGCGCTGGTTCATAATCCAACGCTACTACTATTTTGAGTTAACCCGCGAGGGCTCAAATTTTGCCAAGTCCGCCAAGTCCCAATCCCCCACTCTTCCCCCACTCTGTAGCCGCCGCCCTGCCCGCCCTCGCGCCGTCCGTCGCCCTCGACCGCCGGCCGTCGCCCCTGGCCGCCGTCGACCTCGTCGCCGGCCGTCTCCCGAGCCCGCCCTCGACCTCACCGGCGTCTCCCCTGCCCGCCCTCGACCACAACGCCGCCCCCGCCTCTCCCCTGCCCGCGCGCCCTCGACCTCGCCGCCGCCGCCGTCCGCCGCCCTCCACCTCCGTCCTCGGCTTCTCCTGCATCACCGTAAGCCTCTCCTCTCCCCTGCCATCCTCTCCCTGCCCTCCCCCCTGCCCTCCTCTCTCTTCGTTTAGGGCTTTTAGGGCAAGTTAGCAAATTTAGCAAAAAATTAGGTATAAAAATAGTAGCAAATAAAAAAAACAGTAGCAAATTAAAAAAAAAACAGTAGTAAAGTTAGCAAAATTTTGAGCAAGTTAGCAAAAACAGTAGAGAGAGAGAGCAAGTTTGTAGCAAGTTTGTAGCTATTTTTGTCATTTTTGTGCATTTAAGTACAGGCATGCTTTTGCTTGAATGATATATGTCATTGATGTTATATGTTGGTTGAATGTTGAAAAATATCCGAGTGGCCTATGTTTTGCCGGAATGTTGATTCATTTCCGTTCCGGCAAATCTCAGGTGCTCCATATGTCCACTTTTTAGCAAAGGTCATGCCGAAAATTTCCGTGATTTTCGGCATGACTTGTGCTAGAAACTAGGACATATGGAGTACCCGGGATTTGCCGGAAGGGGAATGAATCAACATTCCGACCAAACATAGGCCCCCTTTTCCTCTTCATTATATCTTTTATTTACAATTGTTGATCAATAGGAAACATGTCTATCGACGCCGAAGTCGTGGGTGGTTCTGCTCGCCTCGAAGACCCCATCGAGGTAGCAAATCACTATTTTGATTACTTGGACGAACACCAGATGGGGTTGCATGGTGGCGGTAGTGGCACCAACCCCGACACCGACACTGGCACCGGGACCGACACCACCCCCGAGACCGGCAACGATTCTGTCGTAGCCGGTAAAGCACGGAAGAAGAAGAGGACACGAAGACCAAACAAGCTTGGCATCGGACAAATTGTGGTCACGGAGATGCACCCCAAGAAGTTAGAGCCAACGGCGCCGGAGGATGCGCGCTCTTGCTGGGGCAATCAACTTGGATGCATCCTCAGGGAAACCGCCAACATCAACGACGATAGGTTGAAGCAGATACCACATATGGAGCACATGCTCCTAAAGAAGTTGCACAATAGGTTCCTGTTCCCCGGCCGGAATGAAAGCAAATATAAAGAGCCGTGGGACGATGTCGCCATGACAAAGATAAACGACAAGGTGATGGTGACGTTCACCAACGACTTGTCCTCCTGGAAAGTTCGGGTGAAAAAAGCGATTGGGAAGAATGAACCGTGGTCCAAGATTCATGCTGATAATCCGACAATAATGGAAGAGGACTTTGCAAAATTCAAGGAGAATTGCGGTAAAGAAGAAGTCAAGGCAAGGTCGGAGAAAATGAAGGCGCTCCAGGCCAGGAACACGCCTCCCCACCGCCTCGGAAGCCGTGGTTACGAGGGAAAGAGGCACGTATGGGCCAAGGAGGACGCCGAACATGAAAGTCACGGAATCCCAGAACCCTTGGCGGAGTTCACCGACCCGCTGGAGCATGACTAGATCAGGGCCCGATACAAGTGGGACAAAGTCAAAAAGATCTTTTACACGGACCCGAACACGAGGGAGTTCATGAGACTTCTGGTAATTGTTATATTACCACATTATCATATTAGCTTCCAATCAATTCGACTGCAATTTTTGTCACATTAGTAAACCATGCACGTTCCTTTTGCAGAAAGAGCAGCACCAAAAGGTAGCCGAAAGCGATGAGTCATCACAGTCGTCGGCGAGGCCCAAGTGGGACACCCCATTCAACCGGGCCCTGAACATACTGAAAAAGGTCCCGGTGGACAAGCCGCCGTCCTATGGATGTGTGCACGGCGTCGGAGATGGCGCCTCGTGGAAGACATGCTACCACGAGGAGCCAGAGGAAAGAAGGAAGAGACGGTCGGTCGTCACTCAGCATAGCATCGACAAGAAGGTCGTGATTGCGGTCAATAAGACCAAAGCTGAGACCAAAGAAGAGTTGCTCGGGGCCGTCAATGCAGCGGTCACTGACGCGGTGGTCAGCTTGCTTCCAGCACTTTTCAATTTCACGAAGAACAATCCAAATGCACGGCCGGAGGACTTTCCCCTTCCCAACTTTGTCGGGAGCAATTCGGCGAAGACCACAGCACCAACACCTGCTCAAGCAACCACAAAAGGTCCCACTCCTATTCATAGCAGCCCGACCTCCGTCTCTAGCATGCTCGGTGGGCCTTCATCGCTGGCTGAGCTCGACGCCCTCACGGTAATTACACGTCATACCCTTTTCACCAGCATGTCTATAGTCTTTCATTTCAGTTTCCTTTCGGATGTTTGACGTCGCAGACATGTCCTTCGTAGGCCGACGACACCCCGTGCACCCTACTCTACGACATCAAGGGCCAGAAGGTGGCCGTGGGAAAGGCAATGATCGTTAAGCCGAAGGACCGCATGTTCCACAACCGAGAGATGCCCGATGGTGTCTTCAAGGTTAACATGGCCAGTGTCTTAGCAGGCTTCGAGGATTTGCCTCCTCCGGTACCAGTCGATGACGACGAGACACCTAAGATGATTGGCGCATGCAAGAGCTGGTTCTTGCCTTGGCTGAAGTCTCTTCTTTCTCTCGAGGCGCCCAGTATCACGCCAACGCCACCTTCTCAAGAAGATATGAACACCACCCCACTTACCACATTACCTGCACCTGTCGTGGTGAGTGATAGCGGACGACGTGAGGGAGAGCCTCCATTAGTGCCAGATGATGTAGCCCCCGCTGTTAAAGAAGCAAATGTTGATGATGACATGGAGGATGATGATGATGACCCAGACAAGTATTTCAATACCGCCTATGATGATGGAGGATTGATGGCTCAGGACGATGAAGACTCAAGCTATGAGCGTGGAGATGATGACTTGATGCTGCCTGATTTGCCGGAGGCGGAATGCAAAAAGTCTCTCTTCAAGCGATTCTCGCAGGAGATGCCTCCAGATGCCGCCTGTACCCAGCAACTCCTCGAGGCCCGTCCACTGATTAGCCCAACAACACTAGGGGTGGTGGTTAGGGAAGGTATGGTGGGCTCACTACCGCCACCCGCCAAGAAGCAAAGGAGGACACCGGATAGGAAAGGCCCTAAAGGCGCCAGAGCTGCTTCAAGCAGCCAGCCACCTCCAAAGCCCCGGGTGGTAGACATAATACCTGTCGAAGGTAAGAAGCGTTTCCATGTCGCCGGCGACCCGATCCTACCTACCAAAGCGCTAGAGCACATACTAAACAATGATCTAAGGAGACTCCATGAAGATGTGCTGGCCAGAGAGAAAAGCCTTCTGATCATGGAAAAACCAGGATACCCTCTTTACGCGGCTCAGGTGCCGGGTGGGAAGTTGTACGTCGAGAGATGGCCCACGAATAAGTTCATCCTGCGATTTGACTACATCTACGACATGTTCCACATGACCAAGCTGGATTTCCAGTTCATCCGCATGTATGCGCTATATCTGAACTACTTCATCAGGGTCGAGAACATCAAATATATATGCATCGCGGACCCGTTCTATATGCACGAGAGCTTCTTGGCAGTTTGCAAAGAGCACCGTGACTATGCGAGCAAGTACCTCGGCGACTTCATGATCTCTAATAAGGACAAGGAAGCGATTCTTGTGCCTTATCATCCCACGTAAGTCATCCGCACATATCCTTTCGTAAGTGTTAATCATTCCTTTGCAAGCATGGAGGCTAATTTGAGGTGTACTTAATTTGCGCAGCGGGGGGGGGGGGGGGGGGGGGGGGGGGCGCCGTCCTCATCGTTCTGTTCCCAGAATACTCCCATGCTTTGTACTTGGACTCATCGAAGAACCTCAGGAAAAAGGATTACAAGCACATAAAGAGTGTTCTCGATAGTGCCCTGTTAACCTTCAGCCTGTCTGGTGGACATATCAAGGTGAAAAAGTACAGGAATCGCGGGCTGGCTTTCGGTCATAAGACCGACTTCTGCTGCATCCAGCAACCGCACACCAGTATGGCTGATGGATTCTACCTCATGCATCACCTGCTCTAGTACAGAAGGGATAATCAACGCCTTCGCATGTCACCTACTACCAACGATGCCGAGATTGTCAGCTGAGCCACAAGCATAGGAAAGACACCGGATCATCGAATCAGAGCTGAATTTTATCACGTACAGTGTGAACTTGCCCAAATGATCATGAAGCAGGTCCTCGAACCAACAGGATGTTCTACCATGGGCCAATCACGCGGGAAGATGTCCGAGCACTGCTACTCGCTTAGCGTCTGGACCTGAAGCCTTTCAAGAAGCTCGGGTGCTTCCTCCCTGACTATGAAGATTGGACCGCCGACATGGAGGACTGATTGTTGATGACAATGTGTCACTACTGTCTTTTTCTATGGCAAAACTTTGAATTTATGCACGGTGAAACTATGTGATGTAACTAAACCGTGGTCCTGAACTAGCGTAGATCGCTCTAGTTAATTAGTTTGGGTATGAGGAACTTCGTCATTTATGTTTACTATTGGTTGCTTGTATTTTGCTAATTATGCATCTTTGTTTTCTTAAGTACATTATGTTGCATATTATCGTTCAATTCATCAACTCATGATGCAGGTACATAGATCAGAGATGGTGAAGGGCTACTACGCCGTGTACGTTGGGAGGGTTCCAGGAGTCTACGACCACTGGCCAGCCGCTCAGGCCCAGGTGCATAGGTACCCGGGTGCTAGCCACAGTGGGTTCGACAGCAGAGCCGAAGCGGAAAGTAGTTACTTGAGGTGGACACTCCAGCATGAGCAGGGGCAGGACCGCCGGTACTACATAGTCGCGCTCTTGCTCATGCTGATCACTCTTCTCTTCTACATCATGGTTTAGATAGAGATGATGAAACTTGTGTGTGTGTGCCATGACCATGCAGTTGCACTTATTCGAGACATGACATGATCGCACTTGTATATCGCTATTTTCGAGATGTGATGATATTTTTGTTGAATGATGATGATGATGATGGTATGACGAGACTACTGTATGTCTATGATATGATGAGAATAGTGTATGTTTAGTATGATCTAATTAAACTTTTGTATAGAGCCTGTATAAATACAGCACAAATATGTAGAGGGGTGCGGACCGGCAAAAGCAGGAACATTAGCAGTAGCGCTGGAAAGCACCTAGCAGTAGCGCTGGCTTAGCAGCAGCGCTTCCTGTGAACAAGCGCTACAGATAGTTATCAGTAGCGCTGGTCCAGGAAGCGCTACTGCTAACAATACTTACCAGTAGCGTTGCCCATTACAGCGCTACTGCTACAACTTAGCTGTAGCGCGCTAGCAGTAGCGTTGGACCTAGCGCTACTGCTATGCATATTTCAAGCGCTACTACTAGGGTTTTCCTTAGTAGTGTATAACAATCATGCATATAAGAGATCAAAGAAAACTCTAATAATATTCATAGATAGATCTTATCATAAACTCGCACTTCATCGGATCCCAACAAACACACCGCAAAAAGTCATTACATCAAATAGATCTCCAAGAACATCGAGGAGAACATTGTAATAAGAATCAAAAAGAGAGAAGAAGCCATCTAGCTCTTGCCTACGGACCAATGAGGATGATGTACCCCTCCGTGATCGTGTTCCCCTCCGGTAGAGTGCTGGAATAGGGCTCTAGATTGGATCTCGTGGTTCTGGAACTTGCGGCGGCTGGAATTGTGTTTTGATCGCTCCCCTAGGCTTTCTGGAATATCTGAGAATTTATAGAGCTGAGAGGCGTTGGAGGAGATCCCCATGGGCCCCACCACCCACCTGGGCGCGCCAGGGGCCTCTGGCGCGCCCTGGTGGGTTGTGGGCCCCATGGGCCTCCCCTCTGGTGCTTCCTTGGCTCCCAAGTTGTCTTTCGGTCCAAAAAAATATCCAAAAAGTTTCACTGCGTTTGGACTCCGTTTGATAGGGATATTCTACGATGTAAAAAAAAGTAAAAACAACAACTCGCATTGGGCACTATGTCAATAGGTTAGTCCCAAAAAATGATATAAAGTTGCTATAAAATGAAGGTAAAACATCCAAGAATGATAATATAACAACATGGAACAATAAAAAATTATAGATACGTTGGAGACGTATCAACATCCCCAAGCTTAATCCCTGCTCGTCCTTGAGTAGGTAAATGATAAAAACAGAATTTTTGATGTGGAATGCTGCCTAACATGTTCATCACATATTCTTTTCTTTTGTAGCATGACCATTTGGACTTTTAGATGGTTCAAAGCAATAGTCTATAATTGACATGAAGACTTCACTACTCAAGCATATCAACAAGCAACCATGTCTTTCAAAATATCAACGCTAGAGAAAGCTATCCCTAGCCCATCATGCTCAATCATTGATCCATTCATGAAACACACTCGAATATTAGCTACATCCAATGCACAAGTATATATGATCATAGTGCTCCCTAGTTGGTGCTTTATAAGAGAGGATGGAGACTCAAATAAAAATAAAAATTGCATAAAAGTTAGATAGGCCCTTCACAGAGGGAAGCAGAGATTTGTAGAGGTGCCAAAGCTCAAAGCTTAAATTGAGAGATAAAATATTTTGAGAGGCATGCTTTTCCCGTCAAACAAAACGACCGAGTAGTTTCCAATACTTTCCATGCTAGATACATCATAGGCGGTTCCCAAACATAAAATAAAGTTTATTCCTTTTTTCACCATTCTTTCACAATCCATGGCTAGCCGTATCCACAGGTGTGTTCCATACCAACACTTTCCAAGGAATTTATTATTTGACAACATAAAGTAAATTTCTTTTTCATTTCGGGACTGGGCATCGCTATTACCGCCACACTCTCGTGCAATGACAAGTGAATAAACACTCATCTTGAGAATAACACATCTAGCATGGAAAAATATTGGCCACCCCCTGCCGCTTCATGAGCGGTACGGGCACACAAAAAGGAAATTCATTTTGAAAATTAGAGTTGGCACATACAAATTTACTTAGAATGACACGAAAATACCGCATATAGGTAGGTATGGTGGACTCATATGGCATAACTGGGTTTAAGGATTTTGGATGCACAAGTAGTATTCCCACTTAGTACAAGGAAAGGCTAGCAAATAGATTGAGAAACAACCAACCAAGAAACAAAAATTCTCATAAACGAGCATTAAGCATAACTAACACCGAATAATGCACCACAAGTAGGATGTAATTTCATTGCATAACTATTGACTTTCATGCTTGCATAGGGAATCACAAACCTTAACACCAATATTCTTACTAAAGCATAATTACTCACCAACATGACTCACATATTACTATCATAATATATCTCAAAACTATTACAAAGAATCAAGTTTATTTTGTCCAATGATCTTCATGAAAGTTTTTATTGTATCCCTCTTGAATATCTATCACTTTGGCACTAGTTTCATATATTGCCATTGCTTCTGACTAGCTCAAACAAATTTAAGTGAAGAACATGAGCATAAAAAATTTCGTCTCTCAAAATAGTATAAGTGAAGCATGAGAGAATTTCTTCAATTTTTTTTACTAACTCTCAAAATAATCTAAGTGAAACATGAGAGTATTTCTTTAAAAATTAAAGCACACCTTGCTCAAAAAGATATAAGTGAAGCACTAGAGCAATTCCATAGATCAAAAAATTTAAGTGAAGCACATAGAGCAATTCTAACAAATCATAGCATAATTTTGGTTCTCTCAAATATGTGTGTCCACCAAGTATGATTGTGATAAACTAAAAAGAAAAACAAGCAAAGACTCATATAATACAAGACGCTCCAAGCAAAACTCATGATATGTGACGAATAAAAATATAGCTCCAAGTAAAATTACCGATGGTTGTTAGAAGAAAGAGGGGATGCCTTCCGGGGCATCCCCAAGCTTAGTTGCTTGGTTCTCCTTGAATATTAGCTTGGGGCACCATGGGCATCCCCAAGCTTAGGCTCTTTTTACTCCTTATTCCTTCATCCATCGAGATCTCACCCAAAACTTGAAAACTTAAGTCACACAAAACTTAACAAAACCTTCGTGAGATCCGTTAGTATAAGAAAACCAATATTTGCTTTAAGTTCTGTTGAAAACCCATTCATATTTTGTTATTGCATTATACCTACTATATTCTAACTTTACCTTGGCTTATACCCCCCGATACAATCCACAGATTCATCAAAATAAGCACACAATGCAAAGAGAACAGAATCTATCAAAAACTGAATAGTCTGTAAAGACGCGAATTTCACTCGTACTTCTGTAACTCCAAACATTCTGAAAAATGAGGACAACAGAGGAAATTTGTGTATAAATGTTGTGTAAAAAATTCAGAATTTTTCGTCACATCTGTGAATTTTAACAAATCTGTTGCTGGACGCAAAAGTTTCTATTTTTCAAGAAGATCAAATCTATCACCCAAAGCTATCCTAAAGGCTTAACTTGGCACAAACACTAATTAAAACATAAAAAACACAATCATAACAGAGGCATAATTGTGTGAACACACAAAAACAGAAACAAAAAGGAATTTTTATTTATTTATTGGGTTGCCTCCCAACAAGCGCTTGTCTTTAAAGCCTCTTAGCTAGGCATTGATAATTTTGATGATGCTCGCATGAAAGACAAGAATTGAAACACAAGCAGAATATCATAATACATGTGACAAACACATTTAAGTCTAACATACTTCCGATGCATATGGATTTAATAATAAACAAATTATCAAGACAAGTATATAGCATATGCAAGGAAAAAGAAAGAAACAATAGCAATGTCAACATTACGAGAGGTAAATTAGTAATATGATAATTATCAATATTATTGCAAACATTATTATTAATATCATATTCATCATGAGGCTTAAATAAATTTTCAAGATCATAAGAAGAATCACCCCAATCATGATCATTGCAATAAGTAGTGGACATAGAAAAATTAGCATCCCCAAGCTTGGGGTTTTGCATATTATTAGCACAATTGACATTAATTGAATTTATAGTAAATTCATTGCAATCATGCTTTTCATTCAAGGAGCTAGCATGAATCACTTCATAAATTTCTTCATCACAATTTTTAGATTCACGAATCTCAAGCAAAACTTGATAAAGATAATCTAGTGCACTCAACTCACTAGCAATTGGTTCATCATGATTTGATCTTTTAAAAAGATTAGCAAGCGGATGAGGATCCATATCAATAGATTTTTAGCAAGCGAAGATGCAAGCAAATTGAAGGTACATGGCAACACAAGCAAACAAAAGATAGAACAAGAAAAAGGCAAATGAAAAGAAGGCAAATATTTTTGTGAAGTGGGGGAGATGAAAACGAGAGGCAAATGGAAAATAATGTAAATTGCAAGGAGATGAGATTTTTGATTAGGAGCCTGATAGATGTTGATGATGTCTCCCCGGCAACGGTGCCAGAAATTCCTTTGACGTGGCTTGAGACTACGTCGGTATTTCCCCAAAGAGGAAGGGATGATGCAGCACAGCTACGGTAAGTATTTCCCTCAATTATGAAACCAATATTATCAATCCAATAGGAGAACCAAGCAACACTATGTAAACGGTGTCTGCACACAAAGAACAAATACTTGCAACCCGACGCGTAAGAGGGGTTGTCAATCCCTCCTCGGTAAAAAGATAATAAATTGTATGAGATTGGACAAATAGATTGATAACCCAGAAGTATAGGGGATCGCGACAGTTTTCGAGGGTAGAGTATTCAACCCAGATTTATAGATTCGACAAAAGGGGAGCCAAAGAATATTTGTAAGTATTAGCAGTTGAGTTGTAAATTCAACCACACCTGGAGATTAAATATCTGCAGCAAAGTGATCAGTAGCACAGTAATATGATAGTTTGATAGCAGTGGTAACAGTAACAGTGGTAACGGTAACAACAGTAACAGTTTTGTTGCAGTTGTAATAGTAACAATAGCGATAGTGACTTAGCAAGAACAATATGTGGAAAACTCGTAGGCATTGGATCTGTGAATTGGTTTGATAATATTCATCATATAACAGTCATAACCTAGGGTGACACAGAACTAGCTCCAGTTCATAAATATAATGTAGGCATGTATTCCATAAATAGCCATACATGCTTATGGAAAAGAACTTGCATGAGATCTTTTGTCCTACCCTCCCGTGGTAGCGGGGTCCATAAGGAAACTAAGGGATATTAAGGCCTCCTTTTAATAGAGAACCAGAACAAAGCATTAACACATAGTGAATACATGAACTCCTCAAACTACGGTCATCACCGAAAAGTATCCCAATTACTGTAACACTGGGGTTTACGGATCATAACACGTAATAGGTGCATATGACTTGCAAGATCAGATCTAGAACATATATATAATGGTGAAAACATAAATGGTTCAGATCTGAAATCATGGCACTCGGGCTCTCGTGACAAGCATTAAGCATAGCAACATCAATCTCAGAACATAGTGGATACTAGGGATCAAGCCCTAACAAAACTAACTCGATTACATGATGAATCTCATCCAACTGCTCACCAACCAGTGAGCCTACGAAGGAACTACTCACTCCCGGTGGGGAGCACCATGGAATTGGTGATGAAGGGGGGTTGGTGATGACGAAGACCGAAGATTCCCCTCTCCAGAGCCCCGAACAGGCTCCAGATCTGGCCTCGTGATGAAGAATAGGAGGTGGCGGCTGCTCCATATCGTGAAATGTGATAAAACTTCCTCTCTTATTTTTCTCCAAAAATAGGTATTTATGGAGTTCGAATTAGGGTCAGAGGGGTCACGAGGGCCCCACAACCCACCAGAGCGCGCTTGGAGGGGGTGGCATGCCCTGGTGTATTGTGGCCAGCCAGGGCACTCCCTCCGGTGGTTCTTGGTTCTAGTATTTTTTATTTATTCTGAAAGAAATCTCCAAAAAGTTTCGTCCAAATTTGAGAACTTTTATTTCTGCACAAAAAACAACACCATGGTAGTTCTGCTAAAAATAGCGTCAGTCTGGGTTAGTTTCACTCAAATCTTGCAAATTAGAGTCCAAAAGAAGAGCAAAATCGTTAGGAAAAGTAGATACGATGGAGACGTATCAAATCCTCCAAGCTTAAACATTTGCTTGTCCTCAAGCAATTCAGTTGACAAACTGAAAGTGATAAAGAAAAACTTTTAGGAACTCTTTTGTTCTTGTTTACATATATAGGCTTAAGTAGCACCCAGGTTTTCAACAAAGATCATGACTAACCATGTCAACAATAACTCTTAAAAATTATATTAACTCATATCAATGGCATAATCAACTAGTGAGCAATAATAAGATATCTCAAATGCCAACACTTTGACAAAACAATCATGATACAATATGACAACAGTGGTATCTCGCTAGCCCTTTCTGAGACCACAAAACATAAATGCAGAGCACCTCCAAAGTTCAAGCAGCGACTAAACATTGTAATTCATGGTAGAAAAGATCCCGTCATGATGCATTCAACATTAATTATACACAATGCATGAGGATGACAATAGTGCTCTCAGGTCTGGCGCTTGTTTGAGAAGGTGATGACTCAACATAAAATTAAATAGATAGACCCTTCGCATAGGGAAGTAGAGATTTGCAGAGGTGCCAGAGCTCAAAGCTTAAAACAAAGATAAATATAATTTTGGGAGGTGCACCCTTCCTGTCAAAGTTACGACCAAGAGTTAGCAATATCTTCCATGCTAAACACATTAGCGGCGGTTCCCAAGCGGTAAAAGTAAAAGTTTACTCCCCCTCCACCAACAAACACACTCCACGGCTAGCCGAATCCACGGGTACCGTACATACCAACAATAGTCCTGGGGGAGTTTTGTTTAATTATTTGCAATTTTTATTTATTTTGGGACTAGGCATCCCTATTACTGCCCCTCTCGTGCAAGGACGAGTGAATAAACACGCATCATGAGAATAACCCGCTTAGCATGGAAGATACTGACCGCCCCCTGTCGCTTCATGAGTGGTCCAGGCACACAAAACAGATGTTCATTTGAAATTTTTAGAGGTGGCACATGCAAATTTACTTGGAACGGCAGGGTAATACCGCATATAGGTAGATATGGTGGACTCATCTGGAATAACTTTGGTTTAAAGATTTTGATGCACAAGCAGTATTCCCGCTTAGTATAGGTGAAGGCTAGCAAATAGGTTGAGAAGCAACCAGCTAGAGAGCAAAAATGGTCATGAACATGCTTTATGAATAATCAATATTGAATACTATCATGAGTAGGATATGAACACCATGAACATAAATATCGTAGAGGCTATGTTGGTTTTGATTCAACTACATGCGTGAACATGTGCCAAGTCAAGCCACTTGAAACATTCAGAGGAGGATACCATGTCATGATACTATATTACAATTATTTTAATGCATGTTGACACCCAAGATAAATCATTATTCACTCCTAGCTACTTAAGCATGGCATGAGCAACTATAATATCTAATTATCATTGCAAACATGTTTGATCATAATATGCTGAATCATGGATACTAGGTTAAACATATTTACAAAAATAAAAACAAGTTGAGTTCATACCCGCTTCTCTCTACCACAGTCACTTCATCAAGTATCGTCATTATTGCCTTTCACTTGCACGACTGAATGATATGATAATAATAATAGTGCAAGAGTGCCGTGGACTAAGCTGGAATTTGCAAACATTTTATTCAAAAGGAGAAGACAAAGTGATTTGGGCTCTTTGTTAGATCAAGAGTCATGTATATGAGAGCCACTCAACATTTTCATCGTGGTCTTCTCCTTAGTACGACTCAATAAAAATAAAGAGAAAATAATTTAAGAGAAACACACTGAAATATTTTTAGAGTTTTTAGTTTTTCTTGAAGGAAGCAAATTAAAGAAGGAAAAACAAAAACGAGAAAAACTATTTACACGGAAAAGCTCCCAACAAGCAAAAGAAGAATAGAGAAATATTTTTGGGTTTTCTTTTAATACTACAGCTAATTTAAACTAGAAAGAAAAACCGAAAAGAAGCGAGAAATATTTTTGGGTTTTCTCAAAGTTTTTCAAACACACAAGAAGAAAGTGAGAAAATAAATCTAGCATGGATAATACAATGAAAAAGTGTGGACACCGACAACTGGAATGAAATGTGTGAACATGAATATAATGTCGGTGGAAATACGTACTCCTCCAAGCTTAGGCTTTTGGCCTAGCTTGGTAATCACCACCCATAGTAGCCGTCCGGATTCATGTGGAAGTGCTGTGGCGGCGGCACTTGAGCGTCCCACTCCTGGGGCTCCTGCTCTGCTGCTGCCTGGTCGTTTCGGTAGGCAACAATGTCCTCTGGCATGACCCTGTATCCGCCCCTGGCAATAGAATCAAGCAAAGCAGGTGGAGGCAACGGGATAATATCACTGGTTTCCACACTGAAAACCAAGTTGTACCAAATACTATGAAATAAATCAACGGCATCAATAAACTGGTGATCCTCCATCGCCTGGTGATCTAGATAAACTCGGGGCAAAGGATAATCATGTTGGCGTATCTGAACATTAAAGTGACTCACTAAGCGAGTGGCATAAATACCACCATGAATTTTGCCCTTAGTTCTGTTAAGGTGCAGATGACGCGCTACAATGGCCCCTAGGCTAAAGGTGTGATCATTATGTAGTGCACGGCGTAAAATGGCGAGGTCGGGTGCACTAAGTGCACCGACCTTCTCCTAGAAGTTAAACACTTCGCGATGAATAAAGCAAAGTAATGCACAGAAGGAAACCGCAAACTAGTGGCAGTGGCATTCGACACGCCTCTCTCATTCCCCACAGTCAAAGTGAGGAGAAAGTCCTGAAACTCTGCCGGTCTAGGCTCCCTCAATTCCCCATCAGAAGGGATCAAACAAATGTCACAAAATTTAGTGAGCGGTATCTGACAGGTTTCAACGTATAAATTAAACTGCACCTCAGGAGGATTGTTCCTATTCGGAAAATGAAAATTTTGCACAAAGGAATTTGTAAGGAGGTGGTGTTGGTCACACTCAGCTGTGAGGAAGTCGGTCAGCCCGACATTTGCAGTGAATTGGGCAAACTCTTGATGGAACCCGGCCTCATCCATGAAGGAATTATGCGGATTCGCACGGCCGCACCTCCGCCGTTCTCGGAGTGTTGAGGTCATTGTCCGATGATTCCCTTAGCATTCTTCTTGGAGGACAACTTTCTGAAAATACTCATCTTATTCCTATAAATAGAATTTTGAAAATTTTAGTCCACAAAAATTTTGTCAACAAAACTTCATAAGATTGGTAGCAACTACTCATAAGGATGCCTAGAGTCCATATCAAGCATTCAAACTACTTAGAACTCTAAGAATTCAACATGCAAGCCCATTTACAGCAGCACCAAGAGTAGCTAATTATTCAAAATATAAAACACTAAAGCAAAAACGAATTGTAGCAATGGAGGAGTCACATACCAAGTAGCAATCCCCCAAAACAGTTTCGGAAATGGAGCTTTGAGCAAAGAGATCGAAATCCGCGGGTTTGAGAGCAAGAACACGAGAGAGAGAGAGAGAGAGAGCTATGGTTATTTTTTTCTGGAGGTAAGAGATGACATGGGCTAAAGAGATAAGTCAGGGGACCCACGTGGGGACTAGAACCCACCAGGGCGCGCTTGGGGTTGCTGGCGCGCCCTGGTGTCTTGTGGCCACCAGGGGCACCCCACTCTGTTGTTATTTGTACCAGAAATTTGCAAATATTCGGAAAAAAATAATGTTAAATTTTGAGGGCATTCTGAGAACTTTTATTTTTGGGTCATTTTTTTATTGCACGGACAAATCAGAAAACAGGGTAAACATGGCATTTCATTTTATTTGACTAAGAAAAATAGAAAACAAAAGGTGGGAGCAAAAGGTTGTGCCTACTAAATTCATCGACCACATACCTTTCAAAAATGATCCATTAACAAGGTTGATCAAGTCTTATTAACAACCACTTTCGATTAACATGAAACTGAAGAACTTTCGTAAAACACTAAGTTACCTCAATGGGGATGTGCATATCCCCAACAATAAGTATGTCATATTTCTTTTTGGTAGTAGGCAAAGGTAGTTGGAAACTTCCAATAGTAATTGTCGAAGATTTTTCAATAACATTAATACCATTCACTTGGAATGGTTTCTTCAGAAAGTGCATCGTATGCTCATTACCATTGATATGAAAAGTGACTTTTCTTTTATCGCAATCAATAACAGCCTCTGCAGTATTCAAAAAGGGTCTACCAAGGATAATCGACATGTTTTCGTCCTCGGGCATCTCAAGTATAACAAAGTCTGTTAAGATAGTAACATTTGCAACAACAACGGGCACATCTTCACAAATACCGATGGGTATGGCAGTTGATTTGTCAGCCATTTGCAATGATATTTCAATAGGTGTGAGTTTATTCAAATCAAGTCATTTATATAAATAGAAAGGCATAACACTAACACCAGCTCCTAAATCACACAAAGCAGTTTTGACATAATTTCTTTTGATGGAGCAAGGTATAGTTGGTATCCCCGGGTCTCCATGTTTTTTAGGTACTCCATTCTTAAAAGAATAATTAGCAAGCATGGTGGAGATTTCAGCTTCAGGTATCTTTCTTTTGTTAGTGACAATCTCCTTCATGTATTTGGCATAAGGGGCCATCTTTAAAATATCAGTCAAGCGAGTGCGCAAAAAGACTGGCCTAAGCATTTCAGTAAAGCGTTCAAATTCTTCATCATCTTTTATTCTTAGATGGTTTAGGTGGAAAGGGCATGGGTTTTTAAACCCATGGTTCTCTTTCTTTACCATGTTTTCTAGCAACAAAGTCTCTTTTATCATAACGTTTATTTTTAGGTTGTCGGTTATCAAGATCAACAGCAGGTTCTATCTCAACATCATTATCTGGTTCTTTATAATCATTTGGTTGAGTTTCTACATGAACATCATCATTATCATTCTCATTATCACTAGATGAATGTTCATTACCAGATTGAGTTTCAGCATCAGAGGTAGAGACATCATTAGTATCCTCAGGAGGTTTTTCTATTTCAGGTTCACTAGAGGTATGCAAAGTCCTATCATTTTTCTTTTTCTTTTTATTTTTAGAAGGACTAGGTGCATCAGTGTTAATTCTTTGATAGTCTTGTTCAATTCTTTTAGGGTGTCCCTCAGTATAAAATGGTTCCTGAGTCATTTTGCCCCTAGTTGCTACTCTAACAGCAAAATCATTCATATTATTATTCATTTCATTAAGCAATTCTCTTTGAGATTTAGCAACTTGTTCTAACTGGGTTTGTACCATCGAAGCATGTTTTCCTACACCCCTAACATCATTAGTGATTCTAAAAAACAAGTCACTCAAGCGAGCAATCAGATCAGAGTTGTATTTTAATTGTTTCATAACATTTGCATTGAAGTGATCTTGTTTGATGATGTACCTATCAAATTCATATAGGCATTGACTAGGATGTTTATTGTAAGGGATGTCACTTTCATCAAACTTTATGAAAGAATTTACCTCTACCACCAATGATGGTGGCGTATCAAGTCCATGTATTTCTTCAATAGGTGGTAAATTCTTAACATCTTCAGCTTTAATACCTTTTTTCCTTTATACATTTCTTTGCCTCTTGCATATCTTCAGGACTGAGATATAAGATACCCCTCTTCTTCGGAATAGGTTTAGGCGGTGGTTTAGGAAGAGTCCAATCATCATAAATTTTCAATATATTATTCAATAATTCCTCAGCTTGTTCAATAGTTCGTTCTCTAAAAACACAACCATCACAACTATCTAGGAAGTCCCTAGAAGCATCGGTTAGTCCATTATAGAAGATATCAAGTATTTCATTTTTCTTAAGAGGATGATCAGGCAAAGTATTAAGCAATTGGAGAAGCCTCCCCCAAGCTTGTGGGAGACTTTCTTCTTCAATTTGCGTAAAGTTAAATATTTCCTATAAGGCAGCTTGTTTCTTATGAGCAGGAAAATATTTTTCAGAGAAGTAGTAAATCATATCCTGGGGACTACGCACACAACCAGGAGCAAGAGTATTGTACCATATCTTAGCATCACCCTTTAATGAGAATGGAAATAATTTAAGGATATAGTGATAGCGAATGTTCTCATCATGAGCAAATAGGGTGGCTATATCATTTAGTTTAGTAAGATGTGCCACAACAGTTTCAGTTTCATAGCCATGGAAAGGATTAGATTCAACCAAAGTAACTAACTCTGGGTCGACAGAGAATTCATAATCCTTATCAGTAACAAAGATAGGTGAAGTAGCAAACTTAGGATCACATTTCATTCTACCATTCAAAGATTTTTCTTTTAGTTTGCATAATAATTTCTTAAGATCATCCCTATCATTGCAAGCAAGAAAGTCTCTAGCTATCTCCTCATCCATAACATAACCCTCGGGTATCTTAGGCATTTTAAATCTAGGAGAGCTAGGTCTAATAGGTGTTTCATACTCATCAGTTTCAAGGAATTCATCAGTTTCAATAATTTCATCAGTTTAAACAATTTCATTCTCTTTAGCTCTAGCAAGTTGTTCATCAAGAAATTCACCTAGTGGCACATTATCATCAGGCAAGGTACTAGCATCATCATGAACATCATTCATAGCAGAAGTAGCATCATCAATGACTTGCGACATATCAGGATTAATAACATGTGGTGGCGTTGCAAGTCTACTCAAAACAGAAGGTGAATCAAGTGCAGAGTGTGATGGCAAATCCTTACCTCCCCTCGTCTTAGAGGGAACGATCTTGGTTTTTGTATCTTTCAGATTATTCATAGTGGTAAATAGCTAATAATCCCAAGTGACTCAACAAATATAGCTATGCTCCCCGGTAACGGCGTCAGAAAAAGGTCTTGATAACCCACAAGTATAGGGGATCGCAACAGTTTCGAGGGTAGAGTATTCAACCCAAATTTATAGATTCGACACAAGGGAGCCAAAGAATATTTGTAAGTATTAGCAGTTGAGTTGTCAATTCAACCACACCTAGAGATTAAATATCTTCAGCAAAGTGATCAGTAGCACAGTAATATGATAGTTTGATAGCAGTGGTAACAGTAACAGTGGTACGGTAACGATAACAGAAGTAATAGTTTTGTAGCAGTTGTAATAGCAACAATAGCGATAGTGACTTAGCAAGAACAATATGTGGAAAACTCGTAGGCATTGGATCGGTGAATTCATTGGATAATATTCATCATATAACAGTCATAACCTAGGGCGACACAGAACTAGCTCCAGTTCATAAATATAATGTAGGCATGTATTCCGTAAATAGTCATACGTGCTTATGTAAAAGAACTTGCATGACATCTTTTGTCCTACCCTCCTGTGGCAGCGGGGTCCATAAGGAAACTAAGGGATATTAAGGCCTCCTTTTAATAGAGAATCGGAACAAAGCATTAACACATAGTGAATACATGAACTCCTCAAACTACGATCATCACCGGAAAGTATCCCAATTACTGTCACAATGGGGTTTACGGATCATAACACATAATAGGTGCATATGACTTGCAAGATCGGATCTAGAACATAGATATAATGGTGAAAACATAAACGGTTCAGATCTGAAATCATGGCACTCGGGCCCTAGTGACAAGCATTAAGCATAGCAAAGTCATAGCAACATCAACCTTAGAACATAGTGGATACTAGGGATCAAGCCCTAACAAAACTAACTCGATTACATGATGAATCTCATCCAACTCCTCACCGACCAGCGAGCCTACGAAGGAATTACTCACTCCCGATGGGGAGCATCATGGAATTGGTGATGAAAGAGGGTTGGTGATGATGAAGACCGAAGATTCCCTTCTCCGGAGCCCCGAACGGGCTCCAGATCTGGCCTCCCGATGAAGAACAGGAGGTGGCGGCGGCTCCGTATCGTGAAACGCGATAAAACTTCCTGTCTTATTTTTTTAATCCAAAAATAGGTATTTATGGAGTTGAACTAGGGTCAGAGGGGCCTCAAGGACCCCACAACCCTCCAGGGCGCACCTGGAGGGGGTGGCACGCCCTGGTGTATTGTGGCCAGCCAGGGCACCCCCTCCGGTGGTTCTTGGTTCCAGTATTTTTTATTTATTCTGAAATCAATCTCCCAAAAGTTCGTCCAAATCCGAGAACTTTTATTTCTGCACAAAAAACAACACCAGGGTAGTTCTGCTGAAAACAGCGTCAGTCCGGGTTAGTTTCATTCAAATCATGCAAATTAGAGTCCAAAACAAGAGCAAAAGTGTTAGGAAAAGTAGATACGATGGAGACATGTCATAGATCTTGCAAGAAAGCAAAATAGAATAGGTAAAGTAAAAGTGCAGCAAGGTATTTCTGGGTTTTTGGAATAATAGATCTGAAAACAATATGATAAAAGATAGACCCGGGGGCCGTAGGTTTCACTAGTGGCTTCTCTAGAAAATAGCATACGGTGGGTAAACAAATTATTGTTGGGCAATTGATAGAAGAGCAAATAATTATGAAGATATCCAAGGCAATGATCATGTATATAGGCATCACGTCCAAGATTAGTAGACCAACTCCTGCCTGCATCTGCTACTATTACTCCACACATCGACCGCTATCCAGCATGCATCTAGTGTATTAAGTTCATGGAGAAAAAGAGTAATGCAATAAGAACAATGACATGATGTAGACAAGATCTATTCATGTAGGAATAGACCCCATCTTTTTATCCTTAATAGCAATGATACATGGGTGCCTCGCTACCCCTTCTGTCACTGGGTGAGGACACCGCAAGATCGAACCCATCACAAAGCACCTCTTACCATAGGAAGAAAAATCAATCTAGTTGGCCTAACTAAACCAAATATTTCGGAGAAGAATTACGAGGCTATAACAATCATGCATATAAGAGATCAAAGAAAACTCAAATAATATTCATAGATAGATCTGATCTTAAATTTGCACTTCATCGGATCCCAACAAACACACCACAAAAAGTAATTACATCAAATAGATCTCCAAGAACATCGAGGAGAACATTGTATTGAGAATCAAAAAGAGAGAAGAAACCATCTAGCTACTGCCTACGGACCCGTAGGTCTATGGTGAGCTACTCACGCATCATCGGAGGAGCACCAATGAGGATGATGAACCCCTTCGTGATCGTGTTCCCCTCCGGCAGAGTGCCGGAATAGGGCTCTAGATTGGATGTCGTGGTTCTGGAACTTGCGGCGGCTGGAATTGTGTTTCGATTGCTCCCCTAGGGTTTCTGGAATATCTGAGAAGTTATAGAGCTGAGAGGCAATGGAGGAGACCCGCATGGGCCGCACCACCCACTTGGGCATGCCAGGGGCCTCTAGCACGCCCTGGTGGGTTGTGGGCCCCATGGGCCTCCCCTCTAGTGCTTCCTTGGCTCCCAAGTTGTCTTCTGGTCCAAAAAAAATCTCCAAAAAGTTTCGCTATGTTTGGACTCCGTTTGATAGGGATATTCAGCGAAGTAAAATACAAGCAAACCCACCTGGGCGCGCCAGGGGCCTCTGGCATGCCCTGGTGGGTTGTGGGCCCCATGGGCCTCCCCTCTAGTGCTTCCTTGGCTCCCAAGTTGTCTTCTGGTCCAAAGAAAATCTCCAAAAAGTTTTGCTATGTTTGGACTCCGTTTGATAGGGATATTCAGCGAAGTAAAATACAAGCAAACCCACCTGGGCGCGCCAGGGGCCTCTGGCATGCCCTGGTGGGTTGTGGGCCCCATGGGCCTCCCCTCTAGTGCTTTCTTGGCTCCCAAGTTGTCTTCTGGTCCAAAAAAATCTCCAAAAAGTTTCGCTACGTTTGGACTCCGTTTGATAGGGATATTCAGCAAAGTAAAATACAAGCAAAAAACATCAAATGACACTGGGCACTATGTCAATAGGTTAGTCCCAAAAAATGATATAAAGTTGCTATAAAATGAAGGTAAAACATCCAAGAATGATAATATAACATCATGGAACAAAAAAAATTATAGATACATTGGAGACGTATCAACAATGGCTTCGATTTCCCCCTCCTGGAGGGAAGTCCCCCCGACGGAATTGCTCCGCCAGAGGGCAAAAGTGCTCCTGCCCAAGTTCTACCTCGAGACGGCAGTGCTCCGTCCCAAAAGTCCTCTCTTTATTTTTTCTCCAGAGGTGGGCCGGGCTGCCCACCACCCACCAGGGCGCGCCTGGGGGCCCTGGCGCACCCTGGTGTCTCATGGGCACCTGGCAGCCCCCCTCCGGTAGTTCTTTTCTCAAATATTTATTAAATATTCCAAAATAATTATCCGTAAAATTTCAGCTCATTTGGAGGTGTGCAGAATAGGTATCTCTGACGTAGCTTTTTCAGGTCTAGAATTCCAGCTGCCGGTATTCTCCCTCTTTGTCTAAACCTTGCATATTATGAGAGAAAAGGCATTAGAATTACTCCATAATGTGTTATTATGCATAAAAACATTATAAATAACAGTAGGAAAATACGATGCAGAATGGACGTATCAGGTATCTTAAGAGGTTATCTTTTGATCTTGTTGGCTATTCCGACTCGGACTATGCCGGTGACAAGGTTGATAGAAAGTCCACTTCGGGTACATGTCAATTTCTTGGTAGATCCCTTGTCTCTTGGTCCTCCAAGAAACAAAACTCGGTATCCTTATCCACCGCCGAAGTGGAATACATTGCCGCTGGATCATGTTGTGCTCAATTACTTTGGATGACCCAAACTCTTAAAGATTATGGGATACATGTGAAACATGTTCCATTACTTTGTGACAATGAGAGTGCTATTAAGATTGCTCACAATCCTGTGCAACATTCTCGAACAAAGCATATTGAAGTTCATCATCATTTCATTCGAGATCATGTTGCTAAAGGTGACATCAATCTTAAACATGTTCGTACCGACAAGCAATTGGCGGATATCTTGACTAAACCGCTTGATGAAAATATATTTTGCCGTTTGAGAGGTGATTTGAATATCATTGATGCCTCAAACTTGGAATGGAGATTCCATTTGGATACATGCAAGGCATGAGCCTATGAAACTAATCCTTGATATCTCTCTTATGTTGATCATTTGTCTTGGATATGTATTTGCACCTTTGCATGTTATCTAACCTGTGTAGGTACTTCGATGAGCCCCAATATAGGAGATTGCATACCACTCACATTTTGAGCAATCTCTACATCGCCAAGTATCTATGCTTTGGATGTTGAAATCAAGGAAGCATGAACACACTCGACATATCCTTTGACTATTTCAATATATCTAATTTCATGATTGTCAATTTGGATACACAAGTGCTATTCCTTGCAAGACTAACCCATGTAGGAAGATGAACTTCAACACCAAAGGATGCTCCCAATTCTTGATGGACTACATCAACCTTGAGCATCCAACAAATGTTCAACTACATGATCAAGATCAACACCACAACCAAAGGTATGTCATTCCATCTTAGAGAAGCTTTACTCCAAGTCATGAGATAAAGCAACTCAACAAGATGTGAATACATCAAAATGCTTAAATGAAAAATGGCAACCCCATTTTGAGCTTAAACGATGAGTATGACCTATGATCAAGTGATCTCACTTGACTCCTAAGTCAATATACTCTAACATAGGTGACTCTGTCGCCGACCTCCTCTAGATGAAGTTCTCTAGTGTTCCTTTGTTTATTTCTTTTCAATTGCATTTCTTCTTGTGTTTCCCTTCTAAAACAAAAAAAACTTAATCTATATATCTTTTGATTTCTGTTTTATTAGTCTCCAGTTAATTCATTGCAAATCCTTATGAAAATTCCTTGAAAATCCTTGTGAGATTTCATTTGCAAAGTGAGCTGAGTTGATAAAACTTTTGTTCTGCATTGAACTCGGCGTCACCGATTTAAGCCCATCGGGCAGACCGAAATACAAGTTCTACCTGTATGTAGTTCATCAGTTCAACCAAAACGGACTCACTCGGTCTCACCGATGAGCAACTTCAGTGACTCTTCTAACACAGAGTCACCGATTGAAACAAATCGGCGCCACCGATTTCATTGCTGAGAAAACTATTTGCCATCTTTTATTGCCTATTCTCTTCAGCTCTACTCAATGCTTCTTTTCCTCTATCTGCATCTTGAGCTACATTATGCTTACCTGTGTCTCTCAAGGACCACACTCACTTGACTCATATCCATGAAACCTACCCTTCTTGGAAATTGATGTCAAAGGGGGAGAGAGATCACATCAAAGCTTATTCTCATATAACTCTTCTAAGAAAGGAAGAGAGATGCAATGTCATCAGAGGAGAGAAGTTACATGTCTTTAAGAGGGGAAAGACATGTTAGTATTTGTTTTGGGATCTTTGAATCCTATCCATTTCTTCTATGATTGGTTCATTTATCTCTGCTCTATTTTTATCTGACCCTACCTTCTCCCATTATCCAATGTTACATTCAGGGGGAGGAAGAGTCCATGTTTTAGGGGAGAAAAATCCTTGGAATTTATTGCAAATCTTTAAATTCTTGAGGACATGTCTACATTTAAAATGAAGTACTCACTCTAAGGTACTCACCTATTACATGTCATCCCAGTCTTGGTACTCTTGTGGATCTTGGAATCCTTATTGTTTGAAGTTTTCTTATGTTATCTGACCTTGTTTTCTCAAGATTGCTTTGTCAAGAATAAGCTCAAGAACCACAAGGTAAGTATATGCATCACACTCATGTGCATGATGATCTCTTGCTTTTGCACATATTGTTTGCAAGAGGGATTCATAAAGCATGAAGGTACAACCTATCTACACTCTTTTTTTTTTACTCTGATGCACATGACCAAGATACATGTAACTCATTTCTTGCTCTGTCATGTTGTGCATGCACATGCTATTCAATTTCATCATTACATGATTGCACACATATAGGGGGAGCTTATGCATGTTACATGTTCTTCCAAAGCATTACTTACTATTCTTCATATTATCTTTTACTTGAAGCTTTGATGTATGTTGCCATCAATTACCAAAAAGGGGGAGATTGAAAGCACAAGTGCTCCCTAGGTGATTTTGGTAATTAATTTCAACATATCTCTTGTTGGACTAATTGTTTTATCTAGTATGTTTCAGACAATTCAACAATGGCGTGGCATGGACAAGAGGATGTGGAACCCCTTCAGAATGCTAAGGACAAAGATTGGCAAAAGCTCAAGACTCTTCATTTATATTTTAGTGATCCAAGATCACATTGAGCCATAGGAAAGCCAATACTATTAAAAGGGGATGAGGTGTTGCTTAATGGTCTACTTGCTCAAGTGCTTAGTGATATTGCTCCAAAACCCTCAGCCACTTTCTCCATCCAAATATGTCCAAACCCAAAACTCCAACTCGGCCCCACCGATTCTTTCTATCCGGAGCCATCGAGTTCATTTGACATAGCCACTGCCGGAAACCCTAACGGTTCGGTCTCACCGATACGGATGTCGGTCTCACCGAGATGGCCTTCCCAACTCTCTATTATTAGTTGCAATTATTTCGGTCTCACCGAAATTGCAATCGGTCTCACCGAGATGGCTTAACCAACTCTCTGTTGCCTTATTGCTTCACTTCGGTCTCATCGAGTTGATGCAGTTGGTGCCACCGAGACGCGTTTTGCCCTAAGCCCTAGCACATCGGTCCCACCGAGTTGTTCTAGTCGGTCCCATCGAGATTCCTAACATTAATATTTTTTAACAGATCAGTCTCACTGAGTTTTCTAATCATTGCCATCGAGATGAGTCAAATGTGTGTAACGGTTGGATTTTGTGTGGAGGCTATATATACCCCTCCACCCCCTTCTCCATTTATGAGAGAGCCATCAGAACGTGCCTACACTTCCACCATACATTTTTTGGGAGAGAACCACCTACTCGTGTGTTGAGATCAAGAGATTCTATTCCTACCATTTGAACCTTGATTGCCTTCCCCAAGTTGCTTTCCACTCAAATCTCTCTTCCACCATAGCCAAATCTGTGACAGAGAGTTGAGTGTTGGGGAGACTATCATTTGAAGCACAAGAGCAAGGAGTTCATCATCAACACAGCGTCTATTACCTTTTGGAGAGTGGTGTCTCCTAGATTGGTTAGGTGTCGCTTGGGAGCCTCCATCGTGATGTGGAGTTGAACCAAGAAGTTTGTAAGGGCAAGGAGATCGCCTTCTTCGTGAAGATCTACCCGAGTGAGGCAAGTCCTTCGTGGGCGATGGCCATGGTGGGATAGACAAGGTTGCTTCTTCATGGTCCCTTTGTGGGTGGATCCCTCCGTGGACTCGTGCAACCGTTACCCTTCGTGGGTCGAAGCCTCCATCAATGTGGACGTACGATAGCTCTACCTATCGGAACCATGCCAAAAATACTCCGCGTCTCCATTGCGTTTGCATACTCCAATCCCATCCCTCACTTTCTTGCAAATTGCATGATTTACCTTTTTCCGCTGCCTATACTCTTGTCAGGCTTGCTTGAAATGTATTGTGTGTGCTTTAACTTGTGCTAAACTCAACCTTAACTTGAAGAAATTAAAAACTGCCACTTTTGCATGTTAAGGGTCTAATCACCCCCCTCTAGACCCATCTTCTCATTCCTTTCAATTGGTATTAGAGCTTTGGTCTCCATCGCTTTGGTTTAATCACCGTTGGAGGAAGATGGATGAGTCTATGTTCGAGAGTATTAGACATAGAGTGCCTATTCTTTATGGGGAGCTTTATGGTTCATGGAAAAATGAGATGCTTGAGATTTTCAATGAATATAATTTGAACAAGTATATTCTTAGCCCTTATGTGCCTCCTATTGTTCCTTTGCATCCTACCCCCGATGAGTATCTTGACATGGTTCGATTTCTTAGAACTATTGATCTTATCATTAGAGGATTGCCTAGAAATTTTCTTGTGTGCTTGCCTACCTTTGAATGCGCATATACTATATGGAATTATCTTGAGGAATGGTTTCCAAATTATTCATTGAAAAATCTAGATGAGATTCTTCAAAAATCCATTGCTTTTCAAAAAAATGGAACCTAGTGATCCCAAGTTTGATTAATGTCTATTTGAGCTCCGTGATCTTATGCGTGGAAATGTTGGAGTCATTAGTAGCATCATCTCGGAGACAATTAGAATTCATAAACTTGAACATTGTCATGGTCATAAATCTAATGAATCACTTGCTCTAGGTGAAGATCACATACACGATGATGACATTGAGCATGACTATTATGATGAAGACGAAGAAAGTGATATTGACTTTGAGGAGACTATGAGAAATCTTAGTCTAATGGCAAACTTTCATGATTACATGGCCGGAGGAAAAGAGTGGATTCTTGATAGCGGATGTACTGATCATATGGCCGAAGATAAAGACATGTTCCGTGAGCTTGTTAAAAATGACGGCCCACGCAAGTATGTAACTTTTGGAGATAACTCCAAGGGTAAGGAACTTGGCCTTGGTAAGGTGGCCATATCCAATGATAGCTCTATTCAAAAGATGAACCACCTCAACCTCCTTCTCCACCTCCACAAGCGAACGATAATGCCACCAACAGTGAAGAAGAAGAAGATGATGATGAGGATGTTCCACCTCAACCAAAGCAAAAGCTCTCACGAGTTAGAGCAACTCCAACGCGCCGACCCAAACAAACGCGCGTTTTGTCCGCTTTTCGTCCGTTTGGGTCGGCCAGGCGGACTTGCACGTCCACGTTTTCATATGGGTCGGCTCTAGCACCCAACAGAGACGGACCCAAATTTGCCGGCGTAGAAAAAAATAGGTCGCAGAAATAAACATAATTAAACATTAAGTGGTCGGTCAATCGCGGGCCAAAGTCCACTTAAGCCTAATTAAACATTAATTTAAAACATAAAAAAGTCTGCGCCCGCACGCTGCCCTAGACGTCCTCCACCTTGCCCTTGCCCTTGATGTCGCCATCACCGCCGGTGAGGTCGATGAAGACGGGAGCCGGGCTAGCCCACCCGAACGCTGCTTGGTACGCTACCAGGGCAGCCTCCTCCGGCGTCTGCTGGGGCGCCGGCATTGCGGCTCGCCGGGCGTGCTCCTCCTCCTCCTCCTCCTCAAGCCGCAGTGCCTCCACATCGCGGCGCAGCTGCTGCTCCCAAAGCATCTGCCGCTCGCTGTCGGCCTCCTCCTGGGCGAGCCTGTGCGCCTTCTAGCACTCAAGGTGGGCCACCTCCTCCTCCCGCGTCGCGGCGTAGTGGACCGGAGGCGCGCTCACCCACTCGCGGAACTCGCCGGTCCATGTGTAGGACTCCTCCGGCCAAGTGGGTGGAGGCGGCGAGTGCTTCCGAGTTGGCTCCGGCTCCGCCTTGGGCTCGATGATGGGCAGCGGCGGCGGTGGCAGAGGCGGGTCAAAGAGCGGGGAGTGGACGGAGTCCCCTGCCGCCGACAAGGCGAGAGCGCGCTCCATCCCATCCCATTGGGCTCCTCCTCGATCCTGCTCGCCTCTAGCGCGTGCTCCAGGGCTAGCTCGAGGGCGGCTTGGTACGCCGCCTCTTCGTCCTGCTCGTGCGGCAGAACCTCAGGCGGCGGTGGAGGAACATTGTGGTCGATGTGGACGCCCCGGCGGCGCTCCTCCTCGTGCTCTAGCGCGAACTAGCGCTCCCAGTTAGGGGAGTCTGGCACGTAGGCACACATCTGCCACTGCTCCGGAGTGAGGGCCTCGCGACGCCGGTGAACCTTCTCGGCGTGTGCCCGCTACGTGCGTGGCACTGCCAGAATAGGGATCCGCTGCGGATCCAGATGCCAGCTGTGAGGCAGGTTGACATTAGGATACTGCAGTGGCCGGCAGTACTGTCAGTGCCACCGCGCCTGGTGGACTGCTATGTACAGATGCTGCCGCTCTGGTGGCGAGCCGCGTCTAGGAGGCGGCGGCGGAAGAGCTCGCCCCGGGGGTCAGCTTCCCCCTCCCCTTGCCAATGAAAAAACCCCATGGTGGTTTGGGCTTGCTAGGGTTCCTGCTCGCCGGCGAGGGAGCACGGTGTGGCCAGATGTGGACGGGTGTTGGAAGTGGATGAGGCCGGCCCCGCCGCACGCTTCCATTAAAAAGGACGGGCTCACGGACCTTCCACACACTGCGAGGAGGGCCCCAAGGTAGGTGCTGGCATTTAATAAGACGTGGGTGGTGGTTGGGCGGCTGACAAGTGGGATCGTGGCGGACATCGAGGGGACGCGTGGCGCATCCGCGTTGCATCCGCGCCGACGCATTTCAGGCGCAATTTTGGGCCCGAAATGAGTCTGCACGAACGTGATGCCGATGGATTTTGGGAATGGGTCGGCCCGTTGGGCCAGTGTTTTTGTCCGCGGTGACCCAAACGGACGTGGGCGAACGAAATGGGTCGCCCCGTTGGAGTTGCTCTTAGAGAAAGAGTTTCAAGAGATCATCTCGTCGAACAAATCTTCGATGACATCCAAACCGGGAGAATCACTCGCTCTAAAACTCGTTTGGCTAACTTTTGTGAACACTAACAGCAGTAATATGATAGTTTGATAGCTGTGGTAACAATAACAGTGGTAACGGTAACAACAGTAATGATTTTGTAGCAGTTGTAACAGTAGCAATAGCAATAGTAACTTTGCAAGAACAATATGTGGAAAACTCATAGGCATTGGATCGGTGCATTCATTGGATGATAATCATCATATAACAGTCATAACCTAGGGCGACATAGAACTAGCTCCAGTTCATAAATATAATGTAGGCATGTATTCCGTAAATAGTCATACGTGCTTATGGAAAAGAACTTGCATGACATCTTTTGTCCTACCCTCCCGTGGCAGCGGGGTCCATAAGGAAACTTAGGGATATTAAGGCCTCCTTTTAATAGAGAACCGTAACAAAGCATTAACACATAGTTCATACATGAACTCCTCAAACTACGGTCATCACCGGAAGTATCCCAATTACTGTCACACTGGGGTTTAGGGATCATAAGACGTAATAGGTGCATATGACTTGCAAGATCGGATCTAGAACATAGATATAATGGTGAAAACATAAATGGTTCAGATCTGAAATCATGGCACTCGGGCCCTAGTGACAAGCATTAAGCATAGCAAAGTCATAGCAACATCAATCTCAGAACATAGTGGATACTAGGGATCAAGCCCTAAAAAACTAACTTGATTCCATGATGAATCTCATCCAACTCCTCACCGACCAGCGAGGCTACGAAGGAATTACTCACTCCCGGTGGGGAGCATCATGGAATTGGTGATGAAGGAGGATTGGTGATGACGAAGACCGAAGATTCCGCTCTCTGGAGCCCCGAACGGGCTCCAGATCTGGCCTCCCGATGAAGAACAGGAGGTGGCGGCAGCTCCGTATCATGAAACACGATGAAACTTCCTCCCCTATTTTTTTCTCGAAAAATAGAAATTTATAGTGCTGGAATTAAGGTCAGGGGAGCCCCGAGGGCCCCACAACCCACCAGGGCGCACTTGGAGGGGGTGGCGCACCCTGGTGTCTTGTGGGCAGCCAGGGCTCCCCCTCCGGTTGTTCTTGGTTCCAGTATTTTTTATTTATTCTGAAATAATTCTCCAAAAAGTTTCGTCCAATTCCGAGAACTTCTATTTCTGCACAAAAACAGCACCATTATAGTTCTGCTGAAAACAACGTCAGTCCAGGTTAGTTTCATTCAAATCATGCAAATTAGAGTCCAAAACAAGAGCAAAAGCGTTAGGAAAAGTAGATACGATGGAGACGTATCAGAAGGTTGAAGAAGCTCTTGAGGATCCGGATTGGATAAACGCTATGCACGAAGAGCTACACAACTTCGAGAGGAATCAAGTATGGACATTGGTTGAAAAGCCCAACGATGATCATAATGACATTGGAACCAAATGAGTGTTTCGGAATAAGCAAGATGAGGATGGACAAGTCGTACGCAACAAGGCCCATCTCATCGCTCAAGGCTACACTCAAGTCAAAGGTATGGACTATGGTGAGACATATGTCCCCGTTGCTAGACTTGAGTCCATTCGCATTTTACTTGCTTATGCCAATCACCATGATATCACTTTATACCAAATGGACATTAAAAGTGCTTTTCTAAATGGTGAAGTTGAGGAGGAACTTTATGTTAAACAACCTCCCGGCTTTGTTAATCCCAAGAAAACTAATCATGTTTACAAACTTCACAAAGCTCTTTATGAGTTTAAACAAGCCCCTAGAGCTTGGTATAAATGCTTGACTAAGTTTCTTATTGAAAAAGGCTTTGAAATTGGGAAAATTGATTCTACTCTTTTTACTAAAAGGGTTAATGGAGAACTATTTGTGTGCCAAATTTATGTGGATGATATCATTTTCGGTTCTACTAACCCTCACTTTAGTGAAAAGTTTGGAAGGCTAATGTTGGGGAAGTATGAGATGTCTATGATGAGTGAACTCAAAATTTTCCTTGGTTTGCAAATCAAGCAAACTAAGGAAGGTACCTTTGTCTCACAAACAAAGTACACCAAGGATCTTTTCAAGAAGTTCAACATGCAAGAAAGCAAAGGTATGAAAACACCCATGCCTACTGGTGGACATCTTGACTTGACTAAGGAACAAATACTTGACATGAAGAAAGTTGTAGCAAATAAACTAAGTGATACGATCTAATGCTATTATTATGGCTAGGTCTGTCCATCACATCATTTTCCAAATGATGTGATCCCGTTATCAAATGACAACTCATGTCTACGGTTAGGAAACCTTAACCATCTTTGATCAACGAGCTATTCTAGTAGAGGCTTACTAGGGACACATTGTTGTTTATGTATTCACACATGTATTTAAGTTCCCGGTCAATACAATTCTAGCATGAATAATAAACATTTATCATGAACAAGGAAATATGATAATAGCCAATTTATTATTGCCTCTAGGGCATATTTCCAAATTGTGGTTCGGTTGCAACCTTGTATTTTCTCCTTTCTATCAATGAAAAGATACGCAACCATACATATTCGTGAAAAATAGTCACTTGTGGTCAACATCCTTTCACAAGCTAAGTGGAAAGCGTACGATGATGGTATTTATTTTGTTTACCTGTTGAGAGCTTAATGGGATTTATTTTGTTTTTGTACCTTTTCGATCAAGGACGATTACAAGTGCGGTTTTGGAGCACACATGGTAGCACTTTGATGTCGCTTGAACTATGTCGGTATTTCCCCAAAAAGGAAAGGATGATGCAGTATAGCTTCAGTAGGTATTTCCCTTAGTTCTGGAACCAAGGTTATCGAACCAGTAGGAGAACCAAGCAACATTATGTAAACGGTACCTGCACACAAAGAACAAATACTTGCAACCCGACGCGTAAGTGGGGTTGTCAATCCCTCTTGGGTAAAAGATAGATTGGTTTGTATAATTTTGGATAAATAGATCTCGTAATAAAACAAAATAAAATAAATAAATAAAAAGTACAGCAAGGTATTTTTGGGTTTTTAGAATAATAGATCTGAAAACAAAAGCAAATAAAAATAGATCTCAAAGCAAATATGATAAAGAATAGACCCCGGGGCCGTAGGTTTCACTAGTGGCTTCTCTCGAGAAAAATAGCATATGATGGGTAATTTTTTTACTGTTGGGCAATTGATAGAACTTCAAATAATTATGACGATATCCAGGCAATGATCATTATATAGGCATCACGTCCAAGATTAGTAGACCGACTCCTGCCTGCATCTACCACTATTACTCCACACATCGACCGCTATCCAGCATACATCTAGTGTATTAAGTTCACAAAAAAACGGAGTAATGCAATAAGAACGATGACATCATGTAGACAAGATCTATTCATGTAGGAATAGACCCCATCTTGTTATCCTTAATAGCAACGATCAATACGTGTCTTGCTGCCCCTTCTGTCACTGGGAAAGAACACCGCACGACCAAACCCATCACAAAGCACCTCTTTCCATGGCAAGAAAAAATGATCTAGTTGGCCTAACTAAACCAAAGATTCGAAGAAGAAATACGAGGCTATAAGTAATCATGCATATAAGAGATCAAAGAAACTCAAATAACTTTAGATCTGATCATAAACTCAAAGTTCATCGAATCCCAACAAACACACCGCAAAAATAGTTACATCAAATAGATCTCCAAGAGACCATTGTACTGAGAATCAAAAGAGAGAGAGGAAGCCATCTAGCTACTAACTACGGACCTGTAGGTCTATAATGAATTACTCACGCATCATCGGAGAGGCACCAATAAGGATGATGAACCCCTCCATGATGGTGTCTAGATTGGATATGGTGTTTCTGGAACTTGCGGCGGCTGGAATTGTGTTTCGTCCACTCCCCTAGGGTTTTTGGATTTTTGGGGTATAAATAGAGCAAAGACGTGGTGCGGGAGGTGGACGAGGTGGGCACAACCCACCAGGGCGCGCCTGGGCCCCCAGGCGTGCCCAGGTGGGTTGTGCTCCCCTCGGAGCCCCCCTCTGGTCCTTCTTTGGCCCAACAGGTGTCTTCTGGTCCAGAAAAAATCTCCAAAAAGTTTCGCTTCGTTTGGACTCTGTTTGGTATTGATTTTCTACGAAGTAAAAAACAAGCAAAAAACAGCAACTGGCACTGGGCACTATGTCAATAGGTTAGTCCCAAAAAATGATATAAAGTTGCTATAAAATGAAAAACATCCAAGAATGATAATATAACGACATGGAACAAGCAAAAATTATAGATACATTGGAGATGTATCAGCATCCCCAAGCTTAATTCCTACTCGTCCTTGAGTAGGTAAATGATAAAAACAGAATTTTTGATGTGGAATGCTACCTAACATGTTCATCACATATTCTTTTCTTTTGTAGCATGGACATATGGACTTTTATATGGTTCAAAGCAATACTCTAGTTTTGACATGAAGATTTCAATACTCAAGCATATCAACAAGCAACCATGTCTTTCAAAATATCAACACTAAAGAAAGTTATCCCTAGCCCATCATGCTCAATCATTGATCCATTCACGAAACACACTCACATATTAGCTACACCCAATGCTCAAGTACGATCATAGTGCCCCTTAGTTGGTGCTTTATAAGAGAAGATGGAGACTCAAATAAAAATAAAAATTGCATAAAGTAAAAAGAAAGGCCCTTCGCAGAGGGAAGTAGCGATTTGTAGAGGTGCCAGAGCTCAAAGCGAAAAAAATAGAGATAAAACATTTGGGTGGCATGCTTTTCCTGTCAACGAAAATGATTGAGTAGTTCCCAATACTTTCCATGCTAGATATAGCATAGGCGGTTCCCAAACAGAAAAAAAATTTATTCCTTTTTCCACCATACTTTCACATTTCACGGCTAGCCGTATCCACGGGTGCCGTCCATACCAACACTTTCCAAGGAATTTATTATTTGACAACGTAAAGTAAATTCATTTTTCATTTTGGGACTGGGCATCCCTAATACCTTTGTCATACTCTCATGCAATGACAAGTGAATAAACACTCATCTTGAGAATAACACATCTAGCATGGAAAAATATCAGCCACCCCCTACCGTTTCATGAGCGGTATGAGCACACAAAAAGGAAAAAAATATTTTGAAAATTAGAGATGGCACATACAAATTTACTTAGAACGGCACGGAAATACCCCATATAGGTAGGTATAGTGGACTCATATGGCAAAACTGGGTTTAAGGATTTTGGATGCACAAGTAGTATTCCTACGTAGTACAAGTGAAGGCTAGCAAAAAGATTGAGAAGCATCCAACCAAGAAATGAAAAATCTCATAAGCGAGCATTAAGCATAACTAACACCGAATAATGCACCACAAGTAGGATGTAATTTCATTGCATAACTATTGACTTTCGTGCTTGCATAGGGAATCACAAACCTTAACACTAATATTCTTACTAAAGCACAATTACTCACCAACATGACTCACATATCACTATCATCATATCGCTAAACTATTACAAAGAATCAAGTTTATTTTGTCCAATGATCTTCTTGAAAGTTTTTATTATATCCCTCTTGAATATCTATCACTTTGGGACTAGTTTCATATGTTGCTTTTGATAGCTCAAACAAATCTAAGTGAAGAACATGAGCATAATTTTTTCGTCTCTCAAAATAATATAAGTGAAGCATGAGAGCATTTCTTCAAAAATTACTAAGTCTCAAATAAATCTAAGTGAAGCATGAGAGCATTTCTTCAAAAACATTAAAGCACACCGTGCTCAAAAAGATATAAGTGAAGCGCTAGAGCAATTCCATAGCTCAAAAAATTTAAGTGAAGCACATAGAGCAATTCTAACAAATCATAGCATAATTTTGGCTCTCTCAAATAGGTGTGTTCAGCAAGGATACTTGACACAAAATAAAAAAGCAAAACAAGCAAAGACTCATATAATACAAGATGCTCCAAGCAAAACTCATGATATGTGACGAATAAGAATATAGCTCCAAGTAAAATACCGATGGTCGTTAGAAGAAAGAGGGGATGCCACTCGGGGCATCCCCAAGCTTAGATGCTTGTTTCTCCTTGAATATTGCCTTGGGGTGCCATGGGCATCCCCAATCTTAGGCTCTTCCTACTCCTTATTCCTTCATCCACCGTGATCTCACCCAAAACTTGAAAACTTCAATCACACAAAACTCAACAAAACCTTCATGAGATCCGTTAGTATAAGAAAACCAATGTTTACTTTAAGTACTATAGAAAACCCATTCAAATTTTGTTATTGCATTATATCTACTGTATTATAACTTTGGCATGGCTTATACCCACCGATACAACCCATAGATTCATCAAAATAAGCACACAATGCAAAGAAAACAGAATCTGTCAAAAACAGAACAGTCTATAAAGATGTGAATTGTTCTCATACTTCTGTAACTCCAAAAATTCTGAAAAATTAGGACAACAGAGCCAATTTGTATATCAATCTTTTTAAAAAAATTCAGAATGTTTAGTTTCTTTGTGAATCTAGACAATTATTCTACTGGACGCGAAAGTTTCTGTTTTTCAACAAGATCAAATCAACTGTCACCAAAGCTATCCCAAAGGCTTTACTTGGCACAAACACTAATTAAAACATAAAAAACACAATCATAACAGAGGCATAATTGTGCAAACACTCAAGAACATAAATAAAAAAGGCAAAAATAAATTTTATTCACTGGGTAGCCTCCCAACAAGCGCTATCGTTTTATGCCCCTAGCTAGGCATTGATAATTTTGATGATGCTCGCATGAAAGACAAGAATTGAAACACAAAGAGAGCATCATAATACATGTGACAAACACATTTAAGTCTAACATACTTCCGATGTATAGGGATCTCATAAGCAAACAATTTATCATGGCAAGCAAAAACTAGCATATGCAAAGAAGAAGAATAAAACATTGACGATCTCAACATAACGAGAGGTAATTTAGTAACATGAAAATTTCTACCACAATATTTTCCTATCTCATAATAATTACATGTAGGATCATCATCAAATTCAACAATATAGCTATCAAGTAAAAAAAAATTATGATCCACATGCATGCAAAGTTGACACTCTTCCAAAATAGTGGGATCATCAAATAAAGTCATGACCTCTCCAAGCGCACTTTTATCAAAAAATTCATAAGATTGATCATTCTCCAAAGTAGTGGGATCATTATTACCTAGAGTTGACACTCTTCCAAACCCACTTTCAATATTATCGCAAACATTATTATCAATATCATATTCATCATGAGGTTTAAATAAATTTTCAAGATCAAAAGAAGAATCACCCCAATCATGATCATTGCAATAAGTAGTGGACATAGTAAAATTAGCATCCCGATGCTTGGGGTTTTGCATATTATTATCACAATTGACATTAATAGAATTTATAGTAAAATCATCGCAATCATGCTTTTCATTCATGGAGCTATCATGAATCACTTCATAAATTTCTTCATCACAATTTTCAGATTCACGAATCTCAAGCAAAACTTCATAAAGATAATCTAGTGCACTCAACTCACTAGCAATTGGTTCATCATGATTGGATATTTTAAAAAGATTAGCAAGTGGATGGGGATTCATATCAATAGATTTTTAGCAAGTGAATATGCAAGCATATAGAAGGCACATGGCAACACAAGCAAACAAAAGATCAAATAAAAAAAGGCAAACGAAAAGAAGGCGAGTAAAAAGGCAAATATTTGTGAAGTGGGGGAGATGAAAATGAGAAGCAAATGGAAAATAATGTAAATTGCAAGGAGATGAGATTTGTGATTAGGAACCTGATAGATGTTGATGATGTCTCCCCGGCAACGACGCCAGAAAATCCTTTTGATGTCGCTTGAACTATGTCGGTATTTCCCCAAAGAGGAAGCGATGATGCAGTACAACTTCAGTAGGTATTTCCCTAGGTTATGTAACCAAGGTTATCGAACCAGTAGGAGAACCAAGCAACACTATGTAAACGGTACATGCACACAAAGAACAAATACTTGCAACCCGAGGCGTAAGAGGGGTTGCCAATCCCTCTCGGGTAAAAGATAGATTGCTTTGTATAATTTTGGATAAATAGATCTCGCAATAAAAAAATATAAACAAAAAGTGCAGCAATATATTTTTGCGTTTTTAGAATAATATATCTGAAAACAAAAGCAAATAAAAATAGATCTCAAAACATATATGATAAAGAATAGTGCCGGGGGCTGTAGGTTTCACTTGTGGCTTCTCTCGAGAAAAATAGCATACGACGGATAAACAAATTACTGTTGTGCAATTGATAGAACTTCAAATAATTATGATGATATCCAAGCAATGATAATTATATAGGCATCACGTCCAAGATTAGTAGACCGGCTCCTACCTGCATCTACCACTATTACTCCACACATCGATCGCTTTCCAGCATGCATCTAGTGTATTAAGTTCATGGAAAAATGGAGTAATACAATAAGAACGATGACATTATGTAGACAAGATCTATTCATGTAGGAATAGACCCCATCTTGTTATCCTTAATAGCAACGATCAATACGTGTCTTGCTGCCCCTTCTGTCACTGGGAAAGAACACCGCACGACCGAACCCATCACAAAGCACCTCTTCCCATGGCAAGAAAAATCGATCTAGTTAGCCTAACTAAACCAAAGATTCAAAGAAGAAATACGAGGCTATAAGTAATCATGCATATAAGAGATCAAAGAAACTCAAATAACTTTCATGGAGAAATAGATCTGATCATAAACTCAAAGTTCATCGGATCCAAACAAACACACCGCAAAAAGAGTTACATCAAATAGATCTCCAAGAGAACATTGTACTGAGAATCAAAAGAGAGAGAGAGGAAGCCATCTAGCTACTAACTACGGACCCGTAGGTCTACAATGAACTACTCACGCATCATCGGAGAGGCACCAATGAGGATGATGAACACCTCCGTGAAGGTGTCTAGATTGGATCTGGTGTTTCTAGAACTTGCGGCGGCTGGAATTGTGTTTCATCGACTCTCCTAGGGTTTCTGGATTTTCGAGGAATTTATAGAGCAAAGAGGCAGTGCGGGAGGCGGTCGAGGTGGGCACAACCCACCAGGGTGTGCCTGGGCCCCCAGGCGCGCCCATGTGGGTTGTGCTCCCCTCGGAGCCCCCTCAGGTACTTCTTTGGCCCAACAGGTGTCTTCCTGTCCAGAAAAATCTCCAAAAAGTTTCGCTGTGTTTGGACTCCGTTTGGTATTGATTTTCTGCGAAGTAAAAAACAAGCAAAAAACAGAAACTGGCACTGGGCACTATGTCAATAGGTTAGTCCCAAAAAATGATATGAAGTTGCTATAAAATGAGTGTAAAACATCCAAGAATGATAATATAACATCATGGAACAAGCAAAAATTATAGATACGTTGGAGGCGTATCACTCTTCAAAAGCCAAATACCCAAGCCTTTCGACAAACGAGCATGCCTCGCTCGTTGAGGTTTTAGAATCCGTCTAAGTGGGGTGGAATTGGTGGCTAGGAGTTATTTATATGCCCACCTTGTTAATGTCCATTTGGTTAATAATTTTTTTTTGTATTCGATTCAATTTGCACCAAAATGAGTATGATGTTCGTTAACCAACATGTGCGTCTCTAGCAACATTGTCATTTCATTTAAAAGTAGATAATTATAGTGAATTAATTTCCACAAAAATGTTTCTATTGGTATATGTGCCACTATGCCATTTTTAATAAAGGCAAAACAAATTTGGATGGGTTGTTAAAATGAAACTTTCATAACTAGATGATACAAATAGAACATTTGCTTATTGACGTTGGTGAATTCTCCAAAAGTCCTTGGCATCTATAACTTACACCCTCTCAAAACATTACTAATGTGTTTGTTAATTGTTTTGGCGGATAACATAAGACATGGCTCATGTCCTAGCTGAGGTGACAACTTTGCATTGGTCACGGTGGCTCTGTATTACTAGATGACCCGTTGCACCTCGACCAAAGGGGTTTGTTCGGGATATCTTCACCTCAACCGGATGCACGAAGAGTGGCCCCTCAACCTAATGCACCTACTAAAAATATTAGTTATGAGATTCCTTCAAGTATGATAGAGAAACTGCAAGCTAATCCTTATGCAGGAGATGGAACAATACATCCCGATATGCACTTAATCTATGTGGATGAAGTTTGGGGATTATTTAAGCTTGCAGGTTTATCAGAGGATGGAGTTAAGAAGAAGGTTTCCCTTTATCTTTGCAGGGAAAGGCATTGACATGGTATAGGCTATGTGATGATATTGTAACGTGGGATTGGAACCGATTGAAATTGGAATTTCATCATAAGTTTTATTCTATCACTACTGGAATCAAGGAATTTGCCGTCACCCAGTTCTTTGCCGTCTGCTAGCTAACGGCAAAGAAGGTCTGTGTCGTCCGCTTCCAAAAAACAGACGACAAAGAGCTAGCAGATGGCAAAGATACAGTTTGCCATCTGTCAGTTCTTTGTCGTCAGCCAGCGGACGGCAAAGGGCCCAAAGGAAGACGACAAAGAGACTAGCTCGGCCCCACTGGGGCGTGGAGCTGGCTAGGTCAAATCTTTGCCGTCCACTAGCGGACGGCAAAGAATTTGCCTAACTAATGGCCGTGCCCCCCGGCCCCAACCCCTCTTTCTCTGTTCCTCTCTCTCTCCCCCCACGACATCACCCGCCGCCGCCCCTCCCTCGACGATCTCTCCCGCCACCACCTCTCACCCGACGACCTCACCCGCCGCCCCTCCTCGACGACCTCACCCGCCGCCCCACTCCCCGGACCCTGCGCGCGCACTCCCCTCCCCCGACGACCTCGGAGCCGCGTCGGCTCCCCGTGATGCCCCACCATCGGAGCAGGCTGCGGTGCCGCCCCCCTCCCCCGACGACCTTACCCGTTGCCCCTCTCCGATGACCTCACCCGCCGCCCCGCTCCCCGGACCCTACGCCCTCCCCTCCCCGACGACCTCGGAGCCGTGGCGCCTCCCCGCGGCCCCCTCCGCCGGAGCAGGCCGCGACACTGCCCCCTCCCCGTGGCCTTCCTCCCCCTACGCCGGCCCTCCTCCACCACCGCGCCGACCCTCCTCCATCGGCCCTCAAGGTGAGTTTTGTTTCTTTTTTTTCTTTTTGTTACTTTTTCGGTTTAGGTTAATTAGTGTTTGGTTTAGGTTAGAGCTAGCTAGGTTTAGGTTTAGATAATTAGAAGAAGAAGAAAGATGAAAAAAAGAAGTAGAAAAAGTAGAAAAAGAAAGAAAAGAAGGAAAAGAAGGTCGAGGGGCGAGGGGTCGATGGTCGAGGATCTTCCGGTCCGAGTGCTGAACGACTGGTGTCGTAGCTTAAGATGCGGACGTCCCCGAGCTAAAGGTCATGAGCGCGGGTGAACTGCTTCCATCTGTGCGCGAATAACAGATAGTAGCAGTTCGCCCGCGCTGATGACCTTCAGCTCGGGCACATCCGCATCTTAAGCTACGACAACAGCCGCACCATGCTCACAGTGAAGGTGTTCGACAGGACCACCGAGGGGTCGAGGGTCGAGGATTGCTGAGGGGTCGAGGGGTCAATGGTCGCCGAGGGGTCGAGGGTCGCCGAGGGGTCGAGGGGCGAGGGGTCGAGGGTCGAGGGGTCAATGGTCGAGGATCTTTCGGTCCGAGTGCTGACCGACTGGTGTCGTAGCTTAAGATGCGGACGTCCCCGAGCTGAAGGTCATGAGCGCGGTGTACTGCTTCCATCCGTGCGTGAAGAACGGATGGAAGCAGTTCGCCCGCGCTGATGACCTTCAGCTCGAGCACGTTCGCATCTTAAGCTACGACCACAGCCGCACCATGCTCATAGTGAAGGTGTTTGATAGGACCACCGAGGGGTCAAGGGTCGAGGGGTCGATGGTCGCCGAGGGGTCAAGGGTCGCGAAAGGGTCGAGGGTCGCCGAGGGGTTGAGGGGTCGAGGGTTGATGGGGCGAGGGGTCAAGGGTCGAGGATCGAGGGGTCGATGGTCGAGGATCTTCCTGTCCGAGTGCTGACCGACTGGTGTCGTAGCTTAAGATGTGGACGTCCCCGAGCTGAAGGTCATGAGCACGGGTGAACTGCTTCCATCCGTGCGTCAAGAACGGATGGAAGCAGTTCACCCGCGCTCATGACCTTCAGCTCGGGCATGTCCGCATCTTAAGCTACGACAATAGCCGCACCATGCTCACAGTGAAGGTGTTCGACAGGACCGCCGAGGGTTAGAGCAGAAGACGGCAAGGATGTTGGAGGAGGAGAAGGCACGGAATGACATGCAGAACTGGGCCATGTACGAGCTCCTCGTGGTAAGTTTCTTCTGCATATTAGCCAAATCATTCACGTAATGTTTGTTTCATTACTAACTAGTATGACTGACCCGTCAAAACCAAATGTGCAGTCTGTGTGCCAGAAGGCCGGTCAGACGCCCCCGCCGATGCCAGAGATTGCTCCGGGGACCACGGTGTGTTTAATTTGAATGGTCATTATTTACTAGTCTTAACATTTGAGTGTCATCATGCTAACGAGACATTGCAAATGATCTTTGGTGCAGCGTACCTCCAGACAAGCATCACAAGATCCTTCTCCAGGTGGTACCGGCATGAGCCACGCCGGTGCTTCACCTCCGTGATGACGGTAAGGTTTCTCTAGTGTTTTGCTTAACAAATGCATAATGACCTAGACTTAGCTTTATTTCCTCCAATATGCTTACCATAATGACCTAGACTTAGCTTATTTTCCTCCAAAATGACATAATAAGCTTACTTAGCTCCAAAATGATCCATTTTACCTTAGTTAGCTCTAAAACGATCTATACTTAGCTTTGTTTCCTCCAAAATGACCTAAGTTAGCTCTAATATGCTTAGTTACCTAGGTTTGCTCAATAATGACATACACTTAGCTTACTTATGTCAAAAATGGCATAATTAGCTTACTTAGGTTCGAAATGGCATAACAACCTTGGTAACCTCATATATGTCATATACTTAGCTTATTTTCCTCGAGAATGACATAATAAGCTTAATTAGCTCCAAAATGATCAATTTTACCTAAGTTAGCTCCAAAATGACCTAAGTTAGCTCTAATATGCTAAGTTAGCTCTAATATGCATAGTTATCTAGGTTAGCTCAATAAATACCTATACTTAGCTTACTTATGTAAAAATGATCCATTTTACCTAAGTTAGTTCCAAAATTATCCATTTTAGCTAGGTTAGCTCCAAAATGATCCATTTTAGCTAGGTTAGCTCATAAATGATCCATTTTACTTAGGTTAGCTCATAAATGTCATTTTTACCTAGGTTATCTCCAAAATGACCCATTTTAGCTAAGTTAGCTCCAAAATGATCCATTTTGCCTAAGTTAGCTCATAAATGTCATTTTTACCTAAGTTAGCTCATAAATGTCATATACTTCTTCTTCTTCATTATCATTTTCTTCTTCTTCTTCTAACTTTTTGGTTTCCCATTTTGCAGATTTCATTAACTTCACGGAATCTTTGCATTGATGGAGGGCTTGTTTTCCCTTTCTGTTTTCATTTTCGAACAATGTGGAACTTGCGTTGCGGAACTTGTAATATGTATGGATGAACTATGTATGTTGAACTTGCTATGTATTGGATATATGTCATATGTATGTGGAACTTGCTATCTATGTGTTCGACATCTCATATGTTTGGTGTGATATATATATATTTTTGCTGTCAAATATCATATATTTGCTGTGAAAATGGTTGGATATAAGAAAAAACAGAACAAAAAGGGGCAATGCAGCCTCTTTGCCGTCTGCCACCATCAGCCAAGGGGCCTTTGCCGTCCGCCACAGACGGCAAAGAGGCCATGTGGCAGCAACCTGTGAAACCTGGGAGCTGACCCATTTGGTCACTTTGCTGTCGGTGCCAGACGGCAAAGGCTGGAGAGGTTTGCCGTCTGTGGCTGATGGCAAAGAGTTGGGTCTGCTGACGCGTCTGTTGATGTCACAAGGCAGACGGTAAAGGGGAGGGCATGTTTACCATCTGCTGGCTGACGGCAAAGGCTCCCGTTAGCCACCTAATGTGGCTAACGTCTGTTATTTGCCGTCCATTTTCTTTGCCATCTGCCACAGACGGCAAAGGGTCTTTGCCGTCTGCTTTGAGAAAATAGACGGCAAAGAACCTGTTTACCATAGCTTTCTTTGCCGGGCACCTTTGCCGTCAGAGGCAGACGTCAAAGAGGTTTGCCGTCTGCTTTCCGCTCCTTTGCCGTCTGCCATGGCAGACGGCAAAGAAGCTGATTCCTGTAGTGTATGCATCTGGTTCCTCGTGATCAGAATTATATATATAATTTTTGGCCTGATGAAGGAGAAAGTATTACTCAAGCTTGGGGAGGCTTAAGTACATGATGTATACATGCCTCAATCATGAGCTCTTTAGAGAAATTATCATACAGAATTTTTATGCTCGGCTTTTGTCATAATGATCAAACCATGCTCGATTCTTCTTTTACTGGTTCCTTTATGAAGAAAACTATTGAATTCAAATGGGATCTTCTGGAAAAATTAACGCAACTCTGAAGATTGGGAACTCGACAAAGGTAAAGAGTCAGGTATAAAGCTTAAGTTTGATTGTGTTAAATCTTTTATGGAAACCGATGCTTTTCATAAGTTTAGCACTAAATATAGACTTAACTCTGAGATAGTAGCCTATTTTTGTGAATCATTTGCTACTCATGTTGATCTCTCTAGGGAGAAGTGGTTTAAGTATCACCCCCTGTTAAAGAGAATATTGAGGAACCTGTCGTGGTTTTGTCACGGTAGATGTCCTAGTGTGAGGACTTAGTGGTGAGGCCATTGCAACTGGGAGGTTAGCTTGTCGGGGTTGATCGGAATCGAGAGACATGAGTTTACCCAGGTTCACCCCCTCATGATCGAGGTAATAGCATACTTCCTGCTTGTTGCTTATTGCTTGAGGATCAATTACAATGGAACGGATTCGCTTGACTTAGCTATTGATCGATTGTATCCTCGCCCTATCTGCCTCTAGGACTCACCTTTATATACAGGTCGAGACCCAGGTCCTACAAGAGTTTGGATCATAGTACGATCCATGACCTAGTATGTTTCTGACTTGTCTTGTTTCCTAAGTAAGAAAACTCCGGGCGGCTTATACTTCTGGGCCTTGAGTCGTCATCTTCAGATACTGGGCCCCAAGCCAGTCTGCTTAGTGAGCCGCCCTGCTGGTCTTCTACCTCTGCTCCACAACCCATCTTGAGTCTTGCTCATCAGCTGCCACCTGGATGACCCAGCTTAATACGGCAGGTCATAGCACGGGGTTATATCCCCAACATTAGCCCCCAGATTGATTTGAATTCATTCATGTCAATCTCCATCATCTTAACCTGGCGGCTTATCTTGTGGTCATATCTGTATCTTCTTCGGGTCATGAAATACCGACTTATGACGCTTCCAGACTTGTTGTTTTTTTCACATCTTATTGCTGACATCATCCCTTGAAAATCTAGGGAACCCATGATGACATCATAACGAATCTTTAAGTATATCTGTTGAGGCCAAAAATCAAGGCGTCCCTGGCTCCGAAAGTTACTATGCCCCCTCAATTATCGCGCCTGCCATTTACTCTCACCTTTTCACCTTATAAATACACACGGGGGGTCCTCCTTTTCACTTTTACTTCGCCCCGTCGCTTCTTTTTCCTCCTCGAGTACAAGCTCTTTGCCACACCGCTGCTTCTGTTCGTCCGCCGCCGGCCGACCCGTCTAGGACTGCGGCACTATCCAGTCTTCACTGGAGCTCGATCAAGCATCTTCACCGCCCTTCGCAGCAGTTAGGTATGATATCCCTCTCCTTTTGGATCTGCATTACTTCCATTGTAGTTCGTCGGAGTTCATACATACTCCGCTGTCACGGCTTGTTTGGATCTGGTATTTTCCATAGGCCTTTCATCAAACTGCGGTGGTGCTAGCTATAACACCATTTTTGCATCTAGGAACCCTAGCTTTTCTGTAGAATCCATGAATAGACTAGCGGTCACTACCAGTGGTCGCCTTAAGTTTAATGAATATGTTTCCTTTTCAGACCTTTTGTAGATCCATAATCACAAGTGCTTCTGTAGAAACTTGTTGGCACCATACTTAGCAGAAAACTAGCAATCTCCAATTTATAATAAGACGCCTTTATGTTTTCGGCCGTCTCATCATTGTAATTAAAACCCACCAGTTTTAGAAATTACTCCTGTTGTTAGACCGGCTCACCTTTTGGGTGACTCACCCGTCATGAATAGTTATGCCGGCTTATCTTTAACCACAACTGTTAGTACACTACCTCATTACATAATTCACCTGGCGAATTACCACTTTGTAAATGACCCACCATTGATATTTCTGCAACTCTTATCCTTACTCAGGTAGGTCATCATGGCAAAAACCACTATTTGCAACTGGGTCAGCTCCTAGGTTTCTCAGCTCGTGCTCAATGATTATAAAGAATAAGGATTTCTGCCGGCTCAAGAGGAAAATGGCTGGCCAGCAGCCCAAGGAGACAATGTTCCCCAACCCTGTGAAGGATAAGTCGTGGTATTTACAAACCATCTTCTCAGAGGCTTCTCTCCGCCTGGGTCAAATAAATCCCGGGACATCTTAAATTTCTTCAATCTTCATCCCCAAGATCTGGCCCCCAACTCTATCTCCACCTTGTGCCAATTTCAAGTCCTTTGTGAGGTGTATCTGCAATCGGAGGCTATTGTTCCTCTGTTCAGGGAATTCTTCTACCTCAACCGTCAGACTGAGTGTGCTGACGGCCCCAGCTTAGAACTTGGCAGGGTCTCAATTCAGAGGAGGAGAGATATTTCCTTCCCTCTAGTTACTCTGCCAAGCCACCCTAAAGGATGGGTCAAGACCTGGTTCTACTGCAAGAACACAACCCCTGCTGCTGAGAACCCATTGTCGGGTTATAGACCGCACCGTCTTGCCACCACCTTTGAACTTCTTGGCTGGGCCCCTCTAGAAGAACGTGCCCAAGTCGCCGATGTGTACCCAAAACCGAGGGCTTTATTAGCCAATGGTTTAACTGGAGTTGATCTAACCCGGTGCTGGATTACCTGGAGGATACTGCCATTAAGCCGCCAAACTGGGTTAATGTGCAACTATTCGGGTGACTCAAAAGACGCACAACGGTATAGTCCTGTTAACTTGGAAGCCGATGATATAAACAAAATTGCGAATAATCTGCTTGGGGAGTCTCAAGAAGCTTGCAATAAGACGGGACAGGCCGACTCTCCCTTGATTGACCTTTTGTCAAATTTGTCCAAAACTGTGCAGGCCGACTCTCCCTTCTAGAACAAGAAGATAAAGAAAACACAAGCACGCAAGTGTACTCGTGCTCCGACTGTCCGAAAAAATGAGCCGGCCAACAAGAATGACACGCCCGAGGAAAATGAGTCAGAGGTAGACCTTGACTCCCTTGGCCGCCTTTTATTGAACTCGCTGACGCTTCTTATTCTCAGGGTGATGCTGCAACAAGCCAGGCTGATGATGCTGAGGTAATTTCCATCTCTTCCGGCTCAAAATCCTTGCCTCCCAAGAACACTAGGCGGGTCATTCAGAAAGTAAGATTTTCTCATCCAGATGCTCATTTAGACCCAAACTTTATTTTGAAGAAAACCCAGCATGAGTCAAGGCGCCAAACCCGGAGCAGCTCTGGAGAGCTGCTGGCCGGCCTATCTCATGAACCATCCACCCGTAAATGACGTAATGAGGTGCCTCACAGTCCAACCTCTTCTCTTCCACGAGCCGGACTTATTAGGCAACCTCTTAATCCCTCTGATTCCAATTATCAGGAGTCGCCACCATCTTCAGGAGACTCGTCCGCCACTCAGCTGCCGGCTTTGATCATAAACCCCGGTAAATAATTTTATCAACTGTTGGCGGCTTGTCATAATCACTATTGTGTTTTTTTGAATATGTCGTCTTGATCGCAGGGCTAAAAAACCAAGAAGAGAAGGGTTGGAAAATCATCAACAACTGCTGAAATTCCAGAGTCAGAGGACCCAAACTTGGTGATCCCTGAGACTCATAATGAGATACTAGAAGGCAGTCTTGATGATCAGACTGAGCCGCCCCCATAAATCAAACCAGTGACTACTAAAGCAATGGACGCCCAGACTGACCTTCACAACTCGGTGGGTAATCTTAACCTGCCAAGTTCGGCTCAAGTTTCAAGCCCTGCTAAGGCGACTGAAGATGTTCCTTCTCATGAAAGGAACAATGATGACATTGCTATTACTGGGGAGGCTTACAAAGCCCCAGAGGTCTCCAATGTGCTGACCAAGCTCATAGCAAAAGATGAGACGCCCTTGTCTGAGAAGGGAAAAACCAAACTTGAGCTGCCCAATTATGAAGACTTCAGCATAGAAGAACTGCACGCGGGCTACCTGGCTCGCCTTTCTACCAGCCGCAACATGGAAGTCGGAATGGTAAACATGATGAAGAGGAAATATGAGGTATGAAAACACTTAATCCTTTTCCATATCATATATCCTTCTATAGCCCCCATGTTTGAAACATAGGAAACTTTGAGTATGTAGAAGACTTAAAAAGCTAGAGATCTTGTAATGCAACCCCCAAAGGCCGGGTTATCATGCCAATGATAAGCTTTTCCTTCAAATATATATCTTGTTAAAAGAAACATCATGTAGCCCCCAAGGGCCGACTCATCTTCCAAAATGAGTCGGGTCTTTCAAATAAAGATACTTTGAAAAGATAGCCTATAGCCCTCAAGGACCAACTCATTTGTATAAACTGAGTCGGGTCTTCTTGTGTTCGTTAAGGAAGAAAAAATGTCATGCATTAGCCCCCAAGTGCTAAGCATATTGCTTGCAATCTGCTTGGGACTTCCCAACGTAAATTTAATTGGCATAGCCCCAAGTACCGAGTTGTATATTGTTACCGGCTTGGTTCAAAAGTTTGTAAATGAATTACCTCCTTATCTTGCAGGAAGCTTTGAGCACGACCGAGTCAAATTTGACCGGCTTGAAAAAAGAACTAGAGTCTGAACAAGCTCTACGAGCCAAGGCTGAATCTAGCCTGCAATCTTCTTTAGAAGAGATGGAGAAAATCAAGGCGGGCTTTGAGATAGAAAAGAATTCCTTTGAGACTGAGAAAGTCGCCGTGATCAAGCGTGCAGAAAACGCCGAGGGCCAACTGACACCAGTTACTGTAGAGCAGGCCAGGTTAAAACGCTATATTTCCCAAATGACCCAGGCCTAATTTGGTAAGTTACTCCATGAACTCATGTTAACAATTCACCTAATGAGTAGTGTATAAGTAATAACTCGCCTAGAGACTTATACTTTGAAACTGGTTGCAGGTAATAGAACCCAGAATCTTGAGGATAATAACTTAATGAAGCTGAAGGCTATATACTCTTTCGTAGAGCAATTATATGCTGGAAGCATCTTTACCATCAAAGTTGTGATGGGTGAAAAAGAGCCGGTGCAATTCATAAAAGATGTACTGAGGCGCCTCTCGACCATCCCAAAGCAGATTGATGAACTGAAAAGATCAACCGCTCGAGCCAGGGCAATGACCTCACTAAGCAGGGCCATACCTATGCACCAGAGTTGGAGCTTTCGGAGATGGCCGGCGGGTTCCCACAGTACAAGGATGACGAGACTGAATTTTCACCCCAAGATTACTCCCGTTGTGTGAAGAAGACTCAAGTATTAGCGAGTCAATTAGTCCAAGATATGGATCTGAACAAATATTAGGCAGCTTATGATGCCAATAATACACGAATTCAGCCGCCAACATTTGAATCTGTTGACTTGACTCCACAACAGCGTAAGCATCTCTTTGCACCTGATGTTGACCCGTCTCTTATCCTGCATGACAAAGCCATCTTCGAAGCCTTAACCGATGTCGACTAGAATCTGGATAACCTTCAGATCAAAGACGCAGAAGAATCGGCGCATGGTGACCCGGAACCATCAACTGCTGGGGGTCATCAAGGATCTAACCCGGACGGCACAGAAGCCGGTTTGCAGGAGTAGTCTATACTCCACAAAAACTTTGTTGAATATTTTTGAGCTCAGCTTGAGCCTTGTAATAGACATAGCAAAAAACACTTGGTTGCTCTATTGTGCCTTCATGCATTTTTAACATGTGATCAAATAGTTGCTTGTCTGTTATTGATGAGTTTGTATCAGCGCATGTTAATAACCCGCCTTGGATGTCTTGCCCTTACAATTATGTAGTAAGTGCTGGCACTTTATGCTTGATAAGTCGCCTGTAGCAGCATACCAATGTAGAAGTTCTTTAAGCCTGCAAAAACTCCACCTAGTTTATAACAGGTGTGAATTAACCCGGCAATTTATCCACCGGTGACTTATAGTCGTTTTAAAGGCTCAATAGCGATCACAAATAACCTGGAGTACTTTTAACCCGGCGACTTGTAGTCATTGTCATAATGTGATCCAAGAGCGAAAAATTCTAGAAAAAATAGAAATAGACAATACCAATATATATATTGAATAAGTTAGAAGTCGGCTTTCGAGGCTCAACAAAAAAGACTGGCTTTCGAGGCTCAAGTCTTGCTTCGGTGAAGCTTGGCATGATAGCCTTGGTTTATCCTTGCTTTATGTAAGCCGGCTGTCACATGACTTAAGCCGCCATTTTAACCTTGACGAGTTCAGGGTCATAAAGATTGACTGTCAAGAGTATCGCAGGCCATCTTTTCGGAGTAGCATCAAGCAGACAGGTAGGTTTAACCAACATATTGTGGCATTTTTGCCAGGTCAAGAGGGTGAGAAAGCTAAAATCGGTGAGTTTGAAGCCCCCAAGTGACCTATGATCAACAAATAAAAGACTCATGCACAATATATGAGATGAAACGACAGAGGCCCTGAGTTTCGAGGATGCTGGCTTTATTATATTTGACCATAAAAAAGGTATATACATGAGATAGGTATGTACAATAACTGAAACTAGTGGCTCAAGTATAGTAAGGCCGAAGATGAGCAATGTTCTAGGGCCTGTTGGTCTCCTCCTCAGAGGTACGTGACTTATTGTGTTCACGTATGTCAACGAGATAATACGACCCGTTATTGAGGTTTTTGCTAACCACAAAGGGCCCTTCCCAAGGAGGTGAAAGCTTATGCATGCCTGTCTGATCCTGAATCAAACGAAGCACTAAGTCGCCCTCCTGGAAAGTGCGGCTTCGAACCCTACGGCTATGATAGTGACGCAAGTCTTGCTGGTAAATCGCAGATGGAGCGGCCGCAAGATCACGTTCTTCTTCCAAGGCATCCAAGGCATTCTGACGAGCCGTCTCATTATCTGTTTCAACGTAAGCCGCCACCCTGGGCGAGTCATGCCGGATGTCACTTGGGAGAACCGCCTCTGCGCCATAAACCATGAAGAACATTGTGTAGCCTGTTGATCTGTTGGGGGTGGTCCTTATGCTCCAAAGAATAGAAGGAAGCTCTTCAACCCAACAACCCGGAGTACGCTCCAAAGGAACCATGAGTCGAGGCTTGATCCCTCGTAATATCTCCTGGTTAGCGCGCTCGGCCTGGCCATTGGACTGTGGATGAGCCACTGATGAAACATCAAGCCGGATGTGTTCCCTCTGACAGAACCCCTTCTTAGCACCTTTAGACAGATTGGTCCCATTATCAGTGATAATACTGTGAGGATAACCTAAGCGGAAGATCAACTTGTTCACAAACTGAACTGTAGTCGCTGCCTCGCAATTGCTGACTGGCTCTGCTTCAACCCACTTAGTACACTTATCAACTGCTACCAACAGGTGAGTCTTTTTATCCTTAGACCTCTTAAATGGCCCTACCATATCAAGCCCCCAGACCGCAAACGGCCAAGTTATCGGGATCATCCGCAATTCTTGAGCCGACACATGAGCTTGTCGTGCAAACTTCTGGCAGCCATCGCACTTGCGAACAATATCCTCTGCATCAGCATGAGCGGTTAACCAGTAAAACCATGTCTGAAAGCCTTGGCTACTAAAGATCTTGACCCGACATGATGACCATAGTCTCCTGCATGAATTTCTTGCAAAATTTCACGGCCTTCTTTGGGGGAAACAAAACATTGAAACACGCCAGTCACACTGCACCTGTGTAACTCGCCATTGACAATTGTCATGCACTTAGACTGCCGGATGATCTGTCACACAAATTTTTTATCCTTTGGAAGCTCACCTCGAGTCAGGTAAGCCACATAAGGCATCGTCCAATCTGGAATAGCACGTAGAGCTACCACCAACTATCCTTCCGGGTCAAGGATAGCGAGATCCTCTTCTGAAGGTAACTTAACGGAAGGGTTATGCAGCACATCAAGGAACACATTCTAGGGAATCGGCTTACGCTGAGAACCCAGCCGGGACAATGCATCGGCCGCCTCATTATGCCGCTGGTCTATGTGATCCACTTGATAACCTTTGAAGTGACCAGCAATATTAGTCACTGCCTGTCGATAAGCCGCCATGAGCGGGTCTTTAGAATCCCAAGTCCCTGAAACTTGTGCAACGATGTCTGAGTCGCCAAGGCATCTAACTCAGCACAAGTTCATTTCCTTGGCCATACGGAGCCCATGTAGCAAAGCCTCGTACTCAGCTGCATTGTTAGTACAGGGAAACATCAGCCTTAAGACATAACAAAATTGGTCACCTTGCGGGGAAGATATAACAACTCCAGCTCCCGAGCCTTCCAATTGCCTTGATCCATCCAAGTGTATCATCCAGTATGTATTATCCGGCTTCTCCTCAGGTGCCTGCAGTTCCGTCCAATCATTAAAAAATCCACCAGAGCCTGAGACTTGATGGCGGTTCTAGGCACATATTTTAGATGATGTGGCCCGAGCTCAATTGCCCACTTAGCAACTCTGCCTGTGGCTTCTCTGTTTTGAATTATATCCCCCAGAGGAGCTGAGCTGACCACAGTGATTGGATGCCCAATGAAGTAATGCTTCAACTTTCGGCTAGCCATGAACATCTCGAACACCAATTTCTGCCAATGTGGATACCTTTGCTTGGACTCTGTCAAGACTTCACTGACATAATAAACCGCCAGCTGGATTGGATATTCTTTCCCTGCCTCTTTGCGCTCCACGACAACTGCCAGGCTTACAGCCTTATTATTAGCCGCCACGTGCAGGAGCATAGGCTCTTTGTCGATCAGAGCAACCAAGATGGGTGGCTCAGCCAACTGCTTCTTAAGTGCCTCGAAAGCCTCATTGGCAGCGTCACTCCAGACGAAGTTATCAGTCTTTTTCATCATCTGGTACAGGGGAATCGCCTTCTCACCTAGGCGGCTTATGAACTGGCTCAAGGCTGCAATACGACCCGCCAAGCGCTGAAGGTCATTGATACAGGCCATCTTAGACAGTGAGGTGATAGCGTCGATCTTATCCGGGTTAGCTTCGATGCTCTCTGAAACCAGAAAACCTAGCAATTTTCCTGCACGTACACCGAAAACACACTTGGTCGGGTTAAGCATCATTTTGTACACCCAAGATTGTCAAAGGTTTCCTTCAAATCCTCAAGCAAGGTTTCCTTCTTCCTTGACTTAACTACAATGTCGTCCACATAAGCATGAACATAGCGTCCAATCTGCCCATGGAAGCAATTCTGAACATAGCGTTGATAAGTCACATGGGCACTCTTGAGCCCAAAGCGCTGCTACTTCTTGGGCTTGCGTTGGTTTTTCCATTTAAGAGGAAAGGGTGATGCAGGACAGTAGAGGTAAGTATTTCCCTTAGTTAAGAACCAAGGTATCAATCCAGTAGGAGAAGAATGCACAAATCACCAACACCTGCACAAACAATCAAACACTTGCACCCAACATGATAAAGGGGTTGTCAATCCCTTCACGATCAATTGCAAAGGTGAGATCTGATAGAGATAGATAAACAAAAGATAAAATATTTTTGGGTTTTTTGGTATATAGATCTGAAAATAAAAGATTGCAAAATAGTAGATCGGAAAGTAATATGATGGAAAATAGACCCGGGGGCCATAGGTTTCAATAGAGGCTTCTCTCATGAAGGCAAATAATACGGTGGGTGAACAAATTACTGTCGAGCAATTGATAGAAAAGTGCAAAGTTATGATGATATCCAAGGCAATGATTATGCATATAGGCATCACGTCCGTGTCAAGTAGACCGACTCCTGCCTGCATCTACTACTATTACTCCACACATCGACCGCTATCCAGCATGCATCTAGAGTATTAAGTTCATAAAGAATGGAGTAACGCCTTAAGTAAGATGACATGATGTAGAGGAAATAACTCAAGCAATATGATGAAAACCCCATCTTTTTATCCTCGAAGGCAACAATGCAATACGTGTCTCGCTACCCCTACTTTGTCACTGGGTGAAATCACGCAAGATTGAACACAAAGCTAAGCACCTCTCCCATTGCAAGAAAAACCAATCTAGTTGGCCAAGCCAAACCGATAATTCGAAGAGAAATACAAATATATTGAATCATGCATAAAAGAATTCAGAGAAGATTTAAATAATATTCATAGATAAGCTGATCATAAATCCACAATTCATCGGATCTCGACAAACGCACCGCAAAAGAAGATTACATCGGATAGATCTCAAAGAACATCAAGGAGAACATTGTATTGAGAATCAAAGAGAGAGAAGAAGCCATCTAGCTACTAGCTATGGACCCGTAGGTCTAAGGTAAACTACGCACGCATCATCGGAAGGGCAATGGAGTTGATGTAGAAGCCCTCCGTGATCGATTCCCCCTCCAGCGGGATGCCGGAAAAGGCCCCAAGATGGGATCTCACGGGAACAGAAGGTTACGGCGGTGGAAAAGTGTTTTCGTGGATGCCTCAGGTGGTTCTGGAATATTTGTGAATATATAGGAGGAAGAGCTAGGTCAGGGGAGTCCCGAGGGGCCCACAAGGTAGGGGGCGCGCCCCCCTAGGGCGCGCCCTCCACCCTTGTCGCCGCCTCGTGGCTCCTCTGACTTGGACTCCAAGTCCCCTGGGTGTCTTCTGGTCCAAGAAAAATCTGTCGGCGTTCTGGGAACTAGGGTACCCAGACATGCCTGCCTGCGGTCCACAGCGTGGCTCCATCTGCGGCCTGGTATGGCCCGTCCTCAGCATCAACAACACAAGACCCTCGCGAGGGGCCAAGCCTCGCGAGGCGGACGACATCAAGACCTCAAGAAGAAGCGGCCTCCTTAGGCCGGCACCTAAGGAGCGGAGATTTCCATGCAAGCCCCACCTCGTGAGGTTCAGGTGACGCAAGCTATGACGACCAAGGCCAGGCGGGCGCCAGCGGGCGCAGCACAGCAGGTTTCCTGTTTGGTGATAAGGAAGCGGTTGCAGACGCAGAGTCCCGAGGAATCAGCCAAAGGTTTCCATTCCCATGCTACAAGACCAGGACGGCAGGACGGATGTTATCGCCGAGCCCACCACGACGTCACAACCAGAAGCTTTGCAGGCGAAGACCACCTTTCGCCAGGATAAGATGTACTACTTGTCCCCCTTTAAACTTGGCCGTTGTGGGATCCCTTCCCGCCTTCGTTTTGGGGCAAGAGGACCAAGGCCACTATAAGTATAGCTAGGCCACCACCATAGAAGGGAGGAGAGGAACGAGATCATCCCCACCAGCTCACACCAACACAAGAACACACCTCCTGAGGTTGTTCCCCCTTTGTACTAGTTCATCCTCGGCCCACCTCGAGGCCAATCCACCACAAAGTAGGAGTAGGGTTTTACACCGCAAGGTGGCCCAAACCTGGGTAAATCGCTGTGTCCCTGTCCTTTCTAGTTAATCGAGCTAGGCCGTGAGATCGACGAGTTGGCAGACTGGGGAGATTGAGTTCTTCGCACGCACCCCAGAGTTCGAACCTTTCTTGGGTCTGCGGAGCCCTGAATCCGACATTTGGCGCGCCATGTAGGGGTGCGTCGGAGCCTCTCTTCCGCCGGTCAATTCACCGCCGTTCCACTGTTCCCATGGCTGACGCTCATCGAGTTCGCACTGAGTGCCGGGCTGCTCTTGCCGCCCGTGTCGCCCAGACAGCACCTGCGGGTGACGGCGCTCTCCGCCGTCCCCCATCGCCTGTGGCAAACGCTACCACCGGCCCCGCGGCCCATGAGCAGCAGGCTTCCTCACTGCATCCCTCTGTGCGGCGCGACGGATGCACCGCCACTCCATCGCCGACTCCGGCGGCTGCTTCGTCCTCCCATGCTCGTCACGGGCCGGCGAACACGCAGGCTGCATTGCTCATGGCGCGCGAGCTTCTGCGCTATCGCCCGACCGACGACCTCTACGAGGACTGGCTGGACCGCATCGCCGAGCTCGTCAGCGCTGCCGGAGGGACCCCTGCACCGTCTCGCTCGCTGCCTCCCCCGCCGCCTCTTGCGGGCGATGTGGCCCATGGTGCACCTCCTCCACCTCCCAGGAAAGAAGTCGCCCTCGAGCCAAGGTGTGAGGCTCCTCGGTGCGACCCGCCGTGCAGGGCGCCGGCGCGCGACGAAGAAAGCTGTCAAGTGGTGCATCGGCCTCAAGGAGAGGCGTGCACACTTCCAGCGCCGCCACGTCAAGACCACGTGCTACCTGAGGCGGCGGTGTGTGAGTGCCAAGTCCAGGCTCCTCCTCTGCGGCGGGCTCCCGTGAGCACGGCGGGCTGCCGCACATTCACCCCGGAGCTACACCGCATCGTCTGGCCTGGGAAGTTCAAGCCAGACCTGCCTCCACGCTATGACGGCAACAACAGTCAGTTACGATCAACACCATTGGGATATGCCGCACTAACCTTGGATCGCAGGTAGATTGTGCCAAGACGGTGCGCCTTCGGGGGTTGGCCTCACCTCGGGCCAGCAGGACATGCCCGGAGGCCGAACAAGGGGCGTGCCCCACGCGCGGTGGGAGCTCGGTGCGAAGGAATCCCCCGCGCTGCGGGGCGAGTGGCGCCGCCCCCACCCTGGTGTGTGCAAGCCAGAAGTAGGTCTTCTCCTGGGGAAGGCGCCGGCGAGCCCTCTCCCCCAGAGGAGGCCCACAACCCCCTCGCCACCGCTCGCGTGGCCCCTTGCCCCTTGGTCCTGTCCTGGTTTCCAGACGCCCCAATGGTGGCCGGGGGATGCGTGGAGCGGGGTTCCTGCCCAGGGGGTGGGGAGTGTTCCTCAACTCGCCATGACCAAGGCCATGCGCCCGTGAAGATCTCCACTCGTGACACTCTCACGTAATAATGAGTTGGGGCTGTACATGCCCCGGAGTCTCCCGAGCACCGCCCTCGGGCCTCATGGGGGCTCCCACCCACGTCCAAGTGGAAGCACTTAGCTCCGCGCTGGTGAGAAGACCACTCTAGGTGTCGGACGCGGCTGTTTGTTTCGCCCTCTTTCTGCAACCCAGTTTGCCGTCTTTTGGAATGAGATTTGGAGTTTCGTGTGCTTATCAAAAAAAAGGGGGGGAGATTTTTCGATTCGCGGTGTTTTCTTGCCTTTTGGTTTATGTTAAAAAGCAGGGCTCATGCCTGCTGCCCCCCCCCCCCCCCCGGTGAGCACCCTGCTCGCGGGGGCTGCACGTAGCGTGCGCGCTTGGGCCAGCCCAAGCGGCTCCGAGGCCCCCATGGGGCCAAAAGCGCATCTGCCGCAGGACCACTGCGCGCACGCCTTGTCGTGACTCGGCAATCAGCTCCTCGCGCGGCGCTCTTGGGCGGGCCTGCAGGCTCCTCAGGAGGCTCAAGTCCTCGCGAGCCCCCATGGGGCCTGCCTCGGGAAAGGAGCGCCCTCACGACCCAAGAACCCATCCAAGACCGCCAGCAGCAAAGGTCAGGATCGGAAAGGAAATGCAAGCCTAGCAAGACGCGCTGCCGCCACCGCCAAGGAGGAATGACGACCACCACCAAGATGATGGGGCCGGGGGCTTCCAAGAGCCTCGTGCCGTTACTTGCATCCTGGGCGGCGCTCAGGCTCCCACCTCTCATCGCATCTTCAAGCAGTTCGCCCATGAGGTGAACCCGGCCCTCCCCAAGCTCGAGGCGACGCGTCTGCTCAGATCCGCCTCCCTATCACCATCGGCAAGCACGACAACTACCGCACTGAGCTCGTTGACTTTGATGTCGCCCATATTCGCCTCCCGTACAACGCCATCCTTGGGTATCCAGCCCTGGCCAAGTTCATGGCCGCGACTCACCATGGCTACAATGTCCTCAAGATGCCAAGGAGGGGAGGCATCATCACGGTCGCCTACGACGAGAAGGACGCGGTGTACTCCCTCGAGCGCGCCTACCAGGCTGTGGCGGTCGAGAACCCAGACGATGAAGGCACCATCTACCCTCCTGAGGTCATCCCCAAGAAGAAGAAGCAGCTGCTCCATCGAGGATCTCAGGAGGATGGGGCGTCTGACGATCGTGCTTCAGGCCCTGCGCCCGCTGATGGGACGCCTTCCCCTCTCGCATAGGAAGGCACGCCCGGCGCCCCCCTCAGGTTGGGCTCGGGGGCTCTCCTCGAGAGGGCCTCAGACCTGGCCAGCGTCACGAGGGAGGCATTCGGGCACCATCTGGAGGCGTGCTTCGACGTGTGCTTCCGCGAGAAGAGCGCATGGCGCGAGGCGCTAGGCGCTCAGGAGTTCGTCACCAAGGCGATCGAGGATCTTCAGGAGGCGAGGGCTATGCGAGGCGAGCGTCGCCCCGCACCACCCGGCGCAGCTCCCTCCCCTGACAAGGGCAGCGGGCTGCGCGTCTGCGTCAACATCCCAGGGCTCAACAGAGCCGCGTCTCAGGAGCTCTATTGGCCGTTCCGCGTGGGCCGGTGTGAGGGCCCCCCTCACAGCTATGTTCGCATGCCTTTCGGCCTGCTGAACAGGGCTACCACGCACCAGCGCTACATGCGGAGCATCCTGGCGGCTCACGAGGCCAGGTACCAGGCGATCCTATCGGAGGAGGCGCTGGATCCTCGCGAGCCCCCCGGGCCCCCGGGGCCTCACGAGGCTCAGGACCTGGACGGCTCGTGAGGAACGACTTCTACAGCGCATGTCTTCAGCTACTCCAACACTTCTTCAGCAACGGTGCCAGGTGACACTTTCTGGTTTGTTCAATTGGGGGCGCCCCTCGGGCTGCATTATCCTCAAGCTGCCAGGGCCAGGCCTGCAGTCGCACCATTTTATTTCATGTACCCTGGACCGGTATGCTCACCTGTGCTATTATGGTTATCGATGTTACCTCTGCTATCTCGTTATTTATGGAGTCGCCCCTCGCGACCTCCGCGCGTTGCTAACCTGCCTTTTGCTCACCCCGCAACGGGGGCTGCTGGCACGGCGCCTATGCTCGGGTCCGTCCCTGCAGCGCTGATAAACCTGAGAGATCGAGCTCTAGCTCGCGGCCCACCCCGCGCACGTCACCTCACCGGATCCTCAGTGCCTTCTTCTTCTTGCGGAAAGATCAACGGCAGGACAGCAGGCGCGTCTATGTGCTATGTTCTCTTCCCTCGACTAACTCGCAGGAACCTCTGGAGTCGGACTATGAGCAGCCCCGCCAGCCACACCCTTTTCACGCAATTCGCTTGCACGTTAAAGGGGGGGCCCTGAGCATCACGCCTCAGGGACTCCTACTGGCTATCGAGCCCTCACCCCCTGGCCTTAACCACGGCATCGCGACCTGGCATACCAGCGGCGGCTGAGCCTCGCTCGAGGGCCGGGACCCGAAGACATAGAGCATTTAGATGAGCAAGGAAAAGGGGATCGGCGCGAGCCCTGCCTAGAACCGCCACCACCAGGACGCAGTCAGGCGTCGCGCGAAGGAATCGCCGCAGGCTTGCCAAGATAAGTCACCCCATACATGTCGGCATAAATCTCACGACCCAGTATTTTGATCCTCGCAATCTCACTCGGGCAAGGCCGTTTTCCCTATCGGCCTTTAGGGGGCTGCTTGCGCTCTAAAGGGGACCTCCTGAGCATCGCGCCTTAGGGGCTCTTACTGGAACTCGGGCCGCCCACCTCCTGGCCTTGACCATGGAATCGCGACCTGGCATACCAGCGACGGCTGGAGCCCGCCTGGGGACTGGGTCCTGTCAGCGTAGAGCGCTAAGCTACCGCAAGAACGAAAGGGAGCACCATGCCAAAGCGGGACACGCAGTCGCAACACCGAACTAGGAACAATAACATTAAAGCAAAAGCATTACAGTTCTTACATACCCCCACGGGGCTCGTCACGGTTTTGTGCAGGAAAAACAAAAGAAAGGGGGATCTGGAGCAAGACGAAGGGAAGGGAGTGAAGGCTTAGCGGCAAGCGCCGGCCCTTTTTGTCAGCCCAGGACGGTTGCCGAGGCAGCATGGGGAAGTGGAGATGCCCACGTCCCATCAAGCGCCACGCGTTGACCGGGTCCGCAGGTGGTGAGGGCCCGCGACGCTTCGCCCTTGCCCTTTGGCTTCGCCTCCAAGCCAAGTCCGAGCGCGCCTTGGGCCCGGGGGCTGCTGTCGGCGTTCTGGGAACTAGGGTACCCAGACTTGCCTGCCTGCAGCCCACAGCGTGGCTCCATCTTGCGGCCTGGTATGGCCCGTCCTCAGCATCAACAACACAAGACCCTCACGAGGGGCCAAGCCTCGCGAGGCGGACGACATGAAGACCTCCAGAAGAAGCGGCCTCCTTAGGCCGGCACCTAAGGAGCGGAGATTTCCATGCAAGCCCCACCTCGTGGGGTTCAGGTGACGCAAGCTATGACGACCAAGGCCAGGCGGGCGCCAGCAGGCGCAGTACAACAGGTTTCCTCTTTGGTGATAAGGAAGCGGGTGCAGACGCAGAGTCCCGAGGAATCAGCCAAAGGTTTCCATTCCCGTGCTACAAGACCAGGACGGCAGGACGGAGGTCATCGCCGAGCCCACCACGACGTCACAACCAGAAGCTTTGCAGGCGAAGACCACCTTTAGTCAGGATAAGATGTACTACTTGTCCCCCTTCAAACTTGGCCATTGTGGGATCCCTTCCCGCCTTCATTTTGGGGGAAGAGGACCAAGGCCACTATAAGTATAGCTAGGCCACCACCATAGAAGGGAGGAGAGGAATGAGATCATCCCCACCAGCTCACACCAACACAAGAACACACCTCCTAAGGTTGTTCCCCCTCTGTACTAGTTCATCCTCGGCTCACCTCGAGGCCAATCCACCACAAAGCAGGAGTAGGGTTTTACACCGCAAGGTGGCCCGAACCTGGGTAAATCGCTGTGTCCCTGTCCTTTCCAGTTCATCGAGCTAGGCCGTGAGATCGACGAGTTGGCAGACTGGGGAGATTGAGTTCTTCGCACGCATCCCAGAGTTTGAACCTTTCTTGGGTCTGCGGAGCCCTGAATCCGACAAAATCATCGTGAAGTTTTATTCCGTTTGGACTCCGTTTGGTATTCCTTTTCTGCGAGGCTCGAAAACAAGGAAAAAACAAAAACTGGCACTGGGCTCTAGGTTAATAGGTTAGTCCCAAAAATAATATAAAATAGCATATTAATGCATATAAAACATCCAAAACAGATAATATAATAGCATGGAACAATAAAAAATTATAGATACGTTGGAGACGTATCAAGCATCCCCAAGCTTAATTCCTGCTCGTCCTCGAGTAGGTAACTGATAAAAACAGAATTTTTGATGTGGAATGCTACCTAACATACTTATCCATGTAATTTTATTTATTGTGGCATGAATGTTCAGATCCATAAGATTCAAAACAAAATTTTAATATTGACATAAAAACAATATTACTTCAACCATACTAATAAAGCAATCATGTCTTCTCAAAATAACATGGCCAAAGAAAGTTATCCCTACAAAATCATATAGTCTGGCTATGCTCCATCTTCATCACATAAAGTATTCAAATCATGCACAACCCCGATGACAAGCCATGAAATTGTTTCATACTTTTGATGTTCTCAAACCTTTTCAACTTTCACGCAATACATGAGCGTGAGCCATGGACATAGCACTATAGGTGGAATAGAATATGGTGGTTGTGGAGAAGACAAAAAGAAGGAGATAGTCTCGCATCAACTAGGCATATCAACGGGCTATGGAGATGCCCATCAATAGATATCAATGTGAGTGAGTAGGGATTGCCATGCAACGGATGCACTAGAGCTATAAGTTTATGAAAGCTCAAAAAGAAACTAAGTGGGTGTGCATCCAACTCGCTTGCTCACGAAGACCTAGGGTAATTTGAGGAAGCCAATCATTGGAATATACAAGCCAAGTTCTAAAATGAAAAATTCCCACTAGTATATGAAAGTGACAACATAGGAGACTCTCTATCATGAAGATCATGGTGCTACTTTGAAGCACAAGTGTGGAAAAGGATAGTAACATTGCCCCTTCTCTCTTTTCTCTCATTTTTTTGGTGGGCTTCTTTGGCCTCTTTTATTTTATTTGTGGGCTTCGTTGGCCTCTTTTATTTTTCCCTCACATGGGACAATGCTCTAATAATGAAGATCATCACACTTTTATTTACTTACAACTCAAGAATTACAACTCAATACTTAGAACAAAATATGACTCTATATGAATGCCTCCGGCGGTGTACCGGGATGTGCAAGGACTCAAGAGTGACATGTATAAAAATTATGAACGGTGGCTTTGCCGCAAATACTATGTCAACTACATGATCATGCAAAGTAATATGACAATGATGGAGCGTGTCATAATAAAACGGAACGGTGGAAAGTTGCATGGAAATATATCTCGGAATGGCTATGGAAATGCCATAATAGGTAGGTATGGTGGCTATTTTGAGGAAGGTACAAGGTAGGTGTATGGCACTGGCGAAAGTTGCGCGGTACTAGAGAGGCTAGCAAAGGTGGAAGGGTGAGAGTGCGTATAATCCATGGACTCAACATTAGTCATAAAGAACTCACATACTTATTGCAAAAATCTATTAGTCATCGAAACGAAGTACTACGCGCATGCTCCTAGGGGGATAGATTGGTAGGAAAATACCATCGCTTGTCCCCGACTGCCACTCATAAGGAAGACAATCAATAAATACCTCATGCTCCAACTTCGTTACATAACGGTTCACCATACGTGCATGCTACGGGAATCACAAACTTTAACACAAGTATTTCTACAATCTAGAATTACTCACTAGCATGACTCTAATATCACCATCTTTATATCTCAAAACAATCATAAGGAATCAAACTTCACATAGTATTCAATGCACTTTATATGAAAGTTTTTATTATATCCCTCTTGGATGCCTATCATATCGGGACTATATTTATAACCAAAGCAAATTACCATGCTGTTTAGAAAGACTCTCAAAATAATATAAGTGAAGCATGAGAGTTCAACAATTTCTATAAAATAAAACCACCGCCGTGCTCTAAAAAGATATAACTGAAGCACTAGAGCAAAATTGCCTAGCTCAAAAGATATAAGTGAAGCACATAGAGTATTCTAATAAATCACGATTCATACGTGTCCCTCTCAAAAGGTGTGTACAGAAAGGATGATTGTGGCAAACTAAAAAGCAAAGACTCATATTATACAAGACGCTCCAAGCAAAACACATATCATGTGGTGAATAAAAATATAGCCTCAAGTAGATTTACCGATAGATGAAGACGAAAGAGGGGATGCCTTCCGGGGCATCCCCAAGCTTAGGCTCTTGGTTGTCCTTGAATATTACCTTGGGGTGCCTTGGGCATCCCCAAGCTTAGGCTCTTGCCACTCCTTATTCCATAGTCCATCAAATCTTTACCCAAAACTTGAAAACTTCACAACACAAAACTCAACAGAAAACTCGTGAGATCCGTTAGTACAAGAAAATAAAATCACCACTTTTGGTACTGTTGTGAACTCATTATTTATTTATATTGGTGTAATATATACTGTATTCCAACTTCTCCATGGTTCATACCCCCCGATACTAACCATAGATTCATCAAAATAAGCAAACAACACAAAGAAAACAGAATCTGTCAAAAACAGAACAGTCTGCAAAGATCCGTATTTTTTTAATACTTACATAACTCCAAAAATTCTTAAAAATTAGGGAAACATATGAAGTTTGTATATAAATCTTGTGTAAAATATTTAGGGTTTTTAGAAGCTCCAGTGAATTATTAAAATTCTATGACTGAATGAAGAAGTTTCTGTTTTTCAGCAAGATCAAATCAACTATCACCGTAAGCCATCCCAAAGGTCTTACTTGGCACAAACACTAGTTAAAACATAAAACACACATATAACCAGAGGCTAGATGAAAATTTTATTCAAAAATCAGAAAATAAAAATATTGGGTCGTCTCCCAACAAGCGCCTTTCTTTAAAGCCTTTTAGCTAGGCGTTGATAATTTTGATGATGCTCACATAAAAGATAGCAATTGAAACACGAAAAGAGCATCTGTAGCATGTGAAAAACAAGTTTAAGTCTAACATACTTCTTATGCATAGGCATTTTATAAGCAAACAAATTATCAAGACAAGCAAAAACTAGCATATGCAAGGAAAAAGAAAGAAACAATAGCAATATCAACATAACGAGAGGTAATTTAGTAACATGAAAGTTTCTACCACAATATTTTCCTCTCTCATAATAATTACATGTGGGATCATACTCAAATTAAATAATATAACAATCACATAAAATATTCTCTTCATGATCCACATGCATGCAAAGTTGACACTCTTCCAAAATAGTGGGATTATCATCAAATAAAGTCATGACTTCTCCAAACCCACTTTTATCATAAGTTTCATGAGATTGATCATTCTCCAAAGTAGTGGGATCATTATTACCTAGAGTTGACACTCTTCCAAACCAACTTTCAATATTATTGCAAACATATTCATCATGAGGCTTAAATAAATTTTCAAGATCATAAGAAAAATCACCCCAATCATGATCATTGCAACAAGTAGTGGACCTAGCAAAACTAGCATCCCCAAGCTTAGGGTTTTGCATATCATTAGCACAACTGACATTAATAGAATTTATAGTAGAATCATTGCAATCATGCTTTTCATCCAAGGAGCTATCGTGAATCACTTCATAGATTTCTTCTTTTAACACTTCATCACAATTTTCAGATTCACGAATTTCAAGCAAAACTTCATAAAGATAATCTAGTGCACTCAACTCACTAGCAATAGGTTCATCATAATTGGATCTCTTAAAAAGATTAGCAAGTGGATGAGGATCCATAAACTTTTAGCAAGCGAAGATGCTGGCAAAAATAAGGCACATAGTAACACAAGCAAACAAAAGATTGAACGGAAGAAGGGCGACTAAAAAGGCAAATATTTTTCAAAAATCGTTTTAGAAGTGGGGGAGAGGAAAACGAGAGGCAAATGGAGAATAATGTAATGCAAGAGATGAGAGTTTATGATGGGTACTTGGTATGTCTTAACTTGGCATATATCTCCCCGGCAACGGTGCCAGAAATTCTTCCTGCTACTTCTTGAGCTTGCGTTGGTTTTTCCCTTGAAGAGGAAAGGGTGATGCAGCACAGTAGAGGTAAGTATTTCCCTCAGTTAAGAACCAAGGTATCAATCCAGTAGGAGAAGAACGCACAAATCACCAACACCTGCACAAACAATCAAACACTTGCACCCAACGCGATAAAGGGGTTGTCAATCCCTTCACGGTCAATTGCAAAGGTGAGATCTGATAGAGATAGATAAACAAAAGATAAAATATTTTTGGTTTTTTTTGGTATATAGATCTGAAAATAAAAGATTGCAAAATAGTAGATCGGAAAGTAATATGATGGAAAATAGACCCGGGGGCCATAGGTTTCACTAGTGGCTTCTCTCATGAAGGCAAATAATAAGGTGGGTGAACAAATTACTATCGAGCAATTGATAGAAAAGCGCAAAGTTATGACGATATCCAAGGCAATGATTATGCATATAGGCATCACGTCCATGTCAAGTAGACCGACTCCTGCCTGCATCTACTACTATTACTCCACACATTGACCGCTATCCAGCATGCATCTAGAGTATTAAGTTCATAACTTAACGGAGTAACGCCTTAAGTAAGATGACATGATGTAGAGGAATTAACTCAAGCAATATGATGAAAACCCCATCTTTTTATCCTCGATGGCAACAATGCAATACGTGTCACTGGGTGAAATCACGCAAGATTGAACCCAAAGCTAAGCACCTCTCCCATTGCAAGAAAAACCAATCTAGTTGGCCAAACCAAACCGATAATTCGAAGAGAAATACAAAGATATTAAATCATGCATAAAAGAATTCAGAGAAGATTCAAATAATATTCATAGATAAGCTGATCATAAATCCACAATTCATCGGATCTCGACAAACGCACCGCAAAAGAAGATTACATCGGATAGATCTCCAAGAACATCAAGGAGAACGTTGTATCGAGAATCAAAGAGAGCGAAGAAACCATCTAGCTACTAGCTATGGACCCGTAGGTCTGAGGTAAACTACTCACGCATCATCGGAAGGGCAATGGAGTTGATGTAGAAGCCCTCCGTGATTGATTCCCCCTCCGGTGGGATGCCGGAAAAGGCCCCAAGATGGGATCTCACGGGAACAGAAGGTTGCGGCGGTGGAAAAGTGTTTTCATGGATGCCTCTGGTGGTTCTGGAATATTTGTGAATATATAGGAGGAAGAGCTAGGTCAGGGGAGTCCCGAGGGGCCCACAAGGTAGGGGGCGCCCCCCCCCTAGGGCGCGCCCTCCACCCTTGTCGCCGCCTCGTGGCTCCTCTGACTTTGACTGCAAGTCCCCTGGGTGTCTTCTGGTCCAAGAAAAATCATCGTGAAGTTTTATTCCGTTTAGTATTCCTTTTCTGCGAGGCTCAAAAACAAGGAAAAAATAGAAACTAGCACTGGGCTCGAGGTTAATAGGTTAGTCACAAAAATAATATAAAATAGTATATTAATGCATATAAAACATCCAAAACAGATAATATAATAGAATGGAACAATAAAAAAATTATAGATACGTTGGAGACATATCAAGCGCATAGAAACATAGCAGAAAGATCCAAAGGGTGTGATAAAGGATGTTTTCTCCTGATTCTCAACTGTCATCTTGATCTGATGATAACCAGAATAAGCATCTAGGAAACATAGACTCTCACAACTTGCTGTTGCATCAATGATCTGGTCGATCCGGGGGAGAGCAAATGGATCATCTGGACCAGCTTTGTTGAGATCTGTGTAATCAACACACATACGCTAAGTGCCATTTTTCTTGAGCATAAGCACACGATTAGCCAACCACTAAGGGTGAAAAACTTCCATGATGAACCCAGTGGCTAAGAGCCGGGTTACTTCTTCTCCAATGGCGTTATGCCTCTCCTCGTTAAAACGACGGAGGAACTGTCTGACCTGTTTCATCTTAGGATCCACATTTAGGTGGTGCTCAGTGAATTCTCTCGATACACCCGGCATGTTAGAAGTTTTGCATGCAAAGATGTCCCGATTCTCACGGATGAACTCGATGAGCGCGCTTTCCTATTTGGGATCCATCCCAGTCCCAATGGTGAACTACTGAGAATAATCACCGGGACAAAATCAACTTGCTTCGTGTCCTTTGTCGACTGAAATTTGAGCAGAGGGACCTTTTCAGTGGTGGGTTTCTTAAGAGGGGTCATGTCGGCTGGGTCAACATTGTCCTTGTAGAACTTAAGCTCTTCAGCAGCACAAGTTGTCTCAGCATAAGCAGCATCTCCTTCTTCGCACTCCAAGGCTATCTTGCGATTGCCATGAACCGTGATTTTTCCTCGTAGCCCCGGCATCTTAAGCTGCAAATATATTTAACAAGGGCGAGCCATGAATTTGGCGTAAGCCGGCCGTCCAAACAATGCATGATACAGACTCTTGATCTTGACCACCTCAAACCACAGTGTCTCTGCTCTGTAATTATACTCATCACCGAAGGCCACTTCCAGACCAATCTTCTCGACAGGGTAAGCCGACTTGTCAGGAACAACTCCGTGGAATACAGTAGAAGATGGCTTGAGGTCCTTCTCTGTCAGATTCATTAGTCGGAAAGTGTCATAGTACAATATGTTGATGCTGCTTCCACCATCCATAAGTACCTTAGTGAATTTGTAACCGCCCACTTGAGGGGTCACTACCAGGGCCAGACGACCTGGATCATCAACACGAGGCGGGTGATCCGCTTGACTCCAAGTTATTGTGTGCTCGGCCAATTCAAATATTGCGGCACCGCCGACTCAACTGCATTGGCCGCCCGCTTATGGACCTTCCGGTCATGCTTGCAAGTTCTCATAGTAAAGACATGGTACTGTCCACTTTTGAGCTACTTAGGATTACTTTGATATCCTGACTGATTATTCTGATGCTGATTACCTTGACTAGACTGCTGATTATGACCACCATGGTTCCCTTGGCCCTGATAGCCAGAATTTGAGCCGCCACCACCAAAGCCGGCTCCCTAGAAACCTCCTGAGCCTGACCCGCCTGGCGGCCCATTGCCGTTGCCATGATGTTGTTGAAACGACTGGTTTCAGTACTCCTGCATAATGTAACAATCCTTCCAAGCATGAGAAGATGGCTTGTTAGGATAACTGTGCTTTGGTCACGGCCAATTCGATCCTCCTCATAATTCTTAGGCTTTCCTCCAGCATACGGCGGCTTGCCGTTGCGTCATTGATTCTTGTACCCTGTGTTGGTGTTAGCCACAAAATCTGACCCGCCATCGGGGTGTTTGCGTTTCCCACCATTACCATGGTTATTGAAATTACCATTATGCACCGAGGCATTCTGTTGCTGACCTTTACCACCACCATTTTTCTTGCCTTTACCAGATTTTTCATCGTCAGAGTTAGGATCCTATGTACCATCCGAGTCTGCGTATCTGGTAAGTGCATCCATGAGATTGCCTATATCCTGGCACTTGCGCTTAAGCCGCCCTAGCTTCTGCTTAAGAGGCTGAAAGTGACAGTTCTTCTCCAAGATTAGAATGGCATGAGCCGTCCCAATGTTGTCTGAAGAGTGGATAATTGTGGCGACTCGGCGAGCCTAGTGATGGGCCGACTCATCTTCCCGCTGTACAAAATGCTCCAAATCAACAATTGTCATCGGCTGCTTACAGGTTCCTTGAAAATTCTTGATGAAACGCTCCTTCAACTCCGCCCAGGTGTTGATAGAATTGGGGGGGCAGGTTTTTCAACCATGTGTGAGCCGGCCCCCCAACATCATAGTGAAATACTTGGCACAGACCACATCACTGACATCGAACATATCCATGGCCAGCTCGTAGCTCTCGATCCAAGCTGCCGGCTCGAGATCTGCCATGTAGTTGGGTACTTTGCAAGGACCCTTAAAGTCTTTAGGCATGCGCTCATTACATAGAGCCAGCATTAGGCACGGTACTCCGATGGTTTTGGTATTTGACCCTGCTCCCACCGAAGTTGAAGGAACTATTGGGGGCGGCTGATAAGCCCCCTAGTTTGCAGCTTCCGCATCATGACGGGCCCTTGATGTCGCTTGAACTACATCGGTATTTCCCCAAAGAGGAAGGGATGATGCAGTACAGCTTCAGTAGGTATTTCCCTCAGTTATGAAACCAAGGTTATCGAACCAGTAGGAGAACCAAGCAACACTATGTAAACAGTACCTGCACACAAAGAACAAATACTTGCAACCCGACGCGTAAGAGGGGTTGTCAATCCCTCTCGGGTAAAAGATAGATTGGTTTGTATAATTTTGGATAAATAGATCTCGCAATAAAACAAAATAAAATAAATAAAGAAAAAGTGCAGCAAGGTATTTTTGGGTTTTTAGAATAATAGATCTGAAAACAAAAGCAAATAAAAATAGATCTCAAAGCAAATATGATAAAGAATAGACCCGGGGGCTGTAGATTTCACTAGTGGCTTCTATCGAGAAAAATAGCATACGGCGGGTAAACAAATTACTGTGGCAATTGATAGAACTTCAAATAATTATGAAGATATCCAGGTAATGATCATTATATAGGCATCACGTCCAAGATTAGTAGACCGACTCCTGCCTGCATCTACTACTATTACTCCACACATCGACCGCTATCCAGCATGCATCTAGTGTATTAAGTTCACAAAAAAATAGAGTAATGCAATAAGAACGATGACATGATGTAGACAAGATCTATTCATGTAGGAATATACCCCATCTTATTATCCTTAATAGCAATGATCAAAACGTGTCTTGCTGCCCCTTCTGTCACTGGGAAAGAACACCACACGACTGAACCCATCACAAAGCACCTCTTCCCATGGCAAGAAAAATTGATCTAGTTGGCCTAACTAAACCAAAGATTCTAAGAATAAATATGAGGCTATTAGTAATCACGCATATAAGAGATCAAAGAAACTCAAATAACTTTCATCGATAAATAGATCTGATCATAAACTCAAAGTTAATCGGATCCCAACAAACACACCGCAAAAAGAGTTACATCAAATAGATCTCCAAGAGACCATTGTATTGAGAATCAAAATAGAGAGAGGAAGCCATCTAGCTACTAACTACGGACCCATAGGTCTACAATGAACTACTCACGCATCATCGGAGAGGCACCAATGAGGATGATGAACCCCTCCGTGATGGTGTCTAGATTGGATCTGGTGTTTCTGGAACTTGCGGCGGCTGAAATTGTGTTTCGTCAACTCCCCAAGGGTTTTTGGATTTTCAGGGTATTTATAGAGCAAAGAGGCGGTGCGGGAGGCGGCCAAGGTGGGCACAACCCACCAGGGTGCGCCTGGGCCCCCAAGCGTGCCCAGGTGGGTTGGGCTCCCCTCGGAGCCCCCCTCTGGTACTTCTTTGGCCCAACAGGTGCCTTCTGGTCCAGAAAAAATCTCCAAAAAGTTTCACTGCATTTGGACTCCGTTTGGTATTGATTTTCTGCGAAGTAAAAAAACAAGCAAAAAACAACTGGCATTGGACACTATGTCAATAGGTTAGTCCCAAAAAAATGATATAAAGTTGCTATAAAATGATTGTAAAACATCCAAGAATGATAATATAACAGCATGGAACAAGCAAAAATTATAGATACGTTGGAGACGTATCCGCATCCCCAAGCTTAATTCCTACTCGTCCTCGAGTAGGTAAATGATAAAAACAGAATTTTTGATGTGGAATGCTGCCTAACATGTTCATCACATATTCTTTTCTTTTGTAGCATGGACATATGGACTTTTATATGGTTCAAAGCAATAGTCTAGTTTTGACATGAAGATTTCAATACTCAAGCATATCAACAAACAAACATGTCTTTCAAAATATCAACACTAAAGAAAGTTATCCCTAGCCCATCATGTTCAATCATTGAACAATTCATGAAACACACTCGCATATTAGCTACACCAAATGCTCAAGTACGATCATAGTGCCCCTTAGTTGGTGCTTTATAAGAGAAGATGGAGACTCAAATAAACATAAAAATTGCATAAAGTAAATAGAAAGGCCCTTCACAGAGGGAGGCACTACAGGAATCAGCTTCTTTGCTGTCTGCCATGGCAGGCGGCAAAGGACCAAAAAGCTGACGGCAAACCTCTTTGCTGTCAGCCACTGACAGCAAACCTGTCCGGCACAATAAGCTACGGTAAACAGCTTCTTTGTCGTCTGCTTTCTCACAGCTGACAGCAAAGCCCCTTTGCCGTCGGTGGCAGACGGCAAAGAACGAGGACGACAAAGAACAGACGTTAGCCACGTTAGGTGGCTAATGGGAGGATTTGCCGTCTGCCAGCTGACGGCAAAGATGCCCTCCCCTTTGTCGTCTGCCCTTTGGTGTCAGCAGACGCGTCACTCCACCCAGCTCTTTGCTGTCTGCCACCGACGGCAAACAACCCAAGCCTTTGACGTCTCCCACAGACGGCAAAGTGACCAAATGGGTCTGCTCCCAGGTTGCATAGGTTGCTGCCACGTGGCCACTTTGCCGTCTGTGGCAGACGGATCCACCTTTTTTAGGGTCGCCAGCATTGTACCGAGGCTTCGGATTATGCAAATGACGATTTTTGGCTTCGTAGTGTGCTTTCACGAAGTTTGCCGCCTCCTTAGTAATGAATGCCTCGGCCATCGATGCTTCAATTCTATGTTTATTTTTACATTTTGCTCGGAGCGTCTTCTGCATCCTCTCAGTTGCGTAGCACCAACGATTTTGCACGCCCCCCCCAATCTTGCCTCGGTCGGGAGATGCAAAATCAGGTGCTGCATTGGATTAAAGAAGCCCGACGGAAAGATCTTCTCTAACTTGCAGATCAACTCTGGTGCCAAATCTTCCATTTCTTCTAGCACGCCAGGCGATAGTTCTTTCGCACAAAGAACATGGAAGAAATAGCTCAGCTCTGCTAGTACTAGCCATTCATCCTCATGGATAAAGCCACGCAACATCACCGGCATTACCCGCTCAATCCATATGTGCCAATCATGACTCTTGAGACCAAATATTTTCAATTTTTCAAGACTCGCTCCCCTCTTTAGATTCGCTGCATACCCATCGGGGAACATCAACTGCATTTTCACCAACAAGATAATTTCCCTCATAGCTGGCCTTCCAAGATTGAACCATGCCTTTGGCTTCGTCCAGTTCTGCTTTCCTTTCAGTTCTTGCATGTTTTGTAACGGTCTATCACATAGCGCCTCCTCATCGACTCTAGCCTTAGTATTATCCTTTGACTTCCCCTCTATGCCGAACAATGTACCAAAAAGGGCCTCGGTGATATTCTTTTCAGTGTGCATCACGTCGATGTTGTGTGGGCAAAGGAGATCTTTGAAGTAAGGCAGATCCCACAAGCATGTCTTGTGAGTCCAAGCGTGTTCCGAATTATACCCCTTTAAATACCCTGGACGCTCTAGATCTGGCTCGAGAGCATTTAACTGATCCAGGGTCTCTTGGCCTGTCAACGCAGGTGGTGCAGGGTTTTTGACAACTCTACCTTTGATGAAGTTCTTCTTGTCTTTCCTGAACTTATGGCAAGGATCCAGGAACTGTCTATGCAAGTCGAAGCAAGAAAACTTGCGACCCGCCTGCAGCCAATGAAACTGAAAGCTGCCTTGCATGTGGGAACCTTCCATGCACACACCAGCCAACGAATAGTGCATACGCCGGCAAGTCATGCATCGAGTACATGTACCAGACACGCATTATGAAGTTTTGTTTGCTAGCGGCGTCGTATGTCTTGAACCCATCATCCCAAGCTTCTTGCAATTCATCCTTAAGTGGCTGCATGTACACATTCATATTCTTCCCCGGATAGTTGGGCCCTGGAATTATCAACGTCAGGAAAATATTCTTTCTTTGCATAATCTGTCCGGGGGGGAGATTGAGTTGAATGACAAATACGGGCCAACAGCTGTATTGGGTTGCCGTCAGACCAAACACATTGAACCCATCCGTGCTGATGGCAACTCGAGGATGCCTTGGATCTGCCACTTTTTGCGCATGTAATGCATCGAAGCGCTTCCACGCAGAACCATCCGATGTGTGTACCATCTTCAGATTCCCATCTGCATCTAGTTCAGTTCTTTTACCCATTTTGTGCCATGTCATCTGTCTGGCCGTCTCTTCGACCATGAAAAGACATTGAAGTCTTGGTACGATTGGCATATACCGAAGAACATTAACGGGGATTTTGGTCTGCGTCTTCTCACCCATACTGTTGTCTACCACAACATACCTAGAAGACTTGCAAATGGGACAATAGTTCAAGTCTGCATACTCAAGCCTAAATAAGGCACATCCTTTCTCACAGGCATGTATCTTCTCATAGGGCATCTTAAGTGCATGGAGGATTTTGTCTGACTGGTATAGGTTTGCATGCATTACATGGCCTTTGGGTAGAAAGTGTCCAAATACTGTCATCATCGCGTCGTAGCATTCTCTGCCCAAGTTGAATTGAGCCTTCAGAGCCATTACTTGTGAGATGGCATCCAGCTGACAAAGCTCAGTGTGCTCGTACAGAGGACATTTTGAAGACTCCAACATTTCATTGAAGGCCTTTGCAGATTCCTCCATCTCATCGTCCGAATCCCGAGCATCATCAAAGTCTTGCACCATGTCTTCCATCCTGGTACCATGCTCGTCGATGCGACGACGAACCACCTCAGCTCTGGCACGTTAGGCAGACTCACCATGAAATGTCCACACCATATAACCGAGCATAAAACCACTCTTCTGCAGGTGTTGCCCATTTCTTCCTCTATCCTCTTGTGCCAATGGTCGTACCGGACATAGGGGCACCAGGTTTTCTTCTGGCCATTTGCAAATGTGGCTCTCACAAACCCCTTGGTTTTTGTTAACCATTCATTGGTCATGTCTTTCTGACTAGTGTGACCGGTGTACATCCACGCACGATCACTCATCTTGCCTAGCTACACTCTAATAGGTAAACATAGGTCCATCAGCATGTATATTCATCAGTTAATCTAGTTAGTCAATTTTATTACGTCCATGCAACCTACACTCTAATAGGTAAAGATAGGTCCTAATCCCACTCGAGTATGTGTAGATTGAGTACGTTCTCCATGCTCTACCCCATTCCGAGACAAAATTTCGGCAGCACCTCCCTGCTATTCTCCAAATACACGTCTCGGCAAAAAGCCGAGAGAATGTGCATCCGGAGAACAACAGGGAGGCGCTACCGAAATTTTGTCTCGGAATGGGGTAGAGCATGGAGAACATACCCAATCTACACATCCTCGGGCTGTCCGTGGAAATCGCTGGACAATCCGAATGAGTTAAGGTGATAAATATGCAACTGAATGCATATTTATCGATGCAACCCTTTCGGACGGGAGACGCCTAGGTTACGCGACTTAGCATGAAAATGAAATCTACTGACATGATTAAAAGAGCGTAGGAGGTGAAGGTGGATTCGTAGCTCACCCTCGGCTGTAGAGAAAGTAGTCGAACAACGGCGAGATCATGAACCAAAAACTTTGACCATGATGACTCGAAGGAGATGAAATAGCACAAAGCCTGTAAATTTTACCGATCGAGTCAAGAACATTTAGGACATCACATCACATAAAGCATCGACACTTCAAACTATGAAAAAAACTTTGACCCGTCGGCGATCCTCAACCCTCGACCCCTCGACGATCCTCGACCCTCGACCCCTCGGCGACCCTCGACCCCTCGGCGATCCTCGACCCCTCGGTGACCCTTGACCCCTCAGACATCCTCGACCCTCGACCTTCTTTTCCTTCTTTTCTTTCTTTTTCTATTTTTTCTACTTCTTTTTTTCATCTTCTTCTTCCTTCTTTTTCATCATCTTCTTCTACTTCTTTTTTTTCATCTTCTACTTCTCCTCCTCCTCCTCCTCCTCCTCTTCTTCTTCTTCTTTTTCTTCTTCTTCTTCTTTCCTTCTCCTCCCCCTTTTCTTCTTCTCCTCTTCTTCTTCTTATTCTTCTTCTTTTCTTCTCCTAATAATTTTTTTCTAGAACTAACCTAACTAACCTAGAACTAACCTAACTAACCTAGAACTAATCTAACTAACCTAAATAACCTAACTAACACACTAGTAACTAACCTAACTAACCTAACTAACACTAGTAACTAACCTAACTAACAGTAGGAAAATAAGAAAAAAATACAGAGGGGAGAGGCTCACCGGAGTTGGGGAGGCGAGGCAGCAGGTAGGGAGGAGTGGGGGGGAGGAGGGGGGTGACGCGACGGGGGCGAGGGGAGTTGGGCGCGGTGGGGAGGCGAGGGCCATGGGGATCGAGGGCGGCGGAGGTGGCGGTTGGGGTCGGGGGCGCGATGGAGTGAGAGGGCAGAGAGTTGGAGGTGGGGTGGGGGGGCGGGGAGGCCGCAGGGGCGGGTGGTGGGGCAGCGCGTGGCGCGGCGAGGGTGGTGGGGGTCGGGGTGGTGACTAGGGTCGGGGGCGTGGTGGAGTGAGGGAGAGAGAGTGGGAGGTGGTAGGTGGGGGGGGGGCGGCGAGGCCGCCATGGGCGGGTGGTGGGGCGGCGCGGCGAGGGTGGTGGGGGTCGGTGGCGGCGGTTGGGGTCGGGGGCGCGATGGAGTGAGAGGGCAGAGAGAGTGGGTGGTGGGGTGGGGGTGGGCCGTATAGCCGTTAGGTAGCGTTTTCTTTGCCGTCCACTAGCAGACGGCAAAGAAGGTGGGGTGGACCGTTACAGTGTACTGGCCTCCACTGGACCCCTCCCCCCTCCCCCACTTCTTTGCCGTGTGCTAGCGGAGGGCAAAGATTCTTTGCCATCCGCTAGCAGACGGCAAAGAAATGGCTGATGGCAAATATTATCTTTGCCATCAACCATTTCTTTGCCGTCTGTTTTATGTAAGCAGACGGCAAAGACCTTCTTTGCCGTCAGCTAGTGGACGGCAAAGAAATGACAGACGACAAATTCCCTAATTTCAGTAGTGAAGTAGGGATTTGTAGAGGTGCCAGAGCTCAAAGTGAAAAATAGAGATAAAACATTTTGGGTGGCATGCTTTTCCTATCAACGAAAACGATCGAGTAGTTCCCAATAGTTTCCATGCTAGATATATCATAGGCGGTTCCCAAACAGAAAAATAATGTTTATTCCTTTTTCTACCATACTTTCACATTCCACGGCTAGCCGTATCCATGGGTGCCGTCCATACCAACACTTTCCAAGGAATTTATTATTTGACAACGTAAAGTAAATTCATTTTTCTTTTCGGGACTGGGCATCCCTAATACCTTTGTCGTACTCTCGTGCAATGACAAGTGAATAAACACTCATCTTGAGAATAACACATCTAGCATGGAAAAATATCAGCCACCCCCTACCGTTTAATGAGCGGTACGAGCACACAAAAAGGAAAAATTATTTTGAAAATTAGAGATGGCACATACAAATTTACTTAGAACGGCACGGAAATACCGCTTATAGGTAGGTATAGTGGACTCATATGGCAAAACTGGGTTTAAGGATTTTGGATGCACAAGTAGTATTCCTACTTAGTACATGAGAAGGCTAGCAAAAAGATTGAGAAGCATCCAACCAAGAAACGAAAAATCTCATAAGCGAGCATTAAGCATAACTAACACCGAATAATGCACCACAATTAGGATATAATTTCATTGCATAACTATTGACTTTCGTGCTTGCATAGGGAATCACAAACCTTAACACCAATATTCTTACTAAAGCAGAAGTACTCACCAACATGACTCACATATCACTATCATCATATCGCAAAAACTATTACAAAGAATCAATTTTATTTTGTCCAATGATCTTCATGAAAGTTTTTATTATATCCCTTTTGAATATCTATCACTTTGGGACCAGTTTCATATGTTGCTTTTGATAGCTCAAACAAATCTAAGTGAAGAACATGAGCATACATTTTTTTCGTCTCTCAAAATAATATAAGTGAAGCATGAGAGAATTTCTTCAAAAATTACTAACTCTCAAATAAATCTAAGTGAAGCATGAGAGTATTTCTTCAAAAACATTAAAGCACACCATGCTCAAAAAGATATAAGTGAAGCGCTAGAGCAATTCCATAGCTCAAAAAATTTAAGTGAAGCACATAGAGCAATTCTAACAAATCGTAGCATAATTTTGGCTCTCTCAAATAGGTGTGTTCAGCAAGGATACTTGACACAAAACAAAAAGCAAAACAAGCAAAGACTCATATAATACAAGACGCTCCAAGCGAAACTCATGATATGTGACGAATAACAATATAGCTCCAAGTAAAATACCGATGGTCGTTAGAAGAAAGAGGGGATGCCACTCGGGGCATCCCCAAACTTAGCTGCTTGTTTCTCCTTGAATATTGCCTTGGGGTGCCATGGGCATCCCCAAGCTTAGGCTCTTCTTACTCCTTATTCCTTCATCCATCGTGATCTCACCCAAAACTTGAAAACTTCAATCACACAAAACTCAACAAAACCTTCGTGAGATCCGTTAGTATACGAAAACCAATCTTTACTTTAAGTGCTGTAGAAAACCCATTCAAATTTGTTATTGCATTATATCTACTGTATTCTAACTTTGCCATGGCTTATACCCATCGATACAACCCATAGATTCATCAAAATAAGCACACAATGCAAAGAAAACAGAATCTGTCAAAAAACAGAACAGTCTGTAAAGATACGAATTGTTCTCATACTTCTGTAACTCCAAAAATTCTGAAAACCTTGGAAAAAATAGGCAATTTTTATATAAATCTTGTGTAAATAAATCATAATTTTTAGTCGCTTATGTGAATCTAGACAATTATTTTACTGGACACAAAAATTTCTGTTTTTCAACAAGATCAAATCAACTATCACCAAAGCTATCCCAAAGGCTTTACTTGACACAAACACTAATTAAAATATAAAAAACATAATCATAACAGAGGCATAATTGTGCAAACACTCAAGAACAGAAAGAAAAAAAGGAAAAAATAAATTTTATTCATTGGGTTGCCTCCCAACAAGCACTATCGTTCTACGCCCCTTACTAGGCATAAAGCATAGATTCAAGTATTACCATCTTTAGTTCTAGATCCATAAGATGCCCTCATGATTGATTCATATGGTGGTTTGATTCTTGTTCTAGGGAAGTGTTCCATTCCCTTTCTTAATGGAAATTAAAATTTAATGTTGCCTTCTTTCATATCAATCACGGCACCAATAGTACGTAAAAACGGTCTACCAAGTATAATTGGACAAGATGGATTGCAATCAACATCAAGAACAATAAAATCTATGGGCACATAATTCCTATTTGCAAGAATAAGAACATCATTAATTATTCCCAAAGGCTTTCTAATAGTAGAATCTGGCAAGTGCAAATTTTAGGAACACTCTGCAATATTAGTAAGACCAAGCACATCACATAAAGATTTCGGAATTGTGGAAACACTAGCACACAAATCACATAAAGCAAAACACTCATAATTTTTAATCTTGACTTTGATGGTAGGTTCCCATTCATCATGTAATTTTTTAGGAATTGAAATATCTAATTCCAACTTTTCTTCCAAAGTTTTCATCATAGCATCAACAATATGTTTAGTAAAAACTTTATTTTGTTCAGAAGCATGGGGTGAATTAATCATGGATTGCAATAAAGAAATACAATCTATCAAAGAGCAATTATCATAATTAAAGTCTTTGTAATCCAAAAGAGTGGGCACATCACTAGTTAAAGTTTTGACCTCTCCAAACCCACTTTTGTCAATTTTTTCATCAAGATTTTCACCCTCCGAATTATCGGGACGCCTTCTAACTAAAGTTGACTCTTCTTCAGTCCCTTTATCATCAATCTATTATATAATTAAGACAAAAGTCAAACGAGACACCACATGATTCCACATAGTCTAAAATATCATTACCGTTTATTTTGAATTTTAACGGTCGAGATTTAGAAGATTCAATTGTAACATAGAACTATGGTTGGTACAAATAATCACGTAAGATACATGCCACATCGATCCCTCGCAAAAAAAAGTACATGCCATATAGGCTCATCCATAGAGGTCAAGCATTACATGAGATGCATGCATACCCAGCCGGACACGATGCAAGCGGACACACGGACATGAACAATGCATGGATATGGAAGTTCACCCGGACTCTTTGGCCACCGCAGGCAACAGCCCATAAGACGTTCCTAACAGACCATATATAAATCAACACGTAATATCCCTAAAAAATCAACAAGTCAAAACATCCAAGACTACAAGCTATCTGTCCGTTTATTCGCATACACCCAATATGGTAGTCGCTGACAAATTGAAGACATCTGCAAGATCCGCCTCTAGGACTCTGATGCTGCCGTCACAAACGACTCCACGAAGAACAACAGCTTGATCGGCCTCCCAGACCTAGATAGCCTCTCTGACACGGTCAGACATCGCTGCCAATTTGCCCTCAACGGCACCGAGGTCGTTGCCCAGGCTACCGACTCAGCGCCGTCAGCTATCACCACAGACCTCGCTAACCGTAAGCATCAACATGGGACCCAGTCAGAAGTTGCCTACTGACTTGCCTTTGGAGGACGGCCGCAAGATCGTTGTCCTAGGCTCCCTACCCCAGTGCCGTCAGCCAACCCCACCGGCGAGACCCCACTGGCCGCAAGCATCAATATTCTGAGGTTGCTAGCATACGTGATCTCCTTGCTGGAGACGTACAATTGGAATGTTGCCTGCTTCAACTAATCAACGCAAGTTTTCTATTGTGATTTAACTTTCTTTTGCATGGTCTAGCCTACTTGAGAGAAGCACCTATCAGTTAATCTGGCAACCGAAGTGGCAGTGCCCGTTTCCAAGTTCGGTGGTGGCAGCAACTAGCAAGCTGCTACAGAGTAAGTTTGGAATATATTAATGTGATTTATGTAATGTGTTTTTATTAGGGAGTTCTTGACTTTCCGATTCATATATAGAGATTATATTAATTAGTCTATGGCCGGAATTTTAATTGAAAGAGTATCATATGTTGGAAATTGGCTTATTTGTAACCATACTAACTTGGAAGTTAAGCTCACTCATTAAGCTTGGTCTTTTCTTTGGAAGCAGTGCAATGAGTTTAGAGGGGTAGCTTTGTACAATGTCAAACATTTCTTATGCTCCTCACTCTCCTCCCAATTGCACAATCATTCTTCTCTGTAAATTTAATTACATCAGAATAGTTGTACTTACTATGCTAAATGTGTTACTTAAAATCCCCGAGCCAGAGTTTCTTATCTCGGTAATTCGTTATTTTTAATCCTCGACTTCTCGGTGCTCTTGAACATTCCGTAAGATGTTATCCGGTAGTTTCGAAACATAAAAACAATTGCTACCTCAATTTTTGTATTGCGCTCTTGATTTGAGATGTCTCCTGTGGGTCTCAAAACAAGTTATCCTTTTTTGATCCAGGAGCTATTTTCAGATGAAAACATGTAATTCGCTGCCAAATGTCTCTTAGATATCCATGGGCTGTTTGTGCTATTTAGACCAGTTCGTTTCTTACTCTTCATAACCTATGTGCTTTGGTATGGTATTCCCGCGAACTGAAAGTAACAATTATTTGTAATATGTAATTCTTCCTTAAATTGCGTACTTATTGCAAGCTGTTTCTAGAAATAGTATAAATATTTCATATTTCTGCTCTCACACTGAAAGAAAATGTACTTGGCTGATAATTTTAAAACTCCTGGGAGCTTTAATTGTTTTGGCATGACAATTATTACAGAAGTAATGGATGGAATAAGAGTATCCATAGAGATGGCAGCTTTCTCAATTAACATATAATTGCTCACTGATGAATGTGTACTATAACTGCAGGGCCACTGAGAGAGTCGTCTTCAGGCTTGGTAGATCATTGGAAAGGGAAAAAAAGGAAGTTTTTTACCTAAAGCAGGTAGGCAAATTTGAATAGCTTTTTATACAAATGTGTACAGTTTTCACTTTTCCATGACAGAGTGAGCTTTAAATTTTCTGAAACTGGTGCATTATGATATTTCTATTACAACATGAAAATAATGGTTAATGCTGAGAAGGAAAGGAACACAAAAATAGTAGTAAAGAACAAAGAGCGAAAAATAGCATCTAAGATTTAAACTCACGGTTGTATTTGATTGTACTACTCCCACACGGGCCATATACTAGGTACCCGTGAAGCATACTAATATTAATTTAGAAAACAATTACTACTGCTGATTTTAGTAAGCTTCCGTTTACCCCAAGAAAAGATCATGATTCAAACTAGACAATAGTATATGTGCATGACAATGCTAAGACAAAGAACAGTAAAGATGTTAATAACAATGGCTGTAGAACACGAGATATCACATTATATTTGCACAAAGAGATATGAATGGAATTAACATGAAGGCTTTGTATTAGCGTAAACAAAAAGTATAATTTTGTTATGTATAACTTAGAAATTTAAAATCAAAATTAGAAATATAACCTTTGTATATGTAACCTTTGTATGCATTCTATATATAGTCCATAAAATAGATGCGTCATACCTCCGGAATAAACCCCCAGAAAGTATTCAAGGTTTTCCAGCGACCAATAGTAATTTGTTGGTTTTTTTACGAATCATATCTATGATACCTGAAATAGCTAAAAAAGTGAAAGAGATGGAAACTACCATATGATATTAATTTATATAATTCCAGAACTACATAGAACAAAGGTGAAACAGAACAATAAGACACTGGCAGAGTTCTAAAGGACTAGAAGAGGCCGACAAGTAGTTGACTGAGAATAAATAAAACTTATAAGAAGAATAGGTAGACGATTGCTTTATATGTGCATCTAAAATTATCACAAAAACAAAAATATGTCGAGGGTGCAGGAATAAAAGTTGGAAGCAACAAACCATGTTGTAATAAGGTGGGCCGTATAGCAAGGTGGGCACGATAACATGGAAAACGAGCGACGTAGAACACGTGAGAATATTATTAATGAATATCAAAACAATTATAATGTCTTACATGGCTATGAAATATAAGTAATTATTAGATAAAAATCAGCAAGCATTGAAGCCTTATGAGGCACGACTATGTAAAAAGCAAAATAAATAACTGCAATACAACCAACATGAGGCAGGTAGAGGGGGAGAACAAAAGTTCGTGCTTTAAACCATAAGTGTCTACATGTAATTGTTAGTGTAAAATTTCCCAACAGACGTTTCATGGGAAAACAGAATCCAATAGATGCAGAGAAGTGGAAGCAAAAACTAAATTATGGAATTCTTACTCTAATTGCATACCATACAATGCCTTGGGCTTTTTAATCCACAAAGTATCGGTGTTTCGACGAAATTCTCAGTGTACAATTTTTAAGCAAATGATTTATGGGAAGATTACACACGAATAAATGCAGATAAGTGGAGGATAAAAAAACTACAAAATTTAACAAAATTTACCTTTCTGCATGGCAAGACATGACTTGGGGTCTTATGATGACACATTCCAGGGTCTTATGAACCAACTAATACATCCTATCAAAAAAATGAACCAACTAATACGTACACTTAATGAAAGATGTACTCTCAGTTAATCTTCGTAATTATTTTCATATTAGCTACAACAATTTCCTATATTTAGATTGGAGCATATATAAATAATATTGTAGTGGCAACTTAAATAAAATTGAAATTTGTCTGGGCAAAAAGGACTAGAGATTAAACGATCCAAATAACTATTATCTGATAATATGCTTTGGCTATGAGATTTTATTAATGTTTAAGTATGAGTCACCATCCTATCAGTATGTCAATCTTATAATATAATCAATAGTCTGGCAAAATACGAATAAATCTAGCCGTGCAAATGCGCGGGTCACTCTGCTAGTTTTAATCTTACTAAACAATGAATCAATAGAAGAAACACTAATTACTTTAAGATCTTCATCATTTTTATGAAAGCAATCACTAGAAAACGCTCTTTCTAAAAAATCTCTTTTAGCTCTAAGCATAGCGATTCTTTTCTTACTTTTATCCATTGAAACATATAAAGCTTTCATTGATTCCTCAACCTTAGGCAGAAAAATTTTCAATTTGAGATTTTCTACATCATGAGAAATTCTATCAATGCTTCTAGACATATCATCAATCTTATTCAACTTTTCTTCTATCGTATTATTGAAAACCTTTTGAGCATTGATAAAATCTTTAATATTATTCTCAAGATCAGAGGTGTTCCTATTATTATTATAAGAAGGATTACCATAGGAATTACCATAATTATTAGAGGAATTTCCAGGAAAATGCCTAGGATTAAAATTACCTCTATAAGCATTGTTATTAAAATTGTTTCGCGAGACAAAATTCACATCTACGGAATCACTATTTTGCTCAATCAAAGTAGACAAAGGCACATCATTAAGATCAATAGGAGCAGTTTTATTAGCAACCAATTTCATAAGAGCATCAACTTTTTCACACAAAGAATTTATTTCTTCAACTGAATTAACTTTTTTATTAGTAGGAGCCCTTTCGGTATGCCATTGTGAATAATTTTCCATAGTATTATCAAGCAATTTAGTAGCTTCACCCAAAGTAATTTCCATAAAAGTACCACCCGCGGCGGAATCTAAAAGATTTCTAGAGACAAAATTCAATCCCGCATACAAATTTTGTATGATCATTCAAAGATTTAAACCATGTGTAGGACAATTTCTTAGCATCAATTTCATTCTTTCCCAAGATTGTGCAACATGTTCATGCTCAAGTTGCTTAAAATTCATGATTTAAGTTCTAAGGGAAATAATTTTCGTAGGCGGAAAATATTAGTAATAAAAGCATCTTTGCATTTATCCCAAGAATTAATACTATTGCGAGGCAAAGAAGAAAACCAAATTTTTGCACGATATCGCAAAGAAAACGAAAATAATTTCAACTTCACAATATCATTGTCCACATCTTTTTTCTTTTGCATATCGCATAATTCCATGAATGTGTTAAGATGAGACGTGGCATCCTCATTAGGAGTACCGGAAAACTGATCTTTCATAACAAGATTCAACAAAGCGGCATTAATATCACAAGATTCTGCACTAGTGGCGGGAGGAGCAATCGGAGTGCTAATAAAATCATTGTCGTTGGTATTGGAAAAATCACACAACTTGGTGTTCTCTTGAGTTATCGTGACTACGCAAACAAGATTGCACAAAAATAGATCTGACGAGAAAACGGCGAACGAAAAAGAGGGCGAATAAAACGGCAAATTTTTGTGAAGTGGGGGAGATGAAAATGAGAGGCAAATGGCAAATAATGTAAATTGCAAGGAGATGAGATTTGTGATTAGGAACCTGATAGATGTTGATGATGTCTCCCCGGCAACGGCTCCAGAAAATCCTTTTGATGTCGCTTGAACTACGTCGGTATTTCCCCAAAGAGGAAGGGATGATGTAGTACAGCTTCAGTAGGTATTTCCCTCAGTTATGAAACCAAGGTTATCGAACCAGTAGGAGAACCAAGCAACACTATGTAAACGGTACCTGCACACAAAGAACAAAAACTTGCAACCCGACGCGTAAGAGGGGTTGTCAATCCCTCTCGGGTAAAAGATAGATTGGTTTGTATAAATTTGGATAAATAGATCTCGCAATAAAACAAAATAAAATAAATAAAGAAAAAGTGCAGCAATGTATTTTTGGATTTTTTGAATAATTGATCTGAAAACAAAAGCAAATAAAAATACATCTCAAAGCAAATATTATAAAGAATAAACCCGGGGTCCGTAGATTTCACTAGTGGCTTCTCTCGAGACAAATAGCATACGGCGGGTAAACAAATTACTGTTGGGCAATTGATAGAACTTCAAATAATCATGACGATATCCAGGCAATGATCATTATATAGGCATCACGTCCAAGATTAGTAGACCGACTCCTGCCTGCATCTACAACTATTACTCCACACATCGACCGCTATCCAGCATGCATCTAGTGTATTAAGTTCACGGAAAAACAAAGTAATGCAATAAGAACGATGACATGATGTAGACAAGATCTATTCATGTAGGAATAGACCCCATCTTGTTATCCTCAATAGCAACGATCAATATGTGTCTTGCTGCCCCTTCTATCACTGGAAAGAACACTGCACGACCGAACCCATCACAACGCACCACTTCCCATGGCAAGAAAAATCGATCTAGTTGGCCTAACTAAACCAAAGATTCGAAGAAGAAATACGAGGCTATAAGTAATCATGCATATAAGAGATCAAAGAAACTCAAATAACTTTTATGGATAAATAGATCTGATCATAAACTCAAAGTTCATCGGATCCCAACAAACACACCGCAAAAAGAGTTACATCAAATAGATGTCCAAGTGACCATTGTATTGAGAATCAAAAGAGAGAGAGGAAGCCATCTAGCTACTAACTACGGACCCGTAGGTCTACAATGAACTACTCACGCATCATCGGAGAGACACCAATGAGGATGATGAACCCCTCCGTGATGGTGTCTAGATTGGATCTGGTGTTTCTGGAACTTGTGGCGGCTGGAATTGGGTTTCGTCGACTCCCCTAGGGTTTTTGGATTTTTGGGGTATTTATAGAGCAAAGAGGCGGTGCAGGAGGCGGCCGAGGTGGGCACAACCCACCAGGGTGCGCCTGGGCCCCCAGGCGCGCCCAGGTGGGTTGTGATCCCCTCGGAGCCCCCTCTGGTACTTCTTTGGCCCAACAGGTGTCTTCTGGTCCAGAAAAAATCTCCAGAATTTTTTGCTGCGTTTGGACTCCGTTTGGTATTGATTTTCTGGGAAGTAAAAAATAGCAATTGGCACTGGCACTATGTCAATAGGTTAGTCCCAAAAAAATGTTATAAAGTTGCTATAAAATGATTGTAAAACATCCAAGAATGATAATATAACAGCATGGAACAAGCAAACATTATAGATACGTTGGTGACGTATTAACCCCTTCTTCATCCACAATTGCCTGAGCATCTGAACGCATATTGCGGGGCGGGTTATCCTGGGGCGGGTTACGGCGTCGTTTAGTGCTGGAAACTACTGACGACTCAGAATGCTGGCTGTAGCTACGACTCAGTAGCGGGGTTGAGTGTATGATAACCCACAAGTATAGGGGATCGCAACAGTTTTCGAGGGTAGAGTATTCAACCCAAATTTATTGATTCAACACAAGGGGAGCGAAAGAATATTCACGAGTATTCACGAGTATATTCATGAGTATAGGGGATCGCATGCAGTTGAGTTGTCAATTCAACCACACCTGAAAGACTTAATATCTGCAGCAAAGTATTTAGTAGCAAAGTAGTATGGAAGTAACAGTAACGGTGGCAAAAGTAACAGTAGCAGTTTTGTAGTGATTGTAATAGTAGTAGCAATGGAAGTAACTTAGCAAAGATCAATATGTGGAAAGCTCGTAGGCATTGGATCGGCAATGATAATTGTGTTGGATAATATTCATCATGTAGTAGTTATAACCTAGGGTGACACATAACTAGCTCCAATTCATCAATATAATGCAGACATGTATTCCATATATAGTCATACGTGCTTATGGAAAATAACTTGCATGACATCTTTTGTCCTACCCTCCCATGGCAGCGAGGTCCTAATGGAAACTAAGGGATATTAAGGCCTCCTTTTAATAAAGAACCGGACCAAAATATTAGGACTTAGTGTATACATGAACTCCCCAAACTACGGTAATCACCGGAAAGAATCCCAATTTTTGTCACCTTGGGATATGCGGATCATAACTCGTAATAGGTGTCTACAACTTGCAAGATAGGATCAAGAACACAAATATATTCATGAAAACATAATAGGTTTAGATCTGAAATCATGGCACTCGGGCCCTAGTGACAAGCATTAAGCATAGCAAAGTCATAGCAACATCAATCTCAGAAATAGTGGATACTAGGGATCAAACCCTAACAAAACTAACTCGATTACATGATAAATCCTATCCAACCCATCACCGTCCAGCAAGCCTGCGATGGAATTACTCACTCCCGGCGGTGAGATTCATGAAATTGGTGATGGAGGAAGGTTGATGATGATGGTGACGAATCTCCCTCTCCGGAGCCCCGAACGGACTCCAGATTAGCCCTCCTGATGAAGAACAGGAGGCGGCGGTGGCTCCATATCATAAAACGCGATGAATCCTTCTCTCTGATTTTTTTCTCCCCGAATAGGTACTTATAGAGTTGGAATTAGGGCTGGAGGAGGTCCAGGGGGCCCACAAGCCTACAGGGCGCACCCCAGGGCTTGTGGCCTCTAGGTGCCCCCCTCTGGTTACTTCTTGCGCCAGTATTTTTTATATATTCCACAAAAATTCTCCGTAAATTTTCAGGTCAATCTGAGAACTTTGATTTCTGCACAAAAACAACACCATGGCAATTCTGCTGAAAACAGCGTCAGTCCTGGTTAGTTCCATTCAAATCATGCAAATTAGAGTCCAAAACAAGGGCAAAAGAGTTTGGAAAAGTAGATACGATGGAGACGTATCAACTCCCCCAAGCTTAACCCATTGCTTGTCCTCAAGCAATTCTGTTGACAAACTAAAAGTGACAAAGAAAAACTTTTACAAACTCTGTTTGATCTTGTTGTTGCAAATATGTCTAGCCAATATTCAGGTTTTCAGCAAAGATTTTGAACTAACCATATTCACAATAACATTTAGGTCTCACATTTACTCATATCAATGGCATAATCAACTAGCGAGCAATAATAATAAATCTCGGATGACAACACTTTTTCAAAACAATCATGATACAATATGACAAAATGGTATCTCGCTAGCCCTTTCTGAGACCGCAAAACATAAATGCTGAGCACCCCTGAAGATCAAGGACTAACTAGACATTATAATTCATGGCAAAAGAGATCCAGTCACACTCATACTCAACATCAATTAATAACAAAGCATACAAATGACAGTGGTGCTCTCTAACTAGTGCTTTTTATAAGAGGATGACGACTCAACAATAAAAGTAAATAGATAGGCCATTCACAGAGGGAAGTAGGGATTTGCAGAGGTGCCAGAGCTCAGAGCTTTTAAAACAGAGATAAATATAATTTTGAGCAGTGTGCTTTCATTGTCAACATAGCAACTAAGAGATCTCACTATCTTCCATGCTAGATACATTATAGGCGGTTCCCAAACAGAATGGTACAGTTTTTACTCCCCCTCCACCAACAATCACACTCCACGGCTAGCCGAATCCATGGGTACCGTCCATACCAACAATAGTCCTGGGGGAGTTTTGTTTAATTATTATATTTTGATTTGATTTTGAGCATGGAACTGGGCATCCCGATTACCAGCCACTTTCTCATGAATGACAAGTGAATAAACACTCATCGTGAGAATAACCCACCTAGCATGGAAGATACTGACAGCCCCCAGTTGCAACATGAGTGATTCGGGAATACAAAACAAATTATTATTTGAAGGTTTAGAGTTTGGCACATGCAAATTTACTTGGAATGGCAGGTAAATACCGCATATAGGTAGGTATCGTGGACTCATATGGAACAACTTTGGGTTGAAGGAAGTGGATGAACAAGCATTAATCGTGCTTAGTACAAGTGAAGGCTAGCAAAAGATTGAGGAGCGACCAACTAGAGAGCGACAATGGTCATAAACATGCATTAAGATTAATCAAAATTGAATGCAAGGATGAGTAGGATATAAATCACCATGAACATAAATATCGTGGAGGCTATGTTGTTTTTGATTCAACTACATGCGTGAACATATGCCAAGTCAAGCCACTTGAATCATTCAAAGGAGGATACCATCCTATCATACTACAACATAACCATTTTAAAATGCATGTTGGCACACAAGACAAACCATTATCCACTCCTAGCTAATTAAGCATGGCATGAGTAATTATAATCTCTAATTGTCATTGCAAACATGTTTCATTCATAATGGGCTGAATCAGGGACAATGAGCTACTCATATTTACAAAAACAAAATAGGTCGAGTTCGTACCAGCTTTTCCTCATCTCAATCATTTCATCATATATCGTCATTATTGCCTTTCACTTGCACAACCGAACGATGTGAATAATAATAAGAGTGCACGTGCATTGGACCAAGCTGGAATCTACAAACATTTATTCAAAGGAGAAGAAAAGGTAATATGGGCTCTTTGTTAGATCAACAATAATGCATATGAGAGCCACTCAACATTTTCATCGTGGTCTTCTCCTTACGACCGAAAGAAAAAGGAAAAATAATTTCAAAGAAACACATTGAAATATTTTTGGAGTTTTTTGTTTTTCTGAAGAAAGTAAAACAAAAACGAGAAAAACTATTTACACGGGAAAGCTCCCAACAAGCAAAAGAAGAACGAGAAATCTTTTTGGATTTTCTTTTAATACTACTACTAAATAAACTAGAAAGAAAAACTAAAAAGAAGCCAGAACTAATTTTTTTTTGGATTTTCTCAAAGTTTTTCAAACACACAAGAAGAAAGCAAGAAAAATAAACTAACATGGATAATACAATGAAAAAGTATGAACACCGACAACTCGAATGAGTGTGTGAACATGAATGTAATGCCAGTGAGAGATACGTACTCCCCCAAGCTTAGGCTTTTGGCCTAAGTTGGTCTAGGGCCACGGGTGGCCTGGCGGATATCCGAAATCGTAGTTGGGGTTGTACTGAGTTGCGGCCGCTACCGCTTGGAGGGCTGCCGCATGGAGGCGAGCGGCCTTCCCTGCTCTCTCATACTTGTTTGCCTCCTCTCTGGTTATGAAGTATCTTTGTTTTACCTGAAAGTCAAAGAAAGCAGGAGCGGGAAGTGTAATATAGAAGACGTGCTCCCTGTCCAAGATTAGACGGTACTGGAGGGGTTGTTCGCTCCTCTCAAGAAACTAGTAACGTACCATAGCATCAGAATCAAGGTAAGCAGGTGGTAACTCAATATCATTTTCTCTTATGGGTACCCTGAGATAATTAGCTAACCGGGTAGCATAAATCCCACCAAAGAAATCTCCATCTAAAGCATTATTTTATAATTGCCTTGCAACAATAGCCCCCAAGTTATATCATTTATCACCCATTACCACACTCTTGAGGACACTAAGATCTGATGCACAAAGGTGGCTATGATCATGTTTACCATTAATGCATCTACCTAAAAGAGAGAAAAATAATGTATAGCAGGAAAGTGAATGCTCCCTATAGTAGCTGGTGTGACATTTCTGGTTTCTCCCATAGTGAGGCTAGCAAGGAAATCAATGCAATCAGATTTACAAGGTTCACTATGAATACTCCATTGCGTGATTTTACATACTTCATTAAAATCTTCAAGGTCCATTCGAAATGATTTATCATATAGATCAAATAAAACAGAATGTGTATTGTGCTTGGATGCAAACTCAAATCTCCGCACAAAGGAATCGGTGAGGTGATAATATTGCCGGCACTTATCTGACACGAACTCCTCAAGGCCAGCGTTTTGTACGTACGCATCAAATTCCTCCTTAAAACCTGCATGAGCCATGAAATGATCCGACGGCCATTCACAAGGCCGCACTAGAGCTTCCCTCTGTGGTTCAAGGTCTGGCTCATGTATCGCGAGCCTTGGGGCTTTCTTCTTTGAGGAACCACCTTGGTATATTTTCCTAAACATTTTCTCCCTCTGAAAACAAAATTCTGAAATTTTTAGTGACTCAAAATAAAAGTGAACCAAACTCAACAAGATTGATAGCAACTACTCCCACAAGTGTCTAGAGGCTATATCATGCAACAAAACTACTTTGGACCATATAAATTTGACATGCAAGCTCAAGAACAAGGTCACCAAAACAGCAAAAATTTGCAATATATAAAGCACTAGAGCAAAAACTAATTGAACCATTGGAGGAGTCACATACCGATGAAGAATCCCTTGAAACAGTTTCGGAAATGGAGTTCCGAGCAAGGAGATAAAAAATGGCAGCAAAATGAGCAAGAACATGGGTTTGAGCAATGGTGGGATTTTTTCTGGAGGAAGACGAAGTGGATGGGTGGCTGGAATAAGTGAGGGGACCCACGTGGGACCCACAAGCCCTCTAGGCACGCCCTGGGGGTGGGCGCTCCTTGTGGGCTTGTGCCCCACTGGTGCACCCCCCTGAGGTGTGTTCAGTGCCAAAAATTCTTAAATATTATAGAAAAAATCATACTAAATTTTTAGGGCATTTGGAGAACTTTTATTTCTGGTCATTTTTTATTGCACGGGTAATTCAAAAAACAGAAAAATAATAGCATTTTTTTCTTTATTCACTCTAAATAATAGAAAGTAAAAAGTGGGTACAAAGAGTTGTGTTTACTAAATTCATCCATCTCATGGCCGTCAAAAGGAATCCATTAACAAGGTTGATCAAGTCTTATTAACAAACTTCTTCCGAATGACATGAAACCGGAGAATCTTCGTATAACACTAGGTTACCTCAACGGGGATATGAATGTCCCCAACAATAAGAATATCATATTTCTTCTTGACAGTAGGAAGAGGGAATTCAAAACCTCCAATAGTAATTGTTGAATTTTTTTCCAATAGAATTGATACTATTCACTCGAGGTTGTTTCTTCAGAAAGTGTACCGTGTGCTCATTACCATTAGCATGAAAAGTGACATTGCCCTTGTTGCAGTCAATAACAGCCCCTGCAGTATTCAAAAAGGGTCTACCAAGGATGATCGACATACTGTCATCCTCAGGTATATCAAGAATAACAATGTCCGTTAAGATAGTAACATTTGCAACTACGACAGGCACATCCTCACAAATACCGATGGGTATAGCAGTTGATTTATTAGCCATTTGCAAAGAGATTTCAGTTGGTGTCAAGTTATTCAATTCAAGTCTACGATATAAAGAGAAAGGTATAACACTAACACCGGCTCCTAAATCACATAAAGCAGTTTTAACATATTGTTTCTTTTAATGGAGCATGGTATAGTTGGTATTCCTGGATCTCCTAGTTTCTTTGGTATTCCACCCTTAAATGTATAATTAGCAAGCATGGTGGAAATTTCAGCTTTCGGTATCTTTCTTTTATTAGTAACAATATCTTTCATATACTTAGCATAAGGAGACATTTTCAGAATATCTGTCAAACGCATACGCAAAAAGACAGGTCTAAGCATTTCAACAAAGCGCTCAATGTCCTCATCATCCTTTTTCTTGGATGGTTTAGGAGGAAAGGGCATGGGTTTCTGAACCTATGGTTCTCTTTCTTTTCCATGTTTCCTAGCAATGAAGTATCTCTTATCATATCTTTTATTCTTAGGTTGTGGGTTATCAAGATCAACAGCTGGTTCTATCTCCACATCATTATTACTAAGCTGAGCATCATCATGAACATCACCATTATCATTATTACTAGGTTCATGTTCATCACCTAATTGTGTTTTAGCATCAGAAATAGAAATATCATTTGGATTCTCAGATGTGTCTATAACAGGTCCACTAGAAGCATGCAAAGTCCTGTCATCTTTATTTTTATTTTTATTTTTATTAGGACTAGCTACATTAGTATTAATTCTCTAAGAGTCTTGTTCAACTCTCTTAGGATGGCCCTCAGGATACAAAGGTTCCTGAGTCATTTTACCACCTCTAGTCATAACTCTAACAGCATTATCATTCATCTTATTATTCATCTCATTAAGAAAATCATTTTGTGCCTTGAGAACTTGTTCTACTTGAGTTTGTACCATGGAAGCATGTTTACTAACAAACTTGAGATCATTAACAGTTCTACACATATAGTCACTCAAGTGTTCAAGCATATAAGCATTTCTTTTCAATTGTCTACTAACATATGCATTGAAGTTTTCTTGTTTAACAATAAAGTTACCAAATTCATCCAAGCATTGACTAGCAGTTTAATATGAGGATATCACCTTCATCAAATCTATGGAGAGAATTTACCTCTACTACCTGTGTCGGGTTATCAAGACCATGTATTTCTTCAATAGGTGGTAAATTCTTAACATCTTCAGCTTTAATACCTTTTTCTTTCATAGTTTTCTTTGCCTCTTGCATATCTTCAGGACTGAGAAATAGAATACCTCTCTTCTTTGGAGTTGGCTTAGGAGGTGGTTCAGGAAGAGACCATTCATTATCATTACTCAATATATTATTCAATAATACTTTAGCTTGCTCAACAGTTCGTTCCCTGAAAACACAACCTGCACAACTATCTAGGTGGTCCCTAGAAGCATCGGTTAGTCTATTATAAAAGATATCAAGTATTTCATTCTTCTTGAGAGGATGATCTGGCAAAGCATTAAGTAATTGGAGGAGCCTCCCCGAAGCTTGTGGGAGACTCTCTTCTTCAATTTGCACAAAGTTAAATATTTCCTGTAAAGCAGCTTGTTTCTTATGAGCAGGAAAATATTTTTCAGAGAAGTAATATATCATATCCTGGGGACTACGCACACATCCAGGAGCAAGAGAATTAAACCATAGCTTAGCATCACCCTTTAATGAGAAAGGAAACAACTTAAGGATATAGTAATAGCGAATTTTTTCATCATGAGCAAACAGGGTGGCTATATCATTTAATTTAGTAAGCTGTGCCACAACAGTTTCAGATTCATAACCATGGAAAGGATTAGATTCAACCAAAGTAATTAACTTAGGGTCGACAGAGAATTCATAATCCTTATCAGTAACAAAGATAGGTGAAGTAGTAATGCATTCTAGCTTTCAAGGATTTTTCTTTCCACTTGCATAGTAGTTTCTTAAGGTCATCTCTATCCTTACAAGCAACAAAGTCCCTAGCTACCTCTCCATCCATAACATAACCCTCAGGTATAACATGCAATTCATATCTTGGTGTTTCAAAGTTTTCAGTTTCAATAATTTCATCAGTTTCAGAAATATCATCAGTTTCAGCATTCTCAGTATCTTTAACTCTAGCAAGTTGTTCATCAAGAGATTCACCCAGTGGCACAGTATTATCAAGCAAAGTAGTAGTATCATCATAAGCATCATGCATAGCAGAAGTAGCATCATCAATTACTTGCGACATATCAGAATTAATAGCAGGTGTAGGTGTCGCAAGCTTACTCAAAACAGAAGGCGAATCAAGTGCAGAGTGTGATGGCAGTTCCTTACCTCCCCTCGTAGTAGAGGGAAAGATCTTGGTTTTTGTCGTGGTGGGTGCACGGCAGATGCCAAAGGATGGCTAAAGAGAGGGACATGTTCGAGGGCACCGGTGGGCTCCAGTGGCAAGGTCGGTATGAGCGAGCGAGGGACGCAAGACATACCCAGGTTCGGGGCTCTACGGAGAGATAACACCCCTAGTCCTACCGAGTGTGGTTTATATGTGGAGGATACAAGCTTGCTCCTGGAGCTGTTTCGGGGAGGAAGGAAGACAGGCCAAAGCATAGGCTGCTCCTCCTCCTTGCGTGTGTTCTACTGATGATCTGATCGCGTGCCCCCCAAGCATGGAGGCCTCCTGGGGGGTTTTATAGGTCAACCCCCCAGGGTTACAATGGTAAAGTTACATGGCCATGGGGCCAGGATGTCAGCGTCTGGGAAGCCGGTGCTGGGGCCCGCCGGGTACCAGGGTACGCCGGGTTCTCCGGGTGCGGGCCCCGTGCGCCAGGGGACACTGTTCTTCATCTTGTCATGCGTCACGGAGTGGGTGGGCCAGCCCGGCTACAGTGGCACATCGCCTGATCACCATCGGCATGCGTCAGCAGGACGAGGGATGTACTGTAGCAATGCCGGCCCTGGTCAGCGGAGTAGGTGGGCCACTGTTGCCATGCTCCTGCCGGTCAGCGGGGTTGGTGGGCCACTGTGGCCACGCTCATCCCTTCATGGGGACTTGTTCTGTTGTACGCCCGGGATGGGACGGGAGCTGACCCGCAGCCGGGTTGAGGGGTGCGCTGTGGTTGCGCTTCCTTGTCGAAGAAGTCTTGACTTGCAGGGACCGGCCGGCATGCGCCAGCGGGTCTGGCCGTGTTGCGGGCCTTGGCCGGGTCGAGGAACCCGACCGAGGACAAGCCGGATTGAGGGGTGTTGCTAGCCCTGAAGTTTTTGAAAAGGATCCGGGTTCCGTTTCCTACCCGGGGCTCATCCCCCCGACAGTAGTCGCCGAAGCTGTGAAGGCTCGCCGGCTTTAGGCTGGGGGGCCTTCGCAGTTTCACCCCCTGAGGGGGGCGGCTGATGTTGATGAGGTTTGTGACCACTGGGTCCGGCAACACCCACTGTGTGCCAGCTTCCGGAAGCCAGATCGCGGCATCCCGGCATGGGCGGTAAACCGAAGAGTCCGCCGAATCTTGGAGGGGAAGGGATGCGACCCCTCGGTTTTGGTGCGGGCGCCACATGGTGAATAGTAGCTGAAGAGGCCCTGACAGGCCACCCGCGTGATGGGACGCGGCAGTGGGCTGGGGCCCTCCACTCTGCGCCCTCGGCCCCCGCGCGGGGATTTAATATGGCGGCTGCAGACGGTTGCCCTTCTCGACGAAGTTAATTTGCGTGCAAATCGTGCCCACTCAATGCGGGGAAGTGGGAGGGGTGGGCGCAACCGATCCCACTTCCCCACGTTCTACCCGTGGTAATAAATTGGGGGGAGGGTGCGGCAAAAATCATTCACGCGCCCCCCCACCTCTTTCTTCGTCCTTCTCCCAGTTCTTGAGCTCATTACCCACCAGAGAACTAGGCGCCGCTCTAGTCGCCCGCCTGCCGCGCTAGCTCCTTCTTGCCAATGCGCCCCGTGATACGTCTCCAACGTATCTATAATTTTTGATTGTTCCATGCTGTTATATTATCAATCTTAGATGTTTTACAATCATTTTATTAGCAATTTTATATCATTTTTTGGGACTAACCTATTGACATAGTGCCCAGTGCCAGTTGCTATTTTTTGCATGTTTTTTACTTCGTAGAAAATCAATACCAAATGGAGTCCAAACATAGCGAAACTTTTTGGTGATTTTTTCTAGAACAGAAGACACAAGTTGGGCCAAGGAAGTACCAGAGGGGTGCCCCGAGGGGGGCACAACCCACCTGAAAGCGCCTGGGGGCCCAGGCGCGCCCTGGTGGGTTGTGCCCACCTCGGTGGCCTCCCACACCGCCTCTTCGCCCTATAAATTCCCAAATATTCCAAAAACCCTCGGGGTAACCCTAGATCAGAAGTTCCGCTGCCGCAAGCCTCTGTAGCCACGAAAATCCAATCTAGACCCCATTCCGGCACCCTGCCGGAGGGGGAAATCATCACCGGTGGCCATCTTCATCATCCCGACGGCCACCATGATGAGGAGGGAGTAGTCCACCCTCGGGGTTGAGCGTTTGTACCAGTAGCTATGTGTTTAATCTCTCTCTCTCTCGTGTTCTTGAGATGTTACAATCTTGATGTATCGCGGGCTTTGTTAATATAGTTGGATCATATGGTGTTTTCCCCTCTCTATCTTGTTGTGATGAATTGAGTTTTCCCTTTGAGATTTTGTTCTTATCGGATTGAATACTTTTATGGATTTGAGAGCACTTGATATATGTCTTGCATATGAATACCCGTGGTGATAATGGGGTATTATATTGATTCACTTGATATGTGTTTTGGCACTCAACTCGTGGATTCCCGAGGTGACATTGGGGTAATCTATGCATAGGGGTTGATGCACGTTCTCGTCTTTGTTTCTCCAGTAGAAATCTTGGGGCACTCTTTGAGGTTCTTTGTGTTGGATTGAGTATTATGAATCTGAATTTGTTTTGGTGTTATTTTAGTACGAACTCTTGATAGATCGATCGGAAAGAATAGCTACAAACAATTTCTTCTTATGTTCTCCCCTAGATAAGAACTTTGGAGTGATTCTTCGTTGCACGTTGAGGGATGGTTATATGATCCAATTAGATTAGCATTGTTGAGAGATTGCACTAGCGAACGTACGAACCCTAGGCCTTGTTTCTAAGCATTGCAATACCGTTTGTGCTCACTTTTGTTACTTTCTACCTTGCTGTTTTTTGTTGTTCCTAGTACAAAAATCAATATCTACTATCATTACTACACTTTTATCACCATCTCTTCTCCGAACTAGTGCACCTATACAATTTACCATTGTATTTGGTGTGCTGGGGACACCAGAGACTCTTTGTTATTTGGTTGTAGGGTTGTTTGAGAGAAACCATCTTCATCCTACGCCTCCCATGGATTGATAAACCTTAGGTCATCCACTTGAGGGAAAATTGCTACTGTCCTACAAAACTCTGCGCTTGGAGGCCCAACACGAGTCTACAAGAACAAGTTGTGTACTAGACATCAAGCTCTTTTCTGGCGCCGTTGCCGGGGAGGTGAGTGCTTGAAGGTATATCTTTAGATCTTGCAATCGAATCTTTTAGTTTCTTGTTTTATCATTAGTTTGGTTTATAAAAGAAAACTACAAAAAAATGGAATTGAGATGGTCTCATATTGTTCATCTTTATAATGTCTTTCTTGAAAATGATGGAAAGGAAGATTGTGCTCAATTGATAGAAGAAGAATTCAATAAAATGTTTGTCATAAAATCTTTGAATGGTGAGCATGATTGCAATGTTGTTAGTATGAATTCTTTGAATATCCATGATGCTAATGATATGCAAAGCCATAAGCTTGGGGATGCTATGTTTAATGAAGATGATATGTTTTGTCCCCCAAGTTTTGATGAGCAAGTTTATTATGATGAAAGCATGCCTCCTATTTATGATGATTATGGTGATGACATGTATTCTATATTAAATAATGATAACCATGAGACTTGTCATCATGATTTTAATTTTCAATCACATGATAGTTATTTTGTTGAGTTTGCTCCCAACATTATGAATGAGAATAATTTTGCTTACGTGGGGAGTAATAAAATTTCTATGTTTGTAGATCATGAAAAGAATGCTTTATGTGATAGTTATATTGTTTAATTCATTCATGATGCTACTGAAAATTATTATGAGAGTGGAACATATGCTTTTACATATTGCAATAATATCAAGTTTCCTCTCTATGTGTTGAAAATCTTGAAGTTTTGCTTGTTTAGCCTTCCTATGCTAGTTGATTCTTGTTCCCATAAGTTGTTTGCTCACAAAATCTCTATGCATAGGAAGTGGGTTAGACTTAAATCTGCTAGTCATATGCTTCATGATGCTCTCTTTGTGTTTCAATTCCTATCTTTTATGCGAGCATCATGGAAATCATCAAGCCTAGCTAAAAGGCATTAAAGAAAAGCGCTTGTTGGGAGACAACCCAACATTAACACCTAATGTTTTTGTGTGTTCTCATGATTAGGATACTGTAGTAATAATTTTTTAAAACTTTTATTTCAATAAAGTGCCAAGTAAAGCCTTTGGGATAGTGTGGATGATAGTTGACTTGATTCTGTGCAAAAACAGAAACTTTTGCGTCCAGTACAGAAATACCTATCTTTTATTGGAACATGGAAAAATTCTGAATTTTTTATAGTTGATGGGCATATAAATTTTCTACGTTTTCCTAATTTTTAAGAATTTTTGGAGTTACATAAGTATGACCTTAATTCAGATCTTTACATACTGTTCTATTTTTGACAGATTCTGTTTGCAATGCATAGTTTGCTTGTTTCATGGTTTCTATGGCTTATATTGCTTAATATAAATTGTGGAAATTTTATAGTACAGTAGTAATTGTGTGAGAACAATTATGAATCTTGTCTTTGACAGTACCAAAGTGAATGATTTGTCTTTATCATACTAACCCATCTCACAAAGTTCCGTTAAGTTTTGTGTGATTGAAGTTTTCATGTTTTGGGTGAGATATCGATATGAGGAGAATAAGGAGTGACAAGACCCTAAGCTTGGGGATTCCCAAGGCACTCCCAAGGAAATATTCAAGGAATATCCAAGCAACTAAGCTTGGGGATGCCCCGGAAGGCATCCCCTCTTTCGTCTTCAACATTATCGGTAACCTCACTTGGAGCTATATTTTCATTCGTCACATGATATGAGTTTTGCTTGGAGAGTCATTTTATTTTATTAGGATTTGCTTTATGTTATTTATAATAATGTTTTGCATCTTTTATTTCAAGAAAAGTGGCAAGGATATCCTTCACCATGCTTATTTTGCAAATATATGAGTTGCTGTTTCAAAACAGAAAGTTTATCACTGTTGCAATAATTATCCAGAAAAGTCAGAATGTGATACATTGTTGAAATTTTTTGCAGAATAATCTCTCATAAAGTTTCTACAGTGTGGTAAATTTTCAGACTTTTTGGATTTAGGTAAGTATGAGTACAATTGCACTCTTTACAGACTGTTCTGTTTAGACAGATTGCTGTTATGTTTGCATTGTTTGCATATGTTTGCTTGTTTAATGATTCTATTTGAGGATAGGAGTATTAAATATGCAGAGTCATTTAGTATGCAATGTTAAATTATAATTTTAGTGATTTTCTACAGTAGAGAATGATAAGGTATTGCATTGATTTATACTAACGTATCTCACGAGTTCTTGTTGAGTTTTGTGTGGATGAAGTTTTTAAGATTTAGGGAAACCGTGATATAAAAGGAATTAAGGAGACACAAAAGCTCAAGCTTGGGGATGCCCAAGGCATCCCAAGATAATATTTCAAGAAGTCTCAAGCATCTAAGCTTGGGGATGCCCCGGTAGGCATCCAACCTTACTTCATCAACAATTATCGGTTAGTCTCGGTTGAGCCTAAGTTTTTGCTTCTTCACATGATGTGTGCTATTATTAGAATGTCATTTTATTTTGTTTTGCTTGCTTTTTTAATAAAATACTTAGATCTAAAAGTTTCAAATAAGAGAGAGTCCTCACATAGCTATCCATTTACTTAACTACTCGCATGATCTTCACTTATATCTTTTTGGAGTAGTTTGTCATTTGCTCTAGTGCTTCACTTATATCTTTTTGAGCATGGTGTGCTTTATTATTTTTGAAGAAATTCTCTCATGCTTCACTTATATTATTTTGAGAGACGAAAATTGTTATGCTCATGTTCTTCACTTAAATTTGTTTGAGCTTGTCAAAAGTAATCGCAATATATGAAACTAGTCCCAAAGTGATAGATATTCAGGAGGGATATAATAAAAACTTTCATGAAGATCATGGGACAAAATAAACTTGATTCTTTGTAATAGTTTTGAGATATGATGATAGTGATATGTGAGTCATGTTGGTGAGTAATTATGCTTTAGTAAGAATATTGGTGTTAAGGTTTGTGATTCTCTATGCAAGCATGAAAGTCAATAGTTATGCAATGAAATTACATCCTACTTGTGGTGCATTATTCGGTGTTAGTTATGCTTAATGCTTGTTTAGGTGAATTTCCGTTTCTTGGTTGGTTGCTTCTCAATCTATTTGCAAGCCTCCATTTGTACTAAGTGGGAATACTACTTGTGCGTCCAAAATCCTTACACCCAGTTTTGCCACATGAGTCCACCATACCTACCTATATGCGATATTTCCATGCCGTTCTAAGCAAATTTGCATGTGCCATCTCTAATTTTCAAAATAATTTCTTTTTTGTGTGCTCGTACCGCTCATGAAACGGTAGGGGGTGGCTGATATTTTTCCATGCTAGATGTGTTATTCTCAAGATGAGTGTTTATTCACTTGTCATTGCACGAGAGTACGGCAAAGGTAATAGGGATGCCCAGTCCCGAAATGAAAAATGAATTTACTTTATGTTGTCAAATAATAAATTCCTTGGAAAGTGTTGGTATGGACGGTACCCGTGGATACGGCTAGCCGTGGAATGTGAAAGAATGGTGGAAAAAGGAATAAACTTTATTTTCTGTTTGGGAACCGCCTATGATATATCCAGCATGGAAAGTATTGGGAACTACTCGATCGTTTTCGTTGACAGGAAATGCATGCCACCCAAAATGTTTTATCTCTTAGTTTTTCGCTTTGAGCTCTGGCACCTCTACAAATCCCCACTTCCCTCTGCGAAGGGCCTTTATTTTTACTTTATGCAATTTTTATTTTTATTTGAGTCTCCATCTTCTCTTATAAAGCACCAACTAAGGGGCACTATGATCGTACTTGAGCATTGAGTGTAGCTAATATGCGAGTGTGTTTCATGAATGAATCAATGATTGAGCATAATGGGCTAGGGATAACTTGCTTTAGTGTTGATATTTTGAATGACATGGTTGCTTGTTGATATGCTTGAGTATTGAAACCTTCATGTCAAAACTAGACTATTGCTTTGAATCATATAAAAGTCCAAATGTCCATGCTACAAAGAAAAGATTATGTGATGAACATGTTAGGTAGCATTCCACATCAAAAATTCTGTTTTTATCATTTACCTACTCGAGGACGAGCAGGAATTAAGCTTGGGGATGCTGATACGTCCCCAACGTATCTATAATTTTCGATTGTTCCATGCTGTTATATTATCAATCTTGGATGTTTTACAATCATTTTTTAGCAATTTTATATCATTTTTTGGGACTAACCTATTGACATAGTGCCCAGTGCCAGTTGCTATTTTTTGCATGTTTTTTACTTCGCAGAAAATCAATACCAAATGGAGTCCAAACATAGCGAAACTTTTTGGTGATTTTTTCTAGACCAGAAGACACAAGTTGGGCCAAGGAAGTACTAGAGGGGTGCCCCGAGGGGGGCACAACCCACCTGGGAGCGCCTGGGGGCCCAGGCGCGCCCTGGTGGGTTGTGCCCACCTCGGTGGCCTCCCACACCGCCTCTTCGCCCTATAAATTCCCAAATATTTCAAAAACCCTCTAGGTAACCCTAGATCAGAAGTTCTGCCACTGCAAGCCTCTGTAGCCACGAAAAACCAATCTAGACCCTGTTCCGGCACCCTGCCGGAGGGGAAAATCATCACCGGTGGCCATCTTCATCATCCCGGCGGCCACCATGATGAGGAGGGAGTAGTCCACCCTCGGGTTTGAGGGTTTGTACCAGTAGATATGTGTTTAATCTCTCTCTCTCTCTCATGTTCTTGAGATGTTACAATCTTGATGTATCACGGGCTTTGTTAATATAGTTGGATCATATGGTGTTTTCCCCTCTCTATCTTGTTGTGATGAATTGAGTTTTCCCTTTGAAATTTCATTCTTATCAGATTAAATACTTTTATGGATTTGAGAGCACTTGATATATGTCTTGCATATGAATACCCATGGTGACAATGGGGTATTATATTGATTCACTTGATATGTGTTTTGGTACTCAACTCGCGGATTCCCAAGGTGACATTGGGGTAATCTATGCATAGGGGTTGATGCATGTTCTCGTCTTTGTTTCTCCGGTAGAAATCTTGGGGAACTCTTTGAGGTTCTTTGTGTTGGATTGAGTATTATGAATCTGAATTTGTTTTGGTGTTATTTTAGTACGAACTCTTAATAGATCGATCGGAAAGAATAGCTACAAACAATTTCTTCTTATGTTCTCCGCTAGATAAGAACTTTGGAGTGATTCTTCGTTACACATTGAGGAATGGTTATATGATCCAATTAGATTAGCATTGTTGAGAGATTGCACTAGCGAACGTACGGACCCTAGGCCTTGTTTCTAAGCATTGCAATACCGTTTGTGCTCACTTTTGTTACTTTCTACCTTGCTATTTTTTATTGTTCCTATTACAAAAATCAATATCTACTATCATTACTACACTTTTATCACCATCTCTTCGCCGAACTAGTGCACCTATACAATTTACCATTGTATTTGGTGTGTTGGGGACACAAGAGACTCTTTGTTATTTGGTTGCAGGGTTGTTTGAGAGAAACCATCTTCATCCTACGCCTCCCACGGATTGATAAACCTTAGGTCGTCCACTTGAGGGAAAATTGCTACTGTCCTACAAAACTCTGCGTTTGGAGGCCCAACACGAGTCTACAAGAACAAGTTGTGTAGTAGACATCACCCCGCACCCACGCCGAGCACCGCGGATGGCACTGCCGAAAGGCTCGTGCGAGGGATCCAACATCACCGACGATGACATCCAGTATCTTCATGACACCCGATGCCTGCCGCCGGCGGCATAGGTGGCCGCACTAGTGCCCGGAGGGGAGGTGGAGCCGCAGCCGCGGGACGGTGAGCGTGTGGTCTTCTACGGTCACTTCAAGCGCGGGCTCGGCCTTCCTGCGAGCGCCTTCCTCTCCTTCTTCGGGCTACAGCCGCACCACCTAGGCGCCAACGTCGTGCTGTAGCTCTCGGGCTTCGTCACCCTTTGCGAGGGGTATCTAGGGGTGGAGCCAGATGTGGGGCTCTGGAGCCGCCTCTTCTTCCTCAAGCAGCAGGGGCCGGAGGCCGGGCTTATGTCAGACTACGGGGCCGCCGTTGTTTTGGACCGGCCGAATGGGGTGTTCCCCAAGATGCCCATCGAGTAGTCTGCCAAGAAGTGGCAGAATACCTTTTTCCACGTTCGCTGTGTCGGCGGGGGAGGTGACGCCATCAACTTGCCCCCGTTCTTCAATGAGCAGCCGCTCGCCAAGATGAACTTGGGCTACATGCCCAAGAACCCACCGTAGGGGATGCTGAACCTGTGCGATCGGATTCAGGAGATGACGGCGTGGGAGGGCGTCAAAGGGGCAGACCTTGTCGCCGCCTTCGTCGCGCGCTGGGCTCTGCCGCTGCAGCACGGGGCGCACATCATCGACCTGATTGGTGACCGCCGGGACCCTACCCGGATGTCATCTGGGAGGTTGGACCCGGAGCAGGTCGCTGAGCGGGTGAACGCCATCTCCAAGGCCAGGTTGGCTCCGGATTGGCACTTTGGCAAGGCGCCCTACAACGCCGAGTACCCGGTGCCCGCGGTGAGTCCTTGGTCCCCATATTTCGCTACGTGCCATCTCCTTCTTCGTCCGGATGCGTCGCGGGAGGTGCTGCTGAACGCAATCCGGCCAATGCGTGACTGGACGAGGGCGCAGGTACTTGCCGTCGAGCTGGCCCGATCGGAGGGAGAAGGGTCCTACGCCGAGAACCCGGAGCCAGCCGACGCGACCCGTCGAGCGGGTAAGTCTTCGCACCCAGATCTCTCGCGAGACTGGTCGGATGATGACAACATGGAGATTCTGATGCAAACTGGTGGTGCAGCACCATCGAGGGGCGGAGACGGCAACGTCGCCCCCCCCCCCAATACGGCCGAGGCCGGGTCGTCTCGCGTACCGGCTGTGGCTAGCCGGCCGCACGGGGAGGCGGACGCGGCGCCAAGGAAGCCGGCCGCGAAGCGCGAGGCGGACCCGGCCGCAGGCGGCAAGACGGTCGCTAAGAAGAGGCGCCGCGCTGCCTCGGCGGCGCCGGCAAGATCGACCATCCCGACGGCGATCGGGTATGCTTTCTTGCTGACCCCGGCGAATCACCGAGCCATTCTTTTCTTATGTTATTTTTGTTGTGATCCAGGTCGCCGTTGGCGCTGGCGCTGGCGGCGACGGACGCCACGTCCGGGGGCGGCTTCTCGTTCCGGTGGTCCCGGAGCAGCGCCGTCGACCGGGACAAGGAGGTGCCCGAGGAGGACCTTGGCCTGGACCCGGAGGATGCCGAGGGCATGTCCTGGCGGGACCGGAACAGGGCCGTGGAGGAGATGGAGGCAGCGTCGGCCCAGGCCTGGGCCAGGGCCGTCAAGGCGAGGGAGCGGGCCGTCGGGGAGCCGACTTGGCTAGAGATGCCGGCGGGCTTGGAGCCGGCGGGAATGGTTCTCGTGCCGCCGACGGAGGAGCGCGACCCGGACAGCCTGGCGGAGGCGGTGGTGGGCGACTGGGAGGTCGTGGAGATCGGCGACGACACCCCACCCCGGGACGACATAGTCTAGCGGGTGGAGGCCGGAGGAGGCGGTGGGGGATCCGCCCCGGAAGGGGTGCCGCAGGCGACACCGGAGGTGGTGCCGCAGGTGACACCGGACGGCGTGTCGGAATCGAGGCCCGCCATGGAGGAGACGGCGGGGGGCGAGCATGCCTTGGTGATCGGGCGGCCGCCAGCAGCGCCGGGATGCCGCCCCATAGCCGGGCCGCAGGCGGTGCAGGCTGGGTCCAGCCGGGCCTCCATTGGGCCGCTGACGCAGGAGGAGGCGTCGATGGACGCCGTGCGCCGGCATCTCCGCGGGCGCGCGGAGCGGGTTCAGGTCTTTGCCCAGGCCGAGACGGAGCGGGCGCGGGAGCTGGAGCGCTCCGTGTTTGTGAGTCTTCTTCCTTTAATTTTTACCTCTGTAGCTCTTAGTGGGGGCGCGCTATCGCACCCACTGGGTGTAGCCCTCGAGATTCGTGCCAACTACGTAGTAGTTGGGTCAAATTTTCAGTAAGTGTCTTGTGTTGATTCTTGCTTTTTCGCAGCAACTGGATGCCTTCCGGGTTGGCGTCTACAACCCGCTTTTGGAGAAGCACCAGCGGAACTCGGCGTGGCTCGCCGCCAAGGAGGAGGCGCTCCGCTTCGCCGAAGGTACGTTTCATGTGCTCTTAGTGGGGGCACGCTAGCGCACCCACTGGGTGTAGTCCTCGAGATTCGGGTCAACCGCGTAGCGATTGGGTCGAATCTTAAAGTGTTCTTGTCCTTTCTTTAGCTGTCTTGACTTTAAATCTCACCGTGCAGCTGCCGCGGCCGAGGTGCCGGTCCTGCGTACCCGGCTGGCCAGAGCCGGCCAGCAGCATGATCTGGCGGTCGCCGACGCCGTCCGGCTCCGGGCCGAGGTGGAGTATCTGAGGGCGGAGGCCGCCAAGGTCGCGGAGGCCCAGCAGGCGCTTGCCGAAGCCGGCCAGCAACATGACCAGCTGGCCGGCGACAAGAGCCAACTCCAGGCCGAAGTGGAGCGCCTGAAGGGGGAGGCAGCCAAGGCGGTGGAGGCCCACCAGGCAGAGGTGGCGCACCTGAAGGCGGAAGCCATCAAGGCACTGGAGGCCCACCAGGCGGAGCTCGTCCGTCTCAAGGGGGAACACGAGGAGGCGGCCGCCGCTAAGGACGGCGAGCTAAAGGTGGCCATCGACAAGCGTGCCGAGCTGGAGAAGGCGCTGGAAGTGCGCGACCATGCCGGGGACTTGGAGTGGCATGGTACGTTGCTCGAAGCGCATCACCTAGATGAGGCCTTCGCCAGTAATTATTTCTTTGTTTGTTTCGTCGGGTCGCGAGCCGGCTGAGTTTTCATGTTGCTGATCGTTTCCCTTGCTTGCTTGCCAGACTACTTCCCGGAGACGCAGGGCAGGGCGGAGGCGGCCGTGCTCGCCGACCGGGCAGCCCAAGGGGGCGCAGGCGCCGGCGTCGATCCGCATGCCGCCTGGTCCTTCCCGGAGATCATGCGCTCCACGGAGGCCCGTGTGACGACCCCGGCTTAATCGTGCACTAACTATACACGCAAATGCACATGACTAAGCCCAAGGACTCACTTGAAGATATCACAACACAACTCTAAAACATAAATAAAGTACTACAAGCTGTATATTACAAGCCAGGGCCTCGAGGGCTCGAATACATAGCTCGATGGCATACAAGCATCAGCAGAAGCATCAGATATCTGGGTAAAGATATATTACAGAAATAGAGATAAGCCTTTAGGAAGGCGGGGCAAAATAAAATACTACGATCGAAAGGCGTAGGCCTCCTGCCTAGGACCCTCCGAACCTACTCCTGGTCGTCGGTCGGCTCCTCATAGTAGTACTCGCCGGGAGGGTAGTAGTAGTAGCCGTAGTCGTCGACAGGGGCAGCTACCTCAGGGGCTCCGTCATCTGGCGGCGACATATGGATATGGGGAGAAAAAGAAAGTAAAGCAAACATGAGTACTCATCCGAAGTACTCAGCAAGCAAGGATCTAGACTACATATGCAACATTATCAAAGCAGGGGCTGTATATGTGGACTGGGCTACAGAAATGCCAGAGTAGAGGGGAAAGCCTAGTCCTATCGAAGACTAGCATCTTCATCATCTTCAGCGATCTTGCAGCATTAGAAGAGTGCAGAATAACATAATGTAAAGTAGTAGTAGTGTCATCAACCTCGCCCAGAGATTCTTCCTCGACTCCTTGCGAGAAAGCAATCCCAGAGCCATACTATCCATTTAATCTCAAGTTCTAGTTGTACCGATCGGGATACAACTCCGAGTGTCCATTACCGTAGGACAGGCTATCGATAGATTGTTTCTTCCCTGCAGGGGTGCACCAACTTATCCACCACGCTCGCTTAACTCCGGCCGGACACACTTTTCTCGGTCATGCCTGGCCTCGGCTAAGAAACACGCCGCAACCCGACCAAATACTTAACAGAGAGGTCAGCACACCGGACTAACCTATGCCCCCAGGGGTCTTGGGCCTTCGCCCCGGGAACTCCTGCATGTTACATTCATGGCCGAGAGCAGACCTAGCAACCCCTTAATACAAACGCAGTTGCGTAACCAGTCCAACTCAACGCGCGCCGCTCAATCGCTGACGTCCATTAAGCTTCGGCTGAAGTATACGACGCAGAACGCCCATACTATGCCCACGTGATGGTTAGTGCTATCAGGCCAGAGGCCCATCGGATCAAATATCCAAACCGTTAGTGTGTTGGTAGTGCGGTAACGAGCAGAGACTCACGAAAGATGTGACCCCGTCACCCCGTCTCGAGGACTTGCGGCAAGGGCTAGGAATGCCCGGCCACGCCTCGTGTTCAACTCTCGGGCACCATCCAGGTCCACCCGATTCCAGATCACTCGCTATTAAGCTCGCGTGGGTACCCCTCAGGGTAGACCCGTCTTTAGTATCATGTTTCAGTGTAAAGTCATGGTAACAATGGTAACAGTGTGTCTAACACCAAGGCGAACCCTGAGGAATCACCCTCGATAGAATTCCCTCTGATGTTACCGTCAAGGTGAACGAAGGAGGAATCACCCTCGAGGTCCACTCTTGAGGAGTTGCACGACAGTGTCGTTATCGGGGGTGGTGTAGGAGGAATCACCCTCACTGACCACATCTGAATAACTAAGCTACAAGGTTATCATCAGAAGTGCTGACGAGGTATCACCCTCGGCACTCGATAGTAACCCAGTAGTGTCGAGTCACTAAAGGGAAGTGATGTGCGGTGTCGGGGCCTGGTCTTCGATCCCGTTGTTCGGGTCTTTTGATAATGCAGTGAGGCAGTCGGGATATAGTGGGGTCTCTGCTGGTCTCTACCCAAACTATACTAAACAGTTTAGGATAAGCAGGCAGGTAACAATAGCTGGTTATAATAAATAGACTATGCAGCAGAATAGAATAACAACAACAATAGTAACTTCTATTGCAAGCATAAGAGAGAAGAAAGTGGGCGATATCGGAATGCTCAAAAGGGGGGTGCTTGCCTGTCTGCTCGGCGGCAAAGGCAAGGTCGTCAGGAGCGTAGTCGACCTCCGGAGTTACATTAGCCTCAGGAGCTACATTGACGTCGGGGTCTATCGAGAGAGAAGAGGGGGAAGAAACATATAAATGCACAGCAAACGATGTAATACAGGGTATGCTATGCTACGATGCAGTGCAGGGTTGTCTAAAGATGCATCTAGATCATTTTGGTTATGTTAGGATTAGCGTGGGGTTTATTTATCGGAGTGTATGCACTATTCATCTACTGGAATCGGGCTAAAAGTTACGAGTTCTCCTATGTTGTGGGTTCCGACATAGAAATAGATGGCATGATCAGATTCATCTCGTCGTTCTGAGCAAATTTCATGTTTTACATTTTTCGATCTGAGCTACGGTTTAAAAGTTATGAATTTCTGAAGATTTAATTGGTTTTTTGGAATTATTTTTATTTACCGAAAATGATATATGATGTCAGCATGATGTCACTATGACATCAGCAGTCAACAGCGGCTGACCAGAGTCAAACCTGACATGTGGGTCCAGGGGGACCCACATGTCAGTCTCTGTTAGCCTGACAGAATTTGATTAAAACTAATCAGAGGTTAATTATCCACTGGGTCCCACATGTCAGTGTCTCATTAACTAACTAATTAACTTTTATTTATAAAAATGTTTTAATTAATTTAATTACACGGTGGGGCCCATATGTCAGTGACTGGGCTGCCCAGTCAGCACAGTTGCCTGGGTCAACCAGTCAACTGGGGCCCCCAGGGCCCACGGTCAGTGGCTCAGGGGTGGGACCCACCCATGCCACGCCGGCGATGACGCCGGAGTTGCTCCGGCGACCGAAATCGCGGCGGCCGATCGCCGGAGCGCGTCGGAATTGCGCTGCAGGGCACCGTTTCACGCGCAGTTTGCTGCGTTCGAATGCTGGAAGAGCGCCGCGTCGAGTGGTGACCTTGGACCGACCGGAGATGGCCGGAAATGGCGCCGGCGATGAGCCAAAACGGCGCCGGAGTTCAGGCCTCGTCGGGTTCGATGCTACATGGCATGGGGAGGGTTGCTAGGGGTCTCACTCGACTCGCACGAGCTCTAGGAGCTCGATGCTGGGTCCGGTTGCGCGTGACGGCGACGCTAGCCACGGCAACGAGCTCGTCGGCGGCCGCGGGTTCAGGCATTCGTGGTGCAGCGAGCTACGGACGCGGCAGGACAAAGGAGAAGAGGGAGTGGGTGACGGAGCTCACCGAGCAGCACGCCGAAGGCCCTCGAAAGGTTAGTAGCAGCAGGAGCTCGCCGGAGACGATGGAGATCGTCGGCGGCCGAAGCAAAGGGGGCGGCTCGATTTGCGCGTTGCGGGGCTCCCCGGCTCCCGATCGTGGTCGAAGACGATGCAATCGATGACGGTCGAGCTGATGGGCTTGGCGACGAGGCGAGGCGACGGCGGTGGCTACGAAAACGGCGGAGGGGTGGCGATGGTTGTGCTTGGGCAACGTAGTATTCGAGGGAGAGAGAGCGAGAGAGGAGGAGGAGAGTGGGGCGAGTGACAGAGAGAGGCCAGGTGGAAGGAACGAGGCCTCAGCCTTATCCCCTCAGCGGCAGGGCGTCGGTGGCCGTCGGCGTGTCGCTGCGCGGCCGGCGCGCGCGCGCTCGTCCACGGGCGAGCCGACACGACGTAGGAGAGAGAGGGAGTTGGGCCAGGTGGGCTGGGCTCCAGGCACTGTGCACTTAGGCCAGTGCACAGTGGCTTTTGCTTATTTTCCCTTTTCTGTTTCTTTTTCTTTATTTCTTTTCTGGTTAGGTAAATGTTTAGGCCACTTGTGCACTTTTATAAAATGTGGGACTTGGCCCAAATAATACAATACAATATTATCTTTCACCAAAAACTGGTTTGGGAAAAGTTGGTTTTCTTTTGGATTTTATATTATCATTTAATGGATTAAATAGTGCTGATTTGGTGCTGTTTCATGTGGTTTGTGTCATTTAGCTAACTCCATCATCATTGTTTATATTTTTGTAAGTGCTTCTGGATTATTTTCTATTTAGTGAACATTTTTCCAATAGTGTTTGAACAAATTTATTTTGCACTTTTGAATTTAAGTTGATTTTCAGAGAAGTTTTTGAATTGTTGAGATTAACCACTATGACTAGGCACTGTAAATGAGATGACTTGGCAACATTGACAGTTGATCACAGGGGTAATTACACAGGGGTGTTACAAATTCTCCTCCTCTAAAAGAAATTCTCGTCCCAAGAATTTAGGAGGTAGAAGGAAAGAGGTCGGGATATTCTTCCCGAAGATGATCCTCGCGTTCCCAAGTGGCTTCATCTTCAGTGTGATTCGACCACTGCACTTTCAGGAACTTGGTCATCTTCTGACGAGTACGACGTTCAGCTTCATCGAGAATGCGGACCGGATGCTCCTTATAAGATAGGTCATCTTGCAAATCGAGCATCTCGTGATCCACTGCGTGGTGAGGAGATTCCTTGAAGCATTTTCGAAGCTGCGACACGTGGAAGATGTCGTGGATATAAGAGAATTGCGGCGGCAACTCCAATTTATAAGCCACTTGTCCACGTCTGGCAACAATGCGAAAGGGACCAATATAGCGAGGAGCTAGCTTGCCCTTGATTCCAAAACGACGAGTGTCCTTCATAGGAGTGACACGAAGATAAGCATGATCACCTGGTTGATAAGTAAGACCCCATCGTTTGCGATCATAGTTGCTCTTCTGGCGGTCCTGAGCCGCCTTGAGATTTTCTCGAACAATTCTGGCTTGTTCTTCAGCATGTTGAATAATGTCCGGTCCCACGAGTGGTCGTTCCCCAGTTTCTGACCAATTCAGAGGGGTTCGACACTTACGTCCATAAAGCACTTCGAAGGGGGCCATTTTCAAGCTGGCTTGATAGCTGTTGTTATAAGAGAACTCAGCATATGGGAGAGATTCCTCCCACTTCTTACGGAATGATATAACACAAGCCCGAAGCATATCTTCAAGTACTTGATTCACTCGCTCGACTTGGCCTTGGGACTGAGGATGATAAGCTGAACTCCAGGTAATGTGAGTCCCCATAGCTTCTTGGAAACTTTCCCAGAACTTGGACATGAAAAGACCGCCACGGTCCAAACTGATCTCCTTCGGAATACCGTGGAGTGAAACGATTCTGGAGATATATAGCTCTGCTAGCTGGCTAGTGGTGATAGTCTCCTTGACAGGTAGAAAATGAGCAACCTTGGACAGTTGATCGACGACGACAAGAATAGCATCGTGACCTTTCTGAGACTTGGGAAGACCAGTAATGAAATCCATTTGCACTTTATCCCACTTCCACTAAGGAATAGGGAGTGGTTGAAGAATTCCAGCAGGCTTCTGATGTTCTGCTTTCACGCGACGACATACGTCACATTCAGCAACATATCGAGCAATGTCCTGCTTCATTCTAGACCACCAGTACCTTTGTCAGAGATCGCGATACATCTTGTTGCTACCCGGATGGATAGACAGCGGTGTATCATGAGCCTCCTTCATGACCTTGTTAGTCATAAGCTCGAAGCGAGGTACTACAATGCGGTCTTGGAAATATAAAGTTCCATCTTCAGCAACTGAGAAATCCCTGTATTTCTCAAGGTGAAGCTCTTTCTTCATCAAGTCAATTTCAGCATCTTTGGCTTGCGCTTCCTTAACAACCTTCAAAAGGTCTGGCTGTACCACAAGGTTATTAAGAGAACCCTGGGGAACAATTCGCAGATTCAGCTGACTCAGTTCTGCATAAAGACGAGGTTGAGCTCGCCTAACCATGAGGTTGTTGCAATAGGACTTGCGGCTTAATGCATCAGCCATCACATTAGCCTTGCCAGGGGTATATGAAATACCACAGTCATAGTCCGTGATTGTTTCCAACCATCGCTGCTGACGGAGATTAAGATCCGGTTGAGTGAACAAGTATTTCAGACTCTGATGATCGGTATAAATCTCACATCGGTTACCAAGAAGGTAATGTCGCCATAACTTTAATGCATAGATCACTGCAGCAAGTTCGAGATCATGCATTGGATAGTTTTCTTCATGCGGACGCAATTGTCGCGAGGCGTATGCAATTACCTTCCGTTCTTGCATTAGGACACAGCCTAATCCCTGACGAGAGGCCTCACAATATATCACAAAATCCTTGCGAGAATCGGGAGGAGCAAGCACTGGAGTAGAGGTGAGCTTGTCCTTGAGGGTCTGGAAACTCTCCTGACATTTGTCTGTCCACTCAAACTTAATGCCTTTGTGGAGCAGATTAGTCAGGGGCTTGGCAATCTTGGAAAAGTTCTTGACAAATCGACGGCAATAACTCGCAAGGCCAAGAAAACTTCGGACTTGCCTTGCATTCTTCGGAGGAGTCCAGTCAAGAATAGCCTGAACACGCTCCGGGTTAACGGCGATACCGTCCTTGGAAATCACATGTCCAAGGTAGGTCACTTCAGAAAGCCAGAATTCACATTTGGAGTACTTGGCATACAACTTGTGTTCACGAAGCCTTTCCAGAACAAGGCGAAGATGTTCAACATGTTCTTCCTTATTCTTCGAATGTACCAGAATATCATCCAGATATACCACGATGAACTTGTCGAGGTAATCCATGAAGATGTAATTCATCAGACGGGAGAAAGTAGCTGGAGCATTTGTTAGGGCAAATGACCTAACGGTGTACTCGTAGGAATCTGGTCAGGAGGTCGATCAGGACAGCTGGAAAACCAGGGGCATCACGAGCCCAAGTGCGAAGCACAAGCTGCGTCGTAGGGCGCGGTGGAAACAGACAATCCATCTGAGATAAATGAAATTCAGAATTGTCATACGATGATGAGAGGTATAACAGATCTCGGAGAGTAAGGTTAAACAAAACAATGGAAAGGAAAATGTTTATCAGACTAATCAGATCAATAACAGGGAAATCGCACAGATATCTAGCTCTCCGGGTGGACGGGATTTACGAGATCCTAAGTGTCGACGTTAGTAAATTTATTAAACCCGAAGAGAAGAGTGATCAGAGTCCCAGAGTAAAGACGAGGAATAAAAGATCCTAATACCACCCAGTTGGCGACGTGGGCCCGTAAGCCACACAGCCAAGTTAGTAAAACATTTTTTGGTTTCTAGACTCGAGTTCGGCCAAGGAATTGGATAGGGGGATTCCTAGAGGTAGTCGGCTCTGATACCAACCTATGACGACCTCGGCTTAATCGTGCACTAACCATACACGCAAATGCACACGATCAAGCCTAAGGACTCACTTGAAGATATCACAACACGACTCTAAAACATAAATAAAGTCATACAAGCTTTATATTACAAGCCAGGGCCTCGAGGGCTCGAATAGATAGCTCGATGGCATACAAGCGTCAGCGAAAGCATCAGATATCTGGGTACAGATATATTACAAAAATAGAGATAAGCCTTTAGGAAGGCGGGGCAAAATAAAATACTACGATCGAAAGGCGTAGGCCTCCTACCTAGGACCCTCCGAACCTAATCCTGGTCGTCGGTCGGCTCCTCGTAGTAGTACTCGCCGGGAGGGTAGTAGTAGTAGCCGTAGTCATCGACAGGGGCAGCTACCTCAGGGGCTCTGTCATCTGGCGGCAACATATGGGTATGGGGAGAAAAAGAAACTAAAGCAAATGTGAGTACTCATCCGAAGTACTCAGCAAGCAAGGATCTAGACTACATATGCAACATTATCAAAGGAGGGGCTGTATATGTGGACTGGGCTGTAGAAATGCCAGAGTAGAGGGGAAAGCCTAGTCCTATCGAAGACTAGCATCTTCATCATCTTCAGCGATCTTCCAGCATTAGAAGAGTGCAGAATAACATAATGTAAAGTAGTAGTAGTGTCATCAACCTCGCCCAGAGATTCTTCCTCGACTCCCTGCGAGAAAGCAATCCCAGAGCCATACTATCCATTTAATCTCAAGTTCTAGTTGTACCAATCGGGATACAACTCCGAGTGTCCATTACCTTAGGACAGGCTATCGATAGATTGTTTCTTCCTTGCAGGGTTGCACCAACTTACCCACCACGCTCGCTTAACTCCGGCCGGACACACTTTTCTGGGTCATGCCCGGCCTCGGCTAAGCAACACACCGCAACCCGACCAAATACTTAACAGAGAGGTCAGCACGCTGGACTAACCTATGCCCCCAGGGGTCTTGGGCCTTCGCCCCGGGAACTCCTGCACGTTACGTTCAGGCCGAGAGCAGACCTAGCAAGCCCTTAATACAAGCGCAGTTGCATAACCAGTCCAACTCGGCGCGCGCCGCTCAATCGCTGATGTCCATTAAGCTTCGGCTGAAGTATACGATGCAGAACGCCCATACTATGCCCACGTGATGGTTAGTGCTATCAGGCCGGAGGCCCCTCGGATCAAATATCCAAACCGTTAGTGTGTTGGTAGTGCGGTAACGAGCAGAGACTCATGAAAGATGTGACACCGTCGCCCTGTCTCGAGGACTTGCGGCAAGGGCTAGGAATGCCCGGCCACGCCTCGTGTTCAACTCTCAGGCACCATCCAGGTCCACCCGATTCCACATCACTCGCTATTAAGCTCACGCGGGTACCCCTCAGGGCCGACCCGTCTTTAGTATCATGTTTCAGTGTAAAGTCATGGTAACAATGGTAACCGTGTGTCTAACACCAAGGGGAACCCTAAGGAATCACCCTCGATAGAATTCCCTCTGATGTTACCGTCAAGGTGAACAAAGGAGGAATCACCCTCGAGGTCCACTCTTGAGGAGTTGCACGACAGTGTCGTTATCGAGGGTGGTGTAGGAGGAATCACCCTCACTGACCACGTCCGAATAACTAACCTACAAGGTAATCATAAGAAGTGCTAACGAGGTATCACCCTCGGCACTCGATAGTAACCCAGTAATGTCGAGCCACTAAAGGGATGTGATGTGCGGTGTCGGGGCCTGGTCTTCGATCCCGTTGTTCGGGTCTTCTGATAATCCAACGAGGCATTCGGGATATAGTGGGGTCTCTGCTGGTCTCTACCCAAACTATACTAAACAATTTAGGATAAGCAGGCAGGTAACAATAGCAGGTTACAATAAACAGGCTATGCAGCAGAATAGGATAACAACAGCAGCAGTTACTTCTAATGCAAGCATAAGAGAGAAGAGAGTGGGCGATATCGGATTGCTCAAAAGGGGGGTGCTTGCCTGTCTGCTCGGCGGCAAAGGCAAGGTCGTCAGGAGCGTAGTCGACCTCCGGAGTTATGTTAGCCTCAGGAGCTACGTCGACGTCGGGGTCTATCGAGAGAGAAGAGGCGGAAGAAACATATAAATGCACAGCAGACGATGTAATACAGGGTATGCTATGCTACGATGCAGTGTAGGGTTGTCTAAAGATGCATCTAGATCATTTTGGTTATTTTAGGATTAGTGCGGGGTTTATTTATCGAAGTGTATGCACTATTCATCTACTGGAATCGGGCTAAAAGTTACGGGTTCTCCTACGTAGGGGGTTCCGACATAGAAACACACGACACGATTAGATTCATCTCGTCGTTCTGAGCAACTTTCATGTTTTACTTTTTTCGATCTGAGCTACGGTTTAAAAGTTATGAATTTTCGAAGATTTAATTGATTTTCTGGAATTATTTTTATTTACAGAAAATGATATATGACATCAGCATGATGTCACTGTGACGTCAGCAGTCAACAGTGGCTGACTAGAGTCAAACCTGACATGTGGGTCCAGGGGGACCCACATGTCAGTCTCTGTTAGCCTAACAGAATTTGATTAAAACTAATCAGAGGTTAATTATCCACTGGGTCCCACATGTCAGTGCCTCATTAACTAACTAATTAACTTTTATTTATAAAAATGTTTGAATTAATTTAATTACATGGTGGGGCCCGTATGTCAGTGACTGGGCTGCCCAGTCAGCACAGTTGACTGGGTCAACCAGTCAACTGGGGCCCCCAGGGTCCACGGTCAGTGGCTCAGGGGTGGGACCCACCCATGCCACGCCGGCGACGACGCCGGAGTTGCTCCGGCGACCGAAATCGAGGCGGCCGATCGCCGAAGCGCATCGGAATTGCGCTGCGGGGCACCGTTTCACGCGCGGTTTGCTGCGTTCGAATGCTGGAAGAGCGCCGCATCGAGTGGTGACCTTGGACCGACCGGAGATGGCCGGAAATGGCGCCGGAGTTCGGGCCTCGTCGGGTTCGACGCTACACGGCACGGGGAGGGGTGCTAGGGGTATTGCTGGACTCGCACGAGTTCCAGGAGCTCGATGCTGGGTCCGGTTGCACGTGACGGCGACGCTGGCCACGGCAACGACCTCGTCGGTGACCGCGGGTTTGGGCATTCTCGGTGTGGCGAGCTACGGACGCGGCAGGACAAGGGAGAAGAGGGAGTGGGTGATGGAGCTCACCGACCGGCACACCAAAGGCCCTCGAAAGGTTAGTAGCAGCAGGAGCTCGCCGGAGACGACGGAGATCGTCGGCGGCCGAAGCAAAGGAGGCGACTCGATCCGCGTGTTGCGGGGCTCCCCGGCTCCCGATCGTGGTCGGAGACAATGCAATTGACGACAGCGGAGCTGATGGGCTTGGTGACGAGGCGAGGCGACAGCGGTGGCTACGCAAACGGCGGAGGGGCGGAGATGGTTACGCTCAGGCAACGTAGTATTCGAGGGAGAGAGAGCGAGAGAGGAGGAGGAGAGTGGGGCGAGTGACGGAGAGAGGCCAGGGGCGAAGGAACGAGGCCTCAGCCTTATCCCCTCGGCGGCAGGGCGTCGGTGGCCGTCGGCGTGTCGCCACGCGGCCGGCGCGCGCGCACTCGTCCACGGGCGAGCCGACACGATGTAGGAGAGAGAGGGAGTTGGGCCAGGTGGGCTGGGCTCCAGGCACTATGCACTTAGGCCAGTGCACAGAGGCCTTTTGCTTATTTTCCCTTTTCTGTTTCTTTTTCTTTATTTCTTTTCTGGTTAGGTAAATGTTTAGGCCACTTGTGCACTTTTATAAAATGTGGGACTTGGCCCAAATAATACAATACAATATTACCTTTCACCAAAAACTGGTTTGGGTAAAGTTGGATTTCTTTTGGATTTTATATTATCATTTAATGGATTAAATAGTGCTGATTTGGTGTTGTTTCATGTGGTTTGAGTCATTTAGCTAACTCCATCATCATTGTTTATATTTTTGTAAGTGCTTTTGGATTATTTGCTATTTAGTGAACATTTTTCCAATAGTGTTTCAACAAATTTATTTTGCACTTTTGAATTTAAGTTGATTTTCAGAGAAGTTTTTGAATTGTTGAGATTAACCACTATGACTAGGCACTGCAAATGAGATGACTTGGCAACATTGACAGTTGATCACAGGGGTAATTACACAGGGGTGTTACAGCCCGCCTGCAGGCCCTGGACGAGCAGACGACGCCCTTTGGCCCGGAGCCAGGTTGGAGATGGCGGCGGCCCTTTGGCCCGGAGCCGTTGCGCCTGCCACCTTCTCGCGGCTGGCGCGCTGGCTGGAGGCTGGGCCGGCTTAACTCCATGCCTGGCGCGTCTTCGCGGCTCGAGCCGGTGCCGACTTGGCGCTGCGGTTCATTATGTCGTGGTATCCAGATCTGGCACTGGACCGGCTGGTGGCCCAGCGAGCTGGCGCGGAGCCCCAGCTGCAGGCGAAGGCGGGCCGGATCGCCGCCCGGGCCAGCTATCTGACCTTGTTTGCGCTGCATGATGAGTTTCAGCTGGAGCGAACTGAAGATGGTGAGGTACTCCCGCCCGATGACTTCGGCCTGGCGCTCGATGACCCGGCGGGTAGCGCCTAGGAGTCGGGCCGCTACGCAGACGACGAGGCCGCGTTGGAGGATACCGGCGCCTCGGCGGACCCGGGGGCCACTGCGGAGACGCCGAAAGCTGCGCAACCCGGCGCGGGAGACGCCTGAAGCAGTCCTTCTTATCTTTCTTGTAGTTTTGTTAAGTAGCAGGTCCACCCACCCACTGGGTGTATTGGTGAATGTAATGAATTCTGCCCGTATTACTATAATGTAAATATTTTCGTGTATGTTTGCGCTTTTGCTCTTTGTTTTCTGAGCCTTTTTGCTTGCTTGCTCCTTCTTTGGGCCTCCCCCCTCCCCCCCCCCCCGCGAGTCGAACAGCCGGATTCCGATCTGTGACAAGGAGTTCGGTCCTTGGAAAGAGCGCACGGCACTTAGGCCCTTTGAACGTTGAGCGCGAGTGAAACACCCACTGGGCCGGCTGGCGGCAGCCGGTTGTGCGGCAACTTTGTGCGGTGAGGTCGGGTTGGCCAATCCGGCGTATCCAGCTTAGTGTTTCGCGGTGTGTAGGTGCTTTGGCCCATGGTTCTTGCCGGCCAACAGCCGAAGCCGGACTGTGGCGTAGGGCAAAGTGGAGGGCCTTGGCTACCCGAACACGCCGGGATGTGCTAACACTAAAAAAAAGACACATCCGTGACATTTTGGGGCGAACAATTTTTTTTCTGTCATGCTTATGACACTTCTATGACGATAATTGTGGCAAAAGCACGTATCATCATAGATGTGGTGGGCTCCTACTTCTATGACAAAAAATCATGACAGAAAATGGGCTTTTCGTCCTGGGCGGGCCGGAGACACAGCTGCATGACATTCTTTGGGCCGTCCATGACGGAAAAAATCATGGTAGAAGTGAGGGCGAGGAAAATATCGGGGAGTTCCCAGTTACGGTGGGTCGTCGGGGCCGAGCGATGCACGGAGGTTTGCGCGTTTCTCTCGTGTATGCGCGTGTGTGCGAGGCGTTGGCTAACTGAACCTGAGCGATCGCACATTGCTGAACCCGAGCGATCGATCCCTTGGCTGTTAACTAAACCCGAGCAATCGATCCCTTGGCTGTTGACTGAACCCGAGCGATTCCTTCGCTACTTCTGCTAACTGAACCGAGCGATCGATCACTGCTGCTGCTTACTGAAGCCGATCAAGCCCCCGTGCGAGACATAGTTAGCCAGCCGATGTTGGGTTGCCTCTCGATAAACAGTGACCGTTGCTACCGTGCGCGCGGTACGTAGAACGAGTCGAGACATGGTGAGTTGAGTCGGTTGGTTGGCTGTCGATGAACAGTTCCCGGTGGGGGTTGGATGAACAGGACCCCGTGGTAGTAGGCCGTTGTCGCTGGATGAACAGGACCCCGAGGAGGCCGCCGCACCCCAGCCGGTTGGGGGTGGATGAACAGGACCCCCGTGGAGGCTCTATGAACAGCAGCCGGTGGAGGCTGGATGAACAGTAGCCCGTGGATGAACAGTGTCCCGTGGAGGCTGGAGCGAGGCAGTAGACGGTGGATGAACAGGACCCCATTTCGGCCGTAGGCGCTCCAACACAAGTCCGTTTCCTCCGTTTTGCGGTATGCCACACCCCTCCCGATCAACAGGACCCCGTTTCGACCGTAGGCACTCGAACAGAAGTTCGTTTCCTCTGTTTTGCGGTAGGCGGGACCCTTCCCGATGAACAGGACCCCGTTTTGACCGTACGCGGTTGAACAGAAGGCCCGTTTGCTTCGTTCTGCGGTACGCCAGACCTCGTTTCAGCTGTTCCATCCAAGCCGTTGGCTCCCGATGCACACGACGTATTCCGTTGCCTCCCAATGAACACGACGCATTCCATTGCCTCCCGATGAACACGACGCAGTTTCTTCGTTCCGACCCAGCCGGTTGGCTTCCGATGAACAGGACGCCGTTGCTTCCGTTCGTTGCCTCTCCATGTACACGAGCCCTGGCCGTACATATGCGCGAGTACTTGTTCGAGACCCCGCCCGTATGTACGTATGTGGCCGTATTTTTTGGCATCTGGCTGTAAGTACATGTACACGGTTTTGACTAGACTGCCTAAACTGCTACCGCTCCTTACTCGGCCACGGTTCATCGTGGCAGACAGACCGATCGACCGGTATGTACACAGACAACACTACGTACGCTTCGACCGGGTGGGTCCCAGCTGTCAGGGAGGGCAAGGAGGCACTTCCTTGTGTGTGAATATATAGCTGGCGGGTCCTAGCAGTCAGGGGCAGAATCATATATTTTTTGCACGTAATAAGGAGGCACTTCCTTGCGTGCAAAGATGTTGTTGGTGGGTCCCAGCTGTCAGGGGCAGGCATAAGGAGGCACTTCCTTCCTTGCGAAGATATACGTGGTGGGTCCCAGCTTTCAGGTGGAGGAATAATTTTATTTTTGTGTAATAAGGAGGCGGTTGCATGCGTGCGTCCATGGACCTGGTGCGTCCCCACTATCAGCCTCTCCACATACAGTCCTCTTCCGATGACTCTTGTTTGTTAACCACGTTGACCACGCCGCGCCGAGCGCACCAAGGCGGTGGACGATGGCGAGGCCCCGGATGGCAACGAGCCGGTGATGGGAAGACGCGGCAGTGGAGTCGCAGACGGAGAGGTGTATGAGGATTAACTGGTTCTGGTGCGGCGTGGTTCTGTAGTCGGTGGAGAATAACAGGAGGCGTGGAGGGGTGGAGGGATGGCTTGGCCGGCGGTGGGGTAGCGCTTCGCAGCGAAGCATGCTAAGCAGAGCTGCTAGCAGCCGGAGGCAGGAGCAGTTGGTCCTGGTAGCGCTGGAGGAAGAAGACAAGAGATTGAAGATGAATGCCGGCCGTTGGATGTAAATCCAACGGCTATTGATGTCAGAATCATTTGCTGACTAAGTTGACAACGCGTTGTGTTGGCTTCGACCTATTGGCTCACATTTCAGCCTCCAAAAATGTCGCACATATTCAACACATTTTTTTAAAATTTACAGTCAATTCACTGCGCTGGGTGAACAAATAATGTAGCGTCCATCCGGCCAATTTATTTTTTTTTCTAAAAAAACTACAACCCATTTGCACTTTCTAGAAATACACGAATTTGATGGCCCGGGTGAACTAATAATGTAGCATCCATGCGGCCCATTTATTTTTTCCTAAAAAATTATAGCCCATTTGCACTTTCTCGAAATACACAATTTTGCTGGGCTGGTTCTAATTATAATGTTGGGTTGGGCGCATCAATGTTATCAAAAAATAAACAGGGGCTGAGCATTTTGTTATAAATATATTTAAATAATAAGTGCTTTATTTACATTGGTCCTTAAATCTTACCAAGCTTTTGTACACAATCACCTGTATTTTCGTTGACCTTAAGTAAAAAAACCAGGATTTTATTGTTAAACATTTATTTTTATAAGTTCATAATACATGGGATTTTTTTTTCTTATATATGTAAGTATCTGTTAAATATATGATGATAATAACAATAATATATAATAACATATAAAATAATATAAATATATATAATATAGTTAGAAGGGGAACATAAGTTGGACCTGGCGTTCCTATTCTTATATAGAAAAATAGAACAGACCTCTGCGTTTTCTTCAAAAAATACATAAGTTGGGCTGCGGATGTTTAAGAACAAATAAAACCTAGGATGGGAGGGCCATAGGCCGGTCGATACATGATGGCGCTCAAAAAAAACAAACCGGCATGTCATGGGCTGCACATGTTAAAAAAGAAAGCCTAGACTGGGCAGCCCACAACCCAGCTGAAGCTTGTTGGCCCACTGATAATAAATGATACATGCCAGCTCCCCGATGACTTTGTTGTAAATTTATCTCCTTTAGTAACTACGTTGACAAACCCGTGGCCCCCAACGTCAGTATAGCATTAGGAGGAAGTATTTTTTCAATGAGGCACTTGCTTGCTTATGGCCATGGACCTGGTAGGGCCATAGACGTGCTACAGTAGTGGTAGATGTTGTGCCTAATTTCTAGCAAAAGTACTGGAGTAGTCCAGTGGCCAAGTTCCACTCCCCAACCGCTGCTCCGCCCGGGTTATATTCCACCTGATGCAGTGAAAATACCCACATATTTTTGCCTCTACCTCTGACATGTGGGTGCCTATTGTCATCTACGCACACCACCTCCAACACACTCAACATTTTGTGGGCATTTTGAAAATAGCATATCTTTTTGACTGTGCATCATATGAAGATGTGCTATGCATGAATGTTGATCAGCATGATGTTAACTAACTTGTAGTTCCATTTTTGACCATGAATAAAACTTCCAACATGATGTTATCCCTGTTTGAAAAGGGCGTGTTAATATAAATGCTCTGCCTCGGAAACTTGCAGTTTCTTATCTGAAACTAAAGCTTGTAGTTTCTTCTCTGAGAATCACATTGTCTGCACTTTTATATGAAACTACATTTTTTAAAGTGCTAAAAATAGATCTCTAGAATTCATAAAAATACTTCATATGCTCAATATAGCAAATCTGAAATTCAAAAGACAGATATCTGAAAGTACTCTCAAATCTGAAACACAAAACAGAACCTGCAAATACTAGACAACCCTAAGCTCCCCCTCGGACTATTGGGGGGGGGGGCGTCCCCTCCTATTCTTCGGCGGCAAACAGCCGCCTCGTGGGACGAGGTGAACGGCGAGGGAGAGGATGGCGGGGAAGCGTCGTCGCGCCAACTGTTTTTCTCCTCTTGCAGTTGGGTTCGGTCGATGAAGACTCCACCGGCTCGCTCTGCCATGGCACACTCACAAACGGCATCGTGTAGTTGCTCGATCCTTCAATCTCGGGTGGATGCTCCATCTTGGATCGATACTCCCACCAGCGCAGCCTCATGATTGGATCAGGTGAATCTATTTGCTCCATAGCCCAGAGGAGCAGCTCTACGTACTCCCGCGCGACTCCCTCCCGGTGTATCGCCTCCTTTTTGCTCTTTTCCAGATATTTGGCCATCGCTTTCACTGTCGCCGCTAATTGCTCTGGGTTGTCAAACCAAGACTGTATCTCCAACATCCTAGCTAGCTTCACAGGGTCGCCACCTGCAAGCCACACGTATCGGTTGTACTCCTCCATCGATCTACTTCTCCACAGCACCTTCACTCGCCGGCGGTGGTTTTTGAATGGAAGAGGAGAGGAGTGGTGCTGGTTTAGGATTAGAACAGGAGAGGAGCTGGGATGGTTTTGAAATGGAAGAGGAGAGGAGCGGCGCTGGTTTTGGATTGGAACAGGAGAGGAGCGGCGGTGGTTTTGAAATGGAAGAGGAGAGGAGTGGTGCTGGATTTGGATTGGAGCAGGAGAGGAGCAGCGGTGGTTTAAGAGGAGAGGAGCGGTGCTGGTCTTGGAAGTATTTTTTTGTTTTGCGTATTTTGGGTCCAAGTTTGACCATGTACTGTATTTGACAAGCAAAATGTGAATGCATGTCATCAAAAAATGTATCGTTTGGTTCGTATCTGAATGTACTTTCAAATTATATTATTTTTGCAACATATAACATATATTTTATTTGTGAAAATCATGGTCAAATATGACCCAGAATACAAGGGAGACTAGTTAATGTGGGGTCGCTTTCTTAATTGAAGGGTAAATTAATTTTGATTTTGATACAGTCACAGCGCGCCGGCCCTCTTGTCTAATCCGAAATTGCTGCCGCACGATCCTCTCCCTCTTCTCCATTGCAAAACCACCCCCTCTTCTCTCCATCATCTCCATTCCAAAACCACCATCTCCCCTCTCCCTCTTCTCTATTGCAAAACCACCCCTCTCCTCTCCATCTTCTCCATTGCAAAACCACCGTCTCGACTCTCCCTCTTCTCCATTGCAAGACCACCGTCTCACCTCCCATCTTCCAAAGCTAGCACCAGACCTCTCAAAAAGGACATCTATGGAGAGGATGCAGCAGCAAATCAGGCAGATCGCCGGTGATGACCAGGCGAAGTTAGCCAGGTTGAAGGAGATCCTTACTTGGTTTGACAATGAGTGGGAGATTTCGAGGATGGTGAGGGCCATGTGGCAATGTATGTGAAAGAGCGAGACAACGATGATGAGCGCCACGATGTACTCCTCTGGGCGGTGGAGTAGACAGATTCGCCCGACACGAAAGTCAGGCGGAGGTGGTGGGCGTACAGGTCGAAGGTCGAGCGTCCAGAGGATAAGGAATCAATCGAGTACGGTGTGCCATTCGTGAGGGTGCAGTGCCAGCCGGAGCCACAGGAGTATTCATTCTCCCACCGCAAGAGGAGGCCGGATGGCGCGATGTCGCTTCCCCGCCGTTCTCCATGGTTCCCTCGCCGCTCGCGTCTTTTCAACGGCGGCGGTAGGGCTTAAGGTAAGCTTCACACTAACCTAATCTTCCATCTGCTCATGCTTACAATCAGTGTGACGGCTAATGAAAATCATGCTTACAATCAGTCTCCGAGTACTACGCCAACCACCCTAAAATAGCTCTGAACCAAAAACAAAGTTGTGACACTGTGCACAAATAAAGAAAAATAGATTGGTGCTTCTTTCAGAAAAGAGTACTCCCTAGAAAAGTGCCAATATAAGCTACTAGTATTTGATTAGAGGATTTGCTGTCGAGAAAGATCCATCCATAGAGAGCGCCACCCATCCCACTGGTGGTGGATGCCAATGCTTAGATGGAGCATGGTTGGTGTCGGTAATTTTTACTTGGCACCTCGCACTCTGCATATATGCCGGTTCCATCCGTACATTTGTGCAGTTCCACCAAAATGCAGCTGAATAACCCTGTTTGCACAGATAATGAAAAAGCGTGATTACATTATAGTGGCACTAGTTGACGAAACATACACTAATAAATAGAAGAAACTTCATTTTCTTAATGGGAAAATATTGCGATAGTATCACAGTATGCCATGCTGCGAGGGCGAGATGGGCCCTGCGAGGCCTCATACTGGAAATCGACCCAATTCTCCCCCATACACCTTCTGCCAGTGATGAACATTAGTGTCCAATGGTAGTACAAGGAGGGGCCTTGAGACATTCCAATCTCTATTTTTGTGCAGATCAACTAAAATTAAGCACCCGAGTTTGCAGAAACACTTAAACATTATCAATGGGACTAGTTGATGAAACATATACTAACAAAGAGAAGCACTTTCTTTATCTACATTGGAAATGAAATGATAGAGAGGACACTCGGTCTATTTTAACTGTATTATTACTTCATTTTATCAGTGGCACTAGGGTCGAGCAGGTGGCAAGCGAGGTGTACCGTGCGTGGCAAGCGAGGTGTACCATGCCACCTTGTACTGTGTGAGGCTAGCAAATCTAGTGCTGGACATATTCTGTTGACTTGTCCCCCAGTCCCCACTTTCTTTCCTTTTTCAACCAATAGATCGGTTTATATTTAGTTTGTACTGTGTTTCCCTTTATTTCCCTATTAGACCAAGAGACTAGTTGGATAGCCAATCACTGCTACTTTTCGCCCCCATTATTTCCTCTTTCGACCAAGTCCTAGATTCAGGTAACAAATCTTCCCCCACCCCCAACCCCCTTTCTTTCCTATTTGAACCAAGTAGTACTAGATTCGACTGTATGAAGTAGTTTTACCTCTTAACAGTAAAAATTTAGGTGGCTTTCGAACAGCCGATCGATCCTATCTACGAGGGGGCCTGAGAAATAGTAAAAGATACAAATGCAGCGATGTCAGGAGCTGGGGCAGTAGAGCAAGGCCGGTTTCGAAGGAATTTATACCTGAGGGTCGCCGGGATGTCGCTAGGTGGGCGGCGGGAGGCCGGATCTGCCCACACTACGGCAGCGAGGAAGAAGGGGTCGGAGGCCCTCCCTAGCCGGTGCTGCGTGAGAGAGAATGGCAAGGCACGCTGATCGAGACACACCGGCAGTAGGTAAGAGCTGTCGCCGAGGACGACCGTGTGAACATTGCACCTTCTCACCTTCCCCGGCGGAGGGGATCTGGCCGGATCTGTGACCAGCGGTGAGCAGAGAGAGAGAGTGTGGCCACCGCTGTTGTGTTTAGATCTGGAGAGGACGAGAGAGTGTTAAGAGAGCAACACTAGCAAGCAAGCACGGAGGCTCCTGCCTATATAGTGGAGTAGTTTTCTTTTATCTACAGGAGCCGGCTTGACCTCGTCAATGACTGTCGAGAAGTCTTGATGCACGTGCCCCGGAGGCGCAGTTGTTGTCATTTTGATCTGAAGCACCGGATTAACATATAACACGAAAAAAATGCCACATGACAAGAAACCATAACCTCAGTGCCCCAAGGAGACAACATGAATCCCGACGGACAAACTAGACGAGGATCAAAGCTCAAATTAAAGACAAACTCATAGAAAAGGGTCAATTGATAGATGTCCTAATTAACATAGCCGGCTTGACCTAGATGGCAGCAGAGTAGTCTTCGTGCATGTGCCCCCAATGACCAGCGCCTTGGAGGAACGCAGTTGTCGCTGTTTAACCCTCGCAGTGATCCGAAGCACATGACACCTAATATTGCGAGATGACAAGAAACCTTTTTTCTAGATTTCTCATCAGAACTACAGCCCTGTACAAGACAGCCTGCATGATATGTAGACGATAGCCAATCCAGCCGTCTGCTGGAGTCTGGTCACATGCTTGGACAAACTGATCTCCCGTGTCGTGCAGGGATCGTCCAGGCACCGACGTGTTTACAACACTACTCTAGTACTATCGCTCGTCTCTCTCTTCTATTAACTCAGCCGACTTGCGGGGACGGGGGAGTGTGCCTATGGTCGGTTCTCAATTGCAGTCCCACATGTGTGTGCAAACGCAATATGACGCGCGTTCCATTTGGAGAGCGGCGTGCCAGACTGATCGACCGTCTCGGGTGCGACACGAACGCGACGGGCGTGCTGTATACATGTGTACCGCTGTTTTCTTGAGGCTTTGCTCCATGGCGCAATCCATGGATACAAAATTATATTTAAAAGTCCAGGGCGGGCTTTTCCTGCGTGGTAGGTGGGGCAGTTCCGCCTAGTCGGTTTGACAGAGAGGCGAGAAGATGAGGGAGTAGGTTACTGCAAACGTAGGGCTATGTGATTTGACAGCTCGTTACTGCTGGACAGGTGGGGCCTTGTGATTTCACTTGCCATTATCATTATTACTGCGGCGCTATGACTGGGGTGAGTCTCCCGATTCCTGACCACCTCCATGGTATACAAGTGCCAAGTACTAGTACTCCTTACTCCTTGGCAAATGCAGTAAATACTACAAAGAAAGAGATAGAGAGAAGTAAAAATAATAATCTTATAGCCAACCTTATAGCTAACCTTGTTGTATGAGTGACTAAGTGATGACTATGTATGACATGCCAACATCAGATAGCCTAACGCACCTGGACGGAGGAAGTAGTTTCATGCATGTGAAGTAGGCAAAAAAATGCTCATTTATAGCCGTCTGAAATCTCCAAGGGCTCGACCGCGCGAGCGAGGCGACAGTCGTGGTAGGCGCGACCATGATACGGGATGCTGACAGCCCTTGAATCTGAGATCGAACGGCCGCATGCTAAGTTGCTGAAAATTTGCAGAATAACCCTCCAGGATAGGATATTCACCCATAGGTCTAGAATCATGCCATGCAACCGTTCGATCTCAGATCCAAGGGCTCTCGGAAGCCTGTATCATGGGAGCATGGAAAGCTTCGTATCACCTGTAATTTTCCCGATGCTTGACGTGCGAACACGCAGATGCATGAAGCCATTTAATTGGGCGTCTAGTAGACATGACATCTAATTGGGCCCCCATAGTACTGTGCATGAATCCATTTATCCACCAGGCAAGCCACTACCATGCCGTTCGCACGACCCACTCAAGCATTTTTACAATCGGAAAACCGCTAGCAGTTCGCTCCTACTCGTCCCCGGCCGTCCTTTAACATTATGGTAGTTCACTCCTAGTCGTCCCATCCTTTCACATTACAGCAGTTCCACTAATTCTAACCCTCCTCCCAAATCCATGGCGTCCCAAATCTCCATGATCGGCGGTGAGTACAAGGTTAGAACCATCACCGGCGATGAGTTCGACGGCATCTACACCCATTCTTCCGCGACAGTGAAAGGATGCCTTGCTTGTTTCAGACACATGTTCGAAAAATCAAATGGTGATGAGTGGGTCGCTGGGCTAGATGTTGAGTACATCACAGTCCTAGGAAAAGAGAAGAATCTAAAGGAGGAAGAGAGGAAGAAGTCTGCCGTGATCTAGGTTTGCATGCATAACTTGTGCTTGGTCTACCACATATGCCATGCCGACGTTGAGTGTGAGGATTTTAAGAACTTCCTCACGGGCGGCAAAGTCAAATTCGTTACTGTAGAGTTTACGAACGACAGAAGAGTCCTGAGTCGGATAGGCCTCGTTGTAGGCTAGCCCTTCAACCTCCAAAAAATGGGCTGGTGCCCTCCTGTCAGCCTTCAATGCTGACCTTGGCAGGAGCCATGGTTGATCCTTCGTACGGTAAACTATTGAAACCTCCGCCCGAGTTTCATCTTACATGGCAGTGGAATGTACTAGATAGAGTACACATCCAGTACGTTGCAATGGATACCTACCTTTGTTTCAATATCTACAAGGGTTGAATGAAGAGCGAGAGCCAAGTGTGCGGTTCAAGCAAAGAAGTATCGGCCAAGAGGAAGAGGGACAAGGACGAAGTCGAGCACGTGGACGAGGAGTCCGAGTAAGGTGGCAGTGTCGTTGCTCATGGTGGTTCTAATGCAGTGTCTACCGGATTAGTTGCTTAGTTTAATTTCAGGGTGCTTAGTTTTATTTGAGGGGTGTGTTGTGCTGAGCCCCCAGCAGAACTATGTTATGTTCCTTCTCGTTACTTTAACTCTTCAGTACGTACATACTAGTATTTGTTACAGTTCATCTTGTAGTTGGTAGTACTACTACTCGTTTCTTCACATTATATACGTACAATATATATGGCCAACATCATATAGCCAGCAGTTGGCTATACTATTAACCAAGCTCTAAGCATGCCACATACGCAAAACACTTAAATGAGATATGTAATTCTAAAAAAACTTAAATGAGAGAAGTTTACCCAAAGCATGAAGGAGTTTAGTTGTCAAAGAATTAAATAGGTATGCTAATTTCTTTAATAAACTTTAGCACCCCATCTAAGCATGTACTAGCTTTTTTAATAGTACTATATGCATAATTTGGCAACGAGCGCTCTCTATATGTACCACCTTTTTTCTTTAATTTCATCCTATTAGTTTTGCTCCATGGCGCAATCCATCGATACTACTACTGTACAAAAGTATACATTTAAAAGGCTAGACGGTGGGGCTGTCTCGCTTGGTCGGTTTCACGAGAGGCGAGGGCCTTTGTGATTTGATGGCTCATTACTGCTGGAAGGCGGGGCCTTGTTATTTAACTGCTCGTATAAATGTTGTCGATGACCTGAGGAGGAGCAAAGAACCATGCGGTATACTCAAGTTTTCCACTGGAGTACTAGAAAGACGGAGGAGCACGAAACACGGCAGCCCAGTGCGAAATGGCGATAAAAAATGATCTAATTTGCTAGTCATCGATCCCACGGTGCTGCTCATCATTAGCATTGTTCTATTCATGCCTCGCAGAGAATGTGACACGTGCGGCGAAACACCCGAAGCAAAAGAAGAAACACAGGAGCAAAAGAAGAAGGAAGATTATCCCCCCCCCCCCAAAAAAGAAGGAAGACGCACACACAAGTCTGGGGCGCTGCTCTCTAGTACATGAAGGGTTGCTGGCCACGGAGTCATAACTGCTTCTTCATCGCCTCCATGACCTCCATGTCCTCGTGCATCTCCTCCGCCATCTTCTTCATTCTGTCCATGACACAGGATTTCTCGACGCGAGCCTTCATCATCTGTTCCACGGCCGCATTACGTACCTTGACAGCACCCGGGTGCTCGATGCGGAGCTTTGCCAACTCCTTCTTCTGTTCCATGACGAGGGCATGCAGCATCTTCACCGAGGAACTACTCTTCTCATGCAGCTTCTTCTAGCAGGCGTTCTCCTCCTTTAGCAGGTCGAGCTCGTGGTGGAGCTTCACCTTGTCCTCCTGAAGTTGCAGGATTTCGCCGGTCGCCTTTTTACCCGAGGCAATGCTCTCCTTCAGCAGCATCACCAAGCTGGCGGTCAACTCCTCCTTCTTATTGAGCTCAGCGGGCATGTCGTCGAGGCTTTCCTTCAGCAGCTCCACCAAGCCGTCGATGAACTCCTTCTGCTTATTGAGCTGATCGGGCATGTCGTCGAGGGATAATGACTCCAGCACCGCCAGCTCGGCATGTTCGCCTCCGCGGCTAGGGTGCTCCTGGGAGCCTCGCCTGCCCGTGAGAGACCTTTCAAGGTCTCTGCGAGGCGGCGAGCCCTCTCTTTTTTTTCCGTGGCCTTGCTCGCCGCTCCCTTGTTACGAGTAGTTCTCGACCTAGAGCTCTGCACACCGGCCATCGCAAGGACGGACGAACAAGAAAGACTTATGAGGAGGAAGGTTGAGTGATTTTTGGCTAGGTAGTTCCACTTTTTATAACCTAGTACTAGCACTAGTACTAAAGCCTGCATAGTGGGAACACGTTCAGGTTTGATATGTACTAGGTGTGAGTAGGTTTGCACTTAATTATAGCATGGTAGTACTACTTTGGAATGTGATGGGAACAAGCTGAAGAATAATTGATGGTTTTGGTTTCGAGGCCCGAAACGGCTCCGGATGAGTTTCCTGGAACACAAATTTCAAGTACTACTTATCAAATGCGGTCGCACAAGTCAGTGATGTAACTAGTCGTACATGTCAGACCAAGCCGATGCGTGTCCCTTTGGTGAGACGCGGGTCCGATCGACCGTCTGTTGGTGCGACTGACCGTAAGTATTACACGATGGAGACTTCTGGTTGTGGCTTCGGGTGATTGTCACGACCAAGCATTCAAAAACTAGTGATAAATCAATTACCATATTTTTCCAAACAACCAAGTATTTTCACAGGAATAAAATACATATGGATGGAGTGATTGTCATGGTTGCAAACCGCCGTGGCGACGCAAGTTCACTGCAGCAGCAACCGAGTAGGTCACTGCATCGCTGGCGTGGAAGGAGGGCAGCTCACCTCGCCTACGATGCATGCCCAGCAGCGCCGCCGCAGCTGGTCCCGCGATTTGGCTTCTCCTACCGCCCATTTAAACAGTTGCACAGGCTGCTCATGCCATTCCGTAGGCATGCGTGTTCTTTCCTCCGCAGTTGACTCCGTGAATATGATCTCTGCCATTAGCCCCAGCTCGAAATCAACGCAATGCTGCCAGATGCTGACATCCCTCAACATGTCTCCCTTGAGATCGACTTGTGCCTCCGCCTTGTGCTTCGCCAGGCACAGCTCCTTCAAACTTGTCTCCAATCGATGCGACACTTCCTCGATCCGATTTGCCCTTGCTGCCTACCACCTGAAACGTAGCCCTGGCATGTCCTCTGGCGCCACCGATCTGTGATTCCAGAGCAATGGATCCCCTCTGAAACACATATGGGTTTCGCTCAAAGGCGGTAGTGCTACGGGCCGCAGTGAGAGGGCAGCCCGCGGGATCCTGGGATCTAAGGGATTATCCATGGTGGGATCCTCCATGGAGGCATCCGGTGGGTGAGGCGGGGAGGCGAGCGTAGGCACTGGGAGAGCCCTACGAGGCTAAGATAAAGATAGTACTACTCCACTCCATCCATATTTAAATACAAAGGCCACCAACAGTAACCCAGGCAAAAATTGATCATCCTACCCGCGTCCTGGTTTATTGGCCCCCTTTTTATTTTGTGCCAATTTTTGACCAAAAATTTAACTAAGAAAATGTTAATGCATGTCACCAAAAATTATATCATTGGAATCACATTTGAACATAGTTTTCAATGACATTAATTTTTATGACATGCATAAATATTGTGTTACTTAAAATTATGGTCAAAAATTGGCACAAAATACGAAGGAGACCAATGGAAGTAGCAACCCATGATTTAACTACTCGCATGCACGCAGTGGAGTAGTAATGTCTTTCTCAACTATTTCCTCCCTCACGTCCACTCAATTTGCATGCACTGTATTAATTGACCATCAATGAAGTGAACGACTTTACATGCATCAAATTATCACATGGGGTGGATCTTCGTACAAAAATGCGTCCCATCGTGTACCTGCGTGTGCGTGCGAGGGAATGAGTGCGTGCGTGCACATCTTCCCTTCATGCATGTACTGCCAGTGTGCGTGAGAGAGGACGAGTACATTCTTCTAGAACCAGCAGCACGTTATTGTGATCAATCCACACAAGGAGGTCACGACAACGCCTCCACATGTGCCACGTGGCTTCATGGATGCCCCCACATCATTTTAATCATAATATATTAACTGAAAAAGGGAGAGACACTGTGTAGCGTGCCATTGGAATTCTAATTTACGTGTTTTGCACATACTAGAAGTACTAGTAAGGTACACGTGCATTGCACGCACGAGATTTGGCAACCAAATTATGGATAAATACCACACTATAGCATGTAAGCTTTGAGTCATATATGCATGATGTAGATGTTCGTTTAATTCTTATAGTTCATCTCATTCAAAATTAATTAGTTTTTATAAAAAAGTTAATCTATTTTATGGTTCATGGAATTGTGCGTTGTAAAGCATAAAGTAAAAACAAATAATGGCAATTCAACTAGAAAAAAATTTGGGCAATTATGATACGGAAGATTCTAGAACAAAGGAGAAGTACTTGTGTTTTGAGGTTTGTGCATTATGCTTAAGTTCAACCATGGAGTCTTCTAGATTGTACATGTGGCAGAATCTGGTGGAATGTAGATGATATCCAATGGCCAGTAGTGCTCGGATTTGCCATCTCTGCACCATCTGATTGGCTTCATCCAACGACCATCGTTCAATTTTATTCGCACTCAATATAGGGGTATAGATATAGATATAGAGGTATAGATATAGACTAGCGGCACATCATCTAAAGCCTTTCTACATGCTCATTTTTTGTACAAGTGTTCTCCACCGTGCACCCGCGCGTTTGTATGTGGGAACAAGTGCGTGTGCGCACCTCTTCACTTTCGCACACGTAGTCCGTGTGTGTGAGAGATACTAAGATATGGTGAGGGTATACGTGTCAATGCAATTTGTGTGAAGGAGAGGCCTATATACATACATGTATGTGCATGGGGCCGGGGTGATATACGAGAAGGGAGGGGAGGGGTCGACTGCGCGAGATATCGATAGGGATAGATAGAGGGAAGAGCTCTACGAGCGTACAAGCACTAGGATATGGGGGGTGGGGTGCTGGAAGATGGTGCAAGGGGCCAAGTGGAGGGAGACTATGAAGGAGTGCATAAGTGGAAGATCGATATTTAAAGAGAGGGGGCGAGAACGTGCGCGGTTGCGCGCAGTGGCGGAGCCATGAAAAATAAATGAGCTAGGGGGCCAAGCATTGCTAATCCTTTATGGGGAGGGCCAATTCATCAACTTAAACCATTTTACCAACAATTGATCTACTGATCACAATCATATTAGCCTCAGTATATAGTGATGTTAGGGGGGGGGGGGGCAGGGCCCTTGCTGCCCCTGTCTTCGCCACTATGCGTGCGTCTGAGAGATGAAGCGGAAGGCATGGATGATGAGAGGGGGACGATGGATAGATAATGTGGGTGTATCAGCTATGTAATCCTATATAGAGAGGTATAGATTGATCGATGTGTACGTGGGAAAGAGGGTGAGACCTGACTAGATATATAGATCGATCGGTTTGTGTGGAAAACTGGGAAAGACCTAGCTATATATATATACACACATAGAGGAACATCGATCATTGCGCATGCATGTGAGAGATAAAGAATGCCCGAAGTGATGAAGAGGGGGAGGTGTGTGTGTGCATGCATGGGAGACCGGCCTGAAGAAAAAGATTGCATGTGTGCGATGGATAATGCCGAGTGGTAGTGTGTGTGCATGCATGCACGAGAGAAAGTTAGTGGTACAATTATAAAGAGAAGACGACTGTGTGGGTGTAAAAGACTAGGTGAGGTCATAATCAATGTAAAGTTGAATTCAAATATTTGAATAAGAGATCACACTACTGGAATCAGCTGCTTTGCCGTCTGCCAAAGCAGACGGCAAAGGCACTGTTGGCGGACGGCAAAGGCTTTGCCGTCCGCCAGCAGACGGCAAACACTCCGGCAAAGCCGATGCCGGTAAAGGCCGCTTTGCCGTCTGCTGGCGGACGGCAAAGAAGGAAAGTTCTTTGCCGTCTGCTAGCAGACGGCAAAGCTTGTGGACGGCACAAAAAAGGTGACAGCCCCGTTAGGGGGCTAACGGCGCTCTTTGCCGTTTGCCAGCAGACGGCAAAGAGCTTTCCTTCTTTGCCGTCTGCTGGCAGACGGCAAAGAGGCCAAATAGGCCAGACCAGGTGAACAGCGTGCTGCCACGTGGCCAATTTGCCGTCTGCTAGCAGACGGCAAATTGGCTATATAGCCCCTGTTTTTTCTTAAATTCAATCAATTTCACAGATATATATATATATATATATATATTCATTTCAAAATATTTCAACAAGTACATATAGCCAACATATCCCTGCCATATGGATCATCCAACATATCCAACACATATATCATCATCCAACACATATATACACCAAATGAAAAGTCCAACATATCCAACAATTAAGCAAAAGGTCCATATACAATATAGCCACCATCCATCCATACATATATACGTAGCAAGTTTCAAATTGTTCATCCTACAAAATCAAAACAAAAAGGAAGGACAACGAGAAGAGTAGACTCCAACGCAAGCTTCCGTGATCTGAAGCAAATCTGCAAAATGGGAAAGAAGAAAGTTAGAAGAACAAGAAGAAGAAGACTAGAAGAAGAAAAAGAAGCATAATTTTTCTTCTCTTTCCTTTTCTTCTTCTTATTGCTTACTTGTGTCATTTTAGATCTAACCTAGTTAAATAGGCCATTTTTGACATAAATAGGCTAAGTATGTCATAAATGAACTAAATAAGCTAAGTAGAGGTCATTTTGGAGAATATTAAGTCATTTTTGAGCTAAATAAGTCATTTTGGAGCTAAATAGGTCATTTTGGAGCTAAATATCATTGAAGGCCTTTGCAGATTCCTCCATCTCATCGTCTGAATCCCGAGCATCATCAAAGTCTTCCACCATGTCTTCCATCCCGGTACCATGCTCGTCGGTGCGACGACGGCCCTCCTCAGCTCTGGCATGTTGGGCAGACTCACCATGAAATGTCCAGACTGTATAATTAGGCGTGAAACCCAACTTCTGCAGGTCTTTGATCATTTCAAACTCTGACTTCTTATGAAAGTTGTCGCACTTGAGACAGGGGCACCAGGTTGTTTTCTGTCCATTTGCAAATGCGGCTCTCACAAACCCATTGGTTTTTCTCATCCATTCACGGGTCATGTCTTTCTGACTAGTGTGACCGGTGTACATCCACGCACGATCACTCATCTTGCCTAGCTACTGGACACACAAGAAATACATACATAATTCAGCAAACCATATTCATCAGTTAATAGAGTTTGTCAATTTTATTACGTCCATGCAACCTAGACGCTAGTAGTGTGTCGGGTTGACTTTCATTCCGTCGATGCTCCCTTCAACAACTCTCACCTCTCAAGTGGTGGTATATATGTATGGTGGGGCACTCCTTGCCTGTTTATTTTGACCGTCGGTGACGGTCGTTACTCCCATCCCTTGCTGCATTACCAAGGTCTCACAGCAAGAGATGAGGAGCAACGACCACCTACGACAACAGCCGGTGTCTTTCCTCTTATAACATCTCTCATCTCTCAATGTTATTTCGACCGTCGGTGACGGTCGGTCTTTTCGTCCTCCCCCTGCTTTACGAAGGTCACAGAGGGGGAGGACGAGAAAGACCGACCACCTACGAACAGCCGGTATCCTTGCTTCAAGAGCATCTCATCTCTCACTCTCATCTCTTTCAAAAGGAAGCACCATCAGAATGAAAGTCATCCCTCGACCACTCGACCCCTCGACCCCTCGACGACCCTCGACCCTCGACCCCTCGGAGATTCTTTTCCTTATTTTCTCTCCTCGACGACCCATGAACGACTGCACCGCACTGAACTCCAGCCATCGACACAACGACCAGAACAGAGCAAATAGGGGAAGGTCAGGGAGGAGATGACAGTCGAGCTCACCCTTAGACCGTAGAGGCGGTAGTCGAACGACGATGACAACGGCAACGGGACCGACAGTGCTCCTGGAGGTGAAGAGAAGATCCCTGCACATGAAAAACAATCCAACATAAGCACCGCAGCAGAACAATATAATCAACAACAATCTAACCTAACAGAATAAAAAGACACATTTTTTTTAAATGAAAATCCATACATAAATCCACCCATACATCTATATAGCATTCATCCATTTTCCATCCATACATTACACAGCATACATCCATCTAGCAATCATATAAAAACACAAAATGTTCAAAATCACATATACATACATCCATCCACAGATTGCTGGCACCCCCCTATATACATACATCCACTATCCATCCATCCTTACATCAATCTATCCATCATCCACAGATCCATCAACTCCTAAATCATACATGCAAAAAAAATAAGAACAAGAGGGACCGATGCTCACCGTGGGCTGGGCAGAGGGGGCAGAGGGCAAGAGGAGCTGGTGCGGGGTGGTGGTGGAGGAGGGGGGGCGAGGATGGGTGGAGGAGGGGGAGGAGGAGGGAGGGCGGAGGGGAAGTGGAGGAGGGGGGAGGAGGAGGGAGGGCGAGAAGAGGCGGAGAGAGGAGGGGAGGGGAGAGGTGCGGATGAGGGAGAGGGAGGGGAAGGTGGTGGAGGGGGGAGGGGGAGGGATGGAGGAGGGGAGGGGGGAGGGAGGGGGGAGGAGGTGGGGGAGGGAGGGAGGGGTGGAGGAGGGTGGAGGAGGGAGGGAGGGGAGGAGGAGGGTGGAGGGGGAGGGGGGAAGGAGGAGGGTGGAGGGGAAGGGAGGCGGGAGGCGGGGGAGGAGGTGGAGGAGGGGGGGGGGAGGCGGAGGGGTGGAGGGGGAGGCAGGAGGCTGGTGGGAGGGGGAGGCGGGGCGGGGGAGGCCTGCGCGGGAGGCAGAGGGTTGGGGAGGAGGGAGAAAGAGATGTGGAGGAGGGCGCGCGCGCGGGGGGCCAAATTAACCCCCCGCATTGCCGTCTGTTTTTTTTTGTTTTTTTCTCTTTGCCGTCTGCTGGCAGACGGCAAAGAATTCTTTGTCGTCCGCCAGCAGACGGCAAAGAGGATGACCGTTAGACCGCCACCGTCGTGAAACTGTGGGCCCCTCTTACCTCTTTGCCGTCTGCCAGCAGACGGCAAAGAAGTGGCCCGTGTGACCTACCCAGTGCAGTACCCCCGTGGGGTCCACTTTGGACTTTGCCGTCTTCTGGCAGATGGCAAAGAACTCTTTGCCGTCTGCTGGCAGACGACAAAGAGCTGGCAGATGGCAAAGACCCTGTTTGCCATCAGCTGCTTCTTTGCCGTCTGCTTTGAGAAGACAGACGGCAAAGAGCCTCTTTGCCATCAGCTGGCAGACGGCAAAGAGCTGGCAGATGGCAAAGACCCAGATTCCAGTAGTGTCATGATGTTTGAAACCCATGCATGCATGAATATAACTGAGATATGCATGGTGTGGTTTGGAAATGAGCATGCTATACTGTATACACATTGAACAAGGTCAGACTGATTTGAATTTGAGATACCAATGGCAGACATCGTTTGGCCACATTGCATCCGTGCATGGACACACTATTCAAAATGGAGATGATGGGTGGCTTTCGCATCACATATCTATACCTCTATATAGTGTGCGAATAACTTTGAAAGATGGTCGTTGGATGAAGCCAGTCCAACAGTGCAGAGATGGCAAATCTGAGCACTACTGGCCGTTGGATATCATCTACATTCCACCAGATTTTGCCACATGTACAATCTAGAAGACTCCATGGTTGAACTTAAGCGTAATGCACAAACCTCAAAACACAAGCACTTCTCCTTTGTTCTAGAATTTTCCGTATCATAATTGCCCAATTTTTTTCTAGATGAATTGCCATTATTTGTTTTTACTTTATGCTTTACAACGCATAATTCCATGAATCTTAAAATAGATTAGCTTTTTTATAAAAACTAATTGATTTTGAATGAGATGAACTATAAGAATTAAACAAACATCTGCATCATGCATATATGACTCAAAGCTTACATGCTATAATGTGATATTTATTCATAATTTGGTTGCCAAATCTCAATGCACGTGTACCTTACTAGTCTAAATGGTGTGTGTGTGTGTGTGTGTGTTGTGCGTGTCAAACACATTGTACGAAGTATCATACATGGTTTAGATTCCGAACATCTAGCTAGAGCATACATTTACTATGATTTGAATTAAACATAAAATGGATACATATATTTGAATTCGAGATCGTATGTACATGTAGTTCATATTTATATGGGAATTTAGTACTCCTATATTCATGTCGTGTGTTGTGAAGATAATATTTAGATGGTTGTATAACTAACCCGAGTACAATCCCATTCAAACAGGGAAAATGTACTCAAATTTAGTCCATATGCAAGACAACACAAATTGTTTTTTTTATTGTTGAGGGAAGTGCAAATTGATTTGGTACTGTACACGTTAAGTTTGTTGTCCTGATTTTTTTTAGTTTTTTGTTGTTGTATTTGAATGCATTTCTAGTAATATAGTAAAACGGGACATGGCTCTCTCTAGTGAGGTGCGAATTGTCTTTTTTTTGTACACGTTAAGCTTGTTCTCCTGAAATTTCAAGCCGCGCCTTGTTATGCCAAAATTTCAAGCTAGCATCTCTGTCTATCGTGCTGCGAAACTCCCACCTCTTCAACCCGCGCCTTGTTACCCCGAAATTTTAAGATAGCTCTTTGTCTCGTTGTGCTCAAAAAACTCCCTCCATCTCAACCCACGCCTTGCTATCCCAAAATCACAACGCGCACGGAAACTCCCACCTCCTACGAAATCCCGACATGCGAAATGCCCGTGATACCCCTGAACCGAAAGAACCGCCTAGCTCAAATCAGTGGGGGTACTTTCATAACTTACCCCACATTTTGGACAAGCGCGTCCCTAAGCCATGGTTCCCCCCTCCCATCCCATCCGCCGCCCCATTCATACACAAAGGCCGTGAAAACCCACGAAGCCCCACACCCTCCTCCGTCCGCCACCCAGCCGTAGCCTCTTCCCCGATGACGTCGTCCATAGCAACACCTCGACGTCCCTCATCCGCCGCACCGGATGAGGATCCGTCATCGATCTCGTCGTCCCGCCGGTTCAGCCACCCCGTCCTCCACCTCCAAGGAGTTGCCCCGACGTTCCCCTCATATTTCACGCCACCTCCATTCCCACACCGCCATCTTCACCTGCACCACCGGAAGAGCAGCATCATCACCGATTTCCCGGATGAAGCTGAGGCCTAATCGGCGCCACCAAAGAGGTTCTACACTAATCGCTGCATTTTCTTCTTGATTCGATCTCATGGTGCTGCCAGCGCTTGGTCCCGAGCAGACATGGCATGGCTCCATCTACGGCGGCATCGCCGGCCACTTCCTGCATGGCATCGCTCCCTCGGCGGCGACGTCCACATTAGTAGGAGCTGCTGCTACTTTGGCTCTCGCTCGCGCTGCTGCTCTGCTCTTGCTCTCGGTCCCCTGCCTGGTCTGCTCTTGCTCTTGCTCGCGCTGCTGCTCTCGCTCTTGTTCTTGCTTGTGCTGCTGCTCTACTCTTGCTCACGCTGCTGCTGCACGAGCAGCAGATCCTGCTCTCGCTCGAGCCCCTGCAGCTGCTACCCGAGATGCTGCTACACGACTAGCTACCCCGGCTCTCGCACGCGCTGCTGCTCCAGGCACTGCTGCTGCTGCTACTGCTTTTTTGCTACTAGTGCGTTCAGTTTCCACAGCAAAATTCAGTTTTGACAGTAAAATTCAGTTTCGACAGTAAAATTCAGTTTCGACAGTTAAGTTCAGAGATGAGCGGCTGGTGTATTTTACATCTAGCACTTTGTGGTTATGTATTTTACATCATCTATTGGAGATGCTATTAGAATTCCACTCAGGTTAACGTTGTCTCTCTTGTCCTGCTTCAGCCTCGCCGTCGTACAACTCACCAGAGCTGCTCCAACGACGAAACCCTCCATCACAGTGGAGCAGTACCCCCAGCTCCATCTCCAGATGCCTAAGATCTTCTTCCCCTCCTCCGACAGCCAAATCAGCCGGAGCATCCTCACCGACCAACCCAATCATGCTGAGATCGACATGGCTTCGCCAAAGAGGTTGTACACTTGTTGCATCGCTTTTTTAGTCTACATGTTATATATATTGTCCACTGAGCACACGTAGTAACGTGAAATACAATTAGTTTCTCCTACTATATGACAAGCAGTGAGGTACCAGGCAACTTAGCTATCCGTGATGGACTCTCTTGAACACCATCATTATTTATTTCTGTGCGTTTGAGCTGTGCATTTGTAGATGGGCTGGGAGTTGAGCTAGTAGGGCAGTGGTCTAGGTCCAAAGTAGTAGAAGTAGCACAAAAACATTTTTTGAGTGTAGGCTTTTCCCTGTTCAAGGCTGCCTACTAGAATCGCTAGTGCTTGAAAGGAAAAGTGAAGGAAAAACATAGGAATTGGAAAGTTTCGTATGGTACTACTATTCATGCATTTGGTACAAAGGAATGGAGCAAAGGAAAGAAAACCGTAGGAATTTTAATATCCACTTGTCCTCCTTTTCAAATTCCTATTCATGAAGCACAAGACTAAGAGATAGTAGCATAATAGCAATATAACCGTACATTTTCTTGTGGCTTGACTTAATCTCACCATGCTTCTTTGCATCCTGTGATCTCCCAAGTCTTGCGAACCAAACACCCAGATTGGCAGAAATCCTGTGATTTTAAATTCTCTGTTTTGCATGTGCATTCCTATCGTATTCCTGTGTATTTCCTATCGCTGCATTGTTAGAATCCTCCAATTCAAACAAGCCCTTACAGAATTACTTCTGCTACATATATGTGTCAAAGAAAATCTTGTGTGGTTTGTCCCGCTCCTGCTGCGCTGTGGTCCACCCCAGCTCAGCTGCTCCAACGACGGACGGGTTCACCAAAGCAGGGATCCGTCCTCCAGACTGTCTTTCGCTGCCTCAGATCGTCTTCCCCGCCGCCGGCAGCCATGACAACTGCATTACCATCATCAACTGAGCAGATGACCTTGAGGACTACACGGGTCCGCAAGAGAGGTCGCACTCTTTCGTGTCTGCTTTTGTTATGCATTGCTTAATATGATGACATGCTACTTTATCGTCCTGTTCAGCGATTAGACTCCGGGGCAGGTCCAAACTAATGCTCAAACTTGAGTTTTTAAATGGTTGTGGGGTACATATTAGGGCAGCAATCAATACTATCTCTCTACTTCTGGTTAATCTCGGGTGTCTACTATGAGTTTCATGTTGGGTGGAAATAAACATTAAAGGAGCCATTATCTGAATTTTTTAACTGAAGCTATTATCTGCCTGCTATCATTGGTTTTGGGTCTATCCACAGTTTGCTGCCATCACCCTGAATTTGTGCATGCACTCCTTACATAATCTCACTATGTTTTATTCCTATGCATGTCAGTTATTGTACATAGTGGTACTAAACATGTAGATCAAAAGAGACTAGCCTTGCGTGGCAATAAAATTTCATGCAGACGTCGCTCCATGGTCGGCGCAAAAGCAACCCCCTCTCCCCATTCCAGAATGTAATCAAGAGGAACATAACTGTTCGGAGGGGGATTCAAAGGGAGCAGACCAATCCTATTTACCCCCTGAGGTCTTTTGCTCTAACTTGGCATGCTGATGTTGGTCATATCATGCATATGGTGCCTTGCATTGCTTACTTTATACATAAAATATGCCATCTGCTTAGCTTAGACATGCATTGTGTGAATGCCATCTGTTTAGTTTCTATATCATATATGTGAATCATGCAATGCCATCTTGTTTAGCCAGGCATCATATATGTGAATTTTGCAATGCCATCCTGGTTAGCCAGTCATCTTATATGTGAATTATATCATGCCATCCTTTTTTTATTATGTATTAAATTTGTCAACAATTTTAGTACATTCAATTACTCTTCCTGTGCTTCAGCCATTCGACACGGTCATGGAAAAATCTGGAGTGAAAACAAGGTCTTGAGAGCAGACAATGCTATCTGACGAAGCGCATGTCTTGTTGGTTACGGATAGCTCCTTAGAGGAGGATTCAGAGATAGATGACCAGTCATATTTCCCCCCCGAGGTGAATGCTCTAACTTGGCAGGGTTATATTGCTCATATCATGCATATGGTGTCTTGAATTGGCATGTCATTTGCTTAGTTTAGACATGCTTTGTGTGAATGCCACCTGTTTAGTGTCTAATTACCATATATGTGAATTTTGCAATGCCATCTTGTTGCAAGACATTATATATGTGAATTATGCAATGCTATCTTATTGCAAGGCATTATGTATGTGAATTATGCAATGCCATGCTGTTTAGCCAAGCATCATATATGTGAATTATATCATGCCATCCTTTTTTTGTATTACTCATTCCATTTGTCGATAATGTTTGTATATTCAACTGCTCTTCCTGTGCATCAGCCATTTGAATTGGTGATGGAGAAATCTGGAGTGAAAACAAGGTCTTTAGAGCAGACAATGCTACCTGCTGAAGCAGATATCTTGCTGGTTACAGATAGCTCCTCAGAGGAGGATTCAGAGGCAGATGACTAGTTCTATTTTCCCCCTGAGGTGTATGCTCAAACTTGGCAGGGTTATATTACTCATATCATGCATATGTGGTCTTGCAATGCTTAGTTTTTACATCATATACACAACATTGAATACCATCTCCTTAGTTGACACATCATATATGCGATTGCCCTCTGCTCACTTGCTTAGTATATAAATCATATATTTGAATTATATCATGCCATGATGTTTACATAGATAGCATGTATCTGAATGATGGCATGCCAACCCATTTTCTAAAGACATAATATAGTTATATCATCTCATCCTGTTTACATAGTCATCAAATTTTGAATTATGTCATTCTATCCGTGAATTATATCATGCCATAATGTTTCCATCGACGGCATGTTTGTGAATTATGGCATGCCAACCACTTTAATAGACACATCGTATAGTTATATCATGTCATCCTGTTTACATAGTTATCATATTTTGAAGTATGTCATTCTATCCTGTTTAGTTAGCCATCATATATGTGAAATTGTGTCATGCTATCCTGTTTAATTAGCCATCATATATGTGAAATTACCTCATGCTATCCTGTTTGGTTAGACAACATAAATGTGAATTATTTCATGCCCTGTTTTCTTCCCTACTATCCATTGCACCTGTCTATCTTACAATGTCTGTATATTCAATTACTTTTCTTGTTTATCAGCCATTTGAATTGGAGGGGGTGATGGCCGTATCTATGGGAGTAAAAACACGGTCTTCAGAAAAGATCGTGCTACCCGTCGATGCAGATAGAACCACGGTTGTACTTGCCCAAGAACCAGCCCCACCACACATAACCCAGACTCACGCAGATTGTACCCCTACCCAATTGGACAGAGAACCAGCTACACCCCTTCTAACCCCAACCCCAGCAGATAGTAACTCAGTTCCAGTTGACACAGCACTGTCTCCACCACAGAGCCCCCAAACACGAGCAGTTAGTAAGGCAACTACAGTGCCCAAAGCACGAGGACCACCACTCCGAACCCCAAGTCAACGCTTAAAGCAGAAGAAGAATTGTTCTCAGGTCAGGTTCCGTAGCTATGGTTCATACTCCTTTGCTCTTGCATCACTGTATTTACTCATACCAACTAATTTCAAATTTCAAGGATGCAATTGAAACTCCAATGGCGCAACAGGTATGTTTTAAACCTGTTTCTTTTACGTTTTTGCTATTGTAACTTGCTCTATATTGATTTCAGTTTCAATTGAATAAACAGTTATGTTCTCATGCCATGCACATTACAAGTGTTGTTATTGCTGTGTAGTTTCCCACACTTATATTCTGTCTATGCTACTTTGTCTTAAACATATATGATTTGAACTGTCTCTATCTTGATTTGGCAACATAAACTAGAATGATATAGACCATACAGTGACCATACTACATAGATATATGTTTGTTTCATGCTGTTATCCTGTCCACCTTACTACTGAACTGGTTTACCAAAATGAGCTTCATATACAACATGGTAAACCTGTGATCTGTCTGCTTGTTTCCCTTTTAGAATGCGGACAAAATATTGGAGAAGAGTACCCCGTTATGCAATGGTAAAGGAAGTAATGCAGATAAGGTTCAAGATAGTGAGACATCCCTGTTGGTCTCCAAGAAAGCTGATAAAAACTATATTGAAGACATTGAGACAACCCCAAAGTCCTGTCTTGATGTAGTGTTCAAGTTACTGGCCACTACTGCTAGCACCAACTCTTCGAACTCGCTGCCTGAATCAGTTCGCCTTCTTGAGTCTCAACTTCAAGTTCAAAGACATTGATCAGATGTGCTGCGATAGGAAGCCGAAGGACTGAGGAAGTCCCTGCAGAATTCAAATGCATACTTTCTGGTGCAACAGCAAGCACTGGAGGATTTAAGCGCCAAACAAGAGAAAGCTAATAAGCTTGCTAAGCGTCTTGCCAGCATGGTGGATACCCAGGTATTGTTTCTTGAGCTCTTGTGAAGTGGTTTCAGTGCTGGACTTGTTTTGCTGCAATGTTTATTTGCACTGGTCGCCAACTTTGACAACCAGTGTATGCAATATGCTGCTTTGTTCCCCATATTTGCACTGGTGGCAAACTTTGACGCCCAGTGGATGTAATATGTGTAATAGTCGTGATAGCCTAGCCTAAGTTGCTTTCTTATTTATTTCCTTGTTGTCTTGTTTATTTGTTTGCTTGTAGTCAGTGTAGTTCTTTTTCCGCGGTTTGCTAGTGGCCGCAATAACCTATTTTTTAAAACTAGGCCACAATAACCATGGGCTACTTATTTACTGTAGTGACCAAGGGCCTCCTACGGTCCGTAGAAACAATGGGCCTTCTACGAGCCGTACAAACAATGGGCCTTCTACGGGCCGTAGAATCAGTGGGCCTTCTACGGGCCGTATGATCAATTGGCAAAACATGGGCCAATAACTGACCGCATTATGGGCCGTAAATGGGCTAGAGTTGGAATTGTCCGTTCATGGACCGACCATAATGGGCCGTCGTTAATCGGCCGTATTTGATGACGCTATGAAAACGGCCCAACGGATTAACGGGCCACAAACGGGCCGACTTTAACCACTGGCTGAATTTGGCCCACAAACAGAACAGGCCAGTAATGGACCATAAGTAATCGGATGCTGCAAATCAGCCCAAGAATAAATGGGCCCAATGGAATAATGGGCCGTTAATGGATATAAAGCCATACACTGTTCATTACGGGCCAGTTTCAACATCGGACGTTAATGGGCCAAGAGTTACAAAGGGCCTCATATGGGCCGAAAGATGTCGTGGGCCATACATGGGCTGAAAGTTACAATGGGCTAGAATCATATTGGACAGCCCAGAAGACGCTACTGGGCCTAATTCGGATAGGCCATAATGGGCCGTGAGTTAGCGGGCTGTAAATGGGCTATATGCGAACAGGCCGCTAGCAGGCTTTAAGTGGGCCGGCCATTACCTTTTGACCAGGTCAACCAGGCCGGCCCGTTTGACCTGAATGGGCCACTGTTGGGCCGACCCACGTGTCAACGTATCATAGGCGCATCCTGTCCATTCGCTGGATGACAACTGTCCCAACGCTGGGCCGACACGTGGATCCACGGGCGAATGAGAATTTTACACATGGAAAATCCCCATTGGTCCGGGCTGTTAATGGGTTATCGGATCCAAATAGGAACCCGATAGCTTAACGGCGACCACCAGGTGTCGGTTACCCTTGACGAAAGCACTTCCATGACGCGCCATTTATCGTCATGGAAGTGGACACTTCCGTGATGATAATTTTGGTATTGTCATGGAACACTTCTATGACATCACATGTATGACTATCTTGATTCTGTCATAAAATCGTCATGGATATACATGCATGACAGAAAATATGAACTACTATGACAAACACGTATCATCACGGAAGTGTATTTTTTCTATAGTGTAAGGAGGATGGCGGGTTGTGGCCAAGCCGGCCAGCCCCCGAGCCCCCGGGTTGATCGCATCAACCCGGCGGTGGGGGTTTTAAGGGTGTGTGAAACCCAAGAACTTGATAGGAAAGGGTAGCCCCCGAGTGTCGTTCGGGGGTCCCATTATCTTTTATAGAATTACGAAAGGTAGCGAAACATACATGCATACAGCTAACTGTAAAATGGGCGGAGGAGCTCTGCATTCCAGGGTCGACTTGTCTCCTTGCCGGCGGTATCTCTCTTGTGCTTGTTCGGCTTGCGGGCATCGATGAGGTAGTAGGCATTGCAGTCGCACAGGGCTTTGCTGACGATGAAGGGGCCCTCCCATGGGGAGGCCAACTTGTGCTGGCTGGCTTGCCGCTGGACAAGCTGGAGGACGAGGTCTCCCTCGCGGAACGCAAGGGGCTTGATCTTTTTGCTGTGGTAATGCCTCAGGCCTTGCTGGTAGATGGCGGATCGGCTAAGGGCCAAGAGGCGTGCTTCTTCAAGTAAATCGACGCCGTCTTCGCGGGCCTCTTTGCCTTGAGCTTCTGTGTACATCACGACTCGTGGAGAGTCGAACTCTACGTCGGTCGGGATGACGGCTTCTGCTCCGTAGACGAGGAGAACGGGGTGAACCCGGTCGACCGGTTCGGCAATGTCCGTAGACTCTAGAGGACGGCCGACAGCTCGTCGAGCCAGCTGCTGGGTGAAAGGATGAGGGGCTCGACGAGCCATGGCTTGATGCCGGATAAGATGAGGCCGTTGGCCCGCTCGACCTGGCTGTTGGATTGAGGATGAGCCACGGAGGCCAGGTCAAGCCGGATGACGGAGACGGAGAAGTATTGCGCCAGAGCGCCCTTGGCAAAGTTGGTGCCATTATCGGTGATGATGTTGTGCGGGATGCCGTAGCGTACCGTGATGTCTTTGACGAACCGGACGGCCGTTGGCCCGTCCAGCTTCTTGATCGGTCGCACCTCGATCCACTTGGTGAACTTGTCGACCGCCACCAGCAAATGCGTCATGCCGCCCGGAGAGGTCTTGAAGGGGCCTACCATGTCGAGCCCCCAGACCGCGAAGGGCTAGGTGATCCGGATGGTCTGCAGGGCCGAAGCCGGCTGGTGGCTGCACTTGCTGAGGCATTGGCAACCCTCGCACTTGAGGACGAGTGACTCAGCGTCTTTGAGGGCTGTGGGCCAGTAGAAACCATGCTGAAAAGCCTTGGCCACTAGGGACCTGGAGGCGTCGTGGTGCCCGCACTCACCCTGGTGTATGTCGAGGAGGATCTCTATGCCCTTGTCTTGCTCAACGCAGCGCTGGAACACGCCCGCCGCACTGCGCTTGACGAGCTCGTTGTTGATGATGCTATAGGCGGACACCCGGCATTGCACTTGCCGGGCCTCGGTCTCGTCCATGGGGAGTACCCCGTTCTCCAGGAACGCTAAGATTGGCTGGGCCCAAGACGGAGCCGTTACCACGGTGAAGACGGGCACCAAGACGGGTGCTGGGGCGGCAGCCCCTGAGATGGAGGCGGCAGCCCCCGGGTTGGAGACAGCGGCGGCCGGATTGGCGGCGGCAGCCCCTGGGCCGGGATCAGCAGCCCCCGGGTTGGGTTCGGTGGTCGCCGGGTTGGAGAAGGCAGCCCTCGGGCCGGGATCAGTAGCCCCCAGGACTGGTTTGCGGGCGGCAACCCCCGAGCTTGGAGTGGCAGCCCCTGGGTCCGAGGTGGGGAGGGGCGCTGCAGGGTCGTCCGGGATGGAGATGGACTTAGAATCCAGAGACGGCTTGCGCAAAGTGCTCGAGGCAGATGCCGGACGGTATGGCCTGCCGGGATGAGCCGATCTTGGCTAGCGTATCGGCGGCTTCATTTTCCACGCACGGGACATGGAGGAACTCGCAGCCATCAAAGTTGCCGAAGAGCTGCTGGACCAGGAAACGGTAGCTGGCCATGTTGGCATCCCGGGCGTCCCATTCGCCGGAACACTGCTGCCCCACCAGATCCGAGTCGCCATAGCATAGGATGCACCGGATGCCGAGTTCCTTGGCAAGCAGGAGGCCATGCACAAGGGCTTCATACTCGGCGATGTTGTTGGAGGCGGCAAAGTGGATCTGGAGCGCGTACCGTAGCCGCTCTCCCTTCGGGGAAGACAACAAGATGCCGGCTCCCAAACCGGAGTGCATCTTGGAGCCGTCAAAGTGCATGCGCCAATGCGTTGAATCCGACGGCGGTGGCAGGTACTGGATCTCTGTCCAGTCGACGAGGAAGTCGGCCAGGGCCTGGGACTTGATCGTGGTGCGGGGCTCGTAGAGGATGGTGTGGCTGGCCAGCTCGATGGCCCATTTGGCAACCAGGCCAGAGGCATCCCGGTAGCCCATGGTCTCGCCGATGGGGGCCGTGCTAACCACGGTGATGACGTGTTCTTGGAAATACTGCTTCAACTTCTTGGCGGTGAAGTACATGCCATAGCACATCTTCTGGTAGTGCGGGTAGTTCTGTTGGGAGGCGGAGAGCACCTCGCTCAGGTAGTAAACCGGGTGCTGGACAGACTGGATCTTGCCCTTCCCTGGTCGCTCGACCATGAGCACCGTGCTGACCGATCGCAAGGTGGTGGCAATGTATAGCAACAACGGCTCCTTATCAACCAGCGCGGCCAGGACAGGCGCGGTGGAGAGCATGCGCTTGAGATCCCAGAATGCTTCGTCCGCCTGGTCGTTCCACTCGAACGGCAACGTCTTCTTCATCAGCTGATATAGGGGAAGGCCCTCTCGCCCAGCCGGCTGAGAAACTGGCTGACCGAGGCCAAGCAGCCGGTGAACTTCTGGACATCTTGCAGCCGGGTTGGCTTGCGCATGCGCTCGATGGCCTTGATCTTCTCCGGGTTTGCCTTAATGCCGCGCTCTGAGACGAGGAAACCGAGCAGCTTCTCGGCCGGCACGCCGAAGATGCATTTCTCTGGGTTGAGCTTGATCTGGTACTCATGCAGATTGGCAAAGGTCTACTTCAGGTCATCGAGGTGCGTGAGGTGCTGCTTGGTCTTCACCACGATGTCATCGACGTAGACGTGAATGTTGCGGCCGAGTTGCTTCAGCAGGCATTTCTGCATGCAACGCTGGAAGGTGGCGCCGGCATTCTTCAAGCTGAATGACATGGTGATGTAGCAGTATGCAACGTAGGGCATGATGAAGGACGTTTTCAGGGCGTTGCCTGGGTCTAGCTTGATGTGATGGTAGCCGGAGTAAGCATCCACGAAGGACAGGAGCTCGCAGCCGGCGATGGAGTCGATCACTTGATTTATCCGCGGGAGAGTGAAAGGATCCTTGGGACAGGCCTTGTTCAGGCTGGTATAGTCTATGCACATGCACCAGATGCTGTTCTTCTTCAGGACGAGGACCGGGTTGTCTAGCCACTCGGGGTGGAACACTTCCATGATGAAGCCGGCCACTAGCAGCTTGGCGACCTCTTCACCGATGGTTCTTCTCTTCTCTTTAGAAAAGCGATGTAAGGGTTAACGGACAGGCTTGGCGTCCTTGCGAACATGCAGTTTGTGCTCGGCGTACTTCCTCGGAATTCCCGCCTTGTCCTTTGGGGTCCATGCGAAGATATCCCGATTCTCACAAAGGAAGTCGACGAGCTTGCCTTCCTATTTGCTGTCGAGGCGGGTGCCCACGACGACGTACTTGCTACAGCTGGGGTCTTCCGGGTTCATCTTGATCTTCTTGGTCTCCTTGGATGGTTGGAACGAGGCCTCGCCAGCCGACTCCTTGGCTGAAGCCAGCACAACCGGCGTCTCATTGGCCAGCGCAACAAGCAGGTCGAGCTGGCGCCGCTCCTCGGCTATGACCAGCGATTCGGCCAATCTAGCGCCTGCTTGAGCGCACTCTAGGGATTTTTGGTAGTCACCGACGATGGTGATGAGGCCCTTGGGTCTCGGCAGCTTCATCTTCATGTAGGCGTAGTGGGGGACCACCATGAATTTGGCGAGCGCAGGCCGGCCCAGCAGCGCGTGGTATGCGCTGGACAGGTCCACCACCCCAAACCAGATCGGCTCGCGCCGGAAATGATCGCTCATGCCGAAGAGGACGTCGAGCCGAATCCAGCCGATGGGGGAGCAGGAGAGACCCGGCACGATGCCGTGGAACACCGTCCGGGATGGCTCCAGGTCCTTGGCCTCGAGGCCGAGCTTGGTCATGGTGTCGCGGTAGAGGATGTTGATGCTGCTGCCGCCGTCAATGAGGACTCGCGAAAACTTGTAGGTGCGCCTGACAGCGACTAGGGTAGTGTCGAGGATGAGGGCGTAGCCACCCGGGTTGGGCATGATGGCCGGGTGGTCCTCCCGGGTCCAGCTGATCGGGCACTCTGACCAGTGCATGTATTCCGGCACGGTCGGGACGACGGTGTTCACTTCCTGCCGGAGCAGGCGCTCGCTACGCTTGTCATCACCGTGGCTGGTGAAGACGATGTAGCTCGCGTTCTGGTTGGGGAAGACATCATCGCGCATCGCGCCATTTACCGGAGGAGGCGGAGGCGGCTGCCCCACACCCGAAGCCGGATCCGGAGGCGGCGGGATGTTGCCCCTCATGATGCGCTTGTTGATGGCGCAGTGCCGAAGCGTGTGCATGGACGGCCTTTCGCAGCTGTTCTGCTTGCAGGGAGCGTCGAGCATCTCCTCGAAGCTCATGGCGGGTTGCCATGCCGTCCTGCCGGTTTGCCGACGCTTGCCGGTTGGCTCGGCCGCAGGCGCCTGCTCGGTGCCCGCGACGAGGCGGCTGTCATAGCGGGGGGCCTATTGGTAGGCCTTGCGTCTATTGTTCTGCTGGTTCTGCTGGCGGCTGCTCTCACCAGCCGGCTTGGAGGGGGATGCCGCCGACGCATTGCCGGCTTCGTTCTGCACCACTTGGATCTTCATGGGGGACTCGGCGTTGGCATACTTGTCCGCGATGACCATGAGTGCAGCCATGGTGGTTGGCTCAAAGCGCAGGAGCTTGTGCTTGAGGAAGGTGCCATCCCGGCAGCCGCTCATGAAGTACTGAATGGCCTGGACCTCATGGACACCCTCGCAGCTGTTCCGGAGCTCAGTCCAGCGCGCGAGGTACTCGCGGCCGGTTTCAGCCGGCCCCTGCACGCACATGGCGAGCTGGCTGGGACGGCCGGGATGCTTGTAAGTGCTGGTGAAGTAGCGCACGAAGCCCTGCTCGAAGTCAACCCAGGCATTGATACTGCCGGCTGGCAGACAGTTGAGCCACGTCCGGGCCGAACCCAGGAGCATGAGCGGGGCGTAGCGAACTGCAAGGCGGCGATTGCCGCCCACGATGCCGATGGCGGTGGTGTAGTCGGTGAGCCAGTCCTCCAGCTTGATGGTGCCGTTGTATTTAGGGGTGTCGCGGGGGAGCGTGAACCCTTTGTGGAAGGGCTCATCCCGGATGCATGGCCCGAAACAAGCCGGCCCGGCAGTGTTGTCTTCCTCCAGCTCGCGGGACAGGGCGAGCTGGTCAAGGCGGTGGCGAGCGTCGGCGTCGTCGATTGCGCGCGGACCCAGCCGGCCTGCGACTGGGCCGCGGGTGGCCGGGTTGGCCGAAGCCGGGTTGCCACGCCGGCCGGATGGCGGGGGAGGGTCTTGCTGATGCCGGTCTCCGGAAGCCCGTTCGTCGCCCAAGCCGTCACCGGCTATCGCGGCATGGTTGCACTGAGTTCTCGTCCGGCTGGAGTGGGCCTCGGTCGGGCGCGGGGAAGATGTCGTGTTCCGCTGCTCGGGGTCCTTGGAGCGGCGCAAGCCAGAGGCGGCGGGATGGTCGAGGTGGTTTTGCTGCGCGTTCGCAGCGCTGAGAAGCTCGCTCATGCGTTGCAGGTGCTCCTGCAGCTCCTCTCCCTGTAGCTGCTCCAAGCCGATGGCGGCCGCTTCCGCGGCGCACATGTTTTTGACGGGAGTGTCGTAGACGGGTGGGACCGCCCCCAGCGCGTGGCCGATGGTGGCGCCACTGTTCCGCACTTTGGCAACTTGGCTGGGTTCAGCTGCGGCCGGCGTGAAGCCGTATGCGGCCTCGCGCTCCCGCTGGGCGGACTCCAACCGGCGCTGCATAGCAACGAGCGCCGCAGCCTCGTCCAGCAGACGCTTGCGTTCCTTCTCGAGCCGGGCCCGTGCCTCTGCGGCGTTGGTGGCATTGATGTCGGTGGCGATGGGGATGCTAAGGTTCTGCACCGTGGTGCGTAGTGGGTCGAACCAGCTGGTGTGTGCAGCTGCGGCCTGGGTAGCCTTTCGCGTGGTGCTGGACAAGCCGGAGTCGGAGCCGGTGACGAGCACCTCTACCCTGGTGCAGAGATCCGCCGCCCCGACAGAGATGTAGTCGTTGAGGTGAACGGGCGAGTCGGTCACGTCGAGCACCCCGCTGGGGTACTCATCAGCCGTGGACACATCGGAGATGCGCAGCGCGGCGAAGGAGGCGGTGAGTTGGTCGATGGCGTCGGCCATATGTGCACCAGGTGCGGGGAACGTGCAGCGCGCGATGGGCTCACCGGAGTCGATGAAGGGCCCTATCTGGAACATGTCTCCGGCCGGGACCTCGAGCTGCCCCATGGTGGGCGCCAACTGTCGTGGTGGGCGCACGGCAGATGCCAACGGATGGCTAAAGAGAGGGACAGGCTCGAGGGCACCGGTGGGCTCCAGAGGCAAGGTTGGTATGAGCGACCGAGGGACGCAAGACATACCCAGGTTCGGGGCTCTCCGGAGAGATAACACCCCTAGACCTGCCAAGTGTGGTTTATATGTGGAGGATACAAGCTTGCTCCTAGAGCTATTTCGGGGAGGAAGGAAGACATGCCAAAGCATAGGCTGCTCCTCCTCCTTGCGTGTGTTCTACTGATGATCTGATCACGTGCCCCCCATGCATGGATGCCTCCTGGGGGGTTTTATAGGTCAACCCCCCAGGGTTACAATGGTAAAGTTCCATGGTCATGGGGCCGGCATATCAGCGTCTGGAAGCCGGTACTGGGGCCTGCCGGGTACCAGGGTACGCCGGGTTCTCCGGGCACGGGCTCCGTGCGCCAGGGGACACTGTTCTCCATCTTGTCATGCTTCACGGAGTGGGTGGGCCGGCCCGGCTACAGTGGCGCATCGCCTGGTCACCATCGGCCTGCGTCAGCAGGACAAGGGATGCACTATAGCCATGCCGGCCTTGGTCAGCAGAAAAGGTGGGCCACTGTTTCCACGCTCCTGCTGGTCGGCGGGGTTGGTGGGCCACTGTGGCCACGCTCATCCCTTCATGGGGAATTGTTCCGTCGTACGCCCCGGATGGGACGGGAGCTGACCCGCGGCTGGGTTGAGGGGTGTGTCGTGGTTGCACTTCCTTGCCGAAGAAGTCTTGAGTTGCCGGGACCGGCCGACATGCGCCAGCAGGTCCGGCCGGGTTTTGGGCCTTGGCCGGATCGAAGTACCCGGCCGAGGACAAGCCAGATTGAGCGGCGTTGCTAGCCCTGAAGTTTTTGAAAAGGATTCGGGTTTCGTTGCCTGCCCGGGGCTCATCCCCCCGACTGTTTTGGTATCTTTCAGATTCTTCATAGTGATCAACAGATATAAATCCCAAGTGACTCAGCAAATATAGCTATGCTCCCCGGCAATGGCGCCAGAAAAAGGTCTTGATAACCCACAAGTATAGGGGATCGCAATAGTTTTTGAGGGTAGAGTATTCAACCCAAATTTATTGATTCGACACAAGGGGAGCCAAAAATATTCACGAGTATTTGCAGTAGAGTTGTCAATTCAACCACAACCGAAAGACTTAATATCTGCAGCAAAGTATTTAGTAGCAAAGTAGTATGGAAGTAACGGTAACGGTGGCAAAAGTAACAGTAGCAGTTTTGTAGTGATTGTAACAGCAGTAGCAACGAAAGTAACTTAGCAAAGATCAATATGTGGAAAGCTCGTAGGCATTGGATCGGCAATGATAATTGTGTTGGATAATATTCATCATGTAGCAGTTATAACCTAGGGTGACACAGAACTAGCTCCAATTCAATAATATAATGCAAGTATGTATTCCGTATATAAGCATACGTGCTTATGGAAAAGAACTTGCATGACATCTTTTGTCCTACCCTCCCGTGGCAGCGGGGTCCTAATGGAAACTAAGGGATATTAAGGCCTCCTTCTAATAGAGAACCGGACCAAAGCATTAGCACTGAGTGAATACAAGAACTCTCCAAACTACGGTAATCACCGGAAAGAATCCCAATTATTGTCACCTTGGAGTATGCGGATCATAACTTGTAATAGGTGTCTACAACTTGCAAGATAGGATCAAGAACACAAATATATTCATGAAACATAATAGGTTCAGATCTGAAATCATGGCACTCGGGCCCTAGTGACAAGCATTAAGCATAGCAAAGTCATAGCAACATCAATCTCAGAACATAGTGGATACTATGGATCAAACCCTAACAAAACTAACTCGATTACATGATAAATACTATCTAACCCATCACCGTCCAGCAAGCCTACGATGGAATTACTCACTCCCGGGGGTGAGCATCATGAAATTGGTGATGGAGGAAGGTTGATGATGATGGCGACGAATCCCCCTCTCCGGAGCCCCGAACGGACTCCAGATCAGCCCTCCCGATGAAGAACAGGAGTCGGCGGCGGCTCCATATCGTAAAACGCAATGAATCCTTCTCTCTGATTTTTTTCTCCCCGAATAGGTACTTATTGAGTTGGAATTAGGGTCGAAGGAGGTCCAGGGGGCCCACAAGCCTGCAGGGCGTGCCCCCAGGGCTTGTGGCCTCTAGGTGGCCCCCCTATGGTTACTTCTTGCGCCAGTATTTTTTATATATTCCACAAAAATTCTCCGTAAATTTTCAGGTCAATCCGAGAACTTTGATTTCTGCACAAAAATAACACCATGGCAATGCTGCTGAAAACAGCGTTAGTCCGGGTTAGTTCCATTCAAATCATGCAAATTAGAGTCCAAAACAAGGGCAAAAGAGTTTCAAAAAGTAGATACGATGGAGACGTATCAGTGTACCTGGTGCCGACTATAAGAATAATTGGCCTGCTGAGCAATCACCATCTGCAAAAATCCAATGGCGTTCTGGGTTTCGACCGCGACCGGCGATTCACCAGTAATATGAAGCGCAGTAAGTCGGGTTGCTGCTGCTACCATATTATCCACCGGGTTGGAGAAGTGACCCGGCGGTGCTAAAAGACGTTGCGGTGGTGTCTAGATAAGGGGAGGGTCTGGGACCGGCTCATCCCTCCGGGCCGCCTTTGGCTGGTGAGGTTGAGCTATCACCCTATTACCAAGCACATCAGGGGTTAACTGGGGTATAACCGGTGCTCCCGGAGTACTCGAGCCTGCCCCTGGCGTGTTGACCAATCATGCAGGCTCATAACTCAGAGGCAAACAACTCTGGTATCTCCTCTAGTATACCGCATTGGAGGCGTTCTGATCAAGGTTTAAGCGCCAAGCCTCTGTCTTCAAGTGTTCTCCCTTTGCATTAACTTGAACATGCAACGCGGCTATCCGGGTGTTTTCAGCGTTGATATCCTCCTGGGCCTTGGTCATCTAATCCCGAAGCTTCGCGATTTATGCATTGCGTTCCGCTTGGTTTTCTGCAATGACCTCAGTCCCCAGCATGATTGTCAGGGTGGTAACCAGCTCAGACAGTGTCGTGGGAACGAATCCGACAGTACGAAGGGGGTAGGGTAAAGGAGCATGATCTTTCGAGATGCAAATGGGTGACACGGTGGTTTTATCGAGTTCGGGCCTCTCATGGTGGAGATAACAACCCTACGTCTCGTGCTCCGAAGAGGCTTTGCTTTATCTGAGTATGTATCCGGAGATTACAATGTATGTGTGGGAGAGAGAAGAATGGATCTTCATGCCTGGACAAGTCCTGAGACTAATGGCGAGAGAGAGAGCTAGGAGGAGAAGAATCCGCCCCCTGTCTAGTGGTGGGGGGTGGCGTATATAGAGTGCGCCACCCCTTCACCTCCTATGTTACAAAGAAGGGCATAAATGCCATAATGTCAGCCCACTACGAAACCTCCACTATGAGAATGATGCACCGACTGCCTCTTCGACTGTTTGGTCTTCGCATATCTGAGTGGAATCAGGTACTCCGAGTGGAATGAGTTTGTCGAGTGGATGTAGGATCTTCCGAGTGAGCTGATTGTCGAGTGGCTCATATGCTATGGTTACTTCAGTCGGAATCTTCCTTGTAATCTTGTAATCTTGCATGTGGTGTCTTCAGGTGGGGTGTGTAGGCCATGCTTAGGACCCTACCCCTAATACATATCCACATCATTAGCCCCCGAATGGATCAGGGTTCGAGTGGGAAAGGGACAGTGTAGGTTCTGCCAAACTCAATGTTCTGAATGAGCTTTGAGATTTTGCTGATGCTTGTGATGACTGGGCCTTCTAGCATTCACCTTGATCTATTCAGCTTATCAGTCCTTCTGAGTGAATTTGGATGTAGGTCCTGCATCGAGTAACCGATTACTCAGAATTTCTTCACGTCTGGAACGTGTCTCTTTTTTTTTGCTGTTTGGCCGTCACTCGAACCGGGCGGACCGTTCCGAGTGGATACCATTCCAGTGGGGGCACACTGAGTGCACCCACTGGTTGTAGTCCCCGAGACTGTGCCTGTCTTTTTTGTTGTTGTTTGGCCGTCACTCGGACCGGGCGGACCGTTCCGAGTGGATACCATTCCAGTGAGGGCACGTTGAGTGCACCCACTGGGTGTAGACCCCGAGACCGCCGTCGACTGCGGGCAGTCGGCGAGGGTCTTAGAGCCTGTCTTCTTTGTTGTTGTTTGGCCGTCACTCGGACTGGGCGGACCGTTCCGAGTGGATACCATTCCAGTGGGGGCACGCTGAGTGCACCCACTAGGTGTAGTCTCCGAGACCGCCGTCGACTGCGGGCAGTCGGCGGGGGTCTTAGCGCCTGTCTTCTGGTCTGGAACTGATTTAAATAGGTGAACCCTCGTGCGCTCGGCATGGTAAATGACTTCAGCCTAGAAATGTGGCAGGTCTTCATGCATTCGGAATGGGTCATCATGCACTTGGCATGGTAAATAAGTTTAGTCTGGAGCTGAATCAGTCGGACTGATCTTCATGCACTTGGCATGGTAAGAAAATTCATCCTGGAACTGGGTCAAGCGGGTGAATCTTCGTGCACTCAGCACGATAAATAACTTAAGTCTTGAAACTGGCGACTGGAGAGAAAAGTTGGACATTGCAAGGAGTACTCTTTCCAGTAGTACTTCTTACATTGGCCGTTAGCTTCTTGTTTCACCCTTTTGCATGAAAGGGGTATTTGTCCGAGTGGACGTGCTTCCCGACTGATCGGGGGATGTTGACTGCAAGGAAAAACTTGGTGGCACTTGTATGTCTCCCGGAGGAGATAGACTAGTGGTCCGACGTGGACGTGCCATGAAACTCGAGTGTCGAGGCTAGTGTGTGGGATAACTCTCCGGAGAGAGGCCACTCATTATCCCGGGGGAACACCAGCACATGCCATCTCTGTGTCCAAGTTTGTGAAACTGACGCCTTGGAGCCTAGAATAAGGGCCAAGTGAATCCGTAGGGGAGCATCGTTTTCACCCTTTTGCAGTCCTGAAGATGACTCCAGGTAATGATTTGGGCGATCATCCGAGTGGATGGTGCAACCCTTATAGAACTTCAGCGGACCGAGCATGTATGGTCAGAAAAATATTCGCGATGTGATCAACAGGTTGATCAAATGGGCGTAACCCCTGAAGGCGGCATGGCCCATGGCTGTGTGTAGCCCCCGAGTGATGCTCGAAAGAGGTAAGCTTGCTACAGAGTGTGATACGAGGCTTGATCATATGAGTAACTTAGTCGTTCCCGAGTTGGGGATGTAGTGGTGAAGACGTGTCCAACCGATGGTGATGCGCGGGGGTGGATGAATGGTAAGGACATGCCCAACCGAGTGGCGACGCGTGGAGCGGCCGAAGGGCGAGGATGTGTACAACCGAGTGACGACGCGCGGGGCGGCCGAGCGGTGAAGACGTGCACAACCGAGTGGCGACGCGCGGGGCGGCCGAGTGCTGAAGACGTGCACAACCGAGTGGCAACGCGCGGGGCGGCCGAGCGGTGAAGACGTGTACAACCGAGTGGCGACGCGCGGGGCGGCCGAGCGGTGAAGACGTGCACAACCGAGTGGCGACGCGCGGGGCGGCCGAGCGCTGAAGACATGTGCGAGGTGGCCGAGTGAAGGACTACGTGCACAACCGAGTGGCGACGCGCAGGGTGGCCGAGTGAAGACGTGCACAACCAAGTGGCGACGCGTGGGGCGGCCGAGTGGCGACGCGCGGGGTGGCCGAGTGAAGAATGGTCCTCGGAGGAGTCAGCCATATGCTTTCGAAGCCGATGTAGCGACGAGGTCGGTGTAGTGTGGTCGATGTAGCAACGCAACAAGATTGGCGTGACAACTGAGTCTGAGTAGGAATGAAGATGGCGTGCAAAGTGTCTGAGTGATTATGTAACTTGTCAAAGTGGCGGATCGAATGCACTTGTTGAAGTGAAGGATCTGACTGGTGATGAAGTATTCGACCACTCAAGATAGTGTCATTCCGAATGAGCTGAAGCCCCCAAGTGCGGCGTAGCCCCCGAGCGTACTACAGGCTTCGACAACGGACATGTCGAAATACAAGAAATGTAGTTTTGAATGGATAATTTGTGATTCATCGAGTCAGACTCGGGTAATGGTGAGGAGGAACTTCCGAGTGATGCTCGAAAGAAGCAAACTCGCAAAGGAGTGAAGTGTGCAGTTCTAATTACAAAAGTGACTTATCTGTCTCATGCCTGACGAGGTCTATATCATTGATACGATGAAGAGGATCCCACAGAGGGGTCGGCCGGATGTGTTTGAAGTCAACAGAGCGACAAGGTCGGTGTTGTGGTGCGCTAAGACCGATATGGTGACCGAGTCTGAGTAGCGATGAAGTGGCGCATAGGGCCGTCGAGTGGTCGAGCAAATTCTGTAAGAAAAATGGCACAAGCCAATGTAACAATTTCTCGAGGAAATTTGATGTGTGCTGAAATAATTTGTGTGAATAACACCCATAGACACCCGCTGGGAGTGCAAGGGGCATGCTGGTTAACCAGTAAGAGTCCGGAAGAGCAAAGGACCCGTTCGAACTTGTCGAAGTGAAGCATCCGACTGAACTCGTTGGAATACTGGCTCAAATAAAATGGAAGTGTCGTGTTTCGACTGAGTTGCAACCCCGGAGGACCGATGCAAACTCAAAATGAAGAACACATGGTGTTTGTGAATGATGTATGCGAAAAAATGGAAGTTGGACTCGGGAGTCACATAACCAGTACTAAGCAAGTATGTGAAAATAAGCAGCCGAGCGTAGAGGTACACTCGGTGGCGTGGTCTCCAAGTGAACGTGATGTGTGAATAACATGATACTCGAGAACTCGGAAATATCAGAATGTAGTGCATGTAGAATGACTTAGCTGTCTGAAGGCGCGCGAGCCGGCCGAGTGGTGATGAGGTGACCAACCGAGGGGCGATGCGCGGAGCGGCCCAGTGGTGATGAGGTGACCAACCAAGAGGTGACACACGGGGCGGCCGAGTGGTGACGAGCTGACCAACAAAGAGGCGACGCGTGGAGCGGCCGTGTGGTGATGAGGTGACCAACCGAGAGGCGACGCGCGGGGCGGCCGAGTGGTGATGAGGTGACCAACCGAGCGGCGACGCGCGGCGCGGCCAAGTGGTGATGAGGTGACCAACCGAGAGGCGACGCGCGGAGCGGCCGAGTGGTGATGAGGTGACCAACCAAGAGGCAACGCGCGGAGCGGCCGTGTGGTGATGAGGTGACCAACCGAGAGGCGACGCGCGGGGCGGCCGAGTGGTGATGAGGTGACCAACCAACCGCGGGGCGCCGAGGGAAGTAGACGCGTCCCGCGGATGGCGACGAACGGGCCGTCCGAGTGAACTAGACTCGTCCGCGGAGTGGCGAGGCACGAAGCGCCGAGTGTGATGAGGTGACCACCAAGAGGCCGACGCGCGGAGCGGCCGAGTGGTGATGAGGTGACCAACCGAGGGCGACGCCGGAGCGGCCGAGTGGTGATGAGGTGACCAACCGCGGAGCGGGCCGAGTGTGATGAGGTGACCAACCGATTGGCGACGCGCGGGGCGGCCGAGTGGTATGAGGTGACCAACCAAGTGCGACGCGCGCGGGGCCGATGTGTTGAGGTGACCAACCAAGAGCGACGCGCGGCGGCCGAGTGGTGATGAGGTGACCACCGAGAGCGACGCGCCGAGCCCGAGTGTGATAGGGTGACCAACCAAGAGGCGACGCGCGGAGCGGCCGAGTGGTGATGAGGACCAACGAGAGGCGACGCCCGAGCGCCGAGTGGTGATGAGGTGACCAACCAGTGACACGCCGGAGCGGCCGAGTGGTGATGAGGTGACCAACGAGTGGCGACGCGGGGCGGCGCCGAGTGGTTATGAGGTGACCACCAGAGGCGACGGCCGGAGCGCCGAGTGGTGATGAGGTGACCAACCGAGATGCGACGCGCGGAGCGGCGAGTGGTGATGAGGTGACCAACCGAGTGGCGACGCGCGGGCGGCCGAGTGGTTATGAGGTGACCAACCGAGGTGCGACGCGCGGGGCGGCCGAGTGTTGATGAGGTGACAAACGAGGGCGACGCGCGGGGCGGCCGAGTGGTGAGTGAGGTGACCAACCGATGGCGACGCGCGGGGCGGCCGAGTGGTATGAGGTGACCAACCGATTGGCGACGCGCGGGCGGCCGAGTGGTATGAGGTGACCAACCAAGAGGCGACGCGCGGAGCGCGTGTGGTGATGAGTGACCAACCGAGTGCGACGCGGGGGCGGCCGAGTGAAGTAGACGCCCCGCGGAATGGCGACGACGGGCGTCCGGTGAAGTGAACGCGTCCGCGGAGTGGCGAGCGCGGAGCGGCCGAGTGGTGATGAGGTGACCAACCAAGAGGCGACGCCGGAGCGGCCGAGTGGTGATGAGGTGACCAACCGAGAGGCGACGCGCGGAGGGCCGAGTGGTGATGAGGTGACCACCACCGGAGCGGGCCGAGTCTTGATGAGGTGACCAACCGATTGGCGACGCGCGGGGCGCGCCGAGTGGTTATGAGTGACCACCATGAGGCGACGCCGGAGCACCGTGTTGTGATGAGGTGACCAACCGAGTTGCGACGCCGGGGCGGCCGAGTGAAGTAACGCTCCCGCGATGATGGCGACGAACGGCCGTCCGAGTGAACTAGAACGCGTCCGCGGAGTGGCGAGGCACGACGGCCGAGTGGTGATGAGGTGACCAACCAAGAGGCGCCCGCGAGCGGCCGAGTGTTGATGATTGACCAACCGAGAGGCGACGCGCGGAGCGGCCGAGTGGTGATGAGGTGACCAACCGCGCGGAGCGGCGAGTGGTGATGAGTGGACCAACCGATTGGCGACGCGCGGGGCGGCCGAGTGGTTATGAGGTGACCAACCAGTGGCGGCGAGCGGCCGATGGTGATGAGGTGACCACCAAGAGGCGACGCGCGGAGCGGCCGAGTGGTGATGAGGTGACCAACCGGAGGCGACGCGCGGAGCGCCGAGTGGTGATGAGGTGACCAACCAAGTGGCGACGCGCGGAGCGGCCGGTGGTGATGAGGTGACCAACCGGTGGCGACGCGCGGGCGGCCGAGTGGTTATGTGCCGAGTGGTGATGAGGTGACCAACCGATGGGCGACGCGCGGGGTGGCCGAGTGGTTATGAGGTGACCAACCGAGGGGCGACGCGCGGAGCGGCCGAGTGGTGATGAGGTGACCAACCAAGAGGCAACGCGCGGAGCGGCCGTGTGGTGATGAGGTGACCAACCGAGAGGAGACGCGCGGGGCGGCCAAGTGGTGATGAGGTGACCAACCAAGCGGCGACGCGCGGAGCGGCCGAGTGGTGATGAGGTGACAAACCAAGAGGCAACGCGCGGAGCGGCCGAGTGGTTATGAGGTGACCAAAAAAGAGGCGACGCGCGGAGCAGCCGTGTGGTGATGAGGTGACCAACCGAGTTGCGACGCGCGGGGCGGCCGAGTGAAGTAGATGCGTCCCGCGGAATGGCGACAAACGGGCCGTCCGAGTGAACTAGACGCGTCCGGCGGAGTGGCGAGGCGCGGAGCGGCCGAGTGGTGATGAGGTGACCAACCAAGAGGCGACGCGCGGAGCGGCCGAGTGGTGATGAGGTGACCAACCGAGAGGCGACGCGCGGAGTGGCCGAGTGGTGATGAGGTGACCAACGCGCGGAGCGGCCGAGTCTTGATGAGGAACCAACCGATTGGCGACGCGCGGGGCGGCCGAGTGGTTATGAGGTGACCAACCATGAGGCGACGCGCGGAGCAGCCGTGTGGTGATGAGGTGACCAACCGAGTTGCGACGCGCGGGGCGGCCGGTGAAGTAACCGCGTCCCTCTGACTGCGACGAACGTGGCCGTTCCGAGTGACACTAGAACGTCCGCGGAGTGGCGAGCACGCACGCGGCCGAGTGGTGAGAGGTGACCAACCAAGAGCGACGCGCGGAGCGGCCAGTGGTGATGAGGTGACCAACGAGAGGCGACGCGCGCGGAGCGGCCGAGTGGTGATGAGGTGACCAACGCTCGGAGCGGCCGATGTGGTGATGAGGTGCCAACCGATTGGCGACGCGCGGGGCGGCCGAGTGGTTTGAGGTGACCAACCTGTGGCGACGCGCGAGCGGCGAGGTGTGTGATGTGACCAACCAGAGGCGACGCGCGGCGCGGCCCGATGGTGATGAGGTGACCAACCGAGAGGCGACGCGCCGAGCGGCCGAGTGGTGATGAGGTGACCAACCAAGAGGCGACGCGCGGAGCGGCCGAGTGGTGATGAGGTGACCAACTAAGAGGCGACGCACGGAGCTGCCGAGTGGTGATGAGGTGACCAACCAAGTGACGACGCGCGGAGCGGCCGAGTGGTGATGAGGTGACCAACCGATTGGCGACGCGTGGAGCGGCCGAGTGGTTATGAGGTGACCAACCAAGAGGCGACGCGCGGAGCAGCCGTGTGGTGATGAGGTGACCAACCGAGATGCGACGCGCGGAGCGGTCGAGTGGTGATGAGGTGACCAACCGAGTGGCGACGCGCGGGGCGGCCGAGTGGTTATGAGGTGACCAACCGAGTGGCGACGCGCGGGGCGGCCGAGTGGTGATGAGGTGACAACCCGAGTGGCGACGCGCGGGGCGGCCGAGTGGTTATGAGGTGACCAACCGATTGGCGACGCGCGGGGCGGCCGAGTTGTTATGAGGTGACCAACCAAGAGGCGACGCGCGGAGCAGCTGTGTGGTGATGAGGTGACCAACCGAGTTGCGACGCGTGGGGCGGCCGAGTGAAGTAGACGCGTCCCGCGGAATGGCGACGAACGGGCCGTCCGAGTGAAGTAGACGCGTCCGGCGGAGTGGCGAGGCGCGGAGCGGCCGAGTGGTGATGAGGTGACCAACCAAGAGGCGACGCGCGGAGCGGCCGAGTGGTGATGAGGTGACCAACCGAGAGGCGACGCGCGGAGTGGCCGAGTGGTGATGAGGTGACCAACACGCGGAGCGGCCGAGTCTTGATGAGGTGACCAACCGATTGGCGACGCGCGGGGCGGCCGAGTGGTTATGAGGTGACCAACCATGAGGCGACGCGCGGAGCAGCCGTGTGGTGATGAGGTGACCAACCGAGTTGCGACGCGCGGGGCGGCCGAGTGAAGTAGACGCGTCCCGCGGAATGGCGACGAACGGGCCGTCCGAGTGAACTAGACGCGTCCGGCGGAGTGGCGAGGCACGAAGCGGCCGAGTGGTGATGAGGTGACCAACCAAGAGGCGACCCGCGGAGCGGCCGAGTGGTGATGAGTTGACCAACCGAGAGGCGACGCGCGGAGCGGCCGAGTGGTGATGAGGTGACCAACGCGCGGAGCGGTCGAGTGGTGATGAGGTGACCAACCGATTGGCGACGCGCGGGGCGGCCGAGTGGTTATGAGGTGACCAACCTAGTGGCGATGCGCGGAGCGGCCGACTGGTGATGAGGTGACCAACCAAGAGGCGACGCGCGGAGCGGCCGAGTGGTGATGAGGTGACCAACCGAGAGGCGACGCGCGGAGCGACCGAGTGGTGATGAGGTGACCAACCAAGTGGCGACGCGCGGAGCGGCCGAGTGGTGATGAGGTGACCAACCGATTGGCGACGCGCGGGGCGGCCGAGTGGTTATGAGGTGACCAACCGAGTGGCGACGCGCGGAGCGGCCGACTGGTGATGAGGTGACCAACCAAGAGGCGACGCGCGCAGCAGCCGAGTGGTGACGAGGTGACCAACCGAGAGGCGACGCGCGGAGCGGCCGAGTGGTGATGAGGTGACCAACCAAGAGGAGACGCGCCGAGCGGCCAAGTGGTGATGAGGTGACCAACCGAGAGGCGACGCGCGGAGCTGCCGAGTGGTGATGAGGTGACCAACCGATTGGCGACGCGCGGGGCGGCCGAGTGGTTATGAGGTGACCAACCAAGAGGCGACGCGCGGAGCGGCCGTGTGGTGATGAGGTGACCAACCGAGAGGCGACGCGCGGAGCGGCCGAGTGGTGATGAGGTGACCAACCGAGTGCCGACGCGCGGGGCGGCCGAGTGGTTATGAGGTGACCAACCGATTGGCGACGCGCGGGGCGGCCGAGTGGTTATGAGGTGACCAACCGATTGGCGACGCGCGGGGCGGCCGAGTGGTTATGAGGTGACCAAAAAAGAGGCGACGCGCGGAGCAGCCGTGTGGTGATGAGGTGACCAACCGAGTTGCGACGCGCGGGGCGGCCGAGTGAAGTAGACGCGTCCCGCGGAATGGCGACGAACGGGCCGTCAGAGTGAACTAGACGCGTCCGGCGGAGTGGCGAGGCGCGGAGCGGCCGAGTGGTGATGAGGTGACCAACCAAGAGGCGACGCGCGGAGCGGCCGAGTGGGTGATGAGGTGACCAACCGAAGGCGACGCGCGGAGTGGCCGAGTGGTGTGAGGTGACCACCACTCGGAGCGGCCGAGTCTTGATGAGGTGACCAACCGATTGGCGACGCGCGGGGCCCGAGTGTTTTTGAGGTGACCAACCATGTGCGACGCGCGAGCAGCCGTGTGGTGATGAGTGGACCAACCGAGTTGCGAGGCGCGGGGCGGCCGAGTGAAGTAGACGCGTCCCGCGGAATGGCGACGAACGGGCCGTCCGAGTGAACTAGACGCGTCCGGCGGAGTGGCGAGGCACGAAGCGGCCGAGTGGTGATGAGGTGACCAACCAAGAGGCGACCCGCGGAGTGGCCGAGTGGTGATGAGGTGACCAACCGAGAGGCGACGCGCGGAGCGGCCGAGTGGTGATGAGGTGACCAACGCGCGGAGCGGCCGAGTGGAGATGAGGTGACCAACCGATTGGCGACGCGCGGGGCGGCCGAGTGGTTATGAGGTGACCAACCGAGTGGCGACGCGCGGAGCGGCCGACTGGTGATGAGGTGACCAACCAAGAGGCGACGCGCGGAGCGGCCGAGTGGTGATGAGGTGACCAACCGAGAGGCGACGCGCGGAGCGGCCGACTGGTGATGAGGTGACCAACCAAGAGGCGACGCGCGGAGCGGCCGAGTGGTGATGAGGTGACCAACCGAGAGGCGACGCACGGAGCGGCCGAGTGGTGATGAGGTGACCAACGAAGTGACGACGCGCGGAGCGGCCGAGTGGTGATGAGGTGACCAACCGATTGGCGACGCGCGGGGCGGCCGAGTGGTTATGAGGTGACCAACCAAGAGGCGACGCGCGGAGCGGCCGTGTGGTGATGAGGTGACCAACCAAGATGCGACGCGCGGAGCGGTCGAGTGGTGATGAGGTGACCAACCGAGTGGCGACGCGCGGAGTGGCCGAGTGGTGATGAGGTGACCAACACGCGGAGTGGCCGAGTCTTGATGAGGTGACCAACCGATTGGCGACGCGCGGGGCGGCCGAGTGGTTCTGAGGTGACCAACCATGAGGCGACGCCGGAGCAGCCGTTGGTGATGAGGTGACCAACCGATTGCGAGCGCGGGGCGGCCGAGTGAAGTAGAGAGCGCATCCCGCGAATGGCGACGAACGGGCCGTCCGAGTGAATGACTCCGTCCGGCGGAGTGGCGAGCACGAAGCGCCGAGTGGTGATGAGTGTGACCAACCAAGAGGCGACCGCGGAGGCCGAGTGGTGATGAGGTGACCAACCGAGAGGCGACGACGGCGGCGGCCGAGTGGTGATGAGGTGACCAACGCGCGGGAGCGCCCGAGTGGTTAGGTGACCAACCGATTGGCGACGCGCGGGCGGCCGAGTGGTTATAGGTGACCAACCGAGGGCGACGCGCGAGCGGCGATGGTGATGAGGTGACCAACCAGAGGCGACGCGCGGAGCGGCCGAGTGGTGATGAGGTGACCAACCGAGAGGCGACCGCGAGCGGCCGATGGTGATGAGGTGACCAACCAAAGGCGACGCGCGGAGCGGCCGAGTGGTGATGAGGTGACCAACCGAGACGACGCCGGAGCGGCCGAGTGGTGATGAGGTGACCAACGAAGTGCGACGCGCGGAGCGGCCGATTGGTGATAGGTGACCAACCGATTGGCGACGCGGGGGCGGCCGAGTGGTATGAGGTGACCAACCCAGAGGCGACGCGCGGAGCGGCCGTGGGGTGATGAGGTGACCAACCAAGATGGACCGGGAGCGGCGAGTGGTGATGAGGTGACAACCGAGTGGCGACCGCGGGGCGGCCGAGTGGTTAGAGGTGACCAACCGATTGGCAACGCGGGGCGGCCGAGTGGTGATGAGGTACCAACCATGGCGACGCGCGGGGCGGCCGAGTGGTGATGAGGTGACCAACCGATTGGCGACGCGCGGGGCGCCGAGTGGTTATGAGGTGACCAACCGATTGGCGACGCGCGGGCGGCCGAGTGTTTATGAGGTGACCAACAAGAGGCGACGCGCGAGCAGCCGTGGTGATGAGGTGACCACCGAGTTGCGACGCGCGGGGCGGCGGAGTGAAGTAGACGCGTCCCGCGAATGGCGACGAACGTCCGTCCGAGTGAAGTAGACGGTCCGGCGGAGTGGCGAGGCGCGACGGCCGAGTGGTGATGAGGTGACCAACCAAGAGGCGACGCGCGAGCGGCCGAGTGGTGATGAGGTGACCAACCGAGAGGCGACGCGCGAGCGGCCGAGTGTGGATGAGGTGACCAACCAGTGGCGACGCCGGAGCGGCCGAGTGGTGATGAGGTGACCAACCATGCGACGCGGGGAGCGGCCGAGTGGTATGAGGTACCAACCAAGAGCACGCGCGGAGCGCCGGTGGTGATGAGGTGACCACCCGAGATGCGACGACGCGGGCGGCCGAGTGGTGATGAGGTGACCAACCGAGTGGCGACGCGCGGGCGGCCGAGTGGTTATGAGGTGACCAACCAGTGGCGACGCCGGGGCGCCGAGTGGTGATGAGGTGACACAACCGAGTGGCGACGCGCGGGGCCCGAGTGGTGATGAGTGACCACCGAGGGGCGACGCGCGGAGCGGCCGAGTGGTGATGAGGTGACCAACGAGGGGCGACGCGCGGACGGCCGAGTGGTATGAGTGACCACCAAGAGAGCGCGAGCGGCCGTGTGGTGATGAGTGACCAACCGAGAGGACGCGCGGGGCGGCCAGTGGTGATGAGGTGACCAACCAGCGGCGACCGCGAGCGGCCGATGGTGATGAGGTGACACCAAGAGGCAACGCGCGAGCGGCCGAGTGTTATGAGGTGACCAAAAAGAGGCGACCGCGGAGCAGCCTGTGGTGATGATGAGGTGACCAACCGAGTTGCGACGCGCGGGGCGGCCGAGTGAAGTAGATGCGTCCCGCGGAATGGCGACAAACGGGCCGTCCAGTGAGTATACGCTCCGCGGAGTGGCGAGCGCGGAGCGGCCTGTGGTGATGAGGTGACCAACCAAGAGGCGACGCGCGGAGCGGCCGAGTGGTGATGAGGTGACCAACCGAGAGGCGACGCGCGGGGAGAGTGGGATGGTGGATAAGGGGGCAGAGGTGGGGAGGATGAGTGAGAATGGACGCGATGTGACACGCGCGGAGCGGCCGTCTTGTATGAGGGACCAACCGATTGGCGACGGCGGGGCGGCCGAGTGGTTATGGGTGACCAACCAGAGGCGACGCGCGGAGCGCCCGTGTGGTGATGAGTGGACCAACCGAGTTGCGACGCGCGGGGCGGCCGAGTGAAAGTAACCGTCCCGCGGAATGGCGACGAACGGGCCGTCCGTGACTAGAGCGCGTCCGGCGAGTGGCGAGCCGAAGCGGCCGAGTGGTGATGAGGTGACCAACCAAGAGGCGACGCGCGGAGCGGCCGAGTGGTGATGAGGTGACCAACCGAGAGGCGACGCCGGAGCGGCCGGTGTGATGAGGTGACCAACGCCGGAGCGGCCGAGTGGTGATGAGTGACCAACCGATTGGCGACGCCGGGGCGGCCGAGTGGTTATGAGGACCAACCTATGGCGACGCGCGGAGCGCCGACTGGGTGTGAGGTGACCAACCAGAGGCGACGCGCGGCGCGCGGCCAGTGGTATGAGGTGACCAACCGAGAGGCGACGCGCGAGCGCCGAGTGGTGATGAGGTGACCAACCAAGAGGCGACGCGCGGAGCGGCCGAGTGGTGATGAGGTGACCAACGAGGGGCGACGCGCGGAGCGCCGAGTGGTGATGAGGTGACCAACCAATGACGACGCGCGAGCGGGCCGATTGGTGATGAGGTGACCAACCGATTGGCGACGCGCGGAGCGGCCGAGTGGTTATGAGGTACCAACCAGAGGCGACGCGCGGAGCGCCGTGTGGTGATGAGGTACCAACCGAGAGCGCGCGCGAGCGGTCGGTGGTGATGAGGTGACCAACCGATGGCGACGCGCGGGGCGGCCGAGTGTTATGAGGTGACCAACCGAGTGGCGACGCGCGGGGCGGCGAGTGTTGATGAGGTGACAAACCGAGTGGCGACGCGCGGGCGGCCGAGTGGTGATGAGTGTGACCAACCGATTGGCGACGCGCGGCGGCCGATGGTTATGAGGTGACCAACCGATTGGCGACGGCGCGGGGCGGCCGAGTTGTTATGAGGTGACCAACCAAGAGGCGACGCGCGGACAGCTGTGTGGTGATGAGGTGACCAACCGATTGCGACGCGGGCGGCGCGAGTGAGTAGACGCGTCCCCGCGATGGCGACGAACGGGCCGTCGAGTGAAGTAGACGCGTCCGGCGGAGTGGCGAGGCGCGGAGCGGCCGAGTGGTGATGAGGTGACCAACCAAGAGGCGACGCGCGGAGCGGCCGAGTGGTTAGAGGTGACCAACCGAGAGGCGACGCGCGGAGCGGCTAGTGGTGATGAGGTGACCAACCAAGTGGCGACGCGCGGAGCGGCCGAGTGGTGATGAGGTGACCAACCGAGGGGCGACGCGCGGGGCGGCCGAGTGGTTATGAGGTGACCAACCGAGGGGCGACGCGCGGAGCGGCCGAGTGGTGATGAGGTGACGAACCAAGAGGCAACGCGCGGAGCGGCCGTGTGGAGGTGAGGTGACCAACCGAGAGGAGACGCACGGGGCGGCCGAGTGGTGATGAGGTGACCAACCAAGGCGACGCGCGGACGGCCGAGTGGTGATGAGGTGACCAACCAAGAGGCCGCGCGCGAGCGGCCGTGTGGTGATGAGGTGACCAACCGAGAGGCGACGCGCGGGGCGGCCGGTGGTGATGAGGTGACCAACCGAGAGGCGACGCGCGAGCGCCGAGTGGTGATGAGGTGACCAACCGATTGGCGACGCGCGGGGCGGCCGAGTGGTTAGAGGTGACCAACGAGTGGGCGACGCGCGGAGCGGCCAAGTGGTGATGAGGGTGACCAACCAGAGCGACGCGCAGAGCGGCCGAGTGGTGATGAGGTACCAACCAGAGGCGACGCGCGGAGCGAGCCGAGTGGTATGAGGACCAACCAAGTGGCGACGCGCGGAGCGGCCGAGTGGTGATGAGGTGACCAACCGATTGGCAACGCGCAGGGACGGCCGAGTGGTTATGAGGTGACCAACCGAGTGGCGACGCGCAGCGGCCGAGTGGTGATGAGGTGACCACCAAAGGCGACGCGCGGAGCGCCGAGTGGTGATGAGGTGACCAACCGAGAGGCGACGCGCGGAGCGGCCGAGTGGTGATGAGGTGACCAACCAAGAGGCGACGCGCGAGCGGCCGAGTGGTGATGAGGTGACCAACCGAAGAGGCGAGCGCGGAGCTGCCGTGTGGTGTATGAGGTGACCAACCGAGAGTGACGCGGGGGGCGGCCGAGTGGTGATGAGGTGACCAACGAAGCGGCGACGCGCGGCGGCGGCCGTGTGGTGATGAGGTACCAACCAAGAGGCACGCGCGGAGCGGCCGTGGTGTGATGAGTGTACCAACAGAGGCGACGCGCGGGCGGCCGTGGTGATGAGGTCCAACCAAGCGGCGACGCCGAGGAGCGGTCGAGTGGTGATAGGTGACCAACCGTGGCGACGCGCGGGCGGCCGAGTGGTTATGGGTGACCAACCGAGTGGCGACGCGCGGGGCCCGAGTGGTGATGAGGTGACCAACCAGAGGCGACGCGCATAGCGGCCCGAGTGGGGATGAGGTGACCAACGAGAGGCGATGCGCGGAGCGACCGATTGGTGATGAGGTGACCAACCAAGTGGCGACCGCGGAGCGGCCGAGTGGTGATGAGGTGACCAACCGATAGGCGACGCGCGGGCGGCCGAGTGGTTATGAGGTGACCAACCGAGTGGCGACGCCGGAGCGGCCGAGTGGGATGAGGTGACCAACCAAGAGGCGACGCGCGAACCGGCCGAGTGGTGATGAGGTGACCAACCGAGAGGCGACGCGCGGAGCGGCCGAGTGGTGATGAGGTGACCAACCAGAGCGACGCGCGAACGGCCGAGTGGTGATGAGGTGACCAACCGAGAGCGACGCGCGGAGCTGCCGAGTGTGATGAGTGACCAACCAATTACGACGCGGAGCGGCCGAGTGGTGATGAGGTGACCAACCGATTGCGCCGCGTGGGGCGGCCGAGTGGTTATGAGGTGACCAACCAAGAGGCGACGAGCGGAGCGGCCGAGTGGTGATGAGGTGACCAACCGAGAGGCGAGCGCGCGAGCGGCCGATTGGGTGATGAGGTGACCAACGAGGCGACGCCGGGCGGGGCCGATGGTTATGAGGTGACCACCGATTGGTGACGCGCGGGTCGGCCGAGTGGTGATGAGGTGACCAACCGAGTGGCGACGCGCGGGGTGGCCGAGTGGTGATGAGGTGACCAACCGATTGGCAACGCGCGGGGCGGCCGAGTGGTTATGAGGTGACCAACCGATTGGCGACGCGCGGGGCGGCCGAGTGGTTATGAGGTGACCAACCAAGAGGCGACGCGCGAAGCAGCCGTGTGGTGATGAGGTGACCAACCGAGTGGCGACGCTCGGGGCGGCCGAGTGAAGTAGACGCGTCCCGCGGAATGGCGACGAACGGGCCGTCCGAGTGAAGTAGACGCGTCCGGCGGAGTGGCGAGGCGCGGGGCGTCCGAGTGAAGTAGACGCGTCCCGCGGAGTAGCGATGCGCTGGGCGTCCGAGTGAAGTAGACGCGTCCCGCGGAGTGGCGATGCGCGGGGCGTCCAAGTGAAGTAGACGCGTCCAGCGGAGTGGCGATGCGCGGGGCGTCCGAGTGAAGTAGACGCGTCCCGCGGAATGACGACGAACGGGCCGTCCGAGTGAAGTAGACGCGTCCGACGGAGTGGCGACGCACGGGGCGTCCGAGTGGGTAAGTTGTTGAAGATGTGCCCAGACGAGCAGCGACGTGCGGGGCGGCCGAGTGACGTAGACATGTCCAGCCGAGTGGCGTCCCGCGGGACGGACGAATTGTGAGGACATTTCCAACGGAGTGGTTGCTGGACTAAAACGTCTGTGTCTGACTGCTGCAGTGGTCTGTTAACCATCCGAGCAAATTCATCCGAACATGCGTTCCAGTGAGCTTAAATCTGGTCCGAGTGAACCTGGGTTCGAACAGAAAAGGAACTGTTAAGCGACTGTCGAGTAATTTGTGAGCTAAATTGTAAAATGATCGGAGAGGATAAGGTCTTTAATCCTCTGCCGAGTGGCTGGGGACTTGTTCCGCCGGGTTCGTCGTCATCAAAGCGGAGTGCCGCCAGCCCCCGGAGGGAGGGGCCGTATGTGGGGGTTCATCGATGACGTTGCAGATGAGGCTGGAGACTACGACAAGCCGGACGGCGCCGGTGGCCATGCGTGAAGGTTCGACGACGGTCTTGCAGACGAAGCCGGAGACGACGACAAGCTAGGCGGATGGCGCTGGTGGCTGCATGCTGTAGCCAACCAACCGAGTAACCTGCACGTTAATTGTCCAGAGTGCAAAAATCATCTCCGGGCTAGCCGGTCGAGTGAACCTGTTCGTTAGCCGGCCGAGTGAAATGGTGAATCAGCCGAGTGGACCCAGGGGCTGCACCATCGAGTGAGCGCCGTCCGAGTGGACGCCTCATTCAAGTGCATCCGCTGGTCCGAGGGAACCACAGCTGGGTTGCGATCCGGTCGGTGTGGATGTGCCCGTGAGCGCACGAGCGTTGATCCCTTTGCTGGAGGCGGTTGGCTCTATCCAGCTTGCAAGCGGACCGGATCCAGCAGCCGTCTGACCTGCAGATCAAGGCTGAGCAGAGAGACGGACTCTTGCTCCAAAACGGATCAAAATTAGCAATAAATGCCTAGTAATTAGGTGTGATTGCCTGGCTAACCAACGCACTGAAGAAAGGAATTGCTCCCGTCCAGGATCTGCATGCAAGAAAGCGTTAATTAGTGGTAATTAAGCAAGAGTTAATACCGTCCTGCATGTGATTTATTGCCACGCTGCGGGCTTGTGCAGTCGACTCCGGACGGAGGAGCTCCGTCATCGAGCCGGCAGCACCGGAGAGGGGAGCCACCACGCGCACTCTCAGCGTCGGGCGGCTGCCGCTGAAGGAAGGAGTGTATCGCGCCCGCGGCAAGGGTGGGAGGGGCGCCTCCACCATGGAGATCACTGCCGAGCGGACGCCCGGGCCAAGGAGCTCCGCGTTGCCGGCCAGGGAGCGGAAAAGGAGGAGCCTCGCATCGCTCGTCAGGCCTGCGCCTCCACGGCACGGACGCCGCCGTCGTGCACGTGATCGGTTGGGGGAGCCCCATGGCGAGGAAGCCGCCGTCGGGCAGGCAACCGGGTGGACGAGCCCTACGCAGCCGGCCAGGCCAGTGCCTTCGCTGCATGGAAGCCGTTGTCGGGCAAGGCGACCAGGCGGAGGAGCCCTGTGCAGCCGGCCAGGCCAGTGCCTCCGAGGCGCCGAATAGAGATGTAGATATTTTCTCCTCCTTTCTGCGATGCTTTAGTACTAGTTGTGGAGATGAACTGTATGAACAGGAAAATAAACGTAGATGAATGAAAAAACCATCTGCATCATGGCTCGATAGACGCCAAGCCCCATGGTGGGCGCCAACTATCGTGGGAACGAATCCGACAGTACGAAGGGGGTAGGGTAAAGGAGCATGATCTATCGAGATGCAAATGAGTGACACGGTGGTTTTATCGAGTTCGGGCCTCTCACGGTGGAGATAACAACCCTACGTCTCGTGCTCCGGAGAGGCTTTGCTTTATCTGAGTATGTATCTGGAGATTACAATGTATGTGTGGGAGAGAGAAGAACGGATCTTCATGCCTGGACAAGTCCTGAGACTAATGGCGAGAGAGAGAGCTAGGAGGAGAAGAATCCACCCCCCGTCTAGTGGTGGGGGTGGCTTATATAGAGTGTGCCACCCCTTCACCTCCTATGTTACAAAGAAGGGCATAAATGCCATAATGTCAGCCCACTACGAAACCTCCACTATGAGAATGATGCTCCGACTGCCTCTTCGACTGTTTGGTCTTCGCATATCTGAGTGGAATCAGGTACTCCGAGTGGAATGAGTTTGTCGAGTGGATGTAGGATCTTCCGAGTGAGCTGATTGTCGAGTGGCTCGTATGCTATGGTTACTTCAGTCGGAATTTTCCTTGTAATCTTGTAATCTTGCATGTGGTGTCTTCAGGTGGGGTGTGTTGGCCATGCTTAGGACCCTACCCCTAATACATATCCACATCAGACAGAAAACTTGAGCCAGAGGCCTGGCTAAGCCGGATCCTGAAGGGTCAGTCGTTGCCATCACTCCGGACACTGAAGAATTGAGAGCCGGCGCCATCCCCGCCATGAAGATGGCGGCTCAGCACGTTGGCTCATAGGGGTCCGGGATAATGTTGCCATCGGAATAGCCCCCTAGCCTGCCGTCCTGAAGTTGGTAGAATGAGTCCGTATCTCCGGTCGAGGACTCATCATCTGAGTGGACGAGAGTCTCTCCTCCAGACGCGGAATTTTCTGTAAGTTCCACACCTTGCATGGAGCCCACAAAGACATGTCTCTTGCTGGCTTGGATCCGTGCGGGTTGCGCGCGCCGAGCTGGCTCGACGAGGTCGGTCCAGATGTCCGGCTCAGGCTCAGATACGCCGATCTTGCCGATGAAGACATGGATTCCGCCGAAGGGGCCCCGATACCCGTACTCGATTGAGTCGGCCTCGGGGCCCCAGCCGGAGTCATCGATGTAGAGCTTGCCGCGGCAACTCTTTGTCATCCTGCCAACGGCGTATCCCTCGATCCCTGGGAAAGAGCCCTTCAAGAGCTCGAAACCAGCGTGTGCTAGCCCCATGTTGGGCGCCAACTGTCGTGGTTTTGTCAAGGCAGATGTCCTAGTGTGCGGACTTAGTCGTGAGGCCATCGCAACCGGGAGGTTAGCTTGTCGGGGTTGATCGGAATCGAGAGACACGAGTTTACCTAGGTTTGGCCCCTCATGATTGAGGTAATAGCCTACTTCCTGCTTGTTTCTTATTCCTTGAGGATCAATTACAATGGAACAGATTCGCTTGACTTACCTATTGATCGATTGTAACCTCGCCCTATCTGCCTCTGGGACTCGCCTTTATATATACAGGTCGAGACCCAGGGCTTACAAGAGTTTGAGTCATACTACGATCCGTGACCTAGTATGTTTCTGACTTGTCTTGTTTCCTAAGTAAGAAAACTCCAGGCAGCTTATACTTCTGGGCCTTGAGTCGCCATCTTTAGATACTGGGCCCCAAGCCGGACTGCTTGGTGAGCCGCCCTGCTGGTCTTGTACCTTAGCTCCACAGCCCATCTTGAGTCTTGCTCATCAGCCGCCACCTGGATGACCCGACCCAATACGGCGGGTCATAGTGCGGGGTTATATCCCCAACAGAACCTGTTATAGTTAAAGCTAAAACTATCATTTACAATGTTCATCCAGTTGTGCCCACTCCTTATATTGAGAAACCTCCTTTTCCTGTTAGGATAAAGGAACATACTAAATTTTCAACTGTGGTTAATAAAAGTAATATTATAACACCTAGACCCTCTGAACAAATTAAAGTTGAACCTAATGTTGTTATGGTCAAAGATCTCTTGGTCAATAATATTGATGGGCATGTTATTTACATCTGTGATGAAGCTATTAGAATTGCCAAGCCTAATCCTAAAGATAAGAATAAGCCTATTGTTGGCATGCCCGTTGTGTATGTTAAAATAGGATATCATTTTTATCATGGTTTATGTGATTTGGGTGCTAGCGTGAGTGCTATTCCGTTTACCTTGTATCAAGAGATTTTGAATGATATTGCACCTACTGAGATAGAGGACATTGATGTTATTATTAAGCTTGCAAATAGAGATACTATTTCACCGCTTGGGACTGTTAGAGATGTTGATGTCTTGTGTGGAAAGATAAAATACCCTACTGATTTTCTAGTTCTTGGTTCTCCACAAGATGAATTTTTGTCCCATTACATTTGGCAGACCTTTCTTGAATACAGTTAATGCTAATATTGATTGCAATAAGGAAATTGTCAGTGTTAACTTTGTTGATGTATTGATACGTCTCCAACGTATCTATAATTTTTGATAGTTCCATGTTGTTATATTATCATTCTTGAATGTTTTATATTCATTTTATAGCACCTTTATATCATTTTTTGGGACTAACCTATTGACATAGTGACCAGCGCCAGTTGCTGTTTTTTGCTTGTTTTTTACATCGCAGAATATCCATATCAAACGGAGTCCAAACGCAGCGAAACTTTTTGGAGATTTTTTTTCAGCCCAGAAGACAACTTGGGAGCCAAGGAAGTGCACGAGGGGAGGCCCGTGGAGCCCACCACCCACCTGGGTGCGCTAGAGGCCCCTAGCGCGCCCTGATGGGTGGTGGGGTCCACGGAAGTCTCCTCCACCGCCTCTCAGCTCTATAAATACTCAGATTTTCCAGAAAGCCTAAGGGAGTTGTCAAAACACAATTACAGCCGCCGCAGGTTCTAGAACCACGAGATCCAATCAAGAGCCCTATTCCGGCACTTTGCCGGAGGGGAACACGATCATGGAGGGGTTCATCATCCTCATTGGTGCTCCTCCGATGATGCGTGAGTAGTTCACCATAGAACTACGGGTCCGTTGGCAGTAGCTAGATGGCTTCTTCTCTCTTTTAATTCTCAATACAATGTTCTCCTCGATGTTCCCGGAGATCTATTTGATGTAATGACTTTTTGCGGTGTGTTTGTTGGGATCCGATGAAGTGCGAGTTCATGATCAGATCTATCTATGAATATTATTTGAGTTTTCTTTGATCTCTTATATGCATGATTGTTATAGACTCGTATTTCTTCTCCAAAACTTTGGTTTGGTTTGGCCAACTAGATTGATTTTTCTTGCAATGGGAAGAGGTGCTTTGTGATGGGTTTAATCTTGCAGTGTCCTCACCCAGTGACAGAAGGGGTAGTGAGGCACGCATGTATCATTGCTATTAAGGATAAAAAGATGGGGTCTATTCCTACATGAATAGATCTTGTCAACATCATGTCATCGTTCTTATTGCATTACTCCCTTTCTCCACGAACTTAATACACGAGATGCATGTTGGATAGCGGTCGATGTGTGGAGTAATAGTAGTAGATGCAGGCAGGAGTCGGTCTACTAATCTTGGACGTGATGCCTATATACATGATCATTGCCTTGGATATCATCATAATTATTTGCTCTTGTATCAATTGCCCAACAATAATTTGTTTACCCACCGTATGCTATTTTCTCGAGAGAAGCCACTAGTGAAATTTACGTCCCCCGGGTCTATCTTTTGTCATATTATTTTCAGATCTATTATTCCAAAAACCCAAAAATATCTTGCTGCACTTTTTCTTTACTTATTTTATTTCGTGTTTTTGCTAGATCTATTTATCCAATCTCATACAGTTTTACCTATCTTTTTACTGCGGAGGGATTGAAAACCCCTCTTACGTGTTGGATTGCAAGTATTTGTTCTTTGTGTGTAGGTACCATTTACATAGTGTTGCTTGGTTCTCCTACTGGATTGATAATCTTAGTTTCATAACTAAGGGAAATACTTACCATTGTTGTGCTGCATCATCCTCTCCTCTTTGGGGAAATACCAACATAGATACAAACAATCAGGAAGAACTTCTGGCGCCGTTGCCGGGGAGACATCATCAAAATCTACCAGGTTCCTAATCACAAATCTTGTCTCCTTGTAATTTACATTATTTGCCATTTGCCTCTCATTTTCATCTCCCCCACTTCTAAAATGTTTTTGCGAAAAGCACAAAAATATTAGCCTTTTTATTTTGCCTTCTTTTCGTTTGCCTTTTTCTCATTCGGTCTTTTGTTTGCTTGTGTTGCCATGTGCCTTCTATTTGCTTGCATCTTCTCTTGCTAAAAATCTATTGATATGGATCCCCATCCACTTGATAATCTTTTTAAAAGATCCAATCATGATGAACCAAATGCTAGTGAGTCGAGTGCACTAGATTATCTTTATGAAGTTTTGCTTGAGATTCATGAATCTAAAAATTGTAAAAATTTATAAAGTGATTCATGATAGCTCCTTGAATGAAAAGCATGATTGCAATGATTTTACTATAAATTCTATTAATTTCAATTGTGCTAATAATATGCAGAGCCACAAGCTTGGGGATGATAATTTTGTTATGTCCGCTACTTATTGCAATGATCATGATTGGGGTGATGATGCTTCTTATGATCTTGAAATTTTATTTAAGCCTCATGATGAATATGATATTGATAATAATGTTTGCAATAATATTGAAAGTGGGTTTGGAAGAGTGTCAACTTTAGGTAAAAATAATCCCACATATTTGGAGAGTGTTCAATCTTATGAAATTTTTGATGAAAGTGGGTTTGGAGAGGGCATGACTTTAGTTGATGTTAATCCCACTATCTTGGAAGATTATAAAACTTTTATGCATGTAGATCATGAAGAGATAATTTTATATGATAGCTATATTATTGAATTTGATTATGATCCTACATGTAATTATTATGAGAGAGGAAAATATGGTTGTAGAAATTTTTCATGTTACTAAATTACCTCTCGTTATGTTGAGATTGTCAATGTTTTATTCCTCTCCTTTGCATATGCTAGATAATTCTTTTCTTGATAATTTGTTTGCTTATAAAATGCTTATGCATAGGAAGTATGCTATACTTAAATGTGTTTGTCACATATTTTATGATGCTCTTTTTGTGCTTCAATTCTTACCTTTTATGTGAGCATCAATAAAATCTCAAGCCTATCTTGATGGCTATAAAGAAAGAGCTTGTTGGGAGGTAACCCAATGAATAAAATAATTTTCCTTTTTTCTTTCTGTTATTGAGTGTTTGCACAATTATGCCTTTGTTATGATTGTGATTTTTATGTTTTAACTAGCAGAGTTGCCCGCTCGATGCGCGGGCTAGGATTTTATGATGTTAAATTTTGAGGATCAAACCCAAAACTTTCAAAATTTCCAATGAGATTATGAAGTAAATTATAGTCTTTTGTGGATAAAATGTACAAAGGTTATTATATTTATCGTAATGTATCATATAAGATATCTAGATTTTTTTTTCTTTATAAGCTAATTCTTAATAGCATTCAAACACGTAGAACATTGTTTGCCTATTTCAATGAATGATATGCAAATGAAGATTGTTCACAAAAATTCCTAACATTAGGCTTTGAGAGGTTGGGCAAGTAGTAAACCCTTATTCTCCAAAATCTGCATATTTTTTGTACATATATTTATTTATTCTGGTAGATTTTGTAAGGTAATTGCTTGAAAATTCGGGGTGTCCTAGAAGTGAATGAGACGATTCTGGTGATCATCCAACTATAACAATAATAATTATTTTTTACACCCTTACTCTTGTATTCATGTTCTGCTTTGCACATATTGCTTCTATCTCATTGATCTCCCTAGTTTTGGCACAAAGGTAAGTAATTTATTCATCAAGATAATCACATCTCATGCACATGGATCTAACACTTTCTTCTCAATGCGTGGCATATCTATGCACATATGATACATTCACACCTAATATTAATCAGATTATTGTACTTTCAAAAAGCAATTCAAAGAAAAAATGATGAAATAATTCAGTAGAGATATATGCTATGGATGCCTACTCTTATCCACAATGACCAATTGAAAATGTGATCTCAAATACAGAACCGGGACGATCAAAAGGCTTCATGTCTATGTGGTGATTTTTTCCATCCAACTATTGAATAGCCCCACCTAATACATTATTACTATTGTATTCTCCACCCTTCACTACTTAAAATTCGGCCCATCAAAAGGTTGCGAGTCCATATGTCCTATAAGTTTGTCAAGGTATACATGATTATGTTCCATATTTAAGTCCAGTGAAATTTAAGTAGAACCAACTTAATAAAATAGTTGTCAGCTGAGATACCAAGAAATGATATAAGCTTGTTTGCAGGCTTAAAAGTGATCATCACTTTGTTACTTATAGAACTAAATATGTGTTCCTTGTTTTTAATGATAATGAGCAAACTTAGTAAATATAAATACTCCATATTTCCTAAAAGATATTGCGTATTAGAATTTTTAAAGTCAAACTTTGCAAAAAAATTGCCTAATTATTTTTAAAAATATCAGCATTTAGAATACCAAATCAATGCCATTACATTAATCCTAAAATATAATTTCATATGATATGTACTTGACACTGTAGATATAGTTTATTCCCCTATAAAATTGGTCTTAGTTTGTGAAGATGGGAGTTGTGCCAAAAACCAATTGCATTATATGATGTAATGGAGTACATAATTTTTCTTATCATATCAACATAACAATCATATAGATAGAAGCCGACCATATAAATGGAATTGGAGGTTTTCATTGACTACCATCACAAATTGCACATTCGGTGGAAAGTGAGCCAGGTGAACACCGAGTGTAGGTCATACCATATTGTCTTGGTTGAGACGTATATTTGTCCACTCCATAGGTGTCTCTGTAGGTTGAATGGTCACTCAAACACATAGTAAGTTTGCTGCATAGGTGTCTCTTGAGGTCGTTGGGTGGTAATTCAGCCTACAAAGTAAAGGTAGAGTGGGTGATTAGTCATGGTTTTCACTTTCAGTGAGATTTCGATGAAATTCACTAAATTTCAATAATTTCAGTAGATACTGAAATAATTACATTCCGGTCAAAATATTTCAGCAATTTCAGTAGTGCACAGGAATTCAATTTTTTTCAACATATCTTTCAATATTTTCAAATATTTAATTGAATTCAACTGAATATTTTGGTCATTTGGCCGAAATGCAAACTGAAATCACTAAAATTCACTATATTTCGGTGATTTCCGTGAGTGCCGAAATTTTCTTCAAACTAAAATTGAAAATCTTAATATGTATGCAGTTGTTAAGGACAGAAGTGTGAACCTCTATGCAGACTTTCCAAACAAAGTTTCTAAAAATTCTGTCGCATAGGCTTGTATTAAATGGTGTTATCTGTTCCCTCTTTTCAGAACAACCATAGGAATAGATTCTTTTAGTTACACAAGGTGTGAATAAGTTGAATACGCTGAAATAAATTAGGCACTGATTTAATATAAAAACTCAACTGAAGAATTACTATTGTAGGCTGTAGCAACTTTGCATCTTAGTCTACAAACTCAACATGTATATCTTACATCTTAGAGTTGTGGTAACTCACGTATCACAACAATTTGCATCAGAATATAAGATCATCAGTGAACTATTGCTAGTAGTTCTGGTAAATCATCTAAATCATATTAAATATTTTATTTTCAGACCACTTGAATATCATATATATATATATATATATATATATATATATATATATATGGGTCGCGCTATTCGTCACCCAGGGTGAGGAATAGTTATTCGCCACCGCCTCTCTATTTTGAGGTCAATGCACCGTATTTTTAGGTTTCATAAATTTTGTCTTATTTCATACGTAAAAAGAGAACGTAAGAAAATATATACTCACCGTAAAAAATATTTTATGTTAGGTAAAATTACGAACGAAAAACATAGTGTAAAACATACATAAAATGCGATATTTCTGGTCTTATAACCTATTTTTTGTTTTCTCATACCAAATTTTACGTAGTGAATCAATATGAATGTAACTATTTGTATTCCAAACGTAATTTATTTATGAAGCGATCGTAAGATTACCTCGGGTGAAGAATAACTTATTCTGCACCCTGGGTGATGAATAGGATTACTATATATATATATATATTCATATATTAGACTGAATATTACACCTTAGTAGTGTTCTATCAGTGAACTATTGCTAGTAGTCCCTAATTTGATCAATCCAAACCCCCAACAGGATTTACTCTTTACACGTAGCCCAGCCACGTTACAGAAACTAATCTTTGATGTTTTTGTAGACAAATTCACCTGGAATGCCCATCAACAATTGCTCCTTTGCAGTTTATCCTCGATGAGGCAATCTGATTTCTTTTAAAAAGAACCAACATTGCTACCGCGCCATTGTGGGAACACACATCAAACCAATAATCTGGGAGAATTTGGACTACAATATGTACCATCTAATACTCACATGCCTACGCTGGAACGTGGGCACCCACCGCAGCGCAAAAGACCGTAGGACCGACACCGCAGCGCATCACAACCCTCTGTGTAGTGATGGCTGACCACATAGGATGTCCAGGAGGGGAGAGTATCTGGTGCTACCGAGGCTGAAATGCTACCGTGATACGGGTATCTGGGCCGTCGGATTCTTAGATCGGACGGCACCTGGGAGCTGTTGGATCTGTTGGACATATGCGCAATTTTTGGACTCCTCGGAGACTTTTTTGAAAATGTTGCAGAGTTATTGAGAGCCGTCCAATCTGAGAATCCGACGGCCTAGAAGACCGTATCACAGTAGCACCTAAGCCTTGGTAGCACTTGATATTTTCCCTGTCCAGGAGTTGCAAGCTACAATGAGGAGCATGGCCGCAGAGCCAGATATGAGGGAGCGTGAAGATTCCCACGGCTGCACGGTACGGTCGGACGAACACGGTTACTCCTGTGCGGTTAATTATAGCTCATGCAATCTGATTATGACGCATGTAAAATAAACATGTGCTGCTCCAAGAGCACAGTGGCAACAAACATCCAACCTATCATTGGAGTAAATTTGTACTGCAGTACGCATCTTTTGATTTTTGCATGCCCTGGCACCAACCTTCGGCATGCAGTTTAGTTCACGATAGTCACCACAACATAACAGTGACCAGAATCCTAAAACTGAGTGCATCAGATTTATCTTTTTTATTGGCATACACATAGCATGATTACATACTTACACATCTCTTGCTTCACATGTGGTTACTCATACTGCAAAAAATTATAGAGATGTATGATGAACATGTATAGTATGGACAGTCCGTACCTAGCTATGGCATGCCAGTACATAAGTCTACAATCGAGATATTGCAGGGCTGCATCGTGCACATGCATGGATGACGGAGTAAGATTGAAAACAGAGACCATAGTGTGCATGTATTGGGAGGAGATCTAGCGGCTGCACTGATATGAATACACGGAAAGCGCATTACCGAAGCTTTTTGGATCATAAAAGTGCTTCTTGCTATTATGATTGTGATATGTTGCAATGACATAAACCAATAACATGGCATCCTAAAAAGTAATAGAACAGTAGCAATACGAAAGTATTTGCCACATCAAGATTGATGATAGCATATTTGGAAACTGAAGCATGTTGAACACTAAGACCTCAATACATAATCATCTATTGGTACGAACAAATATCTCAGTCTATTATCTCTTTCAGAGTAGATCTCACAAAAGTAGTTGAGAATCTAAAAATATAGCATAAGGGATACTCTGAAGGAAAATTATTAACCATCATATATATATCAGTTTTCCATGATTGCCTAGTGCGTACAATGCAATTAGGACAAAATGTTTCTACTGGAGTAATAAACATGATATAAGACCTCAAGCTTAATGTAGCCCAGATTACTTACCCATGCAATGCACTGACTTATAAAATTGCAGATATGGCTTAGACTGGGTATTAGAGATATATCATACGAGTCAAAATTATCTAGAATAGGAAATTCAGAATAGATACCTCCATGTTGAGTGGTCACATGGGCGTTGCAAAAATCCAGCAACCTTACATAGTACTTTGACTCAGCAGCCTTGTTGACGGCGACGATCTGCTCCTTTGCTGCTGCATCTTAATAGATGTTGGATACGCGGTAAAAACATGGAAGATGATTGGTTAGATCGTACCCTATTTTTCGATTGATTCTAATGTGGATCCGGCTGTAGAGGACTCTCGAATCTCGATGATGTGCCGGTCAGTAGAGTCGTCCAAGTGGAGGGCTACAGAGGAGATCAGGGAGTTCTCGGCAACCTACGGGCGTTTCTGGACAGCGACAACGACCTTGACCCAAATGACAGTAGCAAGTTGGCTCTACTGGGATTAATCTCACAAAATTATGGAGATTGAGATCATAAGTACTCGAGGAATCAGCATGTACGTGTCCACTCATTGGATGATAAATTGTATGATGTACATGTATACTATTAGAGATAGCACGTACCTAGATCTGGGTTATTGCTAGTATTAGGGTAGTCTTCGACCTTGCATGATCCACAGCCATTATTGGGCAGCAAGATTGAGAGCTGAGACACTCTTGTGCATGCATTGGGAGGAGGTCCTCCGGCCTAGGGCGTTGAAGCAATACGGCGGCCGGTGACAGCGTGTGATGATGAGGATCCAGAAGAGCCGAAGAGCAAGGATTTCCATGGCGGCCGGTGGCAGCCTGTGATGACGAGGATCCAGAAGAATGGATGTGCAAGGATTTCCATGGCGGCCGGCGGCAGCCTGTGATGATGAGGTCCTTGATGGCCGGCGACAGGGCGGCACGATGGCCTCGTTATTATTAGGGTTAATCCGAATAGCAGCGATCTTGAAAAGTAGCAATCTATTTTTTTCTGATATGATAGGAGCGATCTCTTGTCATATACTCCCTCCGTTCCAAATTAGTTGACTCAGATTTGTCTAGATACGGATATATCTAGACATGTTTTAGTGTTAGATACATCCGTATCTAGATAAATCCAAGTCAACTAATTTGGAACGAAGGGAGTAGGAGAGATATATGTATGTGAAAAGCAAATATAAGAGATTTATGTACGTGAAGCCCGAAAAAATAAAGAGATATGTACGTGAAAAACTATTTAGTGGCATTGGTGGGTAATTTCTAACTATATCTACTAGTTGTTATTTTCTTGTACATTAAATTGACGGTCGGATGATTATGATTTTTGTGGGATTTTCTATTAAATTTCTTTTTCTGGTTAACCAGTCAAGTACTTTTTATATATAAATAGATTAGTGTGTGTGCCAAGTAAAGCCTTTAGGATAGCTTTGGGTGGTAGTTGATTTGATCCTGTTGAAAAACAGAAACTTTTGCGTCCAGTAACAGAATTGTTAAAATTCACAGAAGCAATGAAAAATTCTTAATTGTTTACACAAGATTGATATGCAAATTTCCTCTGTTTTCGTAGTTTCTCATAATTTTTGGAGTTGCAGAAGTATAAGTAAAATTCGAGTCTTTACAGACTGTTCTGTTTTTTACAGATTCTGTTTTCGTTGCATTGTGTGCTTATTTTGATGAATCTACGGATTGTATTGGGGGGTATAAGCCATGGTAAAGTTAGAATACAGTAGGTATAATGCAATAACAAAATATGAATGTGTTTTCAACAGTACTTAAAGCAAAGATTGGTTTTCTTATACTAATGGATCTCACGAAGGTTTTGTTAAGTTTTGTGTGATTGAAGTTTTCAAGTTTTGGGTGAGATCTCAATGGATGAAGGAATAAGGAGTGAAAAGAGCCTAAGCTTGGTGATGCCCATGGCACCCCAAGATAATATTCAAGGAGAACCAAGCAACTAAGCTTGGGGATGCCCCGGAAGGCATCCCCTCTTTCTTCTAACAACCATCGGTAATTTTATTTGGAGCTATATTTTTATTCGTCACATATCATGAGTTTTGCTTGGAGTGTCTTGTATTATATGAGTTTTTGCTTGTTTTTCTTTTTAGTTTGTCGCAATCATCCTTGCTGGACACACCTATTTGAGAGAGCCAAAATTATGCTATGATTTGTTAGAATTGTTGTATGTGCTTCACTTAAATTTTTTGAGCTATGGAATTGTTCTAGTGCTTCACTTTTATCTTTTTGAGCACGGAGTGCTTTATGTTTTAAGAAATTATCTCATGCTTCATTTATATTATTTTGAGAGATGAAATTTTTTTATGCTCATGTTTTTCACTTAAATTTGTTTGAGCTTGTCAAAAGCAATGACAATATATGAAACTAGTCCCAAAGTGATAGATATTCAAGATGGATACAATAAAAACTTTCATGAAGATCATTGGACAAAATAAACTTGATTCTTTGTAATAGTTTTGAGATATGATGATAGTAATATGCGAGTCATGTTGGTGAGTAATTATGCTTTAGTAAGAATATTGGTGTTAAGGTTTGTGATTCCCTATGCAAGCATGAAAGTCAATAGTTATGCAATGAAATTAGATCCTACTTGTGGTGCATTATTCGGTGTTAGTTATGCTTAATGCTCGCTTATGTGAATTTTCATTTCTTGGTTAGTTGCTTCTCAATCTATTTGCGAGCCTTTCCTTGTACTAAGTGGGAATACTACTTGTGCATAAAAAATCCTTAAACCTAGTTATGCCATATGAGTCCATCGTACCTACCTACATGCGCTATTTCCGTGCTATTCTAAGTAAATTTGTATGTGCCAACTCTAATTTTCAAAATGAATCTCCTTTTTGTGTGCCCGTACCGCTCATGAAACGGCGGGGGGTGGCCAATATTTTTCCATGCTAGATGTGTTATTCTCAAGATGAGTGTTTATTCACTTGTCATTGCACGAGAGTGTGGCGGTAATAGGGATGCCCAGTCCCGAAATGAAAAAGAAATTTACTTTATGTTGTCAAATAATAAATTCCTTGAAAAGTGTTGGCATGGAAGGCACCCGTGGATACGGCTAGCCATGAATTGTGAAAGAATGGTGGAAAAAGGAATAAACTTTATTTTATGTTTGGGAACCGCCTATGATGTATCTAGCATGGAAAGTACTGGGAACTTCTCGGTCGTTTTCGTTGACGGGAAAAGCATGCCTCTCAAAATATTTTTATCTCTCAATTTAAGCTTTGAGCTCTGGCATCTCTACAAATCTGTACTTCCCTCTGCGAAGGGCCTATCTATTTGCTTTTATTTAATTTTTATTTTTATTTGAGTCTCCATCTTCTCTTATAAAGCACCAACTAGGGATCACTATGATCATACTTGTGCATTGGATGTAGCTAATATTTGAGTGTGTTTCTTGAATGGATCAATGATTGGGCATGGTGGGCTAGGGATAGCTTTCTTTAGTGTTGATATTTTGAAAGACAGGGTTGCTTATTGATATGGTTGAGTATTGAAGTCTTCATGTCAATTATAGACTATTGCTTTGAACCGTCTAAAAGTCCAAATGTCCATGCTACAAAAGAAAAGAATATGTGATGAACATGTTAGGCAGCATTCCACATCAAAAATTCGGTTTTTATCATTTACTTACTCGAGGACGAGCAGGAATTACGCTTGGGGATGCTGATACGTCTCCAACGTATCTATAATTTTTGATTGTTCCATGCTGTTATATTATCATTCTTGGATGTTTTATATTCATTTTATAGCAACTTTATTTCATTTTTTGGGACTAACCTATTGACATAGTGCCCAGTGCCAGTTGTTGTTTTTTACTTAGTAGAATATCCATATCAAACGAAGTCCAAACGTAGTGAAACTTTTTAGAGATTTTTTTTCAGCCCAAAAGACAACTTGGGAGCCAAGGAAGTGCACGAGGGGAGGCCCATGGGGCCCACCACCCACCTGGGCGCGCCAGAAGCCCCTGGCGCCCTGATGGGTGGTGGGGCCCATGGGAGTCTTCTCCACCGCCTCTCAACTCTATAAATATTCAGATATTCCAGAAACCCTAAGGGAGTCGTCGAAACACAATTCCAGCCGCCGCAAGTTCTAGAACCACGAGATCCAATCTAGAGCCCTATTACGGCACTTTGCCGGAGAGGAACACGATCACGGAGGGGTTCATCATCCTCATTGGTACTCCTCCAATGATGTGTGAGTAGTTCACCATAGACCCACAGGTCCGTAGGCAGTAGCTAGATGGCTTCTTCTCTCTTTTTGATTCTCAATACAATATTCTCCTCGATGTTCTTGGAGATCTATTTGATGTAATGACTTTTTGTGGTGTGTTTGTTGGGATCCGATGAAGTGCGAGTTTATGACCAGGCCTATCTATGAATATTATTTGAGTTTTCTTTGATCTCTTATATTCATGATTGTTATAGCCTCGTATTTCTTCTCTGAAACTTTGGTTTGGTTTGGCCAACTAGATTGATTTTTCTTGCAATGGGAAGAGGTGCTTTGTGATGGGTTCGATCTTGTGGTTTCCTCACCCAGTGACCAAAGGGGTAGCGAGGCACGCATGTATCGTTGCTATTAAGGATAAAAAGATGGGGTCTATTACTACATGAATAGATCTTGTCAACATCATGTCATCGTTCTTATTGCATTACTCCGTTTCTCCATGAAATTAATACACTAGATGCATCTTGGATAGCGGTCGATGTGTGGAGTAATAGTAGATGCAGGCAGGAGTCGGTCTACTAATCTTGGATGTGATGCCTATATACATGATCATTGCCTTGGATATCGTCATAATTATTTGCTCTTCTATCAATTGCCCAACAGTAATTTGTTTACCCACTGTATGCTATTTTCTCGAGAGAAGCCACTAGTGAAATCTACAGCCTCGGATCTATCTTTTATCATATTGTTTTCAGATCTATAATTCCAAAAACCCAAAAATACCTTGCTGCACTTTTTCTTTACTTATTTTATTTCGTGTTTTTGCTAGATCTATTTATCCAATCTCATAAAATTTTACCTATCTTTTTACCGTTGAGGGATTAACAACCCCTATTACGTGTTGGGTTGCAAGTATTTGTTCTTTATGTGTAGGTACCGTTTCCATAGTGTTGCTTGGTTCTCCTACTAGATTGATAACCTTGGTTTCATAACTGAGGGAAATTCTTATCGTTGCTGTGCTGCATCATCCTCTCCTCTTCGGGGAAATACCAACGCAGATACAAGCAATCATGTATCTCATGAGTTTAATTTCTCTAAATTCCATAGACAACCTCATGATAAAGAATTGCCTAGTAAGGATGAAATTATTGTTCTTGCTTCTATTGACATACCTCCTGCTGATCCGTTAGAACAATATTTGATAGACCATGAAAATGATATGCATATGAATGAAAGAAATGAAATAGATAAGATAGTCTTTTATCAAGCACCTATCCTTAAACTTAATCTGTGGGTTGAAACTCTTGGAGGTCCTTCTCCACCAAAAGAAGATCTCGTGTTTGAACTTAAGAAATTACCTGACACGTTGAAATATGCCTATCTTGATGAAAAGAAGATATATCATGTTATTATCTATGCTAACCTTTCAGAGCATGAAGAAAAGAGATTACTTTAAGATCCGAGGAAGCACCATGCTGTTATTGCATATAATCTTGATGATCTTAAGGGCATTAGTCCCACTCTATGTCAGCACAAAATTAATATGGAGACTAATGCTAATCTAATTGTTGATCACCAACGATGGTTGAATCCTAAGATGCAGGATGTGGTAAGAATTGAAATATTAAAGCTTCTAGAAGCAGGTATAATTTATCCCATAGCTGATAGTAGATGCGTAAGTCATGTACATAGTGTTCCTAAGAAAGGAGGTATAACTGTTGTTCCTAATGATAAAAATGAACTCAACCCACAAAGAATTGTGACTGGTTTTAGGATGGTAATTGATTTCAGGAAATAAAACAAATCTATAGGAAAGATCATTACCCCTTACCTTTTATTGATCAAAGTTAGAAAGATTATCTAAGCATACACACTTTTGTTTCCTTGATGGATATTCTGGTTTTTGTCAAATACCTGTGTCAAAAGAAGATCAAGAGAAAACTACATTTACTTGCCCTTTTGGAACTTATGCTTATGGACGTATGCCTTTTGGTCTATGCAATGCACCTGCTACCTTTTAGAGATGTATGACTGCTATATTCTCTGATTTTTGTGAAAAGACTGTTGAGATTTTCATGGATGATTTTTCCGTTTACGGGACTTCTTTTGATGTTTGGTTAAGCAACCTTGATCGAGTTTTTCAGAGATGTGAAGAAACTAATCTTGTCTTGAATTGTGAGAAGTGCCACTTTATGGTAAATGAAGGTATATTACTTGGGCATAAAAATTTTGAATGAGGTATTGAAGTAGATAAATCTAAAGTTGATGCAATTGAGAAAATGCCATGTCCTAAAGATATTAAAGGTATCAGAAGTTTCCTTGGTCATGCTGGTTTCTATAGGAGATTTCTGAAAGACTTCTCTAAAATAACTAGGCCTCTTACTAATCTTTTGCAAAAATATGTTCCATTTGTTTTTTATGGTGATTGTGTAGAAGCCTTTGAAATACTCAAGAAAGCCTTAATCTCTGCACCCATTGTTCAACCACCTGATTGGAACCTACCATTTAAAATTATGTGTGATGCTAGTGATTATGTTGTTGGTGCTATTCTAGGACAAAGAGTTGATAAGAAATTAAATGTCATCCATTATGCTAGTAAAACTCTAGACAGTGCTCAAAAAAATTATGCTACTACTAAGAAAGAATTTCTGGCAGTTGTGCTTGCATGTGATAAATTCAGATCTTATATAGTTGATTCTGACATAACTATTCACAATGATCATGCTGATATTAAGTATCTTATGGAAAGGAAAGATGCTAAACCTAGGTTGATTAGGTGGGTTATTTTGCTACAAGAATTTGACTTTCATATTATTGATAGAAAGGGAGCTGAGAACCCCGTAGCTGATAATTTGTCTCGAATGGAAAATCTTCTTGATAACCCATGATATGTCCATTTTGCATCATGTTTTCCTAATGTTATTTATAGTGTTTTTATTCAATATAACACTTTTTGGAGTAATTCTAATGCCTTTTGTCTCATCATATGCAAGGTTTACACAGAGAGGGAGATTACTGGCAGCTGGAATTATGGGCCTGAAAAAGCTATGTTAGAGATACCTATTCTGCACATCTCCTAATGAGCTGAAATTTTACGGAGATTTATTTTGGAATATATAAAAAATATTGGAGAAAAGAAATACCAGAGGGGGCCACCCAGGTGCTCACTAGGCACCAGGGCGCGCCCTGGTGGGTAGTGGGCCCCCTGGCCAGCCTCCGGTGCCCATCTTCTAGTATATAAGGTCATTTACCTTAGAAAAAAATAAATAGAAGACTTTTGGGATGGAGTGCCGCCGTCTCGAGGCGGAACTTGGGCAGGAGCACTTTTGCTCTCCAACAGAGCGATTCCGCCAGGGATACTTCCCTCCGGGAGGGGGAAATCGAAGCCATCGTCATCACCAACAACACTCTCATCATGGGAGGGCCAATCTTCATCAACATCTTCAACAGCACCATCTCACCTCAAAACCCTAGTTCATCTCTTGTGTTCAATCTTTGTATCAAAACCTCAAATTGGAACCTGTGGGTGACTAGTAGTGTTGATTAAATCTCGTAGTTGATGCTAGATAGTTTATTTGGTGGAAGATTATATGTTTAGATCTATTATGCAATTCAATACCCCTCTGATCTTGAGCATGAATATGTTTTGTGAGTAGTTACTTTTGTTCTTGAGGACATGGGAGAAGTCTTGTCATAAGTAATCAGGTGAATTTGGTATTCATTCGATATTTTGATGATATGTATGTTGTGAATCCCTTAGTGGTTGATACGTCTCCAACGTATCTATAATTTTTTTTATTGTTCCATGCTATTATATTATCTGTTTTGGATGTTTTATACACATTAATATAGTATTTTATATTATTTTTGGGACTAACCTAGTGCCTAGTGCCAGTTGCTGTTTTTTTCCTTGTTTTTGTCTTTTACATAAAATCAATACCAAACGGAATAAAACTTTATGATGATTTTTCTTGGACCAGAAGAAACCCACGAGACTTGGAGAGGAGGCCAGTAGACCAACGAGGCGGACACAAGCTGTAGGGGCGCGCCCCAGGGGGGCACTTGTGGGCCCCTCGGAGACCTTCTAACACTAATTCCACCAATATATATTCTCAGTATTCCCCCTATACCAGAGGGCACGCCAAAAATACTATTCTGCCGCCGCAAGCTTCTGTTCTCGAGAGATCTCATCTTGGGGCCTTTTCCAGCTCTCCACCGGACGGGGATTCAATCACGGAGAGCCTCTACACCAACCTTGCTGCCCTTCCGATGATGTGTGAGCAGTTTACCACAGACCTACGGGTCCATAGCTAGTAGCTAGATGGCTTCTTCTCTCTCTTTGATCTTCAATGCAATGTTCTCCTCGATGTTCTCGGAGATCTATTCGATGTAATCTTCTTTTGCGCTGCGCTTGTTGAGATTCGATGAATTGTGGATTTATGATCAGATTATCTATGAATATTATTTGAGTCTTTTTCTGAACTCTTTTATGCATGATTGAGATAGCTTTGTATTCTATCGATTTGGTTTGGCCTACTAGATTGGTTTTTCTTGCAATTGGACAGGTGCTTTGTGATGGGTTCAATCTTGCGGTGTCCTCACCCAGTGACAGAAGGGGTAGCGAGGCACATATTGTATTGTTTCCATCAAGGATAAAAAGATGGGATTTATATCATATTGCTTGAGTTTATCCCTCTACATCATGTCATCTTGCTTAAGGCGTTACTCTGTTCTTATGAACTTAATGCTCTAGATGCAGGCAGGAGTCGGTCGATGTGTGGAGTAATAGTAGTAGATGCAGAATCGCTTCGGTCTACTTGTCATGGACGTGATGTCTATATTCATGATCATTGCCTTAGATGTCTTCATAATTACGCGCTTTTCTATCAATTGCTCAACAGTAATTTGTTTACCCACCGTATGTTTTCTTCAAGAGAGAAGCCTCTAGTGAAACCTATGGCCCCCAGGTCTATTTTCCATCATATATTTTCAGATCTATAAAACCAAAAACCAAAAAATACCTTGCTGCAATCTATTTATATTTACTTTATTTTACTCTTTTATTTATCTTTTATACCTATCTCTATTAGACCTCACTCTTGTTCGTGACCGTGAAGGGATTGACAACCCCTTTTTCGCGTTGTGTACAAGTGTTTGTTAGTTTGTACATGTGCATATATTGGAGACTTGCTTGTGACTCCTACTGGATTGATGCCTTGGTTCTTAACTGAGGGAAATACTTATCTCTACTTTGCTGCATCACCCTTTCCTCTTCAAGGGAAAAATGAACGCAAGCTCAAGAAGTAGCAGGAAGAATTTCTGGTGCCGTTGCCGGGGAGGTTCTACATCAAGCCTACCAAGTACCTATCATAAACTATCATCTCTTGCACTTATATTATTTGCCATTTGCCTCTCGTTTTCCTCTCCCCCAGTTCTAAAATGTTTTCAGGAAAACAAAAAAATATTTGCCTTTTTATTCGCCTTCTTTCGTTCGTCTTTTCGTTTGCTTTTTGTTTGCTTGTGAGCTAGATTGCTTGCTTTGTCACTATGTCTCAAGAAAATACAAAGTTGTGTGACTTTTCCAACACTAACAATAATGATTTTATTAGTACTCCGATTGCTCCTGCCACTAGTGCAGAATCTTATGAAATTAATGCCGCTTTGTTGAATCTTGTTATGAAAGATCAATTCTCTGGTAGTCCTAATGAAGATGTTGCATCCCATCTAAATACTTGCGTTGAGTTGTGTGATATGCAAAAGAAAAAAGATGTGGATAATGATATTGTTAAATTGAAGTTATTTCTGTTCTCACTACGAGATCGTGCTAAAACTTGGTTTTCATCTTTGCCTAAAAATAGTATTGATTCAAGGAACAAGTGTAAAGATGCTTTTATTTCCAAGTATTTTCCTCCCGCTAAGATCATCTCCCTTAGGAACAATATAATGAATTTTAGGCAACTTGATCATGAACATGTTGCACAATCTTGGGAAAGGATGAAATTGATGACAAGAAATTGCCCTACTCATGGTTTAAGTTTATGGATGATCATACAAATTTTTTATGCCGGGTTGAATTTTGCATCTAGAAATATTTTAGATTCCGCCACGGGAGGTACTTTTATGGAAATTACATTAGGAGAATGTACTAAACTCCTAGATAATATTATGGCAAATTACTCTCAATGGCATACCGAAAGATCTTCTACAAGTAAAAAAGTGCATGCAATTGAAGAAATTAATACTTTGAGTAGAAAAATGGATGAACTTATGAAATTGATTGCTAGTAAGAGTGTTCCTATTGATCCTAATAATATGCCTTTGTCCACTTTGATTGAGAATAATAATGAATCTATGGATGTGAATTTTGTTGGTAGGAACAATTTTGGTAATCACGCGTATAGAGATAATTTCAACCCTAGGCCGTTTCCTAGTAATTCCTCTAATAATTATGGTAATTCCTAACACAATTCTTATGGAAATTATAATAAAATACCCTCTAATATTGAGAATAATATTAAATATTTCATCAATTATCAAAAGATTTTTAATGCTATGGTAGAAGAAAAATTGCTTAAGATTGATGATTTGGCTAGGAACGTTGATAGAATTTCTCTTGAGATTAATTCTTTTAAGATTAGATCTATGACACCCAAGATTGATATTAATGAGTCTCTAAAAGCTATTAAAATTTCTATGAAATAAAGTAGAGAGAGAACCGCTAGGATGCGCGCTAAGAGAGATTGCCTAGAAAAAGCATGTTCTTCTAGTTTTTGTGATAATAATGATGAAGATCTAAAAGTAATTGCTGTGACTCCTATTAAATCTTTGTTTTCTAATATAAAACTCGATAAATATGGGACTGGAGATGAGTCAACTTTAGCTAGAAGGCGCCCCAACAATTTGGAGGGTGAAGATTTTAATGAAAAAATTGATAAAAGTGAGATTGGCGAGGTCAAAACTTTAAGTAGTGATGAACCCACACTTTTGGATTTCAAGGACTTTAATTATGATAATTGTTCTTTGATTGATTGTATTTCCTTGTTGCAATCCATGTTTAATTCACCTCATGCTTATAATCAAAATAAAGCTTTTACTAAACATATCGTAGATGCTATGATGAAATCTTTTGAAGAAAAACTTGAGTTGGAAGTTTCAATCCGTAGAAAGCTTTATGATGATTGGGAACCTACTATTAAAATTGAAATTAAATATTATGAGTGCAATTCCTTGTGTGATTTGGGTGCTAGCGTTTCCACTATTCCAAAAACTTTACGTGATGTGCTCGGTTTCCATAAATTTGATGATTGTTCTTTGAATTTGCATCTAGCGGATTCCACTATTAAGAAACCTATGGGAAGGTTTAATGATGTTCTTATTGTTGCAAATAGAAATTATGTGCCCATAGATTTCATTGTGCTTGATATAGATTGCAATCCTACATGCCCTATTATTCTTGGTAGACCATTCCTTAGAACGATTGGTGCAATTATTGATATGAAAGAAGGAAACATTAGATTTCAATTTACGTTAAGGAAGGGCATGGAACACTTTCCAAGAAAGAAAATTAAGTTGCCATATGAATCTATTATGAGGGCCACTTATGGATTGCATACCAAAGATGACAATACCTAGATCTATGCAATATGCCTAGCTAGGGGCGTTAAACAATAGCGCTTGTCGGGAGGCAACCAATTTTTTGTGTGTGTTTTTTTGTTCCTGTTTTCCAATAAATAAACATTATTACCTCTTCATTAATTGTGTTTTAGTGTTTTAATTAGTGTTTAAGCCAAGCACGACCTTTGGGATGCTTTGGTATATCGTTGATTTGGTTTTGCTGAAAAACAGAAACTTTTGCGTCCAGTAACAGAATTGTAAAAATTCACTGGAGCATGGAAAATTATGATTTTTTTACAAAAGATTGATATATTAATTTCCTCTGTTGTCCTAATGTTTCAGAATTTTTGGAGTTACAGAAGTATGAGTAATATTTTTGTTACTACAGACTATTATGTTATTGACAGGTTCTGTTTTCTATGTGTTGTTTGCTTATTTTGATGAATCTTTGGGTAGTATCGGGGGGTATGAACCATGGATAAGTTGGAATACAGTAGATATAACACCAATATAAATTTAGAATGAGTTCACAACAGTACCTAAAGTGGTGATTTATTTTATTATACTAACGGATCTTACGTGTTTTCTGTTGAGTTTTGTGTTGTGAAGTTTTCAAGTTTTGGGTAAAGTTTTGATGGACCACGGAATAAGGAGTGGCAAGAGCCTAATCTTGGGGATTAACAAGGCACCCCAAGGTAATATTATAGGACAACCAAGCATCTAAGCTTGGGGATGCCCCGGATGGCATCCCCTCTTTTGTCTTCAATCCATCGGTAAATTTACTTGAGGCTATATTTTTATTCACCACATGATATGTGTTTTGCTTGGAGCGTCTTGTATGATATGAGTCTTTGATTTTTAGTTTACCACAATCATCCTTGCTGTACACACCTTTTGAGAGGGACACACATTAATCGTGAATTTATTAGAATATTCTATGTGCTTCACTTATATCTTTTGTGCTAGGCAGTTGCTCTAGTGCCTCACTTATATCTTTTTAGAGAACGGCGGTGGTTTTATTTTATAGAAATTGATGAACTCTCATGCTTCACTTATATTATTTTGAGAGTCTTAAAAAAATCATGGTAATTTTCTTAGGTTATGAATTTGGTCCTAATATGATGGGCATCCAAGAGGGATATAATAAAAACTTTCATAAAGAGCATTGAATATATGAGAAGTTTGATTCCTTGCATTTGTTTTGAGATATAAAGATGGTGATATTAGAGTCATGCTAGTGAGTAATTATGGATTGGTAGAAATACTTGTGTTAAGGTTTGTGATTCCCGTATCATGCACGTATAGTGAACCGTTATGTGATGAAGTCGGAGCATGATTTATTTTTTTATCGTCTTCCTTATGAGTGGCGGTCGGGGACGAGCGATGCTCTTTTCCTACCAATCTATCCCCCTAGGAGCATGCATATTAGTACTTTGCTTCGATGGCTAATAAATTTTTGCAATAAGTATGTGAGTTCTTTATGACTAATGTTGAGTCCATGGATTATACGCACTCTCACCCTTCCACCATTGCTAGCCTCTCTAGTACCGCGCAACTTTCGCCAGTGCATTAAACCCACCATATACCATTCCTCAAAACAGCCACCATACCTACCTATTATGGCATTTCCATAGCCATTCCGAGATATATTGCCATGCAACTTCCACCGTTCCGTTTATTATGACACATGACATCATTGTCATATAGCTTTGCATGATCATGCAGTTGGCATAGTATTTGTGGCTTGGCCACCGTTCATATTTTTTATACATGTCACTCTAGATCATTGCACATCCCGGTACACCGCCGGAGGCATTCATATAGAGTCATATTTTGTTCTAGTATCGAGTTGTAATTCTTGAGTTGTAAGTAAATAAAAGTTTGATGATCATCATTATTAGAGCATTGTCCCATGTGAGGAAAGGATGATGGAGGCTATGATTCCCTCACAAGTTGGGATGAGACTCCCGACATAAAAATAAAAAAGAGGCCAAAGATCCCAAAATAAAAAAAGGCCAAAGAGCCCAAACAAAAAATTGTGAGAAAAAGAGAGAAGGGACAATGTTACTATCCTTTTTCCACACTTGTGCTTCAAAGTAGCACCATGTTCTTCATGATAGAGAGTCTCCAATTTTATCACTTTCATATACTAGTGGGAATTTTTCATTATAGAACTTGGCTTGTATATTCCAATGATGGGTTTCCTCAAATTGCCCTAGGTCTTCGTGAGCAAGCAAGTTGGATGCACACCCACTTAGTTTTCTTTTTGAGCTTTCATACACTTATAGCTCTAGTGCATCCGTTGCATGGCAATCCCTACTCACTTGCATCGATATCAATTGATAGGCATCTCCATAGCCCATTAATTTGCCTAGTTGATGTGAGACTTTCTCCTTTTTTGTCTTCTCCTCACAATTTTCACCATACTCTATTCCACCTATAGTACTATATCCATGGATCACGCTCATGTATTGCGTGAAAGTTGAAAAAGCTTGAGAACATTAAAAGTATGAAACAATTGTTTGGCTTGTCATCGGGGTGGTGCATGATGAAATACTTTGTGTGATGAAGATAGAGCATAGCGAGACTATATGATTTTGTAGGGATAACTTTCTTTAACCACGATATTTTGAGAAGACATGACTGCTTTATTAGTATGCTCGAAGTATTATTGTTTTTATGTCAATATTAAACTTTTGTTTTGAATCTTATGGATCTGAACATTCATGCCACAATAAAGGAAATTGCATTGATAAATATGTTAGGTAGCATTTCACATCAAAAATACTGTTTTTATCATTTACCTACTCGAGGACGACCAGGAATTAAGCTTGGGGATGCTTGATACGTCTCCAACGTATCTATAATTTTTTATAGTTCCATGCTATTATATTATCTGTTTTGAATGTTTTATATGCATTAATATGGTATTTTATATTATTTTTTGGACTAACCTATTAACCTAGTGCCTAGTGCTAGTTGCTGTTTTTCCTTGTTTTTGTCTTTTACAGAAAATCAATGCCAAACAGAGTCCAAACAGAATAAAACTTTACGATGATTTTTATTGGACCAGAAGAAACCCACGAGACTTGGAGAGGAGGCCAAAAGACCTACGAGGCGGCCACAAGCCGTAGGGGCGTGCCCCAGGGAGGGCCCAGGGCTTGTGGGCCCTCGGAGACCTTCTAACCCTAATTCCACCACTATATATTCTTAAATAATCCCCCTATACTAGAGGGCACACCAAAAAAACTTTTCCGCCGCCGCAAGCTTCTGTTCCCGTGAGATCCCATCTTGGGGCCTTTTCCGGCACTCCGCCGGAGGGGGATTCGATCACGGAGGGCCTCTACACCAACCTTGTTGCCCTTCCGATGATGTGTGAGTAGTTTACCGCAGACCTACAGGTCCATAGCTAGTAGCTAGATGGCTTCTTCTCTCTCTTTGATCTTCAATACAATGTTCTCCTCGATGTTCTTGGAGATCTATTCAATGTAATCTTCTTTTGCGGTGCGTTTGTTGAGATCCGATGAATTGTGGATTTATGATCAGATTATCTATGAATATAATTTGAGTCTTTTTTGAACTTTTTTATGCATGATTGAGATAGCTTTGTATTTCTCTCCGATCTATCGATTTGGTTTGGCCTACTAGATTGGTTTTTCTTGCAATGGGAGAGGTGCTTTGTGATGGGTTTAATCTTGCGGTGTCCTCACCCAGTGATAGAAGGGGTAGTGAGGCACGTATTGTATTGTTGCTATTAAGGATAAAAAGATGGGGTTCATATCATATTGCTTGAGTTTATCCCTCTAGCTACATCATGTCATCTTGCTTAAGGCGTTACTCTGTTCTTCTGAACTTAATACTCTAAATGCAGGCAGGAGTCAGTTGATGTGTGGAGTAATAGTAGTAGATGCAGAATCATTTCGGTCTACTTGTCACGGACGTGATGCCTATATTCATGATCATTGCCTAAGATGTCTTCATAATTATGTGCTTTTCTATCAATTGCTCAGCAGTAATTTGTTTACCCACCGTATGTTTTCTTCAAGAGAGAAGCCTCTAGTGAAACCTATGGCCCCCGGGTCTATTTTCCATCATATATTTTCAGGTCTATAAAACCAAAAACCCAAAAATACCTTGCTGCAATTTATTTATATTTACTTTGTTTTACTATTTTATTTATATTCATACCTATCTCTATTAGATCTCACTCTTGTTCGTGACCGTGAAGGGATTGACAACCCCTTTTTCGCGTTGTGTGCAAGTGTTTGTTAGTTTGTGTAGGTGCATATATTGGAGACTAGCTTGTACCTCCTACTGGATTGATACCTTGGTTCTCAATTGAGGGAAAGACTTATCTCTACTTTGCTGCATCACCCTTTCCTCTTCAAGGGAAAAATCAATGCGAGCTCAAGAAGTAGCAGTGGTGTTATGTGAACATCGACTACATGACACTTCACCATCTCTGGGCCTTAGGGAATTCATTGTGGAGTAGTTATTAGATGATGGGTTCCTAGAGTGACAGAAGTTTAAACCCTAGTTTATGCGCTATTCCGTAAGGGGCTGATTTGGATCCATAAGTTTAATGCTATGGTTAGATTTTATCTTAATTCTTCTTTCATAGTTGCGGATGCTTGCGAGAGGGGTTAATCATAAGTGGGAGGCTTGTTGAAGTAAGAACAGCACCCAAGCACCGGTCCACCCAAATATCATATTACCAAAGTAGTGAACGCGCATCAAACAAACATGATGAAATTCCCGTGTGTCCTCAAGAACGCTTTGCTTGTTATAAGAGACCGTTCCGGCCTATCATTTGCTACAAAATGGATTGGGCTACATTTCTGCACTTTTCTTACTGTTACTATTACTTGCTTGTTACAAATTATCTTGCTATCAAACTATCTGTTATGGACAATTTCAGTGCTTGTAGAAAATACCTTGCTGAAAAGCGCTTGTCATTTCCTTCCGCTCCTCGTTGGGTTCGACACTCTTACTTATCGAAAGGACTACAATTGATCCCCTATACTTGTGGATCATCAAGAATCTTTTTTGGCACTGTTGCCGGGGAGTGAAGCGCCTTTGGTGAGTGGAATTTGGTAAGGAAAAATTTATATTACGTGCTGAAATTTATTGTTACTTTTTACTATAGAAAACAATCCTTTGAGGGGTTTTTTGGGATATCTTCACCTAGACCGAAAGCACAAAGTGTTTCTCCTCAACCTACTACACCTACTGAAAATATTAGTTATGAGATTCCTTCGGATATGATAGAGAAACTGCTAGCTAATCCTTATGCAGGAGACGGAACACTACATCCTGATATGCACCTAATCTATGTGGATGAAGTTTGTGGATTAATTAAGCTTGCAGGTTTACCCAGAGATGAAGTTAAGAAGAAGGTTTTCCCTTTATCTTTAGGGGGGAAAGCATTGACATGGTATAGGCTATGTGATGATATTGGAGTTTGGGACTGGAATCGATTGAAATTGGAATTTCATCAAAAGTTTTATCCTATGCATCTAGTTCATCGTGATCGAAATTAAATATATAATTTTTGGCCTCGTGAAGGAGAAAGTATCGCAAAAGCTCGGGGGAGGCTTAAATACATGATGTATATATGCCCCAATCAAGAGCTCTCGAAGGAAATTATCTTCCAGAATTTTTATGCTCGGCTTTCTCATGGTAATCAAAGCATGCTCAATTCATCTTCGACTGGCTCTTTTATGAAGAAAACTATTGAATTCAGATGGAACCTGTAACACCCCCGGTGGTTAACTACAGTAATCACCCTTTTGATTATGCCATGTCATCATGTTTAACAGTGCATGATCATCATTAGCATTATATTACATTTCAACTCCTAAGTCAAATTCAAATTTAAATGAAAGTGGAAAATAAAAGTTGTCTGGCATAGAAACTAAAATGTTCGTCAAATAGCAAATAATCTAGAGACAATTCTAAAATTATAATCAACTTTTACTAAATTCATTATGTGCCTCAAACAGCAACAAAACAGAGATATATAATCCAATTTCTTTTAATTAAAATTCAAGTGAAATCATTTGTACACCAAACCAATTTTTACCAGTGACTAATGTTGCACTTTGAATTATGGACCAATTCCTATGTTTTACAAAAGTCCATAAGTGGCCTAACCTTTTTGCAAAACAAAAAAGAAATGAATAAAGAAAAGAAGAAAACAAACAAAAAAAATAAAAAGAGAAAAGGCCTTCCTCCCCTGGGCCACGGCCCAACAGGCCAATCGGGCCACCAGGCCGGCCCACCCGTACCCCCTCTACTTACCCCCCCCCAGCCACACCGAACCCTAACCCCCAGCCCGACCAACAGAACCCCTCCCCCCCCCCCCCCCCCGCGTTTTCTTGATCGAGGGATCGGGTTCGATCCCCCCTCGTCCCTGCGCCGCCCGCCCGTCGGCCTCCCCGACCGCCCGGCGCCTCCGGCGCCGCACCTCGCCACCGGCCTCGCCTCGCCGGTCTGCTCCTCGCCTCCAGCTCGCCAGCCTCCTCCTTCCCCGTCAGTCCAACCCGCCCTTCAGCCCCATGTGAGCCGCTGGCCGCCCCGCTTTTCCCCCGTTGCCCGCTCGTCGTCTCCTGCGCCCCCGCCGCTGCCGCGCGCGGGTGGGCGCGCCTTGGTGCGCTCTGGCCGCCGCCCGGCCGAGGTCACCGCTTGCCTCTCCGGCCCCCGCACGTGCTCACCCCCGCCTCGCCTGCCCCCGCTCGTGCCCGCCACCGCTCCGCCCTGTCCTCCGGCCGGCAACACCGGCGGCCGGCGCGACCACCGGGGCGGCCCCCCACCCCCCTCACGGCCTCGCCCGCCCTACGAGCGCCGCCTGGCCTCTGGCGCACCGGGCGCTTGCCTCCCTGTTGACATTGTCCATGGCCATGGCAGTGGCCCCGGACATGTCCGGCCACTGCCTCTACCAGTGGGGCCCAGTGCCCCTATTTAAAAAAACATAAAATATTAATATAAATTAATTAATAATTAATTACTAATTAACCTAATTAACTCTGATTAATTAAGACTAATTAAGTTTAATTAACTAAATGTTTAATTAAGCTAATTTAACTACTGCTAATTAAACTAAGAGGCTCATAGGTGGGCCCCACCTGTCAGGTTGACTGCTGACGTCATCTGATGTCAGCATACACTGTTTGGATAATGTTGATTTAAAATAAATAATTAAATTCCAGAAATTAATAAAAACTTTAGAAAATCATATTAAATAATCCGTAACTCCGATGAAAAACTTTGTACATGAAAGTTGCTCAAAATGACGAGACGAATTCGGATACGCGGTCCGTTCGTCCGTCACGCGTCCGTAAACTATGCCAACATGGAACCGTTCCCTCCGGTCATCTTTTCGACATTTGTCCGGAACGGGAATACTTTCCTGGATGAATTCCACCTTCGCCATGTATCACCCGGCACTACGTTAGATCACCTCTGTCAGCGTATTGCCATTTATGCTTTGTGCTGCACTTGGTCGCTGTGTATTTATACTGTTTCCTCCCCTCTCTCTCTCGTTAGACCGACGTCGTCCCGAGACCGACGCAGCTCGGAGACCGAAGACACCATTGACAAACCTTGCCCTTTGTCGCCCGAGCAACAAGGCAAGCCCCCCTTTTGATCATCCCGATATCGCCCAATCTATTTTCTCATGCTTGCATTAGAATTGCTGCTACTACCGCTTTACCTATTCTGATGCATAGCCTGTTCATTGTAACCTGCTGTTGATAATTACGCATAACCTAAACTGCTTAGTATAGGCTGGGTAGAGACCTATGTGACCCCACTTTTCCTGACTGCCCCGCTGGATTATCAGAAGACCCGATCAATGGGATTGAAGACCAGGCCCCGACACCGACATCACCCCCTTTAGTTGTAACGACACTGCAACGTTACTATCGAGTGCCGAGGGTGTGAAACCTCTTGTAGCACTTCTGATGTTAACTCTGTAGAGTAGCTATTCGGTCGTGGTCATCGAGGGTGATTCCTCCTTCACCGCTTCCGATACGACGCCGTCGTACAACACCTCAAGTGTGAACCCAACGAGGGTGAATCCTCCGAATTCACCTTGACGAATACATCGAGTGGGAATTCAATGAGGGTGATACCCGGATTCCCCTGATTTATAGACACACGGATACTTGGACTTACACTGTTACTTGGATAGGCGGGTCGACCCTGAGGGGACCCGCGTGCGCCTGAGAGGCGGAGTGTGTGAAGACGGGTGCCGTATGGTGCCCGAGTGATGAATACGAGGTGCGACGGGCATTCTTAACCCTTGCAGCAAGTCCTCGAGACGGGGTGACGGGGTCACATCTTTCGTGAGTCTCTGCTCGTTACCGCAAGCCCTAGTCGCTAACGATATGGATATTTGATCCGAGCAGGCCTCTGGTCTGATAGCACTAACCATCACGTGGGCATAGTATGGGCGTTCTGCATCGTAGCATCAACCGATAGTTCTGTCAGACGTCCCACTCAGCATTGTGGCTGGTCGGATCGTCCGACCTCCGAGGCGGTGCTGGTATCCACCCTGCACACAACGACCGGAGTGCACACGGGTGATGGCCCAAGCCCCCGAGTGGTGCATGTGAGGAGTAGACGCGGGACCTCTTGCGGCTCTAGTAGGGCTGCGGTGTGTCGTTTGTGTCGTCTGGAGGGCTCGGGGCGATGACCCAGGAATCGGATGTGTCCGGCCGGAGTTATCGAGCTGTTGGGTAAGTTGTGCACCCCTGCAAGGAAAATGACTTCTATGAGTAGACCTGTGCTACGGTACGTAAGAGGACATACGTCTATCGGGTTGTATTGTGTTACGAACAATTAGATGATACTTGGATACTATCGGCTCGGTGCTTCTCGCGGAAGTCAGGGGTCGGAGAAGGGATCTCAGGACATAGTTGATGACTGTAGGCTCTGGGATTGCTTCTCGCAGGGAGTCGAAAAGGATCTACGGGATTGAGGATGGAGAGTTAATGGCATACGAGCATTTATATGTGATGTCGGTTTGATGTACTCTTCTTTCGATGCTGCCTTCAAGACCGTTGAAGATGTAGTCTTCGATAGAATTAGGTTTTCCTCTCTATTGCATAGCTATTCTGTGCGCCCAGTGCACATATACAGCCTCCCTTGAAAATTTGCATATTAGTGTAGATCCTTGCTTGTGAGTACTTCTGAGTACTCACGTTGTTGTTTTCCTTTTCTCCCCATATCAGTTTGTCGCGACCAGAGGACGGAGCCCCTGAGACGATGCCCCGTCGATCGACTACTACTACTACCCAGAGGATGGATACTACTATGAGTTGACTGACGACCAGGAGTAGGATCGGAGGGTCCCAGGCAGGAGGCCTACGCCTTTCGATGTAGTGTTTTATTTTGCCCCGCCTTTCTAAAGACCTTTTGTTTCTGTTTCATATCTGTACTCAGATATCTGATGCTTCCGCTGACGCTTGTTCGCAAGCTTATGTATTCGGACCCTCGCAGGGCCCCTGGCTTTAATATAAAGCTTGATGACTTTATTATGTTTTAGAGTTGTGGTGTGATATCTTCCCGTGAGTCCTTAGGCTTGATCGTGTGCATTTGCGTGTATGATTAGTTCATGATTGAGCCGGGGGCGTCACAAGTTGGTATCAAAGACGACTGCCTGTAGGAACCCCCTTTCCAACTCCTTGGCCGAAGTTGAGTTAGTGGTCCAAACTATTTTACTAACTTGGCGTGTGGCTTACGGGCCCACGTCGCCAATTGGGTGGTATTAGGATCTTTTACTCCTCGACCTTTACTTGGGACTCTGATCTCTCTCCTATTCGGTTAAATTTTTTACTAACTTCAACATTAGGTTCTCGTGATCACATCACCCGGTGTTCTGAAAATTTCCCCCCTTTCTTCAAGATTGCGGGCCAGGTTCTGCTTGTAGGATCCTTTTATCGAGGGGGACCCTGTGTTGTCACTTGCAGATTTTTGTCCAATAGTTTTTCTCCGACATTGATGTAGCCTTTGCTATGTTTCGTTGTGTACTTCCCTAGCGTGCATGCGTGCCGCCTAGATGTCTAGCCCTCCCTTTTCAACTGTCATAATGCGGATACTAACTAAGGCTATGTGTGGCTTTGAATGTGTGGTGCGAATATGCTGAATTATCTATTTCACTTCCTTTTGTTGTGCGTGATACTTCATGAATCATTCCATACACAGCAGTTTTTCTTGCTAAACTGCCCCTGTTGATTTGGCAGGATGGCTGACGATCCTCCACCTCACCCTATATTGCCCGCAGATGCAGCAGTTTGAACTCAACCGTCAGCAGTTTGAGCTTAACGTCCGTTTATGACCGGAGTATTGGCTCAATTCCCAAATCAGAATGCTCAGCAACAGAATGCTCCAATAACTCTGCCAGAATTTGTGCGCCTCAATCCGTCCGTTTTCCGCAACTCCACCAATCGTGTGGATGCTGATGATTGGCTTCGTGACATCCTGTTTGAGATGGAATCAGCAATGTCCCTCCTGACAGTTACGTCACCTTTGCGACATTCCACCGAAGGGCCCAGCTGCTCAATGGTGGGAAAGCCACAAGGCTAGTTGCCTGCAGAGACTGTAACCACTTGGCAGGAATTCAGTCAGCTTTTCATGCACGTTACATTCCTCAAGGTCTGATGGACCAGAAGAAGCAGGAGTTCCGTAAACTCTCTCAGGGTAAAAAATGACTGTGGATGAATATCAACGGAAATTCCTTGAATTATCCCGCTATGCTGTGGATGACGTCGACACTGACACTCGCAAGAGGAGGAATTTCGTGAAGGACTGTGTAGGATATAAAACTTACACTTGCTGTCCATGATTGCACAGAATTCGCACACGTTGTCAGCAAATCTTTCCAGTTGAAACGCTCTGACTGAGTACCAGGAGTCACTCAAGCGCACTCATGAAGCGGCTCATCCTCGGGTCAGCCTGTTCAGAAGCGTCGAGTGTGGATCCCTCACAATGTTCATCACCGACCTGCTCCAACACCAAGACCATCTTATGTTGCACCTTGTCTGCCTTCACCGTGAGACAGCTTACGGTTCATAATGGGCCGCCTAATGCTATGGATTTCATCAAGTTGCGCCACATCCCCTAATGGTCGTAAGAAGGGTTGTCGGAACCACCGATTCAGAAAAACGTAATACCCTACCGTCTGCTGTTGTACTTGGCTATGCCAATCACGTCAATGCTGAAAAGGCTCAGAGAGAACCGACTATATGCTGGGAACACTCCCTGTGAATTCAGTACCGGCTCTGTTCTCTTCGATTCAGGAGCATCGCATGCTTTTATGTCCCAACAATTTGCTCAGTCACATGAGTTATACTTGGAAGAATTACCCACTCCTCTAATGGTTCAGTCCCCGAGATCCAAGTGGCAAACGACAATGCTAAGCCCTCACAAAACACATCGAGATTGGAGGTCTACTTTTTCCGGTTTCTCCATTGTACTTGGACCTCTGACATGACATATTCTTGGTATGGACTGGTTGATAGCCCATAATGCTTGATTGACTGTGCTACTAAGACATTCCAGCTCACACCACCTTCTGGTCAGGTGATCAATTACTCAGGCAGAATAGCTTAGGATGCTGAGAGCCAGATTAATGTTCTGAATGCATTGAATGCTTCACCTCTTGAAGGCATCGAGAACGTTCCAGTTGTTCATGATTTTCAAGACGCCTTTCCAGAAGAACTTCCAGGAATACCCCCTGCTAGAGCTGTTGAGTTTGTCATCGACTTGAAAACCTGGCACAACTCCTATTGCGAACCGTCCTTATAAGATGCTCCGCATCATCTTCTCGAGCTTAAGGAAAGAAATCGACACGTCACTTAAGAAAGGTTTCATCCGCCCAGTTCTCTACTTGGGGAGCACCTTCACTCTCGTTAAGAGAGGGATGGAAACTAACCGATTGGTTCAGGATTATCGGCCCATTAACCAAGCTACAATCCAGAATAAATATCCGCTTTCCTCGGATCAATGATTTGTATGACAACTTGCAGGATCATCGGTGTTTTCTAAACTTGATTTGAGGTTGGGTTATCATCAGATCCGTGTTGTGAAGAGGAATTCCCAAGACTGCATTTGTTACCGCTATGGCTCTTATGAGTCACATGTCAGTCATTTGGTGCTTAACAATGCTTCAGCCACATTCTCCCGTATGATGAATTATATCTTCATGGATTACCTCGACAAGTTCGTCTTGGTTTATCTAGATGATATTCTGGTATATTCGAAGAATAAGGAAGAACATGCCGAACACCTCCGTCTTGTACTGGAAAGGCTCCGAGAAACACCAGTTGTATGCCAAATACTCCAAATGTGAATTTTGGCTTTCTGAAGTAACTTACCTGGTTCAGTGATTTCCAAAGATGGCATTGCCGTTAACCCAGAATGAGTTTAGGTATTCTTGACTGGACTCCTCCGAAGAACGTCAAGAAGTGAGAAGTTTTCTTGGCCTTGCAAGCTATTGTCGTCGCTTTGTCGAGAATTTTTCGAGAAGATTGCTAAACCTTTGACTGATCTGCTTCACAAGGGCATTAAGTTTGAATGGACAGAAAAATGTCAGGAAAGTTTCCAGACAACTCAAAGACAAGCTGACATCTGCCCAGTATATATCTCCTCCAGATACCCGCAAAGACTTTGTGATCTATTGTGACGCATCCCGTGAAGGATTAGGCTGTGTCCTAATGCAAGAGGTAAAGTGATTGCTTATGGCTCTCGTCAGTTGCGCCCACATGAAGAGAATTATCCGGTAACATGATCTAGAACTAGGCTGTGTGATCTATGCATTGCAGTTGTGGCGACATTACCTCCTCGGTAATCGTTGGCAGATCTACACGGATCATAAAAGTTGAAGTCTGTTCACTCAACCTTCTCTAAACCTCCGTCAGCAAAGATGGATGGAGGCCATTGCGGACTATGATTTGGGTATTTCCTATACCCTTGGCAAGGCTAACGTGATGGCTGATGCCTTAAGCCGCAAGTCCTATTCGGACAACCTCATGGTTAGGCGAGCTCAGTCGTCTTTTGAAGAACTGCGCAAGCTGAATCTCCGTATTATCCCACAGGGTTCTAATAAACCTTGTTGATACAACCAGATCTTGAGAAAGCGTTAAGAATGCGCAAGCTAAAGATGCTGTGAAATTGATCTCTGAAGGAAAATCTTCACCATGAAAAGTACAGGGATTTCTCACTGTCTGAAGATGGAACCTTGTATTTCAGAAACCGCATTGTGGTACCTCGCTTCGAGCTTATGACTGACAAAGTCATGAAGGAGGCACCTGATACCCCATTGTCTATTCATCCGGGTAGCACCAAGATGTATCGTGATCTCCGTCAAAGGTACGGTGGTCTAAAATGAAGCAGGACATTGCTCGATATGTTGCTGAATGTGATGTTTGTCGTCGCGTTAAAGCAGAAACATCAAAAAACCAGCTGGAATTTGCAACCACTTACTATTCCTTTATGGAAATGGGATAAGGTTCAGATGGATTTCAATCAGGACTCCCCCGGTCACAGAAGGGTCACGATGCTATTCTTGTAGTCGTCGACCAACTCTCTAGGTTGCACACTTTCTGCTGTCAAAGAGACTATCACTGCTAGTCAGTTAGCAGAATTGTATATCTCCAGAATTGTTCCACTCCACGGTATTTCGAAGGAGATTAGTTCGGACCGTGGCGGTCTTTTCACTTCCAAATTCTGGGAAAGTTTCCAAACGCTATGGGAACTCATATTACTTGGAGTTTAGCATATCACCCCCAGTCTCCAAGGCCAAGTCGAGCGAGTCAATCAAGTGCTTGAAGACTGCTTCGGGCTTGTGTTATTTCATTCGGCAAGAAGTGGGAAGAATCTCTTCGTATGCCGAGTTTCTTAAACAACAGCTATCAAGCCAGTTTGAAAATGGCCCCTTCGAAGTACTCTATGGATGTAAGTGTCGAACCCCTCTGAATTGGTCAGAAACTGGGGAAACGACCGCTCGTGGGTCCGGTATTATTCAACACGCCGAAGAACAAGTCCGTATTTTCCGGGGGAGAATCTCAAGGCGGCTCAGGACCGAGAAGAGCAACTATGATCGCAAACGATGCGGTTTGACTTATCAACTGGTGATCAAGCTATTGCGTGTCACTCTATGAAGGGCACTCACCGTTTTGGAATCAAGGCAAGTAGGTCCACGCTATATTGGTCCTTTCCGCCCCATAATTGCTAGACGTGGTCAAGTGGCATATAAATTGGATTTGCCGCCGCAATTCTCTCATATCCACGACGTATTCCATGGTCGCAACTTCGTATATGCTTCAAGGAATCTCCGCACGAGCTGTGGATCACGAGATGCTCGAACTGCATGATGATCTTATATAAGGAGGCATCCGATCCGCATTCTCGATTGAAGCTGAACGTCGGACCCGTCAGAAGGTTACCAAGTTCTCTCAAAGTGCAGTGGTCAAATCATACCGAAGATGAAGCACTGGGAACGCGAGGATAATCTTCGTGCGGGATACCCCGAACTTTTTCCTTCTACCTCTAATTCTCGGGACGAGAATTCTGTTAGTGGAGGAGATTGTAACACCCCCGGTGGTTAATCAGTAATCACCCTTTTGATTATGCCATGTCATCATGTTTAACAGTGCATGATCATCATTAGCATTATATTACATTTCAACACCTAAGTCAAATTCAAATTTAAATGAAAGTGGAAAAAAAAGTTGTCTGGCATAGAAACTAAAATGTTCGTTAATAGCAAATAATCTAGGACAATTCTAAAATTATATAAAACTTTTACTAAATTCATTATGTGCCTCAAACAGCAACAAAACAGAGATATATAATCCAATTCTTTTAATTAAAATTCAAGTGAAATCATTTGTACACCAAACCAATTTTTAGACAGTGACTAATGTTGCACTGTGAATATGGACCAATTCCTATGTTTTACAAAAGTCCATAAGTGGCCTAACCTTTTTGCAAAACAGAAAAGAAGAATGAATAAAGAAAAGAAGAAAACAAAAAAAAAAAAAAAAGAGAAAGGCCTTCCCCCCTGGGCCACGGCCAGCAGGCCAATCGGGCCGCCAGGCTGGCCCATCGCACCCCCCTCTACTAACCCCCCCCCCAGCCACACCGAACCCTAACCCCCAGCACGACCAACAGAACCCCCCCCCCCCCCCCGCGTTTTCTTGATCGAGGGATCGGGTTCGATCCCCCCTCGTCCCCTGCGCCGCCGCCCCGTCGGCCTCCCCGACCGCCCGGCGCCTCCGGCGCCGCACCTCGCCACCGGCCTCGCCTCGCCGGTCTGCTCCTCGCCTCCACGCTCGCCAGCCTCCTCCTTCCCCGTCAGTCCAACCCCGCCTCTTCAGCCCCATGTGAGCCGCTGGCCGCCCCGCTCTTCCCCCGTTGCCCGCTCGTCGCTCTCCCCTGCGCCCCGCCGCGCGCGCGCGCTCGGGCGCGCCTTGGTGCGCTCTGGCCGCCGCCCGGCCGAGGTCACCGCTTGCCTCCTCCGGCCCCCGCACGTGCTCACCCCCGCCTCGCCTGCCCCGCTCGTGCCCGCCACCGCTCCGCCCCTGCCTCCGGCCCGGCAACACCGGCGCCGGCCGCGACCACCGGCGGCCTGGCCGCCCCACCCCCCTCACGGCCTCGCCCGCCCTACGAGCGCCGCCTGGCCTCTGGCGCCACGGGCGCTGCCCCTCCCCTGCTGGACATTGTCCAGTGGCCATGGCAGTGGCCCCGGACATGTCCGGCCACTGCCTGACCAGTGGGGCCCAGTGCCCCTATTTAAAAAAACAATAAAAATATTAATAATAATTAATTAAATAATTAATTACTAATTAACCTAATTAACTCTGATTAATTAAGACTAATTAAGTTTAATTAACTAAATGTTTAATTAAGCTAATTTAACTACTGCTAATTAACTAACAGAGGCTCATAGGTGGGCCCCACCTGTCAGGTTGACTGCTGACGTCATGCTGATGTCAGCATACACTGTTTCGGATAATGTTGATTTAAAATAAATAATTAAATTCCAGAAATTAATAAAAACTTTAGAAAATCATATTAAATAATCCGTAACTCCGATGGAAAAACTTTGTACATGAAAGTTGCTCAAAATGACGAGACGAATTCGGATACGCGGTCCGTTCGTCCGTCACGCGTCCGTAACTATGCCAACATGGAACCGTTCCCCTCCGGTCATCTTTTCGACATTTGTCCGGAACCGGGAATACTTTCCTGGATGAATTCCACCTTCGCCAGTATCACCCGGCACTACGTTAGATCACCTCTGTCACCGCGTATTGCCATGTTATGCTTTGTGCTGCACTTGTTCGCTGTGTATTTATACTGTTTCCTCCCCCTCTTCTCTCTCGTTAGACCCCGACGTCGTCCCCGAGACCGACGCAGCTCCGGAGACCGAAGACACCATTGACAACCTTGCCCTTGTCGCCGAGCAACAAGGCAAGCCCCCCTTTTGATCATCCCGATATCGCCCAATCTATTTTCTCATGCTTGCATTAGAATTGCTGCTACTACCGCTTTACCTATTCTGATGCATAGCCTGTTCATTGTAACCTGCTGTTGATAATTACCTGCATAACCTAAACTGCTTAGTATAGGCTGGGTAGAGACCTATCAGTGACCCCCACTTTTCCTGACTGCCCCGCTGGATTATCAGAAGACCCGATCAATGGGATTGAAGACCAGGCCCCGACACCGCACATCACCCCCTTTAGTTGTAACGACACTGCAACGTTACTATCGAGTGCCGAGGGTGAAACCTCTTGTAGCACTTCTGATGTTAACTCTGTAGAGTAGCTATTCGGTCGTGGTCATCGAGGGTGATTCCTCCTTCACCGCTTCCGATACGACGCCGTCGTACAACACCTCAAGTGTGAACCCAACGAGGGTGAATCCTCCGAATTCACCTTGACGAATACATCGAGTGGGAATTCAATGAGGGTGATACCTCGGATTCCCCTGATGTTATAGACACACGGATACTTGGACTTTACACTGTTACTTGGATAGGCGGGTCGACCCTGAGGGGTACCCGCGTGCGCCTGAGAGGCGAGTGTTGTGAAGACGGGTGCCTGTATGGTGCCCGAGTGATGAATACGAGGTGCAGCCGGGCATTCTTAACCCTTGCAGCAAGTCCTCGAGACGGGGTGACGGGGTCACATCTTTCGTGAGTCTCTGCTCGTTACCGCAAGCCCTAGTCCGCTAACGATATGGATATTTGATCCGAGCAGGCCTCTGGTCTGATAGCACTAACCATCACGTGGGCATAGTATGGGCGTTCTGCATCGTAGCATCAACCGATAGTTCTGTCAGACGTCCACTTCAGCATTGTGGCATGGTCGGATCGTACCGACACTCCGAGGCGGTGCTGGTATCCACCCTGCACACAACGACCCGGAGTGCACAGGGTGATGGCCCAAGACCCCTGAGTGCTTAGGATGTAGACCGGCGGGGACCTCTCTGCTGAGCTCTAAGTAGGGCTGCGGTGTGTCGTTTGGCCGAGGCCGGGCATGACCCAGGAAAGTGTGTCCGGCCGGAGTTAATCGAGCGTGTTGGGTAAGTTGGTGCACCCCTGCAAGGAAGAATACTTCTATGGATAGCCTGTCCTACGGTAAAGGACACTCGGAGTTGTATCCTGATTGATACAAATTAGAACTGAATACTTGGATACTATGGCTCTGGGATTGCTTCTCGCAGGGAGTCGAGAAGGGATCTCAGGACGAGGTTGATGACTGTAGGGCTCTGGGATTGCTTTCTCGCAGGGAGTCGAGAAAGGATCTCTGGGTGAGGATGAGACTTAATGATACTGCTACTTTATATTGATCTGTTCTGCTCTCTTCTATTGCTGCAAGACCGTTGAAGATGCTAGTCTTCGATAGGACTAGGCTTTCCTCTCTATTCTGGCATTTCTGCAGCCCAGTGCACATATACAGCCTCCCTTTGAAAATTTTGCATATTTAGTGTAGATCCTTGCTTGCTGAGTACTTCTGAGTACTCACGGTTGCTTTGTTTTCCTTTTCTCCCCATATCAGTTTGTCGCGACCAGAGGACGGAGCCCCCTGAGACAGATGCCCCGTCGATCGACTACTACTACTACCCAGAGGATGGATACTACTATGAGTTGACTGACGACCAGGAGTAGGATCGGAGGGTCCCAGGCAGGAGGCCTACGCCTTTCGATCGTAGTGTTTTATTTTGCCCCGCCTTTCTAAAGACCTTTCTGTTTCTGTTTTCATATCTGTACTCAGATATCTGATGCTTCCGCTGACGCTTGTTCGCAAGCTTATGTATTCGAGCCCTCGAGGCCCCTGGCTTGTAATATAAAGCTTGTATGACTTTATTTATGTTTTAGAGTTGTGTTGTGATATCTTCCCGTGAGTCCTTAGGCTTGATCGTGTGCATTTGCGTGTATGATTAGTTCATGATTGAGCCGGGGGCGTCACAAGTTGGTATCAAAGACGACTGCCTGTAGGAACCCCCTTTCCAACTCCTTGGCCGAAGTTGAGTCTAGTGGTCCAAAACTATTTTACTAACTTGGCTGTGTGGCTTACGGGCCCACGTCGCCAATTGGGTGGTATTAGGATCTTTTACTCCTCGACCTTTACTTTGGGACTCTGATCTCTCTCCTATTCGGGTTAAATTTTTTACTAACTTCAACATTAGGTTCTCGTGATCACATCCACCCGGTGTTCTGAAAATTTCCCCCCTTTCTTCAAGATTGCGGGCCAGGTTCTGCTTGTAGGATCCTTTTATCGAGGGCACCCTGTGTTGTCACTTGCAGATTTCTCGCTCCAATAGTTTTCTCCGACATTGATGTAGCCTTTGCTATGTCTCGTTGTGTACTTCCCTACCGCGTGCATGCGTGCCGCCTAGATGTCTAGCCCTCCCTTTTCAACTGTCATAATGCCGGATACTAACTAAGGCTATGTGTGGCTTTGAATGTGTGGTGCGAATATGCTGAATTATCTATTGCACTTCCTTTTGTTGTGCGTGATACTTCATGAATCATTCCATACACATGCAGTTTTTCTTGCTAAACTGCCCCTGTTGATTTGGCAGGATGGCTGACGATCCTCCACCTCCACCCTATATTGCCGCCATGATGCAGCAGTTTGAACTCAACCGTCAGCAGTTTGAGCTTAACCGTCAGTTTATGACCGGAGTATTGGCTCAATTCCCAACTCAGAATGCTCAGCAACAGAATGCTCCAATAACTCTGCCAGAATTTGTGCGCCTCAATCCGTCCGTTTTCCGCAACTCCACCAATCGTGTGGATGCTGATGATTGGCTTCGTGACATCCTGTTTGAGATGGAATCAGCTAATGTCCCTCCTGACAGTTACGTCACCTTTGCGACATTCCACCTGAAGGGCCCAGCTGCTCAATGGTGGGAAAGCCACAAGGCTATGTTGCCTGCAGAGACTGTAACCACTTGGCAGGAATTTCAGTCAGCTTTTCATGCACGTTACATTCCTCAAGGTCTGATGGACCAGAAGAAGCAGGAGTTCCGTAAACTCTCTCAGGGTAAAATGACTGTGGATGAATATCAACGGAAATTCCTTGAATTATCCCGCTATGCTGTGGATGACGTCGACACTGACACTCGCAAGCAGGAGAAATTCCGTGAAGGACTGTGTACGGATATAAAACTTACACTTGCTGTCCATGATTGCACAGAATTCGCAACGCTTGTCAGCAAATCTTTCCAAGTTGAAACAGCTCTGACTGAGTACCAGGAGTCACTCAAGCGCACTCATGAAGCTGGCTCATCCTCGGGTCAGCCTGTTCAGAAGCGTCGAGTGTGGATCCCTCACAATGTTCATCACCGACCTGCTCCAACACCAAGACCATCTTATGTTGCACCTTGTCTGCCTTCACCGCTGAGACAGCTTACGGTTCATAATGGACCGCCTAATGCTATGGATTCTCATCAAGTTGCGCCACATCCTCCTAATGGTCGTAAGAAGGGTTGTCGAAACCACCGATTCAGAAACCGTAATACCCTACCGTCTGCTGTTGTACTTGGCTATGCCAATCACGTCAATGCTGAAAAGGCTCAGAAGGAACCGACTATCATGCTGGGAACACTCCCTGTGAATTCAGTACCGGCCTCTGTTCTCTTCGATTCAGGAGCATCGCATGCTTTTATGTCCCAACAATTTGCTCAGTCACATGAGTTATACTTGGAAGAATTACCCACTCCTCTAATGGTTCAGTCCCCGAGATCCAAGTGGCAAACGACAATGCTAAGCCCTCACAACCACATCGAGATTGGAGGTCTACTTTTTCCGGTTTCTCTCATTGTACTTGGACCTTCTGACATAGACATTATTCTTGGTATGGACTGGTTGATAGCCCATAATGCTTTGATTGACTGTGCTACTAAGACATTCCAGCTCACACACCCTTCTGGTCAGGTGATCAATTACTCAGGCAGAATAGCTTAGGATGCTGAGAGCCAGATATATGTTCTGAATGCATTGAATGCTTCACCTCTTGAAGGCATCGAGAACGTTCCAGTTGTTCATGATTTTCAAGACGCCTTTCCAGAAGAACTTCCAGGAATACCCCCTGCTAGAGCTGTTGAGTTTGTCATCGACTTGAAACCTGGCACAACTCCTATTGCGAACCGTCCTTATAAGATGCCTCCGCATCATCTTCTCGAGCTTAAGGAAGAAATCGACACGTCACTTAAGAAAGGTTTCATCCGCCCCAGTTCCTCTACTTGGGGAGCACCTTCACTCTTCGTTAAGAAGAGGGATGGAACTAACCGATTGGTTCAGGATTATCGGCCCATTAACCAAGCTACAATCCAGAATAAATATCCGCTTCCTCGGATCAATGATTTGTATGATCAACTTGCAGGATCATCGGTGTTTTCTAAACTTGATTTGAGGTTGGGTTATCATCAGATCCGTGTTCGTGAAGAGGATATTCCCAAGACTGCATTTGTTACTCGCTATGGCTCTTATGAGTACACTGTCATGTCATTTGGCTTAACAAATGCTTCAGCCACATTCTCCCGTATGATGAATTATATCTTCATGGATTACCTCGACAAGTTCGTCTTGGTTTATCTAGATGATATTCTGGTATATTCGAAGAATAAGGAAGAACATGCCGAACACCTCCGTCTTGTACTGGAAAGGCTCCGAGAACACCAGTTGTATGCCAAATACTCCAAATGTGAATTTTGGCTTTCTGAAGTAACTTACCTTGGTCATGTGATTTCCAAAGATGGCATTGCCGTTAACCCAGAATGAGTTTAGGCTATTCTTGACTGGACTCCTCCGAAGAACGTCAAGCAAGTGAGAAGTTTTCTTGGCCTTGCAAGCTATTGTCGTCGCTTTGTCGAGAATTTCTCGAAGATTGCTAAACCTTTGACTGATCTGCTTCACAAGGGCATTAAGTTTGAATGGACAGAAAAATGTCAGGAAAGTTTCCAGACACTCAAAGACAAGCTGACATCTGCCCAGTACTATCTCCTCCAGATACCCGCAAAGACTTTGTGATCTATTGTGACGCATCCCGTGAAGGATTAGGCTGTGTCCTAATGCAAGAGCGTAAAGTGATTGCTTATGGCTCTCGTCAGTTGCGCCCACATGAAGAGAATTATCCGGTACATGATCTAGAACTAGCTGCTGTGATCTATGCATTGCAGTTGTGGCGACATTACCTCCTCGGTAATCGTTGCGAGATCTACACGGATCATAAAAGTCTGAAGTACTTGTTCACTCAACCTTCTCTAAACCTCCGTCAGCAAAGATGGATGGAGGCCATTGCGGACTATGATTTGGGTATTTCCTATACCCTTGGCAAGGCTAACGTGATGGCTGATGCCTTAAGCCGCAAGTCCTATTGCGACAACCTCATGGTTAGGCGAGCTCAGCCTCGTCTTTTTGAAGAACTGCGCAAGCTGAATCTCCGTATTATCCCACAGGGTTCTCTAAATAACCTTGTGATACAACCAGATCTTGAGAAAGCTGTTAAGAATGCGCAAGCTAAAGATGCTGAAATTGATCTCATGAAGGAAAATCTTCACCATGAAAAGTACAGGGATTTCTCACTGTCTGAAGATGGAACCTTGTATTTCAGAAACCGCATTGTGGTACCTCGCTTCGAGCTTATGACTGACAAAGTCATGAAGGAGGCACATGATACCCCATTGTCTATTCATCCGGGTAGCACCAAGATGTATCGTGATCTCCGTCAAAGGTACTGGTGGTCTAAAATGAAGCAGGACATTGCTCGATATGTTGCTGAATGTGATGTTTGTCGTCGCGTTAAAGCAGAACATCAAAAACCAGCTGGAATTCTGCAACCACTTACTATTCCTTTATGGAAATGGGATAAGGTTCAGATGGATTTCAATACAGGACTCCCCAGGTCACAGAAGGGTCACGATGCTATTCTTGTAGTCGTCGACCAACTCTCTAAGGTTGCACACTTTCTGCCTGTCAAAGAGACTATCACTGCTAGTCAGTTAGCAGAATTGTATATCTCCAGAATTGTTCCACTCCACGGTATTTCGAAGGAGATTAGTTCGGACCGTGGCGGTCTTTTCACTTCCAAATTCTGGGAAAGTTTCCAAACAGCTATGGGAACTCATATTACTTGGAGTTTAGCATATCACCCCCAGTCTCAAGGCCAAGTCGAGCGAGTCAATCAAGTGCTTGAAGACATGCTTCGGGCTTGTGTTATTTCATTCGGCAAGAAGTGGGAAGAATCTCTTCCGTATGCCGAGTTCTCTTATAACAACAGCTATCAAGCCAGTTTGAAAATGGCCCCCTTCGAAGTACTCTATGGATGTAAGTGTCGAACCCCTCTGAATTGGTCAGAAACTGGGGAACGACCGCTCGTGGGTCCGGATATTATTCAACACGCCGAAGAACAAGTCCGTATTTTCCGGGAGAATCTCAAGGCGGCTCAGGACCGCCAGAAGAGCAACTATGATCGCAAACGATGCGGTTTGACTTATCAACCTGGTGATCAAGCTTATCTGCGTGTCACTCCTATGAAGGGCACTCACCGTTTTGGAATCAAGGGCAAGCTAGGTCCACGCTATATTGGTCCTTTCCGCATAATTGCTAGACGTGGTCAAGTGGCATATAAATTGGATTTGCCGCCGCAATTCTCTCATATCCACGACGTATTCCATGTGTCGCAACTTCGTATATGCTTCAAGGAATCTCCGCACCGAGCTGTGGATCACGAGATGCTCGAACTGCATGATGATCTTTCATATAAGGAGCATCCGATCCGCATTCTCGATGAAGCTGAACGTCGGACCCGTCAGAAGGTTACCAAGTTCCTCAAAGTGCAGTGGTCAAATCATACCGAAGATGAAGCCACTTGGGAACGCGAGGATAATCTTCGTGCGGAATACCCCGAACTTTTTCCTTCTACCTCTTAATTCTCGGGACGAGAATTCTTGTTAGTGGAGGAGATTTGTAACACCCCCGGTGGTTAACTACAGTAATCACCCTTTTGATTATGCCATGTCATCATGTTTAACAGTGCATGATCATCATTAGCATTATATTACATTTCAACACCTAAGTCAAATTCAAATTTAAATGAAAGTGGAAAATAAAAGTTGTCTGGCATAGAAACTAAAATGTTCGTTAAATAGCAAATAATCTAGAGACAATTCTAAAATTATAATAAACTTTTACTAAATTCATTATGTGCCTCAAACAGCAACAAAACAGAGATATATAATCCAATTTCTTTTAATTAAAATTCAAGTGAAATCATTTGTACACCAAACCAATTTTTAGCAGTGACTAATGTTGCACTGTGAATTATGGACCAATTCCTATGTTTTACAAAAGTCCATAAGTGGCCTAACCTTTTTGCAAAACAGAAAAGAAATGAATAAAGAAAAGAAGAAAACAAAAAAAAAGAGAAAAGGCCTTCCCCCCTGGGCCACGGCCCAGCAGGCCAATCGGGCCGCCAGGCTGGCCCACTCGCACCCCCTCTACTAACCCCCCCCCCAGCCACACCGAACCCTAACCCCCACCCCCGACCAACAGAACCCCCCCCCCCCCCCCGCGTTTTCTGGATCGGGGATCGGTTCGATCCCCCCTCGTTCCCCTGCGCCGCCGCCCCGTCGGCCTCCCCCGCCACCGGCGCCTCCGGCGCCGCACCCCGCACCGCCTCTCCTCCGCCGGTCTGCTCCTCGCCGCTCGCCGCACGCTCGCCGGCCACCTCCTTCTCCGTCGGTCCAACCCCGCCTCTTCAGCCCCATGTGAGCCGCTGGCCGCCCCGCTCTTCCCCCGTTGCCCGCTCGTCGCTCTCCCCTGCGCCCCGTCGCGCGTGCGCGCTCGGGCGCGCCTCGGCGCGCTCTGGCCGCCGCCCGGCCACGGTCACTGCTTGCCTCCTCCGGCCCACGCACGCGCTCACCCCCGCCTTGCCTGCCCCGCTCGTGCCCGCCACCGCTCCGCCCCTGCCTCCGGCCCGGCAAGTCCGGCGCCGGCCGCGACCACCGGCGGCCTGGCCGCCCCGCCCCCTCACGGCCTCGCCCGCCCTACGAGCGTCGCCTGGCCTCTGGCGCCGCGGGCGCTGCCCCTCCCCTGCTGGACATTGTCCAGTGGCCATGGCAGTGGCCCCGGACATGTCCGGCCACTGCCTGACCAATGGGGCCCAGTGCCCCTATTTAAAAAAAACAATAAAAAAATAATAATAATTAATTAAATAATTAATTACTAATTAACCTAATTAATTCTAATTAATTAAGACTAATTAAGTTTAATTAACTAAATGTTTAATTAAGCTAATTTAACTACTGCTAATTAACTAACAGAGGCTCATAGGTGGGCCCCACCTGTCAGGTTGACTGCTGACGTCATGCTGACATCAGCATACACTGTTTCGGATAATGTTGATTTAAAATAAATAATTAAATTCCAGAAATTAATAAAAACTTTAGAAAATCATATTAAATAATCCGTAACTCCGATGGAAAAACTTTGTACATGAAAGTTGCTCAGAATGACGAGACGAATTCGGATACGCGGTCCGTTCGTCCGTCACGCGTCCCTAACTATCCCAACATGGAACCGTTCCCCTCCGGTCATCTGTTCGACATTTGTCCGGAGCCGGGAATACTTTCCCGGATGAATTCCACCTTCGCCAGTATCACCCGGCACTGCGTTAGATCACCTCTGTCACCGCGTATTGCCATGTTATGCTTTGTGCTGCACTTGTTCGCTGTGTATTTATACTGTTTCCTCCCCCTCTTCTCTCTCGTTAGACCCCGACGTCGTCCCCGAGACCGACGCAGCTCCGGAGACCGAAGACACCATTGACAACCTTGCCCTTGTCGCCGAGCAACAAGGCAAGCCCCCCTTTTGATCATCCCGATATCGCCCAATCTATTTTCTCATGCTTGCATTAGAATTACTGCTACTACTTCTTTACCTATTCTGATGCATCGCCTGTTCATTGTAACCTGTTGTTGATAATTACCTGCATAACCTAAACTGCTTAGTATAGGCTGGGTAGAGACCTATCAGTGACCCCCACTTTTCCTGACTGCCCCGCTGGATTATCAGAAGACCCGATCAACGGGATTGAAGACCAGGCCCCGACACCGCACATCACCCCCTTTAGTTGTAACGAAACTGCAATGTTACTATCGAGTGCCGAGGGTGAAACCTCTTGTAGCACTTCTGATGTTAACTCTGTAGAGTAGCTATTCGGTCGTGGTCATCGAGGGTGATTCCTCCTTTACCGCTTCCGATACGACGCCGTCGTACAACACCTCAAGTGTGAACCCAACGAGGGTGAATCCTCCGAATTCACCTTGATGAATACATCGAGTGGGAATTCAATGAGGGTGATACCTCAGATTCCCCTGATGTTATAGACACACGGATGCTTGGACTTTACACTGTTACTTGGATAGGCGGGTCGACCCTGAGGGGTACCCGCGTGCGCCTGAGAGGCGAGTGTTGTGAAGACGGGTGCCTGTATGGTGCCCAAGTGATGAATACGAGGCGCAGCCGGGCATTCTTAACCCTTGCAGCAAGTCCTCGAGACGGGGCGACGGGGTCACATCTTTCGTGAGTCTCTGCTCGTTACCGCAAGCCCTAGTCCACTAATGATTTGGATATTTGATCCGAGCAGGCCTCTGGTTTGATAGCACTAACCATCACGTGGGCATAGTATGGGCGTTCTGCATCGTAGCATCAGCCGATAGTTCTGTCAGACGTCCAGTTCAGCATTGTGGCATGGTCGGATCATACCGACCCTCCGAGGCGGTGCTGGTATCCACCCTGCACACAACGACCCGGAGTGCACAGGGCGATGGCCCAAGACCCCTGAGTGCTTAGGATGTAGACCGGCGGGGACCTATCTACTGAGCTCTAGGTAGGGCTGCGGTGTGTCGTTTCGCCAAGGCCGGGCATGACCCAGGAAAGTGTGTCCGGCCGGAGTTAATCGAGCGTGTTGGGTAAGTTGGTGCACCCCTGCAGGGAAGAATACTTCTATCGATAGCCGGTCCTACGGTAAAGGACACTCGGAGTTGTATCCTGATTGATACAAATTAGAACTGGGTACTTGGATACTATGGCTCTGGGATTGCTTCTCGCAGGGAGTCGAGAAGGGATCTCAGGACGAGGTTGATGACTGTAGGGCTCTGGGATTGCTTTCTCGCAGGGAGTCGAGAAAGGATCTCTGGGTGAGGATGAGACTTAATGATACTGCTACTTTATATTGATCTGTTCTGCTCTCTTCTATTGTTGCAAGACCGCTGAAGATGCTAGTCTTTGATAGGACTAGGCTTTCCTCTCTGTTTTGGCATTTCTCTAGCCCAGTCCACATATACAGCCTCCCCTTGAAAATGTTGCATATGTAGTGTAGATCCTTGCTTGCTGAGTACTTCTGAGTACTCACGGTTGCTTTGTTTTCCTTTTCTCCCCATATCAGTTTGTGGCGACCAAAGGACAGAGCCCCCTGAGACAGATGCCCCATCGATCAACTACTACTACTACTACCCAGAGGATGGATACTACTATGAGTTGACTGACGACCAGGAGTAGGATCGGAGGGTCCCAGGCAGGAGGCCTACGCCTTTCGATCATGGTGTTTTATTTTGCCCCGCCTTTCTAAAGGCCTTTTTGTTTCTGTTTTCATATCTGTACTCAGATATCTGATGCTTCCGCTGACGCTTGTTCGCAAGCTTATGTATTCGAGCCCTCTGGCTTGTAATATAAAGCTTGTATGACTTTATTTATGTTTTAGAGTTGTGTTGTGATATCTTCCCGTGAGTCCTTAGGTTTGATCGTGTGCATTTGCGTGTCTGATTAGTGCACGATTGAGCCGGGGGCGTCACAGAACCTTCTGGAAAGAATTAAATGCAACTACTAAGATTGGGAACTCGACAAAAGGTAATGAGTCAGGTATAACCCTTAAGTCTGTTTGTGTTAAATCTTTTATGGATACCGATGCTTTTCACAAGTTTAGCACTAAATATGGACTTGACTCTGAGATAGTAGCCTCTTTTGTGAATCATTTTCTACTCATGTTGATCTCCCTAAGGAGAAATTATTTAAATTTCATCCACCTGTTAAAGAAAAGACTAAGGAGCCCATTATAGTTAAAGATGAAACTATCATTTACAATGTTGATCCAGTTGTGCCTACTGCTTATGTTGAAAACACACCTTTCCCTGTTAGGATAAAGGAACATGCTAAGGTTTCAACCGTGGTTAACAAAAGTAATATTAGCACACCTTGATCCTCTGAACAAATTAAAGTAGAACCTAGTATTGCTATGGTTAAAGATCTCTTGGTTGATAATGTTGATGGGCATGTTATTTATTTCTGTGATGAAGCTGCTAGAATTGCCAAACCTGATATTAAAGATAAGAATAAACCCGTTGTTGGCATGCCTGTTGTCTTAGTTAAAATAGGATATCATTGTTATCATGACTTATGTGATATGGGTGCTAGTGTTAGTGCTATTCCTTTTACTCTATACCAAGAAATTATGAATGATATTGCACCTGCTGAAATAGAAGATATTGATGTTAATATTAAGCTTGCTAATAGAGGCACTATCACACCACTTGGGATTGTTAGAGATGTTGAAGTCTTGTGTGGGAAGATAAAATATCCTACTGATTTTCTAGTTCTTGGTTTTCCACAAGATGATTTTTTTACCATTTTATTTGGTAGACCTTTCTTGAACACTGTTAATGCTAAGATAGATTGCAAAAAAGAAACCGTCAGTGTTAATTTTGGTGATGTGTCTCATGAGTTTAATTTCTCTAAGTTTCATAGACAACCTCATGATAAAGAATTGCCTAGTAAGGATGAAATAATTGGTCTTGCTTCCATTGTCGTACCACCTACTGATCCGTTAGAACAATATTTGCTAGACCATGAAAATGATATGCATTTACATGAAAGAAATGAAATAGATAAAATATTCTTTGATCAACAACCTGTTCTTAAACACAATTTCCCTGTTGAAACTCTAGGAGGCCCTCCTCCACCTAAGGGTGATCCTGTGTTTGAATTAAAACAATTACCTGATACTATGAAATATGCTTATCTTGATGAAAAGAAGATATATCTTGTTATTATTAGTGCTAACCTTACAGAGCATGAAGAAAAGAGATTGTTAAAAACTATGAGGAAGCACCGTGGTGCTATTGGATATACTCGTGGTGATCTTAAAGGCATCAGTCCCACTCTCTGTTAGCACAAGATTAATATGGAACCCGATGCTAAACCAGTTGTTGATAATCAACGACAATAAAATCCAAAGATGAAAGAAGTGGTAAGAACTGAAATACTAAAGCTTCTGGAAGCAGGTATAATTTATCCTATAGCTGATAGTAGATGGGTAAGTCATGTTCATTGTGTCCCTAAGAAAGGAGGCATTACTGTTGTTCCTAATGATAAAAATGAACTTATCCCACAGAGAATCATGACTGGTTATAGAATGGTAATTGATTTCAGAAAATTGAACAAAGCCACTAGGAAAGATCATTACCCTTTGCCTTTTATTGATCAAATGTAAGGAAGATTATCTAAGCACACACACTTTTGCTTTCTTGATGGATATTCTAGTTTCTCTCAAATACCTGTATCGCCACCCGGCCAAGACAAAACCACCTTTACTTGTCCTTTTGGAACTTATCCTTATAGACATATGCCTTTTGGTTTATGCAATGCACCTGCTACCTCTTAAAGATGTATGGCAGCTATATTCTCTGACTTTTGTGGAAAGATTGTTGAGGTTTTCATGGATGATTTTTCCATTTACGGAACTTCTTTTTGATGATTGCTTAAGCAACCTTGATCGAGTTTTGCAGAGATGTGAACAAACTAATCTTGTCTTGAATTGGGAGAAGTGCCATTTTATGGTGAACGAAGGTATTGTCTTGGGGCATAAAATTTCTGAACGAGGTATTGAGGTGGATAAAGCTAAAGTTGCTGCAATTGGGAAAATGCCATGTCCCAAAGATGTTAAAGGTATAAGAAGTTTCCTCGGTCATGTTGTTTTCTATAGAAGATTTATTAAAGACTTCTCTTAAATTTCTAGGCCTCTTACTAATCTCTTGCAAAAAGATGGTCCATTTGTTTTCGATGATGATTGTGTAGAAGCCTTTGAAACACTTAATAAAGCCTTAACTTCTGCACCTATCATTCAACCACCTGATTGGAACTTGCCTTTTGAAATTACGTGCGATGCTAGTGATTATGTTGTTGGTGTTGTTCTAAGACAAAGAGTTGATAAGAAATTAAATGTTATCCATTATGCTTGTAAAACTCTAGAAAGTGCTCAAAGAAATTATGCTACTACTGAGAAAGAATTTCTAGCAGTTGTGTTTGCTTGTGATAAATTCAGATCTTACATAGTCGATTCTAAAGTGATTGTTCACACCGATCATGCTGCAATTAAATAACTTAAGGAAAAGAAAGATGCTAAACCTAGACTCATTAGGTGGGTTCTTCTGCTACAAGAATTTAACTTGCATATTACTGATAGGAAGGGAGCTGAGAATCCCGTAGCTGATAACTTGTCTAGGTTAGAAAATATCCTTGATGACCCACTACCTACTGATGATAGCTTCCCCAATGATCAACTAGCTGTCATAAATGCTTCTCATAATGCTCCTTGGTATGCAGACTATGCTAATTATATTGTTGCTAAATTTATACCACCTAGTTTCACTTACCAACAAAAGAAAAGAAAAAATCTTCTTTGACTGAAGACATTACTTTTGGGATGACCCACATCTTTACAAAGAAGGAGTAGATGGTATTATTAGGCATTGTATACCTGAGCATGAACAGGAACAAATCCTACGGAAATGTCACTCCGAAGCCTATGGAGGACACCATGCAGGAGATAGAACTGCACATAAGATACTACAATCTGGTTTTTATTGGCCTACTCTTTTCAAGGATGCTCGTAAGTTTGTTTTATCTTGTGATGAATGTCAAAGAATAGGTAATATTGGCAGACCTCAGGAAATGCCTATGAATTATTCACTTGTTATTGAACCATTTGATGTTTGGGGCTTTGATTATATGGGACCTTTTCCTTCCTCTAATATGTATACACATATTTTGGTTGCTGTTGATTATGTCACTAAGTGGGTAGAAGCTATTCCAACTAGTATTGTTGATCATAACACCTCCATCAAAATGCTTAAAGAAGTTATTTTCCCAAGGTTTGGGGTCCCTAGATATTTAATGACTAATGGTGGTTCACATTTTATTCATGGTGCTTTCTGTAAATTGCTTGCTAGATATGATGTCAACCATAGAATTGCATCCCCTTATCACCCTCAATCTAGTGGACAAGTTGAACTTAGCAATAGAGAAATAAAATTAATATTGCAAAAGACTGTCAACAGATCTTGGAAAAATTGGTCTAAGAAACTTGATGATGCACTGTGGGCTTATAGAACTGCTTATAAAAATCCTATGGGCATGTCTCCGTATAAAATGGTTTATGGAAAAGCTTGCCATTTGCCTCTTGCATTAGAACATAAAGCTTATTGGGCAATTAAAGAACTCAATTATGACTTCAAACTTGCGAGTGAAAAGAGGTTATTTGATATTAGCTCATTAGATGAATGGAGAACCCAAGCCTATGAAAATGCCAAATTGTTCAAAGAAAAAGTTAAAAGATGGCATGACAAAAGAATCCAAAAGCGAGAATTCAAAGTAGGTGAGTATGTTCTATTGTACAATTCTCGTTTTAGATTTTTTTCGGGAAACTTCTCTCCAAGTGGGAAGGACCATATATCATTGAAGAAGTTTATCGCTCTGGGCTATTAAGATGAATAATGCCGAAGGCACTAATCTGAAGGTGGTCAATGGACAAAAAATTAAGCACTATACCTCAGGTACACCTATTAATGTTGAAACTAACATTGTTCAAACCATGACACCAGAGGAATACATAAAAGAGACCTTCCAGAACACTCTAGAACCCTGAAAAGGAAGAGGTACGCGATACGGTAAGTAAACCGACTCCAAAAATTCTGAAAAATATTTTCCGTCAGTTTTGGAATATTAGAAAAAAAATAAGAAACACCCGAGAAGGCAACCCAGGTGCCCACTAGGCACCAGGGCGCGCTTGCCCTACCTGGCGCGCCCTGGTGGGTAGTGGGCCCCTCGAGAACCTTCCCGACTCCGTTTTCCTATGGTGTACTTGTTTCCCAAGATAAAAATTCTTTATATATACCCCCGGATGATTTTACCACCGCATCAAGGAAATATCATCTATTCTGTTGTTTCGTGCTATTTTTCTGGCAGATCTGAAAGTATGTTGTCTCAAGATTCAGATGGAGAGAGCTATGTCTCCCACTATGTTGCAGATCCAAAGATTTTTGGGGAGATTTATCCCTACCTATGGTCCAACGAGGAGGAGGAAGATACCGACTTGGAGGAAACAAGGGATGCCAGCTCAGATGAGGATGAAGTTCCACTACCTCAACCTGGAGATATGCACGTGGAATTCAAGAAGTCAAGTCTCTCAAATGGAGTAAACAAATCTAAGATCCAATTTATTTTGTACCATTTTTTGCAGGAAAGCAAGGAGGCATTATGCAAAAGATATTGAAGCTTGAGCAAGAAAATGATAATTAGAGGGAGGAAAATTTTATCCTCAAGCGTAAGCTGGAGAAGAAGAATGGCACCTCATCACCACCACCATCACCAAAGAAGGAGACTTGAGTACACGGGTATGCGCACTCCCCTTGGCTTGTGCCAAGCTTGGGGGAGGCGCCCCGGTATCGTATCACCATCAGTTTTATTATCTTTACCTATCTTAGTTCGATCCTTAGTTATTTTGTGATTTAGTTGAAAAAAAGTTTAGTATGATCTATTTTCGAGTGCTAGTTTCATGATCTATCCATCTATGTAATCGAGTTGAGAGTTATATGATAAAGTTTAGTTTTAGTTTTTGCTTATTTACTTTTATGTTTCAATCAAAATAAAGAAAATAATGAAAAAGATCATATGCTAATCTTATGGAAAGTAATGACATTACATCAGGAAAAGTATAAGTGGTAAAATTTATTGAAAGTTGACAAACATAGGATTGGTCAATGATGCAATTCATGAAAGAATTAACAAGGGAAGAGAAGATTCACATGCAAATATACTATCTTGGACATCTTTTATGATTGTGAGCCCCCATTAAGTATTTTATGTCAAATTGTTGATGTTGGACAAGGAAAACAACTTAATGATTTATGTTTGTTCATATTCACATAGAAGTTTTATTGTCATATATCCTCCAACATGTGGTGCTTACCCAATATCTTTGCTAGCCAAAAATCCGCACCAAGCAGAGATACTACTCGTGCATCCAAAAAATTTGAACCCACTTTCATGTCATGAGAGTCCACTATACCTACCTATGGATTGAATAAGATCCTTCAAGTAAGTTATGATCGGTGCATAAGGAAAAAAATTGCTTCTAAATATGTTTGATCTTTTATTGTAAAGGAAAATAAGTGTTGTGCAAACTTGTGATGGCAAACTAATAAAATCGATGGACTACATTCATACGTCTCCAACGTATCTATAATTTTTTATTGTTCCATGCTATTATATTATCCATCTTGGATGTTTATATGCATTATTATGCTATTTTATATCATTTTTTGGGACTACCTATTGACCTAGTGCCCAGTGCCAGTTGATGTTTTTTCCTTGTATTTGTCTTTTACAGAAAATCAATACCAGACAGAACGTAACTTTTTGAGGATTTTTCTTGGACCAGAAGACACCCAGGAACCTTCGGGAGGAGGTCAGAAGGGCCACCAGTTGGCGACAAGCTCGGGAGGCGCACCGTAGGGGGGTGCACCCCCCAAGCTTGTGGGCCCCTTGATGCTCCTCTAACCCTAATCTTTGTTCTATAAAGACCCAAATATTCCCCGTATACCAGAGGGCACACCAAAAATACTTTTTCGCCACTGCAAGTTTCTGTCCTCATGAGATCCCATCTGGGGACCTGTTCCGGCACTCCGCCAGAGGGGGATTTGATCATGAAGGGCCTCTACATCAACCTTGTTGCCCCAATGATGATGTGTGAGTAGTTCACCACAAACCTACAGGTCCATAGCTAGTAGCTAGATGACTTGTTCTCTCTCTCTTTGATCTTCAATACAATGTTCTCCTCGATGTTCTTGGAGATCTATTCGATGTAATCTTCTTTTGCGGTGCGTTTGTTGAGATCTGATGAATTGTGGATTTATGATCAGATTATCTATGAATATTATTTGAGTCTTCTCTGAACTCTTTTATGCATGATTAAGATAGTTTGTATTTCTCTCCGATCTATTGATTTGGTTTGGCCAACTAGATTGATTTTTCTTGCCATGGGAGAGGTGCTTTGTAATGGGTTCAATCTTGCGGTGCTCATAACCAGTGATAGAAGGGGACATGACACGTATTTGTATTGTTGCCATTAAGGATAAAAAGGTGGGGTTTATTTCATATTGATTGGATCTATCCCTCTACATCATGTCATCTTGCTTAAGGCGTTACTCCGTTCTTGTTAACTTAATACACTAGATGCATGCTGGATAGCGGTCGATGTGTGGAGTAATAGTAGTAGATGCAGGCAGGAGTTGTCGGGGTTATGATCCTGACAATGAGTACTAGGGGTACGAATAAGGGGCAGAGACTAGCTACGGCGCAGGTGTAACACTCGGTGTTTAACGAGTTCAGGCCCCTCTCGTTGGAGATAAAAGCCCTGCGTCTCGTGCCCTGAGGCTTGCTTTGATTTGATGGGTATAGTTACAGAGATTGAACATGCCCGTCTATGGAGAGGGGTGCGGCTTATATAGAGTGCGCTGCAGCCCCATGTCTCCCACGCCGCTGAGGCAATTAATGTCATTGAATGAGACAGTTACTAGTGTAATGAGCCTCTACTACAGCAGTTATAGGTAACGGTAGCTATGACTCTATTTAGTGGATGACTTAGGATTCCTCGACCGTTGCAGCTCCCACAACGCCCTCCTGTCCTCTACGTCCTAGTGGTGGTCCATCAGCCGAGTGACATGTGATCGTCCGAGTGTCGCAGAGCCGTCTGAGTGAACCTTCTGATGTATGCATCCGAATGCTGGCATGGTCCAGGGACCTACCTATAATGGTGATGGGCCCTATGTGGGTCCCAAATAATGGGTCCTTGACCATACCTGTAATAGGTGACCACATTATTAGCCCCCGAATCGGTTGGGATTTCGTAGGACAAACAAACAGACCCTACGGTTGAGTCTGAGTGCTGCAGGGCACTTGGAATATGTTTTCGAACCATGATTTGTTGTTCCTTAGACGAAAACACAACGGATTCTGGATTCTAGATTTACCTAGGTGACCGGGTGTTGCTAATCATCGAGAAAAAACCCGGTGGCATTCATTTTTTCTCTCGGAGGAGATAGACTAGGGGCCCGAGTGAGAGCATGCCATTACAACTCGAGTGGCGACGCCGGCGCGTTGTCTGACTCTCTGGAGAGATGCCACTCCTTATCCCAGGGAACGCCAGCGCAGGCCTTCTATGAGTCTAGGTGTATGAGCCATGCACCTTGGAGCCTACCGAGAGGGCCAAGTGAACCCGTAGAGGGGCGTCAAGCTCGTCACATAATGATCCTGAAGAAGACTTCGGTCGGGTGATTAACGTGGCCGAGTTCACGGGTCCCCGCAGAGGGTGGTCAGTCAGACTGACATGCGTCCCTTAGGAAAGGGATCGCTGGCAATCACTCGGATTGATTCGCCTTGGGTGGGGGTAGGTCCTTCCCCAAGATGAGCTTTCCTGATTCCGTCAAGGGGTGGCAGGGGACCTGGTTCTACTGTAGGGTCATCCCCAGCGCTCACAATCAGTCGGGCCTCCCGCGGTACTCGTCTGAACGAGTGCGGGCTCCGCCGACCCTCACCGTGGCGAAGGAGGAGAATGTGGGCGTGGATATCTTGTCCAGCGCACTGATTGGGGTTGTGAACACTCGGGTGAATGGTATGCACTTGCTGGAGACTTTCTTTAGTCGATGCATCCAACCACTCCAGGCCAGGGCCCACCCCATGTGGTTGTAGGAGGGGCCGGGTGACTCCACTCGGGTGCATCCTGAGGATCTCACCGAGAAGGAGCTGGGTGCCAAGATCCAGGCCATCACCTGCGCTTGATACAACCCGCGGGGGCCTCGGTTGGTGCCAGCTTTTCACAAGGACCTGCCGCCCATTGAGGTACTTGTTTGTAGTTTAGTCGGCTTGACCATGTGTTGCCTTTTGTACAGCCGATCCTTATGCTAATATGTGTTTGTTTCTCAGGACTTCCAGAACTTGATTTCTAAGATACCAGTGGTGGACCGCTCACCTCAAGATGTGACGAGTGACACCGAGCAGCAGTACTCGGAGAGGTCTGACGACAATGAGTGTGACGATGATGACGACGATGAGAGTTTAGAGGAGGGGGATGAGGCAGAGTTGTCGGATTCAGGGCTCCGCAGACCCAAGAAAGGTTCGTACTCTAGGGCATGTGAGAAGAACTCAACCTCTCCAGCCAACCAACCCGTCGCCCTACAGCCTAGCTCGATGAACAAGGAAGAAGATGAACATGGCAGTTTAACTAGGTTCGGGCCACCTTGTGGTGTAAGACCCTACTCCTGCTTTGTGGTGGATTGGCCTCACGAGGGGCTGAGGATGAACTAGTACAGAGGATGAACAAGGTCGAGAGGCTCGCTCTGGTGATAATCAGTCGACCCGGTAAGAATCAGTCCCCCCCTATGGTGGTGGCTAACCTATATTTATAGCGGCCTCGGTCCTCTTCCCCGAAAACGACGGCGGGAAGGGATTCCACAACGGCCAATTTGAAAGGGGACACGCAGTACATCTTATCCTGACGAAAGGTGGTCTTCGCCTACAAAGCTTCTGGTCGTGACGCTGCGGTGGGCTCGGCGATGACATCTGTCCTGCCGTCCTAGCGATCTTGGTCTCGTTGCACGGGAATGGAAACCATTAGCTGATTCCTCGGGACCCCGTGCCTGCGCTTGCCTCCTTAGCACCAAAAAGGAAACCTGCTCCTCTACGCCCGCTGGCGCCCGCCTGGCCTTGGTCGTCATGGCTGGCGTCACCGCAACCTCATGAGGTTGGGCTCCTGCATAGGAAACTCCGCTCCTCAGGAGCAGCCCAGGGGTGGCCGCTCCCTCAGGAGGTCTTGGCGTCGTCTGCCTCGCGAGGCTTAGCCCCCCGCGAGGGTCTTGTCTTGTTGATGTCAAAACTGGGCCGTACCAGGCCATTGATGGAGCCACGCCGTGGGCCGCAGGCAGGCAAGTCTGGGAACCCTGGTTCTCAGAACACCGACAGTAGCCCCCGGGCCCAAGGCGCTCTCGGACTTGGCTTCGAGGCAAAGCCAAAGGGCAAGGGCGGAGCGTCATGGGCCCCAATCGCCTGCGGACCAGGCTGACGCATGGCGCTTTGATGGGACATGGGCGTCTCCACTTCCCCACGCCGCCTTGGCAACTGTCCAGGCTGACAAAAGACTGGCGCCCGCACCGCACCATCATTGCTTTCTCTTCGCATTGCTCCAGATCCCCTTTCTCCCTGCCGAGAACACCTCCAGATCTAGTCGAATTCCTCCTCCCTTCCGCGTCTCTTCTCGAAGTTCTTCGCGGATGGCATCCGGGAAGGCGAAGCCGGCCGTGCAGGCCGCGAGCTCCTCTTCTTCTCCCACACTAGCCCTCGGTGCATCCTCCATTACTGAGGAGAGGCACCTCGCCGCCGCGCTCCCGCTGACAGCGAGCAGTGACAATGAGTCGAAGGAGACGATGCTCCTGGCAGGCTCCGCTGACCAAAGGACCCTGGCAAGGACATTCTATCCCTTCTTCCTCCACAGTGTCTTCGCGGGGATCATCCCACCTTTCTCCGAGTTCTTCACCGCCGTGCTCGACCATTACCAGGTTCAGGCTCTGCATCTTCAGCCCAATTCCATCATTCTAATGTCGATCTTCGCCTTTTACTGCGAGGCGTTCGTGGGCGTGATGCCTTCCGTTGCGCTCCTCCGTCATTTCTTCTATCTTTAGATGCACGACCCAACCCAACGTTCAGGTTGCGTCTCCTTTGCCGTGGCCCATAGTGGCAACGCGCTCATGAAGGCCGGGAAGAAGGTGGAGAACTTCCGGCGCAAGTGGGTCTTCATGGACGCCAGGGGCCTCCACGCGCGGCTGGAGTTGCCAACCGAGCTGCCGGAGAAGCTTGATTGGTGGGGTCACGAGAAGCTCACCGACCCCCGAGCGGTGCCAGTCTTGAAGAAGATGATGGCGGACATGGAGGCCGGGGTGCTGACAGGGGCCATGGTTTCAAGGAGTTCCTGACGCATTGCTTGGCCCCGCTTCAGGCACACTCGCGCCCCATGTGGGAGTTCAAGGGTGTAGAGGACGACATCCGGCTACGCCCAGGGAGCTTGACGGGCGAGGAGCTGGACAAGGCCATGCATACCTTGCTTGAGAGGGATCCGGGCAGCCTCTCGGTGGCCCACATCCCACTATACCGCCATGCCGACGGGGCAGCGCTGGTCGCCGCCATGCCCATCTTCAATGAGCTGGGGCTCGTGCCGCCCGAGCTCCCCAACCCCTCGGTGCTAGTGTCTTTCGGCGACGACGCCGGGGAAGAGGGGGAGGAGGACTCAGAGGCGACCATGGACGACGCAGCGGAGACCTCTCCTCCATCCCAGAGCGAGCTTCTTTGCGGCCTCCCCAATGATGATGACACCGCCGAGCCCCCGGTCGTGGAATCCCTACACTCCACCGGGGTCGTCACAAGGCCCGGGGCCACTCCCCTGGCCCTGCGGAGGCTGGGACGAGCGATCCTGAAGAAGAGTGGTGCAGCACCCCCTCCTCGGGGCGGTGCCCTTGCGTTTTCGTCTGCCGGCGCCACACCGAAGCTGGCCGTCGTGCGCCCTGTCAACCCTCAGGACGCGGCCAAGGCCGCGCCCAAGAAGGCCGAAGGTGCCCCAACCCTCACCAGGAAGAGGGCGTACATCACCTCCGATGAGTAAGCGTCTTGCCTTGTTTTCCTTTGCCGCCTCTTGATACCGTACTCACAGCACTCCCCCCGGTGACCAGGGTGGACGCCGTGGTGAAGAAGAAGGAGGACGTCGGGGCCCCTGAGGCACCACCGCTCGCTAGGGCCATGGTGGCCCCAGCGCAGGCTGAGGAGGTCACCTCGCACTCCCCTGCGACGGAGCGGGCCCCCAAAGGTACGGTGGTGGTGCCTCAGGAGGAGCCTGCTTCCGCAGGCCAGCAGGCTCCGGAGCCGCCCGTCCCCATCATGCCCGCGGGGGGTTTGGGGGCTCTAGAGCCTCAAGCTGGCCCTGCGGCTGTGGCGACACCAGTTCCCACGCCGGCGCCGCCTCCTCCCCAGGCCCTTGTGCTAGCGGACCACAGCCCCCTTGTCGGGCCCGGGGCTCTGGAGGAAGCCTTCAACGCACTGGACCAGCTTCGGACCGATCTTTAGGACGCCGACAAGCGTGGGGCGAGGGAGCGCATGGGGCGGATCTCAGGATGGCTCCGGGCCGACGAGTCCGCCAGGGCGGCCTGGAGCCAGGCTGAGGCCGCCGCCGCGGAGAGCAGGTAGGAGGCCGACGAAGCCGCGAGGGCTCGCGATGTGGCGCTGGCCGACGCATAGTCCACCGAGGAGCACTGCAGCAAGGCGGAGACTGAACTGAAAGCTCTCCATGATGCGTAGGCTGCCCACACCCAACGGCACCATCAGCAGGAGGAGGAGCTTGAGGCCCGCAAAGCAACGCTTGCCGACCGCGACGCCAAGCTAGCCCAGGCAGCCAAGGACGAAGCCGCGGAGCGGGTGCTCCTGGGCAAGCTGAAGGAGGAGGTCGACAAGGCGCGGGCGTCGCATGCCTAGCTCGTCTCTGAGGCGACGGACTAGCTGGAGGCCAGGGAGAAGACCCTCGCCACCGCCGAGAAAATGGTGGCCGCGGAACGCGAAGCCTTGGTCTCCTCCGAACTCAGGTCTCGCAAGGCGCTGCGCTCCCTTTACGGAGGGGGGTACGAGGAGCCGCTGGCAACTCCGGAGGATGGCCCTGCTGGGCTTCTCCCAAGCTTGCTGAGGTGCTTGAGGGCGTCGCCGCTGGGATGGATTCCGCAGTGGAGGGAGAGTGCAGCGCGCTCTTCACCTCCGCCGCAACGCGCGTCTTCAGCCACCTCCACCTCCGAGACCCAAGCTTCGACCTCAGCGCGCTGATCGAGCTGGTGGCCCTTGAATCCCGCACCGCTGCTGCCGAGGCCGTGAAGAAGCAGGTGGAGGCCTTGTTGGGGAAGTTTCTCTACGTCCCCGACCCCACAGCTGCGGCGGCAGAAGCCGGCGGCGAAGGTGGTGGGAGCGTCATCGACGACGGGCTTCCTAAGGCGAGCGATGGCGGCCACCAAGGCGATGGCGGTGCTTCTTCCTAGTTGACCCTGCAACATTCATGGTGCCTCGCAGAGGCGTGAGAACTTCTGTTTGAACTCGTAGAACATTATGTTTTGTAATAACTTGTTAGAACTCCGTGATTTCTCTTTCCTGCTTGGTTTCCTTTGTGTTTGCCTCAGCATTCTGCGTCGGCAGGGCCCAGCCCCGCGCGTACGTCATCTGCCATTGGGATGTACGGATCACCAGGACGAGACCAAGGAGCGAGGGGCTACGTGACTAGTGAGGCCCCTAAGGCGCGATGCTCAGGGGTCCCCCTTGACATACGAACAGCCTTGATGTTCTGCGTCGGCAGGGCCCAGCCCCGCGCATACCTCGACCGCTGTTGGGGCGTCGGGATCACCCGGACGAGACCAAGGGGCGAGGGGCTACGTGACTAGTGAGGCCCCTGAGCCGCGATGCTCAGGGGTCCCCCTTGACATACGAACGGCCCTCATGAAGGAGAAACAAGCAGCTGTACAAGGTAATTTGGAGTCCTCCATACCTTCGCTCACCAGCTTTTGCCTAGGAGGGACGCGAGAAAACAGGTAAGGTGGCGTGCGCCAGGCATGGCCTGGGCGTCGCCCCCGTGCCCAGCCCCCTCGCGCAGGCCTCTCTAGGGGAAAGCCGTGAGGTGTTCCGGGCGAAGAGCCGAAAGGCTATACTGAGGTTGATGCGGCCACGGGGGCCACCCTCAGTTGTTTATTCACCAGCGCGGAGCATGGTGCTTCCACTTTAGTGTGGGCATAGCCGCTCCTCGACCGTGTCGTCCGTCAGCGCGGAGCATGGGGCTTCCACTGGTACGTGTGCATAGTCGCTCCTCGACCGTGTCGTCTGCCAGCGCGGAGCATGGGGCTTCCACTGGTGCGTGGGTGGGAGTTCCCTCAGGGGGGAGACTCCGGGGCGTGTACAGCCCCGTCGGAACACGTGGCTTGCACGGCCGGACTGGAGGAGGTGTATATGGGCACCCGTGAGCCAGCGCGGGACACACGAGGCCCTACCTCAAGGCGGGTTGCGCCTGAATTTTGTTACGGGGTGCCTGTAAAAATCATGAGAGATGTTGGGGTGGCCTGCGCTGAGTGAATATTCGGAGGACATCGCATGAGAAGGCCAACCACCAACAACCCTAGGAGGTGATGTGAACGGGGCCGGCCCGCCAGACAGAGCTCAGCCGTTGGGTTTATCGACGCTGCAGGGACGGACCCGAGCACAGACGCCGTGCCCAGTCTTCTCATGCAACAATCCTAAAGAAAAACAACCGGCGCGTGGCTCCCGCGGCGGCAAGGCACCAGGGCACGCACCCTAACTCATCCACTCTCGATTAGCTTATGCGAGAACAACGCACCAAGGACCATGGGAGGTGACGTGCATGGGAGCTAGCCCAAGAGACAAAGCTCAGCCACTTGGGTTTAGCGATGCTACAGGAACGGACCCGAACACAGACGTCGTGCCAGTCCTTAATCATGAGGCGGTCACGGGCGGGCTCGTGAGGGCGCACAACATTCATGGTGGCAAAGCACCGGACATGCAAGTGATAATATTAATCAATTCATGGAAGGGCGAAGCCAGTTCTGATACATGTGCAAAATGATACATGCTGCAGGGGCGGGCCCTGGCAGCTTGAGGATAATGCAGCCCGAGGGGCGCCCTCAATTGAACAAACCAAAAAGTCACCTGGCACCGTTGTCACAGAAGTGTTGGAGTAGCTGAAGACGCGTGTTGTGGAGGTGGCTCCTCATGAGCCGGCTGGCTCCTGAGGCTCGGGAGGCTCTGGAGGCCCGGGAAGCTCGCGAGGGTCCGGCACCTCCTCGGTCAGGACCGCCTGGCGCCGGGCCTCGTGAGCCGCCAGGACGTCTTGCATGTAGCGCTGGTGCGAGACAGCCATGTTCAGCAAGCCGAACGGCATGCGGACATAGCCGAGGGGCAGCCCCCACTCCGCCCAATATGGGACGGCCAGAAGAGCTCCTGAGAGGCAACCCTATTGAGACCTGGGATGTTGACTTAGCCACGCAGCTTGCTACCCATGTCAGGGGCGGCAGCTGCACTGGACAATGTGGGGCGACGCTCGCCATGCATGGCTCGCACCTCCAGGAGCTCCTCGATCGCCTTGGTGATGAACTCCTGAGCGCCTGGCGCCTCGCGCCTTGCACCTTGCTCACGGAGGCGCGCGTTGAAGCACGCCTCCACATGGTGCCCAAACGCCTCCCTCGTGATGCTGGTCAGGTCAAAGGCCCTCCAGAGGAGAGCCCCCAAGCCCCTCCTGAGAGGGGAGCCGGGCGCGCCTTCCTATGCAAGAGGGAAAGGCGCCCCAGCTGTGGGCGCGGGGCCTGAGGCACGGTCGTCAGGCGCGCCAGCCTCTTGACGGCCCTAGGGGTGGAGCTGCTTGACCTTCTTGGGGATGGCCTCAGGACGTCGAATGGCACCCTCGTCGTCTGAATTCTTGACTGCCGCAGCCTGGTAGGCGCGCTCAAGGGAGCACACCGCAGCCTTTTCATCGCAGGTGACCGTGATGATGTCGCCACTCCCTGGCATCTTGAGGACATTGTAGCCGTGGTGCGTCGCCGCCAGGAACTTGGCGAGGGCCGGATACCCGAGGATGGCATTGTACAGAAGGCGAATATGGGCGACGTCGAAGTCGATGAGCTCGGTGTGGTAGTTGTCGCACTGGCTGAAGGTGACAGGGAGGCGGATCTGCCCTATTGGGACGGTGGAGCCATCGGTCACCCCTGAGAAAGGCTTGGTGGGAAGGAGCTGGTCGTACGACACTTGGAGCGTCTCGAACATCTTGACGGAGAGAACGTTGAGCCCCGCGCCGCCATCGATGAGTATCTTGGTGACAAGGACGTTGCTGATGGTTGGTGAGCAAAGCATCGGGAGCGCGCCAGCGACAGCTGAACATTTGAGCTGGTCCATGGAGTCAAAGGTGATGGCGTACTTGGACCATCTGAGGGGGCGCGATGCCTCAAGCTTGGGGAGGGCCGCGTTCACCTCACGAGCGAACTGCTTGAAGATGCGATGATAAGCGGGAGCCTGAGCACCGCCCAGGATGCAGGCAATGGCACGAAGCTCTTGGAAGCCACTAGCCCCATCGTCTTGGCGGTTTTCGTCGTTCCTTCTTGGCGGTGGCGGCAGCGGAGGGGGAGGCCAACATTACCCTGAGGACGGTCCTCGCGAGGCTGGTCACGCCAGGGGCCGTCGCGGGGCTGGCCCTGCTAGCGGTCCTCATGAGGCTGATCACGCAAGTCCTGGCGGGGGTCAGTTGTCCCAGCGGCCTCCACCGCGGCCTCCTCCGCGGCCGTAGCCACGGTTGTCGCGCTCGGGACGGTGGCCAATGCGCCCATCATGGATTGCCCTGAGCTCCTGGCAGTCGTTGGTGTTGTGGCTGTGGACGTTGTTGAAGACGTAGTATGGGCGGCTATCTCTGGAGGATTCGGGGTGGTCGCGGCTGTGCTTCATCTCAGGTTCAGCCGCGAGCATAGCCGGGCCCTTGCGCTTCACTTCCTTAGCCTTGGCCTTCTTGTCTTCAGGATCTGCCTCCAGAAGCTCCAAGAGGGAGAGGCAGCCTTCCTCCGCTCTCGCGCACCTGGCCGCCAAGTTGAACATCTCCAGAGCCGAACACAAGTCCTCGTGTATGGCGAGCTCTTCCTTCATCTTGATGTCCCAGACACCATCATAGAACGCTGGGATGATGGCCTCGTCCGACACCTTGGGGATCTTGAGGCGAATGGTGTTGAAGCATTGTATGTACTTGTGCAAGGTCTCGCCTGGTTGCTGCTTGATGCGCCACAGGTCGCCTGCCACAGGAGCGCGGTCGCGAGTGCCCTGGAAGTTGGCGATGAAACGCTCACGGAGCTCGTCCCAGGAGGAGATTGACCCCACCGGAAGGTTCAGGAGCCAAGAGCGCGCGCCGTCCTTGAGGGCCATGGGAAACCAGTTCACCATGATCTTGTCATTGCCGTTTGCCGCCTCGATGCTCAGCTCATAGAGCTGGAGGAACTCAGCGGGGTCGGGGGTGCCGTTGTAGCACGGAGGCAGATCCGGCTTGAACTTGCCGGGCCAGACGACGCAGCGCAGCTCCGGGGTGAAAGCACGGCACCCTGCCGCACTCACAGGGGCCTGCTGCTGGGGAGGAGCCTGATCTCGATGCCCGCACGCCGCTGCCTCTGGCGGTACGCGGTCTTGATGTGGCGGTGCTGGAAGCGCACGGGCTTCTCCTTGGGGCCGCTGCACCACCTGGCAGCTTTCTTCATCGCACGCCGGTGCCCTGCGCAGCGGGTCGCGCTTGGGTGCTTCATGCCTGGACTCGGGACCCACGCCATGCAGAGGAGGAGGAGGAGGCGCGCCATGAGCCATGTCGCCCGCCAGGGACGGCGGAAGGCGAAGCGAATGAGACGGTGCAGGGGCCTCGCCAGCGGCGTTGACGAGTTCGGCGATGCGGGCGAGCCAGTCATCATAGAGGTCGTTGTCCGGACGATAGCGCAAAAGCTCGCGCGCCATGAGCAACGCAGACTGCGTGTTCATTGGCCCACGACGGCCATGAGAAGACGACGCCGTGGCTGGAGTGGGTGATGGAGTCGCGGTGCGGCCGTCGCGCTGCATGGACGGTGGCAGCGATGAGTCCTGCTGTTCGCGGGCAGCAGGGTCGGTGGTGTCGTTAGCCACCGGGGAGGCAGGACGGCGAGACGCGCCGTTACCCGCGGGTGCCGTCTGGGCGACACGAGCGGCCCGGTGCTTGGCCTGAACACGGCAAGCGTTGGCCATTGGAACGGCGGAACGGCAGTGGAGTGAGTGGTGTGAGAGAAGCTTCGACACGCCCCTACCTAGCGCGCCAAATGTCGGATTCAGGGCTCCGCAGACCCAAGAAAGGTTCGAACTCTGGGGCGTGTGTGAAGAACTCAACCTCTCCAGCCAACCAAACCATTGCCCTACAACCTAGCTTGATGAACACGGAAGAAGATGAACATGACAGTCTACCCAGGTTCGGGCCACCTTGCGGTGTAAGACCCTACACCTTCTTTGTGGTGGATTGGCCTCACGAGGGGCTAAGGATGAACTAGTATAGAGGATGAACAAGCTCTAGAGGCTCGCTCTGGTGAGAATCAGTCCCCCCCCTATGGTGGTGGCTAACCTATATTTATAGCGGCCTCGGTCCTCTTCCCCAAAAACGAAGGCGGGAAGGGATTCCACAACGGCCAATTTGAAAGGGGACAAGTAGTACATCTTATCCTAACGAAAGGTGGTCTTTGCCTGCAAAGCTTCTGGTCGTGACGCTGCGGTGGGCTCGGCGATGACATCTGTCCTGCCGTCCTGGCAGTCTTGGTCTCGTTGCACAGGAATGGAAACCATTGGCTGATTCCTCGGGACCCCGCGCCTACACTTGCCTCCTTAGCACCAAAGAGGAAACCTGCTCCTCTGCGCCCGCTGGCGCCCGCCTGGCCTTGGTCGTCATGGTTTGCGTCATCACAACCTCATGAGGTTGGGCACCTGCATATGATACTCCGCTCCTCAGGAGCAGCCCAGGGGTGGCCGCTCCCTCAGGAGCTCTTGGCGCCGTCTGCCTCACGAGGCTTGGCCACCCGTGACGGTCTTGTCTTGTTGATGTCAAAACTGGGCCGTACCAGGCCATCGATGGAGCCATGCCGTGGGCCGCAGGCAAGCAAGTCTGGGTACCCTGGTTCCCAGAACGCCGATAGGAGTCTTCTCCGTCTTATGAGGCCCCAAAAGAACCCCGCTCCAAGGCGCTGCACGACCCGAAGGGCAAGGCAGGAGAAACTCAACAGCCGACTGCTACAGGCCCAGCGACTTGGAGTTCCAAGCGCGCTCGCGCGGAGGCTGAGAGCTCGGCGGAGAAACAGCCCAAACTGCCCAAGCATATTTCCTCCAAGCCTCGGAAGGTTGTAGTGCCGCGGATCAAGGTGGTAGTGCCCATGGCTTCGAAGTGAGTACTCTCGCCGATTCCTTGCTCGTTTTTGAATTGATTCGGCTGCTGACTGAGTGTGGTTTGATCCTTGTAGTAACGACACCTCAACTACTTCAGCGGACCCGCACGCCCGCAAGCCAGGCCCAAGTGACGCTGATGCGGCAGATGCCGCCACCTCCAAAGGTATGTCGTATTGATTGACTTATATGGTTAGGCCTTCTCCGGCTGAACTTTAATGGTTTCCTTGGTTTATGCTACTCCACCTAAGATTATTCCACTGGACGACGAAGTGGGTGCTGACCCGCCAAATCCAGATGTCATCAGGGAGGGTGTGCCGAATGCTGACACGCCAATGACAGACGCCTCTCCTCGCCTGATGACCCGCATTTCTCCGGCGAAGGTCGCCACCAAGACCGCGAGGCCGATTCCTCTGGCTCAGGGTGGCTCGACATCTTCATCAGCGGTGGTGCCTCCTGCAGGGTCTACCCAGGCCCCTCCGAGTGGAATGGCGATGATCCCGACCCCGAGGCCAACTCCTGCAACTCTGTCGACTCTAGCTACTTCCTTCCCCATATACCCCGTCCCTGAGGATTAGGTGGGGGCTAGCAAGGAGGCTCTGATCCAGGTGGGGCTGATGTGCGACTGGCTGAAGGAGGCTTATGACGCTAGCACAACGCTGCAGACCAACGTTCGAGTAAGTACCATTGTGAGTATGATTTCTAGTCGATGTTTTTTTGTTTTTCTTTCAGTAGAATTCCTGTCAGTGGGTTTGCGCGCGGCACACCCACTGGGTGTTCATGATCCAGTGGGGGCACGCTGAGTGTACCCACTGGTTGTAGTCCCCGAAGCCCCTGTCGACTGTAATCAATCGGCAGGAGTCTTTGAACCTTTTTCGTGCGCTTTTCTTTTGTGTTCACTCGGAGTCTAGCCGGAGGGTAGCCGAGTAGACATGATCCAGTGGGGGCACGCTGAATGCACCCACTGGGTGTAGTCACTGAGGCTACCGTTAACTGGAATAGTCGGCAGTAGTCATAGAACTTGTAATCATTTCTTTTTTTTTTGCTCCATCAATGAGTCACTTTCTAGTGGGGGCACGCTGAGTGCACCAACTGGGTGTAGTCCTCGAGACTGCCGTCGATTGCCGGCGATCGATGATAGTCTTTAGAACTGTCGCTCGGCGACACATGTGTGTTGGTGAGATGATAGGTATAGCCTTCTTCATTGCTAACTCGGAAGTCAGTCGAATGAAGCGGGCCATCTTGTGTTGTTGTCTTCTATCTTCTTCATTATAACTCATGGGGCCACCGAGTGAGGGTAGGTCAGGGGTACTTCAGTATTTGGTACTGGTCAAGCTTGTCCCTCCTGGGGGTGTTTGTCTGACCCAGTGACCCGAGTGTACTTGAGGATTTGGTATTGGTCAAGCTTGTTCCTCTCGGAGGGATACAACCGAGTGGGTAGCCAGAGAGTACTTCAAGATCTGGTATTGGTCAAGCTTTTTCCTTCCGTTGGTGTCCATATGGATGCTCGTAAGCCAATGTTTCGTTTTCTCTTTTGGGTCTTCTAACTGACTTTTTTTGGCATGTTGCAGAGGACCTATGAGATGGGATCCCACTACGCTGCAATGGAGAAGGAGGTGACATCCCTTTGACTTGATCTGGAGGCTGAGAAGCTCAAGAGCGCCCGGCTGGAGCAAGAGAAGAAAGCCCAAGGAGGTAAGTTATTTCCTCTGACTGGTAGCTACATACTATTTTTCTGTTTTGATCCGAATCATTTCGCTGCAATAGATGTTCATAGCGAGAACACCCAACTCGTAATGAGGCTCAGGACTTCTATTTCTTTAGAAACCATGAAGCAGGCTCTGGAGAACAAAGATAAGGATCTGGCATTGGCCCAGAAGGAAGCTAGGACCAAGGCAAAACTTGCCGACGAGAAGCTGGTTTCAGTCGGCAAGTTAGAGGATGAGATCAAGGACCTCAAGGCTACCATCAATGCTTCCACTCAGGAGAAGGCCAAGCTGGAGGAGAAGGTCACGCAGCTGACTGACAAGAAGGATGCCCTGGAGAAACACATTGAGGAGGTCTGTGAGGAGTTTAGTGAGAAGCTCGTTGGTAAGTTCTCCTTCAGCCGAGTGAGATCCATATGTTGCCAAATTTTACTCAACCATCCGCTCATAGATTGTTCTTCTTGATGCAGAGCATTGTTATAACAAGGAACTGGAGCTGAAGAGGCTTGAGAGGGATCTGGACCCTTCCAGGTCACTCGTCACCGACAACGCATCCCTTGCCATCCTTCGGCTTGAAGACCGCTTGGAGAATGCATTGGGCTATATCACTCGGTGAAAGGGTGCTGCGGGTCGGATTGATGAGGAGCTGCAGTCGGGCGTGGAGACCCAGAAGGACCTAGAGTCGGTGCTGACGCGGCTGAATGAAGTCCCTACTCGGGTCAAGGCTTGGAAGAAGTCTGCAGCCCGGAGTGGTGCTGATGTAGCGTTGTCACTCGCCCGCGTTCATTGCAAGAATGTGGACGAGGAGAAGTTGAAGAACCATCGAGTGATGAACAAGAAGAACCTCAAGTTTGAGGATTTCATGGAGACCTTCGCTGAAGCTGCCACTCGCATCGCCGACAGGATCGACCTGGAGACCTTCGTTGACCCAGCCAGCCCTTCGCTTGAGGCTTAGAAACACTTGATCGAATTTGCTCCAGAATGTCGGGTGGTTGATGTAATGAAATACTCTGCCGAGCCTTGGGCTCATTTTGTTTTGGAAACATTCGGATCGAATCTTTGGCTTGAAATCCTTTAAGTCTATATTTTGCTTCTCATGTTTTGTTTGACTTTAGGCGTAAGCTGGTGCGCAGCTAAGCCCCCGAGTGTGGAGAAGATCCTCACTCGGATTATTTTTAAACCTGGGTGAAAGCTGGTTCGCGGCTAAGCCCCCGAGTGTGGAGCAGATCCTCTCTCGGATTATTTTTGAACTTAGGCCAAAGCTAGTTCACAGCCAAGCCCCTATGTGTGGAGCAGATCCTCACTCGGATTATTTTTAAACTTAGGAAATAGCTGGTTCGTGGCTAAGCCCCCCAAGTATGGAGCAGATCCTCACTCGGATTATTTTTGAGCTTAGGCGAAAGCTGGTTTGCGGCCAAGCCCCCGAGTGTGTAGCGGATCCTTACTCGGATTATTTTTGAACTTAGGCGAAGGCTGGTTCGCGACCAAGCCCCCGAGTGTGGAGTAGATTGTCACTCGGATTATGTTTGAACTTAGGCAAAAGATAGTTCGCGGCCAAGCCCCTGAGTGTGGAGCAGATCCTCACTCGGATTATTTTTTAAGTTAGGCGAAAGATGGTTCGCGGCCAAGCCCCCGAGTGTGGAGCGGATCCTCACTCGGATTATTTTTGAACTTAGGCGAAGGCTGGTTCGCGGCCAAGTCCTCGAGTGTGGAGCAGATCCTCACTCGGATTATTTTTGAACTTTGGCGAAAGCTGGTTCGTGGCCAAGCCCTCAAGTGAGGAGCGGATCCTCACTCGGATTATTTTTGAACTTAGGCGAAGGCTGGTTCGCGGCCAAGCCCCCCAGTGTGGAGCAGATCCTCACTCGGATTGTTTTTGAACTTAGGCGAAGGCTGGTTCTTAGCTAAGCTTTTCCCCCTTGCACCCACTGGAGGTATGTTAGTTTCCGAATGCAATTAGCATTGTGTAATCAAATGCGATCGTAGGTCGAACTAGAAAATATATGTGAAAAGCGATACTTTTATTCATCTAAGTTCATTCGGGCTAACTATTACAAAGGGGAAATTTTATTCTAAGTGTAAACCTTGTGGAGCAGATCCGTGTTCCAAGCTCTGGGCTCTTCTGATTCTTTGGCGAAGTTGTTGTTGGAGATATGCCCAAGAGCCAATCATGTATGATGATATTTCCTATGTGTTTATGAATAAAGATAGTCCTTGGACATTATCAATGATGTGTATCAGCAAGTACGTGACTTGTTTGTGGGACTATGCATTGTATGATGACTGTCCAGAAAGGTCCCTAGTCGAAAGGGCTATGTGGTCGCGCAGCCGACTAGACTAGCATATGACACGGTCGATGGCTTGGTCTCACTAGCCATGGAGCATTGGATGCTAACTGGATAATATGGACTCGGAAGAGTCTGGTCGGATTCGACATAGTCGGATCCGAGTCGAGATAAGGTCCGAGTCGGACAGACCCACCTATGAGACGCAGCGATATGTCATATGTGAGTCTCTAGTATAACATACGTTCTATGTCCTAAGACCTGAGCTGGCGCATGTACTCGGGATGGTGACAGACCTGCTTTGGGCCAACCAAACACTACTCCGTGACTGGGTAGTTACAAAAGTAGGTTTCGGGCTTGTCCAGACCCATGCTGCGAGACATGGTCGAGCAGGATGGGATTTGCCCCTCCGATCAGGAGAGATATACTCTAGGCCCCTCATGTGATCTGACCAAGATAAGCATAGCCATGCGACAGGGATTATGAGATAATTCGGTTAGTGGTCGGCATCACTGGAACGAGAAAGAGGTCGGGCTAGCACAAGGATGACAGACTCGCCTTGAGCCCTCGCAAAGGGAATAGAAGTGTGACATGTTGTACAGGTTCGCCAACTGGCTTCATTGTCTACTTAGTGGTCGGCACGCCTTGCTAGAGGCCGCTACCAACCGACCAGGTCAGAGGTGATCCTACCTGCGACCAAGCCGACTTGAACCTAAGGGGTCACGCGCTTAAGGGAAGGAACCTGTGAAGCCGAATCAGACTCCACGAGGCAGATGTGATCCTACTCGGACTCGGATCGAGGCCGAACAGATTTTGGGCTTTAGGGTCCGTGCGAGGCCCAAGTGTTGAGCCCGTGATGGACGCCTATATAAAGTGGGGGTGCGGCACACTCTTGCGGTTGATCGCTTCAGCGCTGTCACTAGGGTTTGCATGTGTTGCGAATAGCCACCTCCACTCGCCGCCGACTATGTGATCGGACCTAGCAGTCCGCCGCACGGAGTTCCTCTTGCACGCGCGGATACCGTTAGAGGCGGTGCACCTGCGCCGCTCCAGCGAACTTGTACGCGGGATCCATGACCGGCTGTTCGAGGGAGATCGGACGAGGAGGAGATGACTCTGGACGTGCTGCCTCAACTCTACTTCCGCTGCACGGCACTGCACGTCTAGTGGTAATGATCTGTGATGCATCTCCCGTAGCATGTTCTTGATTGTTCTGTGCGTAGGAAAATTTTAATTTGCAGTCGACGCACCCTACCGTAGAACCCAACAGTGGTATCAGAGCCTCTGCTATAGGATTTGGATTCGGATCGTATGCATATTAGGTATGTGGTGGCGATAGATGAGATCTGTTGTCGTTTATGAGATCGGCTGTGTGCACGGTTGATGAGATCAACTGCACATGGGGATCGATGAGGCTATGTTTTCTGATGATCGAGATCGATGAGGTCGTGACACAACCTACCCCTACCGGTCGGTATCCGCCATCAGGGTTAACAGTGAAACGTAAATCCGAATCAGAGTTCAGATGTGATCTGTGATTTTCGAAAACGTCGGGCACTGCCTGCACCCGCGAGGGGCGCTGCCCCTTCGAACCCCGCCCACTAACCGGCTAGCGGAACCGCCGTATGCGTAGCGCCGTGTATTTCGTACACTCAAACCGGTAGAATGCGATTCTATGCATAACTTTATTTTGCAGTGTTTGATGTGAATAGTATGGCTCATGTGTATGTGATGCATGTGTGTAATTTATACATGGCCTGCGCGTCATGTTTGTCAGCCGGCAGGAGCCAAAGTGCTGTCATTATAATGTATAACGACCTGCGTGTCGACTTGTGACTCTACATAAAATTCATTACTAGTTGTAGTAGTTGGATAATAGAGATCAGGTTGGTGGCTCGGCGTCCCGGCGTGACAAACAAGATGGAGTTCCTAGATGGTCATCGGAGTCGGAGCCGACCTGGAAGAACATCCATGAAGAAGCCATACTATTTCACAATATATATTTATTTGTGATTGTTATGCTTCTTTATTTCTATGCATGATAAAATGGTAGAAAGATCCCTCATTAATATCAAGTGAATTGCCATCCCTAATGTTGCACCTTCGCACGTCAAGTACGTCTAGTAGTGGGCTCATAAAATCGGGGTGGTGCTAGGTGTCCTTGAACTGAAGGGTTCATGTCAGACATGGACATGCACTGCATCTGGTTAACTTGACAAGGCTATCAAAACGGTTTTGGGCCTTGTGGCAAAGAAGGTTGGGAGCCGAGGTATGAGATACCTACCCAACCGACAGGAGTCGTATAGAGATACGATTACAAAGAGTTGCTTACCGGATAGTCATGTTGGCTAGCAGTGATGCTAAAGCTCACTAGTCGCATGTGCTAGTCGGATCCTGAATCACTGAGAGTTTGCGGAGGGATGCTGACTTCAGTGGGAGTATTTCTGTTTAGGCTTGAATTACTCTACATAAACACATTGCTTAGTGATTGCATATTTCTCTGTTGTAGATCAATGGCACCACCTGCTTAACCCAACTTTGCATTGAAATCAATTCTGGAAAAGGATAAACTGAATGGAACAAACTTTACCACCTGGTATAGAAATTTGAGAATTGTTCTCAAGCATGATAAATAGGAACATGTTCTAGAGGATCCACTTCCAGAGGAACCTACCGATAATGCTAATGCCACAACCAGGAATGCCTACCAGAAACTCATTGATGAATCAAATGAGATCAGCTGCCTCATGCTGGCTTGTATGGAGCCTGATTTGCAACAACATTTCGAAGATGTTGGGGCTTTCGATATGATCGAGAATCTCAAGAGCATGTTTCATGTGCAGGCTAGGACCGAAAGGTTCAACGTCTGGCGATCCTTGATGGATTGTAAGCTGAAGGATGGTGATCCACTGAGCCCGCATGTGATCAACATGATCGGATATGTGCAAGCTTTGGATCGGTTAGGCTTCCCGCTCTTGGATGAGCTGGCTACAGATGCAATTCTGGGTGCTCTTCCGCCTATCTATGGGATATTCATCTCGAACTATCATATGCACGGCATGGATAAGAAGCTCACTGAATTGCATGGGATGCTTAAGGTGGCAGAGCAGGATATTAAGAAAGGCACGCATCAAGTGTTTATGGTGCAGAACTCGGCTAAGTTCAAGAAGAGTTGGTCCAATAAAAAGGCTAAGGCAAAGGGCACGGAGATGGTAACCTCTGCCGCTGCGCCAAAGTCAGGACTGGACTCGAAGACCATTTGCTATCATTGCAAGGAGACCGGTCACTAGAAGAGGCACTGTAGCAAGTGGCTTGCAGAGCATGGCAAGAAGGCCGGAAATGCTTCTTCAGGCAAAGGTACACTTGTTACATATGTTATAGACATTTACCTTGCTGACATACCTAGTAGCTCTTGGGTATTTGATACCGGATCGGTTGTTCATATTTGCAACTCGATGCAGGGGCTGGTAAGAACTAGGCGTGTGGCACAAGGGGAGATTGACATCAGGGTCGGCAACAAAGCAAGAGTTGCTGCGTTGGAGGTCGGCACGATGCAGCTCCAGCTTCCTTATGGATTTATTTTGGAATTGAATAATTGTTATTACATTCCTGCACTTAGTCGGAACATTATTTCTACCTCATGTTTGATGAGTCAGGGTTATGAATTCAACTTAAAGGACAATGGTTGTTCATTTTATTTGAATGGTATGTTCCACGGCTATGCACCCGTTGTTGATGGGCTATTTATATTGAATCTGGAACTGGAACCGGTCTATAATGTGAATGTCAAGAGGCATAAGCCTAATGAGATAAATCCGACATACTTCTAGCATTGCCGGCTTGGACACATTAGTCTGAAACGCATGAAGAAGCTCCATGATGATGGGCTCCTAACTTCTTCCGACATTGGGTCGTTCGAGACATGCGAATCATGCTTGCTCGGCAAGATGACTAAGTCTCCTTTCGCAAAGAGTTGCGAGAGGGCGTCCGAGCTATTGGAGCTTATACACAGTGATGTGTGTGGTCCAATGAGCACAACTGCTAGAGGTGGCTATCAGTACTTCGTGACTTTCACCGACGACTTGAGTAGATATGCATATATCTATTTGATGAGGCACAAGTCGGAAACTTTTGAAAAGTTCAAAGAGTTTCAGAACGAGGTTGAAAATCAGCTCGGCAAGACTATAAAGCTTCTACGATCAGATCATGGAGGTGAGTACATGAGCCAGGAGTTTGATGATCATCTGAAAAGCCAAGGTATAGTACCTCAGCTCACACCTCTGGGTACGCCACACAGAAATGGCGTGTCGGAGCGGAGGAATAGGACCTTGTTGGACATGGTCCGGTCAATGATGAGCAAATCAGATTTACCCTTGTCATTCTAGGGATACTCTCTAGAAACTGCAGCTTTCACACTTAACAGGGTACCATCAAAATCCGTAGACAAGACACCACATGAGATGTGGACTGGGAAAAGTCCCAGTTTGTCTTTTCTAAAGATTTGGGGTTGTGAAGCATTTGTCAAGCGACATATGTCAGACAAGCTTACACCCAAGTCGGATAAATGCATATTCGTGGGTTATCCGAGGGAAATCTTTGTGCAAAGTGCGTGATGTATTGTTGCGAGAAAGTGACGAGCCGGCCATGTATGCGGAAGCGATGGTGAGCCCAGATTTCGAGGCATGGCTGGAGGCCATGAGATCCGAGTTAAAGTCCATGGATGAGAATCAAGTCTGGGACTTGGTTGATCCACCACCTGGCGTAACAGCCATTGGTTGCAAATGGGTTTTTAAGAAGAAAACCGATGTGGATGGAAATGTTCAGATCCACAAAGCTCGGCTTGTCGCTAAAGGTTATGGACAAGTTCAAGGAATTGACTACGATGAAACTTACGCACCGGTAGCGATGCTGAAATCGGCGAGGATCATACTAGCTATAGCTGCATATTTTGATTATGAGATATGGCAGATGGATGTCAGAACAGCTTTCCTTCACGGAAATTTAACCGAGGACGTGTATATGATACAGCCCGAGGGTTTTGTCGATCCGACTAGCGCTGGTAAGGTATGCAAGCTCAAGAGATCCGTTTATGAGTTGAAGCAAGCATCTCGTAGTTGGAACATTTGTTTTGACGAGGTCGTCACTAGTCTCGGTTTCATCAAAAGCGAAGAGGATGCTTGTTTATACAAGCAGTTAAGTGGGAGCTCGATAGTGTTTTTGATCTTGTATGTGGATGACATACTACTGATCGGAAATGATGTGTTGATGCTGAACTCAGTCAAGGAATCATTGAATGGCAAGTTTTCAATGAAGGACCTTGGTGAGGCAGTTTACATTTTAGGCAACAAGATCTATAGAGATAGATCGAGGAGGCTGCTCGGCTTGAGCCAGAGCACGTACATAGATAAAGTGTTGAAGCGGTTCAATATGAGTGAGGCCAAGAAAGGGTTCTTGCCTGTCTCACATGGTATAAGGCTATGCGAGACTCAGAGTCCTTCGACATCTGATGAGCGAAGCAGGATGAGTCGGATTCCGTATGCCTCGGCAATCGGATCCATCATGTATGCCATGATATGTACACGGCCTGATGTTGCTTTTGCAATAAGCCTAACAAGTAGATACCAGGCCAACCCAGGTGAGAGTCACTGGGCAGCGGTAAAGACTATTTTGAAGTACCTGAAAAGGACTAAAGAGATGTTCCTAGTTTATGGAGGTGAGGAAGAGCTCGTCGTAAGGGGTTACGTCGACGAAAGTTTCCAAACTGACAGAGATGATTGTCGATCACAGTCCAGATTCATGTACGTCATGAATGGAGGAGTAGTGAGCTGCATGAGTTCCAAGCAAGATACGGTGGCCGATTCTACCACAGAAGCCGAATACATTGCGGCTTGTGAAGCTGCAAAGGAAGGTGTTTGGATCCGGAACTTTCTGGATGATCTTGGTATTTTCCCAGCCTCGGTAAAACCATTGGACCTTTATTGTGATAATTCTGGTGCCATCGCACAAGCCAAGGAGCCAAGGAATCACCACAAGACCAGACACATAGATCGAAAATATCACCTGATACGGAAGATCGTAAAGAGTGGTGATGTGGAGTTATGCAAAATTCACACGGATGCAAATGTTGCGGATCCATTGACTAAGCCGCTTCCACAACCCAAGCATGAGGGGTACATTGACTCTACTGCAAGTTGGAGACTGTTGGAGATATGCCCTAGAGGCAATCATGTATGATGATATTTCCTATGTGTTTATGAATAAAGATAGTCCTTGGACATTATCAATGATGTGTATCAGCAAGTATGTGACTTGTTTGTGGGACTATGCATTGTATGATGACTGTCCTAAAAGGTCCCTAGTCAAAAGGGCTATGTGGACGCGCAGCCGACTAGACTAGCATATGACACGGTCGATGGCTTGGTCTCACTAGCCATGGAGCATTGGATGCTAACCGGATAATATGTACTCGGAAGGGTCTGGTCGGATTCAACATAGTCGGATCCGAGTGGAGATAAGGTCTGGGTCGGATAGACCCACCTATGAGATGCAGTGATATGTCATCTGTGAGTCTCTAGTATAACATATGTTCTATGTCCTAAGACCTGAGCTGGCGCATGTACTCGAGATGGTGACATACTTGCTTTGGGCCAACCAAACGCTACTCCGTGACTGGGTAGTTACAAAGGTTGGTTTTGGGCTTGTCCAGACCCATGCTACGAGACATGATCGGGCAAGATGGGATTTGCCCCTCCGATCAGGAGAGATATACTCTGGGCCCCTCGTGTGATCCGACCAAGATAAGCATGGCCATGCGACAGGGATTATGAGATAATCCCGTTAGTGGTCGGCATCACTGGAACAAGAAAGAGGTCAGGCTAGCACAAGGATGACAGACTCGCCTTGAGCCCGACAACATATATCGTGTGGCAAAGGGAACAGAAGTGTGACATGTTGTACAGGTTCGCCAATCGGTTTCATTGTCTACTTGGTGGTCGGCACACCTTGCTAGAGGCCGCTACCAACCGAGCAGGTCGGAGGTGATCCGACCTGCGACCAAGCCGACTTGAACCTAAGGGGTTTCTCGCTTAAGGGAAGGAACCTGTGAGGCAGGATCGGACTCCACGAGCCAGATGTGATCCTACTCGGACTCGGATCCAGGCCGAACAGATTTTGGGCTTTAGGGTCCGTGCGAGGCCCAAGTGTTGAGCCCGCGATGGACGCCTATATAAAGTGGGGGTGCGGCACACTCATGTGGTTGATCGCTTCGGCGCTGTCACTAGGGTTTGCATGTGTTGCAAATAGCCACCTCCACTCACCGCCGACTGTGTGATCGGACCTAGCAGTCTGCTGCATGGAGTTCCTCCTGCACACGCGGATACCGTTAGAGGTGGTGCACCTGTGCCGCTCCGGCGAACTTGTACGCGGGATCGACGACCGGCTGTTCGAGGGAGATCTGACAAGGAGGAGATGACTCTGGACATGCTGCCTCAACTCTACTTCCGCTGCACGGCACTGCGCGTCTAGTGGTAATGTTCTGTGATCCATTTCCCATAGCATGTTTTTGGTTGTTCTGCGCGTAGGAAAATTTTAATTTGCAGTTGACGCACCCTACCGTAGAACCCAACAGTTGTAGAGCGTGTATGCTCCATTATGCAGGACTTTCGATATAGCGAATGGACCCTCCTAGGGGGGCGCCAGCTTGTGCGGTTTCTGCTGATCCACTCAGAGGACCAGGTCTCCTTCCTGGAAGGAACATCCTCTGACGTGTCTATCGTGGTAGCGACGCAAGTCTTGTTGGTATAATGTCGATATTATAGGCGCCAACCCGCGTTCTTCCTCCAGAAGGTCTAGGCCATCCTGCCTTGCTTCTTCAGCTTCAGGTTCTGAGTAAAGATGCACTCGGGGAGAATTGTGGAGCAGATAACTCGGTAAAATTGCCTCTGACCCGTACACGTTAAAGAATGGCGTGCGATTGGTGGATCGATTCGGGGTCGTCCACATGCCCCATAGGACTGACGGTAGTTCAGTCACCAAGGCCCCTGCCGGGTGAGTCAGATCACGCATGAGGCGAGGTTTCAACCCTAGGAGTATGAGCCCATTCGCTCTCTCGGCTTGTCCATTCGACTGCGGGTGTACCACGGAGGCGTAATCGACCTGAGTGCCTTGGGTGTAACAAAACTCGTGGAACTCGTCTGAGTCGAAGTTAGACCCATTGTCAGTGATGATGTTGTGTGGGACTCCGAATCTGACGATAATCTCTTTGATGAACTGAATCGCGGTGGCCGAGTCCTGCTTTTTATTGGTTTTGCCTTGATCAACATGGTGAACTTGTCCACAGCTACCAACAGGTGTGTGAAGCCACTTGCCCCAGTCCGAAGAGGGCCGGCCATGTCGAGTCCCCAGACAGCGAACGGCCAAGTGAGGGGGATATTCTTCAGGGCGGACGCCAGCTTGTGTGACTGGTTCGCGTAGAACTGGCACCCGACACATTGATCCACTATGTCTCGGGCGGCCTCATTGGCTCGGGGCCAATAGAATCCGGCTCTGAATGCTTTGGCGACCAAGGTCCAAGAGGACGCATGGTGCCCACATTTTCCCGAGTGAATCTCCTGCATAATTTGTTGTCCTTCCTCTGGTGATACGCATCGTTGAGTGACTCCAGTCGTACTTTTCTTGTATAGTTGATCTCCCATGATGGTGAAAGCCTTGGATAGGCGGACAAGCTGGCGAGCTTCATCTTCATCCTCTGGGAGCTCTTGCCGGAGCAGGTATGCCAGGTATGGCTCAGTCCACTCGGGAGTGATGATTACATCTCTTGGACCAGATCAATTACTGCGGGAATGTCTACTTCAGTCGGATTGGAAGGTCCGACTAGTTGTGGGGGCTCTTCCACAAAGGGATCTTCCTTGATCGTGGGCGAGTGCAAGTGTTCCAGGATCACATTCTTGGGTACCGTCTTCCGAGTGGAGCCCATCTTGGCCAGGTCGTCGGTCGCTTGATTCTTGAAGCGTGGCACATGATGGAGCTCCAGCCCTACAAAGTGTTTCTCTAGTTTCCTGATGGCATTGCAATAGCCGGTCATCGCAGGGCTGCGAATATCCCACTCTTTCATGACTTGATTCACCACTAAGTCTGAATCGCCATAAACCATCAGTCGGCGAATTCCCAGAGAAATTGCCATTCGCAGCCCATACAGGAGAGCTTCGTATTCGGCTTCATTGTTTGAGGAGTCAAAGTGAATCTGAAGCACATTACTGAGTCGATCACCTTTAGGAGACACCAAGACCACTCCGGCCCTGGAGCCATGGAGCATCTTAGAGCCATTGAAGAACATCGTCCAATGTTCGAGAACACTCGGAACGGGTTGTTCTTGCTCAATCCACTCGGCGATGAAATCTACTAGGGCTTGTGACTTGATGGCTTTCTTGGCTTCAAACTTGATGTCCAGCGGGAGGATCTCAATGGCCCACTCGGCAACTCGGCCAGTGGCATCTCTGTTGTTCATGATCTTAGACAGAGGGGCGTCACTTATCACTGTGACTGAGTGTTCTTGAAAATAATGCGCAACCTTCTTTGCAGTTAGATAGATTCCGTATACTAGCTTCTGATAATGTGGATACCTTTGTTTGGAAGGCGTGAGGACTTCAGAGATGTAGTAGACTGGTCGTTGGAGCTTGAAGGATTTGCCTTGTTCTTCCCGTTCCACAGTGAGGACCATGCTAACAACTTGGCTCGTGGCCGCGATGCATAAGAGCAAGGGCTCCTTGCTGCTCGGAGCAGCTAGCACCGGCTGGGTGGAAAGCAAGGCTTTAAGTTCCTAGAACGCAGCCTGTGCTTTGGGAGTCCACTCAAACCTGTCAGAGTTCTTCATCAATCAGTAAAGCGGCAGGGCCTTTTCACCGAGTCATGAGATGAACCTACTCAGGGCCGCTAGGCAGCCTATGAGATGTTGTACATCGTGTAGACGTTCTGGTTGTTTCATTCGGATGATAGCTCCTATCTTCTCAGGATTGGCATCGATCCCTCGTTCAGAAACGAGGAAACCGAGTAACTTGCCTACTGGTACGCCAAATGTACACTTGGTTGGGTTGAGTTTGATGCCGAAATAAGTTCGCAAAAGTCTTGGCGAGGTCGGTCAGGAGGTCGGAACCTTTCCTGGACTTAACCACGATGTCATCCATATAAGTTTCCATGTTCCGACTGATCTGTTTCCGTAAGCACTTCTGGATCATGCGCTAAAATGTGGCCCCATCATTTTTTTAACCCAAATGGCATCATGATATAATAGAAACACCCGAATGGGTGATGAACGTTGTTTTTATTTCATCAGGGCCGTACAGCCAGATCTGGTGGTACCCGGAGTACGCATCCAGGAACGACAACCGCTCACATCCGGCAGTAGAATCCACTATCTGATCTATGCAAGGGGGAGGGAAATGATCCTTTGGGCAGGCCCGATTGATGTGCCTAAAATCTACACACTTTCGGAGAGTCTTATCTTTCTTCCACACCAGGACGACGTTGGTGAGCCACTCGGAATGGTACACCTCTCGGTTGAACTTGGCGGCTAAGAGCCACGCTATCTCCTTGCCAATCGCCTTGGGCTTCTCGGTGAAAGATCATCGAAGGTGCTCCTTGACAGGCTTCACCGTTGACTCGACACGGAGCCTGTGCTCGGCCAGCTCCTTGGGAACACCCGGCATGTCAGAAGGCTTCCATGCGAAGATGTCCCAATTCTCACGGAGGAACTGGACGAGCATGGCTTCCTATTTGCTATCCAGGTTAGTGGAGATGTTGGTCGGGGTAGCATTCGGGTCCTCAGGATGGATGTGCACCGGCTTCGTCTCTCCTGCCGACTGGAAAGCGGATTCCACAGTCGGCTTCTTGGACTTCAATAGCTCGCTTGAATCTACCGCCTTCTTGTATTCATTTAGCTTGGCCATCGCCATCTGCTCATCAGTAATCTGGGAGCCCTTCTAGAGGCACTCTTCGGCCAACTTCTGATTGCCTATGATGGTGATCGCGCCTATCAGCCCTAGCATCTTAAGCTTAAGATAGACGTAACATGGACGAGCCATAAAACGTGCGTAGGCAGGCCTACCCAGGATGGCGTGATAAGCGCTTCAGAAGTCCACCACCTCGAAAGTCAGCCGTTCCTTTCGGAAGTTCTTCTCCTCGCCGAATACGACATCAAGGGCAACCTGGCCGAGTGATTTGGTTTTCTTCCCAGGGATTACCCCATGGAACTGCATGTTGCTCTTGCCGAGCTGGGTCATCGGGATGCCCATCGCCTCCAATGTGTCGGCGTAAATGATATTAAGCCCGTTGTCGCCGTCCATTAGGACTTTGCGCAGTCAGACTCCTCCCACGACTGGATCTACCACCAAGGCCTGCCGCCCGGGGGTCGGTATGTAAGCTGGGTGATTTGATTGATCAAAGGTTACTGGCATCTTGGTCCAGTCAAGATATTTGGTGACAGTCGGAACTGCCATGTTAACCTCTCGGTTGATGACTTTGAGGCGACTCTTGCTCTCGACGTCGGCAAAAATCATGAGGACGTTCTCGACGTTGGGGTGCTCGGAAGTACCGTTGCCTCTGTCGTCATTGATACATCCATTTTGCATCATGTTTTCCTACTATTATTTCTAATGTTTTTATGCATAATAATGTTTTTTGGAGTAATTCTAATGCCTTTTTCTCTCATAATATGCAAGGTTTACACAAAGAGAGAGAGAGAGAATGCCGACAGCTGGAATTCTGGACCTAAAAAAGCTACTTCAGAGTTACCTATTCTGCACATCTCCAAATGAGCTGAAAATTTACGGAGAATTGTTTTGGAATATATAAAAAATACTGGAGCAAATAACTACCGGAGTGGGCCACCCTGGTGAGCACAAGACACCAGGGCACGCCTGGTCCCCTAGGCGTGCCTGGTCCCCCAGGCACGCCCTGCTGGGTTGTGCCCTCCTCGGCCCACCTCCGGTGCCCAACTTCTGGTATATAGGTCATTATGACCTAGAAAAAATAGAGGGGGTACTTTCAGGATGAAGCACCACCGTCTTGAGGCAGAACTTGGGCAGGGAGCACTTTTGCCCTCCGGCGGAGCGATTCCGCCAGGGGAACTTCCCTCCCGGATGGGGAAATCATCGTCACCATCATCACCAACAACCCTCTTATCTTTGGGAGGGCAATATCCATCAACATCTTCAACAGCACCATCTCCTCTCAAACCCTAGTTCATCTCTTGTGTTCAATCTTTGTACCGGAACCTCAGATTGGTACCTGTGGGTGACTAGTAGTGTTGATTACATCTTGTAGTTGATTACTATATGGTTTATTTGGTGGAAGATTATATGTTCAGATCCATTATGCTATTTAATACCCCTTTGATCTTGAGCATGATTATTATTTGTGAGTAGTTACTTTTGTTCTTGGCGTCACGGGAGAAGTCATGTTGCAAGTAATCATGTGAACTTGATATGTGTTCGATATTTTGATGATATGTATGTTGTGATTCCCTTAGTGGTGTCATGTGAACGTCGACTACATGGCACTTCACCATATAAGCCTAAGGGAATGCATTGTGGAGTAGTTATTAGATGATGGGTTGCTAGAGTGACAGAAGCTTAAACCCTAGTTTATGCGCTACTTCGTAAGGGACCGATTTGGATCCAAAAGTTTAATGCTATGGTTAGATTTTATCTTAATACTTTTCTTGTAGTTGCGGATGCTTGCGAGGGGGTTAATCATAAGTAGGAGGTTTGTTCAAGTAAGAACAACACCTAAGCACCGGTCCACCCACATATCAAATTATCAATGTAGCAAATACGAATCAAACCAACATGATGAAAGTGATATGGTGAAATTCCCGTGTACCCTCAAGAACGCTTTGCTTATCGTAAGAGACTGTTTTGGCTTGTCCTTTGCCACAAAAGGATTGGGCTATCTTGCTGCACTTTATTTACCGTTACCGTTACTTGTCCGTTACAAATTATCTTGCTATCAAACTACTTGTTACCGACTATTTCAGTGCTTGCAGAAAATACCTTGCTGAAAACCACTTGTCATTTCCTTCTGCTCCGCGTTGGGTTCGACACTCTTACTTATCGAAAGGACTATGATTGATCCCCTATACTTGTGGGTCATCAGTCGTCATCTTCATCCTTGTCTCCGGAAGAATCTTGACGCATTTCTTGCTTCAGGACCCGACACTCCCGAGTGGTGTGCTTGGGCAAAATCAAATTTCCCTCCTCATCTTTCTTTGTATGGATCTGGCAGGGCTGATCGAGGATGTCACTCTTCTGGGTGACTTGCTTCTTCCCCTTCCAGTCCTTCTTCTGCTTTTGGGAGCCTTTGCTCTTGCCTTGGCCGGCCAGAGCCATAGCCTCAGCGCTCCCTCCAGTGTCAGCCTTGCGCTTGTGCTTCTTGCCCTTGTTTTCCGACTGATGGGCATCGCCTGTCCGGCTTTTGCCACTTCTCAGTCGGTCTTCCTTCTCTCCATTGGCATACCGATTGGTTATCTCCATAGCCCGACTGAGAGTCGGGGTCTCGGTTCGCCCGAACTTCATATTCAGCTCATGGTATCTTACTCCGGCCTTGAAGGCGTAGATTGCGTGATGTTCAGTAACATTTTCCACCATATTGTGTAGAGTGGCCCACCGCTGGATATACTCACGGAAAGTCTCGCTCTATTTCTGCACACAGTGCTGCAACTCGGCCAAACAACCTGCTCTCTTGTATGTGCCTTCAAAAGTCTTGACAAAGACTCTCGACAGATCATCCCAGCAGAATATGCTACCCGGCGGGATCTATGTTAGCCAAGCCCGAGAGGAACCCTTGAGCATCAGGGGCAAGTGTTTCATGGCTACATTGTCGTTGCCGCCACTGATCTGGACTGCCACTCGGTAATCTTCCAACCAAATCTCAGGCTTGGACTCGCCGGTGAACTTGCTGATCCCCGTGGCCAATCTGAAGTTATTGGGAATTTCTGCTGCTCGTATGTAACGGCTGAAACACTCGGGCCCGAGGGTACAGAACCACTCGGGATATCATGATCTCGGCCTTCTCGCAGGGCACAGCCTCTGTCGACCAAGCTCTGAGTGAGAACATATCTCGTGTTGAATAGAGGGTCTCAAGTGTCCATAGTATGACGAGCCAGACTTGGCTTACGATTGCTGCCGTGTGTACGCCTATCATCGTAGGGCGCACGCCCGTATGTGCCGTCTCGTGGTGGACGCATCAGGGCGCGATCATAGTCATCGTGATGTCGGGGCGACTCGACTCGATCCCGCCTCCGATCATCATGGTGGTCTCTTGAGGAGGAAGTGACTCGGCGCCTGGCAGAGCCGAGTGGGCTGTGTGCCGATTGAACGGTTTCCGCATGCACTGATGCGCTGTGGATCCGATCTCTGGATTGGGACACTGCCGCGTTCTGCGACAATGTTGTCTTCAGGAGCGCCTGGATCTGCCGAATCCCCTCTCCGGTCGTAGAGCCAGAGGATTGGAGGGAATCCGCGATCCAAGTGGTAGCTACTAGATTTTGCAACGGAGTACTAAGGACTTGATACTTATGAGGCTGATCACTCGAGTAGAGTTGGCGCTTATGCCAACTGGAGCTGGGTTGGTGGTGCTCGCATTCGTCCAGCTCCCTCTGAAGCCGCTCGAGGGATCGCGCTCGGCCAAAGTGGCCAAACGAGTCGACTCCATGGCGAACGCCTTGGGGGGCGTCCCCATGATGGGGGTGTTCAGGAGTTGTTTGTTTCTTCGGCGGAGCTCGTCCCTCTGCTCCCTGGTGAGAGCTTGAGGTACATATGGCTCATGGCTCGGAAAGCCGCTGTCAGTGTTGATGTGGGATGTACCCGCACGGCCATCTTTGGGCTCCGTGTAACCCGGGGGTACGCGGTGCTCGGAGTTATCCGCCATGAGAATCTCGGCGGTTGATTCTACACTTTAGGACTCGGACTCCTCTGAGGAATCGCCGAGTGATCCGTTGGAGAGGTCAAGGGCGGGCTCGTCGAACTCGATAGCTCCCACTTGTTCCACCGTAGCCTGGGTGGCAACAGCGTGCTTGATCCAGCGCTACAGCCGCGAATGCCCGGAACGTTTGCGACGACGCGTAATGGTGGGGTGGACTACCACTCGGTACGGAGCCGAGGGTTGTCGGAGAATGACTCCGTAGGAGGAAGCATGGAAGTGCGTCGCACCACGGACGGGCAATGCCTCCACGTCCAGTGGGGCCTCGCATAGCCACGCTGAGTCGTCGGCGATGAAGGAGATCATCCCGAAGCGGATTTCACCGCCGACTGACATGATGAAGAAATCAACCTACACCGTGAAACTTTGCTAGACGCCTAGCCCCATGGTGGGCGCCAACTGTCGGGGTTATGATCCAGACAATGAGTACTAGGGGTACGAATAAGGGGCAGAGACTAGCTACAGTGCAGGTGTAACACTAGGTGTTTAACAACTTCAGGCCCCTCTCAGTGGAGGCAAAAGCCCTACGTCTCGTGCCCTGAGGCTTGCTTTGATTTGATGGGTATAGTTACAGAGATTAAACGTGCCCGACTATGGAGAGGCGTGCGGCTTATATAGAGTGCGCTGCAGCCCCATGTCTCCCATGCCGTTGAGGCAATTAATGTCATTGAATGAGACAGATACTAGTGTAACGAGCCTCTACTACAGCAGTTACACGTAACGGTAGCGATGACTTTATTTAGTGCATGACTTAGGATTCCTTGACCGTTGCAGCTCCCACGACGCCCTCCTGTCCTCTACGTCTGAGTGGTGGTCCATCAGCCGAGTGACATGTGATCGTCTGAGTGCCGCAGAGCCAACTGAGTGAACCTTCTGATGTATGCATCCGAATGCTAGCATGGTCCAGGGACCTACTTATGATGGTGATGGGCCCTATGTGGGTCCCAAATGATGGGTCCTTGACCCTACCTGTAATAGGTGACCACATCAGGAGTCGGTCTACTTGTCACGGACGTGATGCCTATATTCATGATCATTACCTTAGATATCGTCATAACTTTGCGCGTTTCTATCAATTGCTCAACAGTAATTTGTTTACCCATGGTATGCGTTCTTTCAAGAGAGAAGCCTCTAGTGAAAACTATGGCCCCCGGGTCCATTTTTATCATATTATTTTCAGATCTACAAAACCAAAAACCCAAAAATACCATGCTACAATTTATTTACCTTTACTTTATTTTGCACTTTTATTTATCTTTTACCTATCTCTATCAGATCTCATCCTTGCAAGTAACCGTGAAGGGATTGACAACCCCTTTATCGCATTGGGTGCAAGTATTTGTTTGTTTGTGTAGGTGCAACCATTGGTGACTTATGTGTTCCTCCTACTAGATTGATACCTTGGTTCTCAAACTGGGGGAAATACTTATCTCTACTTTGCTGCATCACCCTTTCCTCTTCAAGGGAAAAACCAACGCAAGCTCAAGAAGTAGCAGGAAGAATTTCTGGCGCCATTGCCGGGGAGGATCTACATCAAGCCTACCGAGTACCCATCATAAACTCTCATCTGTTGCATTTACATTATTTGCCATTTGCCTCTCGTTTTCCTCTCCCCCACGTCTAAAACGTTTTCAGAAAAACACAAAAATATTTTCCTTTTTAATTGCCTTCTTTCCGTTCGGTTTTTCGTTTGCTTTTTTGTTTGCTTGTGTGGAAGATTGCTTTCTTTGTTATCATGGCTAGTCCTTCTCTCGTAGCATGTACCCCAGAAAGTGAGGCTCTTAATTTTAAACAAAGGGGAGGATAGAATTCAAAAGATGCTTGGTATAGAATTTGTGATGCTCAAAATAGATCAACCCGTAAGCAATCCACTACCGTCCTTCTTCAAAAAAATTATGTGGGTGTTACTACTTGCTATAGATTTGTGTTAGACACTATTACTGGGGATAATTTCTTGGGTAGTCACCCTATTGATGCTTTTAATGCTATTGGAAATTTGGTGGGATCACCACCAATCATGATTAATGAAACAGCTTTAACCTTGGAACATGTGATGGAAAGGCTTGATATTATCGAGAATAAAATTTCTACCATAGAGCATATTGAAAATTTCGATAAAAAGATTCATAATCATATTACTCAAATTGGATCAAAGGTAGGAAGCACTTTAAAAACCATAAAGGAGAAGGAGCTTATAACTTATGAGATGGTAGAACAAGGTTTCGCTAGAATCGATAAGTTGGAGGATATTATTACCAATTTGGGTTCCGCTTTTGCTTTTGTCAAGACTACTCCAAAATTTTCTCGTAATAAAACTACTAAGTTTATTTATGTTCCTAAAAATAAGGGTGGATCTTCTAGTAGAAACAAGGATCTTAAGATGATAAATATTTGCCCTAGTTTCATCAATATGATTAAGAAACCTACTCTTACAAATGAATTTCTTGATTTTCTACCTAGGAGTGTAATCACCAACAAACCTAATGAAATCCCTAGGAAGTATGGATGTGCAATTGAGGAATTGAATACCAAAGATGACAATACCTAGATCTATGCAATACGCCTAGCCAGGGGCGTAAAACAATAGCGCTTGTTGGGAGGCAACCCAATTTTATTTTATGTTTTTTGTTTCTGCTTCTATTTTTCAATAAATATGCAATTATACTTCTGGTATGATTGTGTTTTAATGTTTTAATTAGTGTTTTAGCCAAGTAACACCTTTGGGGTGATTTGGAAGATCGTTGATTTGATTCTGAGAAAAAACAGAAACTTTTACGTCCAGTAACATAATTGTTAAAATTTGTTGGAACGTGGAAAAATTCTGAATTTTTTGCACAACATTTATATACAGATTGCCTATTTTGTCCTAATCTTTTAGAATTTTTGGAGTTACAGAAGTATAGTGTTTTTTATCAATATAATACTTTGTGGTGCAATTTTAATGCCTTTTCTCTGTTAATTTGCAAGATTTACATGAAGAGGGAGATTGCCGGCAGCTAGAATTTTGACCTGAAATTTCACGGAGAATTATTTTGGAATATATAAAAAATACTGGAAAAAAGAGATACCAAAGGGGACCCACCAGGTGCCCATGAGTACATGGGCGCGCCATGTGGCTTGTGGGGCCCCTAGCCAGCCTCCGAGGCCCATCTTCTCCAATATGATGCCATTTACCCTAGAAAAAAATCAAGAGAGCTCTTTTGGGATGAAGCATCGCTGTCTCGAGGCGGAACCTGGGCAGGAGCACTTTTGCTCTCTGGCGGAGCGATTCCGCCGGGGATACTTCCCTCCATGAGGGGGAAATCAAAGCCATCAATATCACCAACAACCCTCTCATCATGGGATGACCAATCTTCATCAATATCTTCAACAGCACCATCTCATCTCAAATCCTAGTTCATCTCTTGTATTCAATCTTTGTCTCAAAACCTCAGATTGGTACCTGTGGGTTGCTAATAGTGTTGATTACATCTTATAGTTGATGATGGTTGGTTTATTTGGTGGAAAATTATATATTCAGATCCTTGATGCTATTCATTACCCCTCGGATCTTGAACATGAATATGATTTGTGAGTAGTTACTTTTGTTCTCGAAGACATGGGAGAAGTCTTGTCATAAGTAATCATGTGAATTTACTATTGATACGTCCCCAGCGTATCTATAATTTTTTATTGTTCCATGCTATTATAGTCTCAATCTTGGATGTCTTAAAGACATTTACAAGCAATTATATATCATTTTTTGGGACTAACCTATTAACTTAGTGACCAGTGCTAGTTGCTGTTTTTTGCCTGTTTTTGGTTTTTCAGAATATCAGTACCAAATGAAGTCCAAATGCCATGGAACTTTTTGGAGATTTTTTTTCTCGACATAAGAGACCCTGGAAGCTTTGGGAGGGGACGAGAAGATGGAGCAGTGGCCCACGAGGCACCAGTGTGCGCCTTGGTGGCTCGTAGGGCCAACTCGGCTCTGTTTGACCTAACTCCAACTCTAGAAATTCTCTAAAATCGGGAAACCAACAGAGAGCCATCAGAAATAATTTTTCTGCCACCGCAAGTTCCTGTTCTTGCGAGATCACATCTGGAGGCCTTTTCCGGCACTCTGCCGGATGGGGATTCAATCATGGAGGGGCTCTACACCAACCTACCCTTCTGATGATGTGTGGGTAGTTTACCATAGACCTACGGGTCCATAGTTAGTAGCTAGATGGCTATCTCTCTCTCTCTCTCTCTTTGATCTTTAATACAATGTTCTCCTTGATGTTCTTGGAGTTCTATTCGATGTAATCACTTTTTTCGGTGTGTTTGTTGGGATCCAATGAATTGTGCGTTTATGATCAGATTATCCATGAATATTATTTGAGTCTTCTCTGAACTCTTTTATGCATGATTATTATAGCTTTGTATTTCTCTCCAATCTATTGATTTGGTTTGGCCAACTAGATTGATTTTTCTTGCAATAGGAGAGGTGTTTTGTGATGGGTTCGATCTTTTGGTGCTCAATCCCAGTGACAGAAGGGGACATGACACATATTTGTATCATTGCCATTAAGGATAAAAAGATGAGGTTTATTCATGTGTGAGTTTACTTTGTGTACATCATGTCATCTTGCTTAAGGCATTACTCCGTTCTTTATGAACTTAATACTCTAGATGCATGCTGGATAGCGGTCGATGTGTGGAGTAATAGTAGTAGATGCACGCAGGAGTCGGTCTACTTGTCTCGGACGTGATGCCTCTACACATGATCATTGCCTTGGATATCGTCATGATTATTTGCTTTTCTATCAATTGCCGAACAATAATTTGTTTACCCACCGTATGCTATTTTCAAGAGAGAAGCTTCTAGTGAAAACTATGCCCCCGGGTCTACTTTTATCATACTAAAAATCCTACAAAAACCTTGCTGAAAATTTGCTTTTTTTTTATTTTTGTTCAATCTATCTATCTATTACTACACAATTTTATCTTGCACGTAACCGCCAAGGGATTAACAGCCCCTTGTTCGTGTTGGGTTGCAAGGATTTGTTATTTTGTGTGCAGGTGCTGCTAACAAGGTGTTGCGTGGTTCTCCTACTGGATTGATAACCTTGGTTCTTAACTGAGGGAAATACTTATATCTACTGTACTACATCATCCTCTCCTCTTCGGGGAAATCCCAATGCAGTTCACAAGTAGCAGGAAGAACCTCTCGCGCCGTTGCCTGGGAGACATCATCAACATCTATCAAGTACCTACACATAAACTTTCATCTCCTTGCATTTAAATTATTTGCCTTTTGCCTCTCGTTTTCATCTCCCCCATTTCTAATTTTTTTCACAAAAATACAAAAATATTTTCCATTTGCTTTTTGCTTGTTATCTTGTTTGCGTAGTTACGATGTCTCAAGAAAATACAAAAATGTGTGAATTTTTCAATACTAATAATAATGATTTTATTTGTACTCCAATCGCTCATCCTGCCGCTAGTGCGGAGACTTGTGATATTAACGCCACTTTGTTAAATCTTGTTATGAAAGAACAATTTTCTCGTACTCCCAATTAAGATGGCGCATCCCATCTTAACAATTTCTTAGAATTGTGTGACATGCAAAAGAAAAAAGATGTGGATAATGATATTGTGTAATTAAAATTATCCCCGTTCTCATTGCGGCATCGCACAAAAATTTGGTTTTCATCTTTCCCATGAAATAGTATTGATTCTTGGGATAGGTGTAGAGATGCTTTTATTACCAAGTATTTTCCTCCTGCGAAAATTATTTCTCTTATAAATCAAATTATGAATTTCAAGCAACTTGAGCATGAACATGTTGCCCAATCTTGGGAGAGGATCAAACTAATGATAAGAAATTGCCCTACTCATGGTTTAAATTTATGAATGATCATACAAAAAAATTATGCAGGGTTGAACTTTGTTTCTAGAAAACTTTTAGACTCTGCCACAGGTGGTACATTCATGGAAATTACATTGGGAGACGCTACCAAATTTCTTGATAATATTATGGCAAATTATTCACAATGGCATACCGAAAGAACTCCTACTAGTAAAAAAAGTGAATTATGTTGAGGAAATTAGTACTTTAAGTGATAAAGTTGATGCGCTCATGAAATTGGTTGCTAGTAAAAATTCTCTTATTGATCCTAATGATGTGCCATTTTCCACTTTGATTGAGCAAAATAATGGTCCCGTAGATGTGAATTTTGTCTCGCGAAACAATTTTAATAGTAATGCTTATAGAGGAAATTTTAATCCTAGGTCGTTCCCTGGAAATTCCTCTAACAATTACGGCAATTCCTATGGTAGTTCTTATAATAATAATATTAATAATAATAAGAATAATAGGATGCCCTCTGATCTTGAGAGTAATATTAAAGAATTTATTAATGCTCAAAAAGTTTTCAACACTATGATAGAAGAAAAATTGAGTAAACTTGATGATATGTCTAGGAGCATTGATAGAATTATCCATGATGTGAAAAATCTTAAATCTAAAATTTTGCCACCCAAGATCGATATGAATGAATCAATTAAATCTCTATATGTCTCCATGGATGAAAGTAAAGAAAGAACTGCTAGGTTGAGGTCTAAGCGATAATTCTTAGAAAAAGCAATGCTGCCCGGTTTTTATTGTAGTAATGATGAAGATATTAAAATGATTGGTGTTTATTCTATTGAATCTTTATTTAGCAATGTGAAACTTGATGAAAAGGGCACTGAAGAAGAGTCAACTTTAGCTAAGATGCGTCCCCATAGTTCGGAGGGTGAAAATCTTAACGAAAAAATTGATAAAAGTGGGTTTGGAGAGGTAAAAACTTTAAATAACGATGTACCCACTCTTTTGGATTACAACGACTTTAATTATGATAGTTGTTCTTTGATTGAGTGTATTTCTTTGTTGCAATCCAAGTTAAATTCACCCAATGATTATGAACAGAATAAGGCTTTTACTAAACATATTGTAGAAGCGATGATGAAATCTTTAGGAGAAAAACTAGAACTAGAAATTTCAATTCCTAGAAAATTATATGATGAGTAGGAACCCACCATTAAAGTTAAAATTAAACATTATGAGTGCAATGCTCTATATGATTTGGGTGCTAGCGTTTCCACAATACCAAAATCTCTATGTGATGTGCTAGGTTTTACCAATTTGGACGAATGTTCTCTTAATTTGCACTTAGCGGATTCTACTATAAAGAAACCTTTGGGTAGAATAAATGTTGTTCTTATTAATGCAAATAGGAATTATGTACCCGTCTATTTCATTGTGCTTGATATTGAATGCAATCTGTCTTGTCCCATAATAATTGGTAGACCGTTCTTACGAACCATATGTGTTGTTATTGATATGAAAGAAGGGAATATAAAATTTTAGTTTCCGTTGAAGAAGGGTATGGAACATTTCCCTAGAAAAAGAATTAGGCCACCATATGAATCCATTATGAGGGCACACTATGGAGTCAATTTGAAAGATGACAATACTTGAAACTATGCATTATGCCTAGCTAGGGGCATACAACAATAGCGCTAGTTGGGAGGCAACCCAATAGTTATCCTAATTTTCTGGTTTATTTTTCTATTTTCTTGTGTGCACACAATTATGCTATTGTTATGGTTGTGTTTTTGTCTTTTAAATTTGTGTTTGTGCCAAGTAAAGCCTTTATGATGATTTGGATGATAGTTGCTTTGATTCTGTGAAAAAACATAAACTTTTGCATCTAGTAGCACAATTGTTAAAATTTTCTTGAACGTGTAAAAATTCTGAATTTTTTACACATGATTGATATACAAATTGCCTACGTTTTCCTAATGTTTCAGAATTTTGGAGTTACATAAGTATAATCAATATTCAGATTGCAACAGACTTTTCTGTTTTTGACAAACTCTGTTTTTGATGCATTATTTTGCTTGTTTTGATGGAACTATGGATTGTATCGGGGGTATAAGCTATGGAGAAGTTAGAATACAGTAGGTTATGCAAAAATAAAATATGAATGGTTTTGCAACAGTAACTAAATTAGTGATTTGTTTTATTATACTAACGGATCTCACGAAGGTTATGTTAAGTTTTATGTGATTGAAGTTTTCAAGTTTTGGGTGAGATCATGATGGATGAAGGAATAGGGAGTGGCAAGATCCTAATCTTGGGGATGCCCGAGGCACCCCCAAGGTAATATTCAAGGACTCCCAAGAAACTAAGCTTGGGGATGCCCCGGAAGGCATTCTCTCTTTCTTCTACCGACCATCGGTAATTTTACTTGGAGCTATATATTTATTTGTCACATGACATGAGTTTTGCTTGGCGCGTCGTGTATTATATGAGTCTTTGCTTTGTTTTTTTTAGTTTGTCACAATCATCTTTGCTGGACACACCTATTTGAGAGGGACACACATTTTTCGTGATTTTTTAGAATACTCTATGTGCTTCACTTGTATCTTTTGAGCTAGGCAGCTGCTCTAGTACTTCACTTATATCTTTTTGAGCACGGCGGTGATTATATTTTGAATAAATAGATGAACTCTTATGCTTCACTTATACCTTTTTGAGAGTTGATAATAGTAGTGATAATTTGCATAAGATATGAATTTGGTCCCAACATGATGAATATTCAATAAGGATATAATAAAAACTTTCATGTAGATCATTGGATATGATAAGTTTGATTCCTAGCAATAGTTTTGCGATATGGAGATGATAATATGTGAGTTATGCTAGTGATTAATTGTGCTTTAGTAAGAATATTGGTGTTAAGGTTTGTGATTCCCTATGCATGCACGTAAAGTCAATAGTTATGCAATGAAGTTACATCCTACTTATGGGGCATTATTCAGTGTTAGTTATGTTCAATGCATGTTTATGACCGTTTTCATTGTTTTGGTTGGTCGCTTCTCAATCTATTTGCTAGCTTTCATTTGTACTAAGCGAAAATATTGCTTGTGCATCCAATTCCTTAAACCCAAAGTTGTGCCTAATGAGTTCAGGATACCTACCTATAGGCGGTATTTACATGCCGTTCCAAGTAAATTTGCATGTGCCAACTCTAATCATTCAAATAAAAATCTGTTTTGTGTGCCCATACCGCTCATGAAGTGTCAGGGGGTGCGCAATGTTTTCCATGCTAGGCGGGTTATTCTCACGATGAGTGTTTATTCACTTGTCATTGCACGAGAAAGTGGCAAGGTAATAGGAATTCCTAGTACCAAAATGAATAATAATAATAATAATAATAATGATAATAAATTCCTTGGAAAGTGTTGGTATAGAAGGCACCCATGGATACAGCTAGCCATGGATTGGGAAAGAATGGTGGAAAGGAAATAAACTTTATTTTCTGTTTGGGAACTGCCTATAATGTGTCTAGCATGGAAGATATTGGGAATTCTTGGTCGTTTTCGTTGATAGGAAAAGCATGCCTCTCAAAATAATTTTATCTCTCTATTTTAAACCTTCAGCTCTGACACCTCTCCAAATCTCTGCTTCCCTCTATGAACGGCCCATAATTTTATGCAATTTTTATTTTAATTTGAGTCTCCATCTTCTCTTATAAAGCACCAATTGGAGAGAACTATTGTCATACTCGTGCATTGGGTGTAGCTAATATTGAGCGTGTTTCATGAATGGATCAACGATTGAGCATAATGGGCTAGGGATAACTTTCTTTAGCATTGATATTTTGAAAGACATGATTGCTTGTTGGTATACTTCAGTATTTATGCTTTCATGTCAAACTATAGGCTATTGCTTTGAATCACTCAAGTCCAAATATCCATGCCACAAGAAAAGATTATATGATGAATGTGATAGGTAGCATTCCACATCAAAAAATCTGTTTTTATCATTTACCTACTCGAGGACGAGCATTAATTAAGCTTGGGGATGCTTGATACGTCTCCAACGTATCTATAATTTTTTGTTGTACCATGCTATTATAGTATCGATCTTGGATGTTTTATACATTTACAAGCAATTATATATCATTTTTTTGGGACTAACCTATTAACTTAGTGCCAAGTGCCAGTTGCTATTTTTTTTGTCTACTTTTGGTTTTTCAGAATATCAGTACCAAACGAAGTCCAAATGCCATGAAACTTTTTGGAGATTTTTTTCTCGACATAAGAGGCCCTGGAAGCTTCGGGAGGGGACAAGAAGATGGAGCAGTGGCTCACGAGGCACCAGGGCGCGTCCTGGTGGCTTGTGGGGCCCACATGGCTCAGTTTGACCTAACTCCGCCTCTATAAATTCTCTAAAATCGGGAAACCAACAGAGAGCCGTCAGAAATACTTTTTCCGCCGCCGCAAGTTCCTGTTCTCGCGAGATCCCATATGGAGGCCTTTTCCGGCACTCTGTCGGAGGGGAATCAATCATGGAGGGGCTCTACATCAACCTTGCTACCCTTCCGATGATGTGTGAGTAGTTTACCACAGACCTACGGGTCCATAGTTAGTAGCTAGATGGCCATATCTCTCTCTTTGTTCTTCAATATAATGTTTTTCTTGATGTTCTTGGAGTTCTATTCGATGTAATCACTTTTTGCGGTGTGTTTGTTGGGATCCGATGAATTGTGAGTTTATGATTAGATTATCCATGAATATTATTTGAGTCTTCTCTGAACTCTTTTATGCATGATTATTATAGCTTCGTATTTCTCTCTGATCTATTGATTTGGTTTGGCCAACCAGATTGATTTTTCTTGCAATGGGAGAGGTGCTTTGTGACGGGTTCGATCTTGTAGTGCTCAATCCCAGTGACAGAAGGGGACATGACACGTATTTGTATCGTTGCCATTAAGGATAAAAGGTGGGGGTTATTCATGCGTGAGTTTACTTTGTCTACATCATGTCATCTTGCTTAAGGCATTACTCCATTCTTTATGAACTTAATACTCTAGATGCATGCTTGATAGCGGTCGATGTGTGGAGTAATAGTAGTAGATGCAGGGAGGAGTCGGTCTACTTGTCTCAGATGTGATGCCTATATACATGATCATTGCCTTGTATATCGTCATGATTATTTCCTTCTTTATCAATTGCCGAACAATAATTTGTTTACCCACCGTATGCTATTTTCAAGAGACAAGCCTCTAGCGAAAACTATGGCCCCCGGGTCTACTTTTATCATACTAAAAATCCTAGAAAAACCTTGCTGCAATTTTACTTTTTTTATTTTCTTTTTTATTTTTGTTCAATCTATCAATCAATTACTACACAATTTTATCTTGCACGCAACCGCCAAGGGATTGGCAACCCCTTGTTCACGTTGGGTTGCAAGGATTTGTTATTTTGTGTGTGATGACCCACAAGTATAGGGGATCAATCGTAGTCCTTTTGATAAGTAAGAGTGTCGAACCCAACGAGGAGCAAAAGAATACAAACACTCCACAAAGTGTTATATTGAATACAAACACTATTAATAAAACTAAGAAAACATGATGCAAAATGGACGTATCAACTCCCCCAAGCTTAGACCTCACTTGTTCTCAAGCAAAAGCCGATATCGACAATCATGTCCACATGTTTAGAGAGAGAGGTGTCGATAAAACAAAATACAGACATAGTAGCATCATGCTTATTATTATAGCAGCAATAAACTTTATCATAAAACTTCTCATGAGCAAGTAACAATTCATCACAACATCGAAGTATGAAGCATAAACTTTATTGAAAACATACAAACTATGTTTTCAGTCAACTTTGCAATTGCAATTCATCATATTTTCAAGAAGGGTCTCGTATCGGAGCCTTTTGGCAAGTCCACATACTCAACCATCAATTAATCTTCTATGATTGCTAACACTCACAGCATATATATATATATGGAGCAAAAAGTTTCAGTCAGTCACATAGAAAGATAGGGGCTTATAGTTTCGCCTCTCAACTTGTTCACCTCAAGGGTGATGTCAACAATAATAACTAATGATTACTCATATCCAATTGGATATATGTTCCTAGATCTTTCCCCACCACATGATGCTTGCAAAAGAGAGAAAATAGAAAAAAGGAGTAGAGGAGAACACTTTGAATCTTGCATAAAAAGTAAATGCATAAAAGTAAAAGATAGGCCCTTCGCAGAGGGAAGCAGAGGGTGTCATGCGCTTTTATTTTTGGCTGCGCAATCTCTTAATGCAAAAGAACGTCACATTATATTGCCCCTTATGATAGCAACCTTTATTATGCAGTCCGTCGCTTTTATTACTTTGCCATCACAAGTTCGTACAACGCTTATTTTCCCTTACAAAAAAAGATCAAACATATTTAGAAGCAATTTTTATTGCTTTATGCACCAATGACAACTTACTTGAAGGATCTTATTTAATCCATAGGTAGGTATGGTGAACTCTCAAAACAATGAAATTGGGTTTAAGGTTTTTGGATGCACGAGTAGTATCTCTACTTAGTGCGGATTTTTGGCTAGCAAAGATATTGGGCAAGCACCACATGTTGGAGGATCTATGACAATATAACTTCTATGTGAATATGAACAAACATAAATCATTATGTTGTCTTCCTTGTCCAACGTCAACAATTTGGCATAAAATATTTAATGGGGGCTCACAATCTTAAAAGATGTCCAAGATAGTATATTTGCATGTGAATCTTCTCTTCCATTATTAATTTTTTCATGAATTGCATCATTGACCAATGCTATGTTTGTCAACTTTCAATAAATTTTACCACTTATACTTTTCCTTATGTAATGTCATTACTTTCCATAAGATTAGCATATGGTCTTTTTCAAGAAACTAGCACTCGAAAATAGATGATACTAAACTTTTATTTAACTAAATCAAGAAATAACTAAGGATCGAACTAAGAATGGTAAAGATAATAAAAGTGATGGTGATACAATACCGGGGCATCTCCCCCAAACTTGGCACAAGCCAAGGGGAGTGCCCACACCCGTGTGCTTAAGTCTCCTTCTTTGGTGACGGTGCTAGTGATGAGGTGGTAGGTTTGTCCTCCGGCTTCCATGGTAGGGGTTCACCATCATAAGAGGATGCACGAGTCCCCTGAGTCCTGAAACTTGCATCTAAACTCATACCTTTAAATCTTGCTTCATACTCGAAAATTTGATTTTGGAGATCATAGATTTGGCTTTGCAGAAAATTGATTTGCTCGTTGAAGGTGGAGACGATGTCCTTCGTAGACCGGCCATCTACCTTGTGATCACGGGTGAATTCTGTAATCATGGAGTAATTGGCACTGAGTCCACGCTCCACCATCCCTTGGCACTTAAAGATCTCCTGCTCCACCGCCTCCAGCCTGGCCTCCACGCTTCCCGTCTTCTTGGGCTCTTGAACATCCCAGATGTGGAGAACCCCCTCACGCATCTCAATGGCTTGATGGTGCTTCAACACCTCCGGTAGGTAGGGGTTGATGACCTTCTCGTAGAACTTGTCCTTTGAATAGCTTGGTGCAGCCATGGCGATCTAGACCTGTCAAAAAAATAGCCCGAAACAAGAACAGAGGATATTTTCGCGATGCGGTGGTTAATACGTCTGGGGGAGTATATAAAGAATATTTATCTTCGGAAACAAGTATGCTATAGGAAAACGGAGTCAGGAAGGTGCCCGAGGGGCCCACTACCCACTAGGGCGCGACAGGTGGGGCAGGCTCACCCTAGTGCCTAGTGGGCACCTAGGTTGCCTTCTCTTTTTTTTTCTAATATTCCAAAACTGACAGAAAATATTTTTGCGGAATTTTTGGAGTCGGTTTACTTTATGTATCACGTACCTCTTCCTTTTCAGGGTTCTGTAGTGTTCTGGAAGGTCTCTTGTATGTATTCCTTCCGTGTCATGGTTTGAATAATATTAGTTTCAACATTAATAGGTGTACCTGAAATATAGTGCTTAATCCTTTGTCCATTGACCACCTTCGGATTAGTGCCTTCGGCATTATTGATCTTAATAGCTCCAGAGCGATAAACTTCTTCAATGATATATGGTCCTTCTCACTTGGATAGAAGTTTTCCTGCAAAAAACCTAAAACGAGAATTATACAATACAACATATTCACCATCTTTGAATTCCCGCTTTTGGATTCTTTTGTCATGCCATCTTTTGACTTTTTCTTTAAATAGTTTGGCATTTTCATAAGCTTGGGTTCTCCATTCATCTAGTGAGCTAATATCAAATAATCTCTTTTCACCGGCAAGTTTGAAATCATAATTGAGTTCCTTAATTGCCCAATATGCTTTATGTTCTAACTCAAGAGGCAAGTGACCTGCTTTTCCATAAACCATTTTGTATGGAGACATACCCATAGGATTTTTATAAGCAGTTATATAAGCCTATAGTGCATCATCAAGTTTCTTAGACCAATTTTTCCTAGATCTGTTAATAGCCTTTTGTAATATTAACTTTATTTCTCTATTGCTAAGTTCAACTTGACCACTAGATTGGGGATGATAAGGAGATGCAATTATATGGTTGACATCATATTTAGCAAGCAATTTACGTAAAGCACCATGAATAAAATGTGAACCAGCATTAGTCATTAAATATCTAGGGACTCCAAACCTAGGGAAAATAACTTCTTTCAGCATTTTAATGGAGGTGTTATGATCAACACTGCTAGTTGGAATAGCTTCTACCCACTTAGTGACATAATGAACAGCAACCAAAATATGTGTATACCCATTAGAGGAAGGAAAATGTCCCATATAATCAAAGCCCCAAACATCATATGGTTCAATAACAAGTGAATAATTCATAGGCATTTCCTGGCGTTTACTAATATTACCAATTCTCTGACATTCATCACAGGATGAGACAAACTTACGAGCATCTTTGAAAAGAGTAGGCCAATAAAATCCAGATTGTAATACCTTCTGTGCAGATCTATCTCCTTCATGATGCTGATACGTCCCCAACGTATCTATAATTTTTTATTGTTCCATGTTGTTATATTATCATTCTTGGATGTTTTACAACCATTTTATAGCAAATTTATATCATTTTTGCGGACTAACCTATTGACATAGTGCCGAGTGCCAGTTGTTGTTTTTTGCTTGTTTTTTACTTCAGAGAATATCCCTATCAAACGGAGTCCAAACGCAGGGAAACTTTTTGGAGTTTTTTTTGACCATAAGACAACTTGGGAGCCAAGGAAGCACCAGAAGGGAGGCCCATGGGGCCCACAAGACACCAGGGCATGCTAGAGGCCCCTAGCGCCCTGATGGGTTGTGGGGCCCATGGAGGTCTCCTCCATCGCTGCTCAGCTCTATAAATACCCAAATATTCCAGAAACCCTAGGGGAGTCGATGAAACACAATTCCAGCCACCGCAAGTTCCAGAACCACGAGATCCAATCTAGAGCCCTATTTCGGCACTCTGCCGGAGGGGAACACGATCACGGAGGGGTTCATCATCCTCATTGGTGCTCCTCCTTTGATGCGTGAGTAGTTCACCATAGACCTACGGGTCCATAGGCAGTAGCTAGATGGCTTCTTCTCTCTTTTTGATTCTCAATAGAATGGTATCTTGGAGATCTATTTGATGTAATGACTTTTGGTGGTGTGTTTGTTGGGATCCGATGAAGTTCGAGTTTATGATCATATCTATAACCATGAATATTATTTGGGTCTTCTTTGATCTCTTTTATGCATGATTATTTATAGCCTCATATTTCTTCTTCGAATCTTTGGTTTAGTTAGGCCGACTAGATCAATTTTTCTTGCAATGGGAAGAGGCGCTTTGTGATGGGTTCAATCTTGTGGTGTCCTCACCCACTGACAGAAGGGGTAGCGAGGCACGCATGTATCATTGCTATTAAGGATAAAAAGATGGGGTCTATTCCTACATGAATAGATCTTGGCTACATCATGTCATCGTTCTTATTGCATTACTCCGTTTCTCCGTGAACTTAATACACTAGATGCATGCTGGATAGCGGTCGATGTGTGGAGTAATAGTAGTAGATGCAGAATCGTTTCAGTCTACTAATCTTGGACGTGATTCCTATATTCATGATCATTGCCTTGGATATCATCATAATTACTTGTTCTTCTATCAATTGCCCAACAGTAATTTGTTTACCCTCCGTATGCTATTTTCTTGAGAGAAGCCACTACTGAAATCTACAGCCCCCGGGTCTGTCGGCGTGGAAGCACTATCACCTATGGGGCAGGAGTGCCCCTTTGTGGTCCGGCATGGGGCGCCCATGTTGCACAAAGAGCAGAAACAATAGGGGGCAACACCGCAATGGACAGCTCTCTTTTACCCAGGTTCGAGCCGCTTTGCAGCGTAAAACCCTACTCCTGCTATGGTGGATTGATATGGAGGAACACGAAGACACAACGCGCCCTAGCCCGGAAAGGGTGCCTCGGGAAGAGCAGCGTGTGTGTACAGGCGTTGAGGGATCTAAGATTCAAACCCTTTGCTCGGTTGCCTCGGGCCTCCTTTTATAGGTTAAGGGGCAACCACAGTGGCAAAACAGTCATTTGGGTGTGATTCGATAGCTAACAGTGCTATCATACCTAACTCTAGTAGTTAGGACAAAGTGCATTAAATGCACTACTAGGTGTCGTGCTGAGGTTGAAGCCCGGCAAGCCTGCCGCGCCGCTTATCTACCTCTTCTTATTAGCTTGACATGCCTCCTGGACGGGTGTCAATAAAGCTAATCTCTTCTCTTCTATGCTGCCACGTGCCTGATATGATCCACCTGGTTGCTTGGTACCTTGACACCACACTGATAAATGACTTGGGTGCAATGATGTGGCGCGGTGGCGTCTTGGTGAAGATTCCCCGGCAAAGGAGCCTGGCGGGCCCTAGCCTTGGCGGTCCCGGCAACCCTGCTGGGGCGAACTGGATTTGACCCTAGGTGTAGCCTCGACTTGGCCAGGCTCTCCTGCTCGGCAAGGGAGGCCTTCCCAAGGTGGCCTTCTGCTATCTTGTTCTTCTTGGGTTTTAATACGCCCGGCAAGGACGGTTCGCCTAGAGGCCCTGCCTGTCTGTGCACGAGTCAGGGGGAAAGAAATTCCCATGTTTGTGTACACCGACAGTAGCCCCTGGGCCTAAGCCAAAATGCGCCGCGGGTGCATTGGTTTAGGCCCCAAGTAGTGCACAGACACGCGGCAGAAATCCTCTGCCCACGTGTAATGATTTTACTGTCTTGTCAATCGCACGTCCGTCCTGCGCAGTTACTGCGAGTCGTGCAATCATGGTATTGCAGCGGTTATTGGGGGAGCGTGCATGTAAAAAGGCAGTTTTGTAGGGGAATAGTGGAGAGCCAACCACACCCCCCCCCCCCCCCCCCCCCCCCCCCCGCGCGCGTGGTCCCAGTATAACAGGGCAAACGCGAAGGACCGCTGCTCATTCACACCTTTCGCCCTTCTCGCTTCGCCTTCTTCCTTCCGACGGAAACTGCCTCCGCCTCGATTCCATCTTCTCTCCACCTCCAGATCTTCCCCTCCTCACCACCCATAGGAAATGGGGTGCAAGAAGAGCGCCGTGAAGGGAAAGCAAGCGGCCAAGCCGGAAGACCTGAGGGCAGAGAAGAAGAAGAAGGAGGCGGAAGCTCTGGTCCGATGGCGGAAAGAGAACGTAGTTTTATCGCCGTCAGACCTAGACGGTAACGCCTTGATCCAGAGATACACCGATATGTGGGGGAGGCGAACCAAGGGCCATGGAGAAACAGTTATCATCTCCGATGGATCCAAGGTTCCAAGTGACTCATATCCGTTCTTCTGCACCTATTTTTACTACAGGCTCTCTCCCCCTTTCTCTGATTTCTTCAGTGCAATGATGTACGCTTTTGGATTTCGCTTTCTGATTTTTGCTGGATTTCACGCCCAATGCAAAGACGTGCATGGCGGTATTTGCCCATTTCTATGAAAATTTCATCAGAATTGCCCCCAATGTGGACCTGTTCCGCCACTTCTACATCCCCCGTATCAAGGATAAATCTCTTTCGGGAAACATATCATGGATTCCACGGGGAGGAGAGAAGATTGGGATTACCTCGGGGGGGGGCAGCTGCATGGCAAGTGGGAGGAGTGGAGAGGGGATTTGTGCTGGATCAAGGACCCAGAAGCCCCTCTGTTCTGCCTGCCGTGGACCAAGTGCGTGGTGCGTGGCAACGATTGGAGCGATCTGGGAGAAACTGACGAGAGACTTCGCACCGCGCTGAACAGGGTTGCCCGTCTTAAGGCTACCGGGCTCACCATTGAACATGTGGGGGCAGATTTCCTCCGGCGTTTCATTATTTATAACCACAATATCTTAAATCATTTTCAATATTCTTGCTTACAATACGTAGATCTACTGGGTGCGTTAAAACACTTAGCTCTACTTCTCTAGATATTCTATATAAACTACTCTTGCTTTCAAACAAACCCATATGATAAACTTGCTGTGGTTTTATTTTTCTTAGGGTATATTTTTGATATCTTTCTAAATCTTTTTGCAAATCTATAACTTCTTCTATGCTATCAACATCATCAGCTTTGCATGATAATCTATGCTTCATTGCAAGAGGCTTAGAGTCTTGCCTTATTACCTGGAGGAATTTGTCTCTTCTGGAGACGCTGTTAGGTACATCCATCTTTCTGAATTAATATTTCTTGATGAAGATACTATTCCAGATGAGGATAACACAATATCTTTGTTGCTTTGAACACTATTTAGCTTTTCTAAAACTTGAATTAAAAGCTGAAGGATTGTGTTATTCTATCTTATAATGATTTTAGAGTCTTCTTTTGGTGAGTCGTGATCAGAAAATCCGACAGGGGGTGACAAATGTTTAGCAACTTCATTTAATGCTTTGCTATATTCGTTCATATAACTATGAGAGGATAAGAGTTTTTACCTCCTGTACTAACCTTTTTATTTCAGGAATGTCTTGACTTGATTCAGAGCGTGACGACGAGTCTTTACCTTTACTTAGGTAACGGTCCTATTGTCAACACTTCTTCTTTAATATAGTCGTTATTCTTGCAAATAATATTCTGTCTTGCTTTTGCTTCTTCAAGTTTATGAAGAATGATATCTATTTTATTATTTAACCCGGAGCACTTGTCTGCGAGTTTTTGATATTCTTTAAATATGCTTTCAAATATTTGTTCTAAACTGTCTTGCCTTTTTCCCCAAGATATGTAAAAATTATATATCAAATCGACCATAATATTTAGCTGACTATGAGATGTATGCCAAATATGCTCCTCAGAGGGATTTATTCTGCACCTTATATTAATATTCTCTTCAGTATTTATTACCTTACCTGTACTAACTTCTAAATTTAAATACCTTAATCTTTCAATGATTATATTCTGGCCTGATACCAACTATATATATATATTCAATATTCACAACTATATTATTCACCAATATTCTGCGGTCTATATCAGTGTGCGCGAACAATATATATGCGGTGCTATTTGATGCTGATCTGTGCCTGCAGTTAATATTCAGCTTATTATTTGGTACTATGCAAATAATTGGTGCGTTACTATTTGGAATAGTATTTCACTATTTGCAGCAATATTCAATTCTTTGCCACTATTTCAATGATATGCGCGTGTCTGATAATTAACACGGCTAATTCTTGCTTATCTTAAACGAATATGCAGGATCAATTAGGAGGTGACGATACTTAGTCAGTTCGTCCGACGGTGCGCGCAGAGGTGTAATATTCCTACTTGGTACTCACCATATTTATCATTACGTTGTATCAGATGTAGCTAGTTACGTTCACTTGACGATTTTAATTGCAAATTTATTAGGCAAAATTCTTATCGTCTTCCCAGGCAGTTCCACCCGAAGGGAACACTTCTCTACGGCAACGGGTTCTCACTCAACCCCAACTCTGGGCTACACGGAGAACAAACACGCATAGGTTTCTCCTATAGGATCCCTAGCATAAGAACTCTTCCCATAAATTCATAAATGAAAACGCCAAGTGAAACCAAAGAAACTACATCATTTCAACAACATAATTTACATATGGTTTTCCCTTTCGGGAAACCCCGAAGGGATTACACACAAACTAGGAGAATACCTTGATATTCCTGGCGATCTCAGCGCCTTCTTGGCTATACTACTAAGTGGGGTGGCTAATCTACTAAGGAAGAGGAGCTCTGGCTCTCGTTTGCTTCGCGTGCTTGCTGCTTCTCTGGCTTGAGTGCTCTGCCTCTCTGTGTTCCTTCGTTCAGCGTCTTGGCCAACCTCTCCTTTTATAGGCGAGAGATGGCTACAAGAGAGCCTTCGGGAGCCCTCGCTCGACTGCCAGCGAGGCCCTCACTTATTTATTTTACATACGGTAGCATGCACGCGTGTCCTACTAGGGTATATGCGTGTCCTTCTAAAATATGGATAAGTGCGAGAGAAAGTACCCGACAGACTTCAATCTTCAGGAATCTTCGCCATTCTTCACATGGGCATTGTCTCCCGGTGGATGATTGCCTTAGCTCCAGTGTCTTCTAATTATATGAGCAATGCACAGAGATTGCTCACACCGTTGGCTTGAATCTTGAACTCCGCCTTCTTCTCTGATGCAAAAAAAGATGTTCAAGACACTGGAGGCAAAAAAAGATGCCAGAATATTTGCATCGGAGAAGAAGAAGGCGGAGTTCAAGATCAAGCCAACGGTGTGAGCAATCTATGTGCATTGCTCATATGTTAGAAGACACTGGAGGCAAGCCAATCATCCACCGGGAGACAATGCCCACGTGAAGAAAGGCGAAGATTCCTGAAGATTGAAGTCTGTCGGGCACTTTCTCTCGCACTTATCCATATTTTAGAAGGACACGCATGTACCCTAGTAGGACACGCGTGCATGCTACCGTATGTAAAATAAATAAGTGAGGGCCTCGCTGGCAGTCGAGCGAGGGCTCCCGAAGGCTCTCTTGTAGCCATCTCTCGCCTATAAAAGGAGAGGTAGGCCAAGACGCTGAACGGAGGAACACAGGGAGGCAGAGCGCTCAAGCCAGAGAAGCAGCAAGCACTCGAAGCAAACGAGAGCCAGAGCTCCTCTTCCTTAGTAGATTAGCCACTCCACTAAGTAGTATAGCCAAGAAGGCGCTGAGATCGCCAGGAATATTAAGGTAATCTCCTAGTTCGTGTGTAATCCCTTCGGGGTTTCCCGAAAGGGAAAACCATATGTAAATTATGTTGTTGAAATGATGTAGTTTCTTTGGTTTCACTTGGCGTTTTCATTTATGAATTTATGGGAAGAGTTCTTATGCTAGGGATCCTATAGGAGAAACCTCTGCGTGTTTGTTCTCCGTGTAGCCCAGAGTTGGCATTGAGTGAGAACCCGTTGCCGTAGAGAAGTGTTCCCTTCGGGTGGAACTTCCTGGGAAGACGATAAGAATTTCGCCTAATAAATTTGCAATTAAAACCGTCAAGTGAACGTAACTAGCTACATCTGATGCAACGTAATGATAAATATGGTGAGTACCGAGTAGGAATATTACACCTCTGCGCGCAGCGTCGGACGAACTGACTAAGTATCGTCACCTCCTAATTGATCCTGCATATTCGTTTAAGATAAGCAAGAATTAGCCATGTTAATTATCAGACACGCGCATATCATTGAATTAGTGGCAAAGAATTGAATATTGCTGCAAATAGTGAAATACTATTCCAAATAGTAACGCACCAATTATTTGCATAGTACCAAATAGTAAGCTGAATATTAACCGCAGACACTGATCAGCATCAAATAGCACCGCATATATATTGTTCGCGCACAGTGATATAGACCGCAGAATATTGGTGAATAATATAGTTGTGATTATAAGCTGATATATATAGTTGGTATCAGGCCAGAATATAATCATTGAAAGATTAAGGTATTTAAATTTAGAAGTTAGTACAGGTAAGGTAATAAATACTAAAGAGAATATAAATATAAGGTGCAGAATAAATCCCTCTGAGGAGCATATTTGGCATACATCTCATAGTCAGCTAAATATTGTGGTCGATTTGATATATAATTTTTACATATCTTGGGGAAAAAGGCAAGAAAGTTTAGAACAAAAATTTGAAAGCATATTCAAAGAATATCAAAAACTCGCAGACAGGTTCTCCGGGTTAAATGTGCGAGCAAATCTTCCACAAGGCCGACACCTTCCACTTGCCGACAAGGATTGTTCCATTGCACATCAACTCTACATTGGACCAGATCCTCAAGTGGATGCCAGACTGCAACACGAATGGGGTCAAGGCAGACTGGGAGCTGCCTAGCTTGGAGGATGAGATGAACTGGACCTCTAGTCTAGAGGAGAGGGCCACCAGGAAGGAGACGGATTTCACCAAGAGCACCACCGAGGAGGAGCAGAAGTACATCTGCAGTAGGCTTGAGGAAGCCCGAAGGCTCAAGGCTGTCGCGACAGCTGGAGATGATGATGAGGGGAACTCCTCAGAGGAGGAGCGTGTTGATGAAGAGATCGCCGAGCTTGAGGCGCTAGGAGCCGCGGTTGCCGGGACAGGATTTGCCGGGTCCAAGCCTGCTGGGACCGAGGCTACCGGGGAAGATGCTGTCGGGCAGAGGGGGCCGTAGCGCTCGAAGAAGAGGAAGGACTTGAGGACGGTCCCCAGGCTCCAGAGTAGAAGCGCCGGCTCCGCAAGAGAGGTAGACGAGAGCCGGTGGTCGCATCTTCGTCACGGGTTGGGCCCAAGGTGAAGAAGAAGATCGCCAAGAGCGCCAAGAAGGACACCACCCATCGTCACTCAGCTCATCTCATTCAGGCCCCGACACCACCTTCCTGGCAGCACGTTGTAAAGGGTGTTGACCCCACACCACCATCAAACCCGGCACCGTCAGTGAGCAAGACCCCACCACCACTTCAAAGGGCCAGGGAATCACCCCCGCCTCTGGTATATGAGATGGACGCCATGCTCGATGACCCAGAGTGAGGAAGAACCTTGTTTTCTTAGTTCTGATTGCTCTTTCTCTTTTATTTGATTCTCAACTGATCATGTGGTGTTGGCCTTGACAGGGACGAAGAGACTTTGGCTCAACGGGCCAAGCAGGCCAAGATAACGAAGGAGCTAGGATCGGTGTCAGGTGCTGGACCGGCAAAGGATGCCGGGGATGACCCCGTACCCAGCCCCCGGGCCAGTCCCTTGCACGAAGGCATGGATCAGACCGCGTCCGCCGATGGCCATGTTGAAGTTCTCCTGTCGCCCGCCAAGGAAACTGGTGGGAGCCCCCAGAGGGAAGTCCAGCAGCAAACGGTGACTACTTCAGCTCCTTCTGCAAGCGACACCCAAGGAGGGGGGTCTCCGGCAAGGGCTCCTTCTGCTGGGTCTGCCCGTGTGGAGGCCACTCCCATGGAGGAAGGGGAAGCTAGACTCCCGCCAACAAGCGCTGCCGGGGAAACAGAAGTTTCTTCCCAATAGCTGCCGGCAGGTAAACCATTTACTTTTGAACATTTACCCGAAAACTCTTTGCTCTCTTGATTCTTTTGGGAACGAGCTTTTTGATCTTATGCCTTTCTTGCCTCCAATCTTCTTTGTAGCCCCCGTGCTTAAAGAGAATGAGCTCTTGGAGGAAGTAACTGACATAGGGAAGGATGCTGCTGCGGAGGCCCTTAAGATCGCCACTAACGAGGGACACACAGAAGCCCCTAGGGGTACTCACGAAGCCCTGGTAGGAACGGGGAAAATCCCCGGCAGCATCTCTGGCCCCATCATGGAAGTTGAAGAGAAAGCACCTCTTTAAAGTGACCCTTCATATGCGAAGGTGACTTTTCCGGCAAGCAGCTTGGCGATGATTGTCGCTCACCCTACCCCGACAGCCCCCAAATCATCAGTTCTTGCTGTGGCAAACTTTGATGAAGAAATCAGCCGCATTTTGGCTCCCTTGACCCGGAGGGCCAATAAGTGAGTGACCCCGATGACAGTTCCAAGGACCTGGTCTTCCTAGAGACAGTGGCCACCGAGATTAAATAAGTGCAGGAGAGGTATGGCCGGAAGTGGTAGGCAGTCCAAGAAGAGCACAGGGTCGAGGGCACAGCCACCGAACAACTGAAAGATAAGGCAGAAGAACTGCGCTCTTTGTCGTGGTAATATCTCGACAGATGCCAGGGGGTGGCTTATCATGGTTGGGGCCATGAGATCGTCGTCGGGTCCTGGAAGCAGGAGTGGGCACAAGCTCGGATGGACACGAGATCTACCCAGGTTCAGGGCTCTCCTAAGAGATGAAACCCTACTCCTGCTCTGCGGGGTCTCCGCATGATCACTATGAAGCAAAGAGTACAATGGTGCTCCTAGAGCTGTTCGGCCAGAGGAGGGAGAGGGGCAAGGCTAGCTCTCTTCTCTCCCTGGTTATGGTGTGTGTAGAACTGGGGTGGAACATAAGAGGAACCCTTTGCATGGATGTGGCCTGGGGGATTTTATAGGATAACCCCCCAGGGGTACAATGGTAATATGGCCAGGTGGTAGGCCCCGGCCGTCAGCGTCTATGGGGGCCGGGTTCTCCGCCGGCTATTGGGGCCCGCCTCTGCAGGGCCCTGCCGGCCACCGATGAACTGGCCGACAGGTGGGGCCCGCCGCCTGCGGGCCCCGCTAACAGCTCTTTACTGTGGCACCGTCCGTGCTGATGGAGGCCGTCTCGGGCGCGCCACGCCGGGCGAGTCGGCGGCCGCATGGCGGCGCCGACTGTAGCCATACGACCGTGACTTGGGGGAGGCATGGCGCACTGTGGCCATCCCCCAGCTTGTCGCCTGGTCGGGCTCAGACTCCGAGGGAAGGGGCGGGCCGCCAGCCAGAAGCCGGCCCGTGCCTACACCGCCTTCAGAGAGCGTGCCGTCTTCTGGGAGCCGGTCATGAGACCTGCCAGCCTGAGGGGCCTGACTTGCCCCGATGCCTTGAAATGTTGTTAAGTGCGGGTGAGGCTACCCGGGGTCTATAACCCCGACACTCTTGGTACAATGCTCGATCCAGCGAGCTCAGGGCTCAAGAGGAGAAGATGGTGGCTGCCACAGAGAGAGCAAAAACTCGTGATGCCAGGCTGACAGAGCGCGAGACGCAGCTCAATGCCCAAGCCAGAGATATTGCCACTCGTGAGCAGGCCCTGGCCGACGCCCTTCGTGCCAAAGATGATGACCTAGAAAACCTTGTTCAGCAGCGCACCAAGGACCTGGAGGACAGCCACCAAAAGGCCATCAGCTCGTAGGCTCAAGATACGGCAGCCAAACTCAAAGAGGTCTCTGACAGCCTTGCCGCAATCTCCGGAGCCAAGACAGAGCTTGAGGCCCGAATGGGGAAACTAGAGGAAGAGCTTGCCGGGAACAAGAAAGAGATCGAGGCTCTCCGGGAAGAAGTGCAGAAAACAGCCTCCATGTTGGAGGGGCTGCAATCACAACTTACATCCAAGGACCAGGATCTGAATACTGCCTCCAGCACCATCGAGGATCTGACCACCAAGCTCGCCACCCTTGAGAAGGATCTTGAACGGGCCAAAAACTATGAGAGGGCCTTGGTGGAAGAAGTTAATACTGTCAGAACTCTTCGTAAAGATGCAGAGCACAAGCTCAAGGAGCAGGTCGAACTGTACAACCTCTAGTCGAAGAGTCTGGTGGACATAGCCGAGTGTATCTCCTCCCAGATTGCCAAGATGAACATGAAAAGCTGGATTTTCTCTGTCAATGAGCATGAGGCCCCGAGCGTCAAGCTGACACATTTCTTCGAGGGTCTCATTGAAGGGCTGAAGACATATGAAGATGACAGATCAGCTTGCTTCGCCAGTGAGTCTCGAAAATTTTCTCGGGACGCCATCTTCACTCTTCTTGTTAATTTTGTGCAGCGCCATCCTGAGGTCGACCTCTCCGACACTTTCAAGAGACAGCCGGCCGGGACGGACACCTCTGCTGCCGCTCAAGTTGTCGGGCCCTTGGCCGACAAAGTTCTTTGAGTGCTGAAAGCACAAGTGCTCCCTGGGTGGTTTTGGTAATTAATGTCAACATATCTCTTGTTGGACTAATACTTTTATCTAGTATATTTCAGATGAGTTCAACAGTGAAGTGGCGTGGACAAGAGGATGTGGAACCCCTTCAAGATGGTAAGGACAAAGGATTGGCTCAAGCTCTAAAGCTCAAGACTCTACATTTTAATTTTAGTGATCCAAGTTCACATTGAGTCCATAGGAAAAGCCAATACTATTAAAAGGGGATGAGGTCTTGCTTAATGGCTTGCTTGCTCAAAGTGCTTAGTGATATGCTCCAAAGCCCTCAACCACTTTCTCATATCCACATATGTCCCAAACCAAAAGTCAAACTCGGCCCCACCGATTTGATTTATCCGGCGCCACCGAGTTCTTTTGACATAGCCACTGCCAGAAACCCTAATCAGTTTGGTCTCACCGATGGGATCCCGGTCTCACCGAGATGGGCTTGCAAACTCTCTATTTACTATTGCACTCATTTCGGTCCCACCGAAATATGCAATCGGTCCCACCGAGTTTGCTTGACCAACTCTCTGGTTAGCTTATTACCAAAATCGGTCCCACCAAGTTTGCGTAATCGGTCAAACCGAGATGAGGTTTTACCCTAACCCTAGCACATCGGTCCCACCGAGTTGATCATATCGGTCCCACCGAAAATCCTAACATTCACATTCTGAACTAAATTGGTCTGACCGAGTTTTATGATTCGGTCCCACCGAGTTTGGTAAATTGTGTGTAACGGTTAGATTTTGTGTGGAGGCTATATATACCCCTCTACCCTCTCTTCATTCATGGAGAAAGCCATCAGAACGTGCCTACACTTCCAGTATACATTTTGTGAGAGAGAACCACCTACTCATGTGTTGAGACCAAGATATTCCATTCCAACCATATGAATCTTGATCTCTAGCCTTCCCCAAGCTGCTTTCCACTCAAATCATCTTTCCACCAAATCCAAATCCGTGAGAGAGAGTTGAGTGTTGGCGAGACTATCATTTGAAGCACAAGAGCAAGGAGTTCATCATCAACACACCATCTATTACCTTTTGGAGAGTGGTGTCTCCTAGATTGGTTAGGTGTCACTTGGGAGCCTCCGTCAAGATTGTGGAGTTGAACCAAGGAGTTTGTAAGGGCAAGGAGATTGCCTACTTCGTGAAGATCTACCCGAGTGAGGCAAGTCCTTCGTGGGCGATGGCCATGGTGGGATAGACAAGGTTGCTTCTTCGTGGACCCTTCGTGGGTGGAGCCCTCCGTGGACTCATGCAACCATTATCCTTCGTGGGTTGAAGTCTCCATCAATGTGGATGTACAATAGCACCACCTATCGGAACCACGCCAAAAATCTTCGTGTCTCCAATTGCGTTTGCACACTCCAATCCCATCCCTTTACATTCTCGCAAATTGCATGCTTTACTTTCCGCTGCTCATATACTCTTGCCATGCTTGCTTGAAATGTATTGTGAATGTTTAAACTTATGCTAAAACTCCACCTTAACTTGAAGAAATTAAAAACTGCTACTTTTCTTTGTTGAGGGTCTAATCACCCCCCCTCTAGACACCTCTTCTCGATCCTTTCAATTGGTATCAGAGCTTTGGTTTAATCACCATTGGAGGAAGATGGATGAGTCTACGCTGGGGAGTCTTAGACATAGAGTTCCTATACTTGATGGAGAATACGTTCATGAGTGGAAAAATGAGATGCTTGTGATTTTCAATGAATATCATTTGAGCAAGTACATTACTAGCCCTTGTGCACCCATTGTTGATCCTTTGCATCCTACCCTTGATGAGTCTATTGACTTGATCCGCAATCTTAGAACTATCAATCTTATCATTAGAGGACTGCCTAGAAACTTGATAGGTCGCTTGCCTACTCTTGATTGTGCCTATACCATATGGAGATTTCTTGAGGAAAGATTTCCAAACTACTTGAAAAACTTAGATGAGATTCTTCATAAGTCCATTGCTTTAAATAAGATGAGTCCAAATGATCCTAAGTTTGGTGATTATCTATTTGAGCTTCGTGACCTTATGCGTGCCAAAGGAGATGTTGGAATTATTAGCAATATCATTTCCGAAGTCATTAGAATTCATAAAGATGAACATTGTCATGGTCATAAAGCTAATGAATCACTCTCTCTAGGAATTGATCCATCACAAGACGATGTTGAACACAGATACTATGATGAGGATGATGATAGTGACTTCGATCTCGACGAGTCTATGAGACACTTTGGTCTTATGGCAAATCTTCGCGGCTACATGGCTGGAGAAAAGGAATGGGATCTTGATAGTGGATGTACCGATCACATGACCGGAGACAAGGATATGTTTCGTGAGCTAGCTGAAAACGACGGCCCTCGAAAGTATGTCACTTTTGGTGATAACTCAAAGGGTAAGGTGGTTGGCCTTGGTAAGGTGGCCATCTCACATGATAGCTCCATACAAAATGTTATGCTCGTTGAATCTCTTGGCTATAATCTACTTTCCGTATCTAGACTTGCTGACTTTGGATTCAATGTCCTATTTACTGAAGTAGATTGCCAAGTGTTTTGTAGAGATAATCACAATATGGTCTTTACCGGTATACGTAGAGGTGATCTATACATTGTTGATTTCACTAAAAAGGCTCAACCTATAACTTGCTTTATTGCTAAATCCTCTAAAGGTTGGTTGTGGCATAGAAGGTTAGGTCATGTGGGCATGCGAAATCTTGATAAGCTTATTAAAGGTGATCATATCCTTGGAGTGAAAGATGTTATATTTGACAAGGATAGATTGTGCAGTGCTTGTCAAGAAGGAAAACAAGTTGGTGGGAGTCACCCCGTGAAGAACATCATGACCACGAGAAGACCGCTCGAGCTACTTCATATGGATCTCTTTGGTCCCAATGCCTACAAAAGTCTCGGTGGTAACTCGTTCGGTTTAGTCATTGTTGATGATTTTTCAAGATTTACGTGGGTATTCTTTCTTGATGATAAAACACAGGTCCAAAGGATCTTCAAGAACTTCGCTAGGAAGGCCCAAAATCAATTTGAAGTGAAGATCAGGAAGGTTCGCAGCAACAACGAAACGGAGTTCAAGAACGCAAATGTGGATACCTTTCTTGACGAAGAAGGGATTTCACACGAGTTCTCGGCTACGTACACACCTCAACAAAATGGAGTTATTGAGAGGAAGAATCGGACTCTTATTGAGATGGCAAGAACGATGCTTGATGAGTACAAAACGCCAAAACACTTTTGGGCGGAAGCGGTTGAGACAGCTTGTCATGCAACAAATCGCTTGTATCTCCACAAGCTACTCGGCAAGATGGCATACGAGCTTCTCACCGGTAACAAACCCCAAGTTGGATACTTTTGAGTATTCGGTTCAAAGTGTTACATTCTTGATAAGCATCATCGTTCTAAATTTGCTCCTAAATCTCATGAAGGTTTCCTACTTGGTTATGGCTCAAACTCTCATACTTACCGTGTCTACAACAGTTTCACCCGAAAGGTTGAAGAGACGGTAGATGTGAAGTTTGATGAATCTAACGGCTCGCAAGTAGAGCAATTGCCAATTGATGTAGGAGACAAAGACCCTTTGGAAGCAATTCAAGACTTGTCTATCGGCAAGATTCGTCCAACGGAGGTGAAGGAGAGTACCTCGTCCATCCAAGTGGAAGCTTCTACCTCACGACAAGGTGAACCAAGAGTTGACACAGAAGCATCCACAAGTGGGACACACCAAGATGAAGGAAACGAGGAAGTACACCAAGATAAACCTCATCAACCTCCCTCTCCACCTCGGCAAGAGAACGACAACGTCAACGATGAAGAAGGCCAAGAAGAAGAACTAGATGATGAAGAAGATGTTCCACCCCGACCTAAGCAAAATCTCTCACGAGTTCGAGCAAGAGTCTCAAGAGACCATCCCGTCGAACAAATCTTCAATGATATCCAAACCGGGAGAATCACTCGCTCTAAAACTCGTTTGGCTAATTTTTGTGAACATTATTCATTTATCTCTAGCATTGAACCTATGAAGGTTGAAGAAGCATTGGAAGATCCGGATTGGATAAATGCCATGCATGAAGAGCTACACAACTTCGAGAGAAACCAAGTGTGGACATTGGTCGAGAAGCCCGACAACAACCACAACATCATCGGTACCAAATGGGTGTTTCGCAACAAGCAAGACGAAGATGGACAAGTCGTTCGCAACAAAGCACGTCTCGTCGCTCAAGGCTACACACAAGTCGAAGGTATGGACTATGGTGAGACATATGCCCCCGTTGCTAGACTTGAGTCCATCCACATCTTACTTGCCTATGCTAATCACCATGATATCACTTTGTACCAAATGGACATTAAAAGTGCTTTTCTAAATGGTGAAATTGAGGAGGAAGTTTATGTTAAACAACCTCCCGGCTTTGTCAATCCTAAGAAACCCGACCATGTTTACAAACTTCACAAAGCTCTTTATGGTCTTAAACAAGCTCCTAGAGCGTGGTATAAATGCTTGACCAAGTTCCTTATTGAAAAAGGCTTTGAAATTGGAAAAATTGATTCTACTCTTTTTACTAAAAGGGTTAATGGTGAATTATTTGTGTGCCAAATTTATGTGGATGATATCATATTTGGTGAAAAGTTTGGGAAGCTAATGTCGAAGAAGTTTGAGATGTCTATGATGAGTGAACTCAAGTTCTTTCTTGGTTTGCAAATCAAGCAAACTAAGGAAGGCACCTTTGTTTCTCAAACAAAGTACACCAAGGACTTATTCAAGAAGTTCAACATGCAAGAAAGCAAAGGTATGAAAACACCCATACCTACTAGTGGACATCTTGACTTGACCAAGGATGGCAAATCGGTTGACCAAAAGGTTTACCATTCTATGATTGGTTCATTGTTATATCTATGTGCCTCTCGTCCCGATATTATGCTAAGTGTGTGCATGTGTGCACGATATCTAGCGGCCCCCAAAGAATGTCATCTTAAGGCTGTGAAAAGGATAGTGAGATACTTAATTCACACACCAAATTTTGGCATTTGGTATCCTAAGAGGTCTTCTTTTGATCTTGTTGGCTACTCCGATTCGGACTATGCCGGTGACAAGGTTGATAGAAAGTCCACTTCGGGTACTTGTCAATTTCTTGGTAGATCTCTTGTGTCTTGGTCCTCCAAGAAACAAAACTCGGTATCCTTATCTACCGCCGAAGCGGAATACATTGCCGCCGGTTCATGTTGTGCTCAATTACTTTGGATGACCCAAACTCTTAAGGAGTATGGGATCAATGTGAAACATGTTCCTTTGCTTTGTGACAATGAAAGTGCTATTAAGATTGCTCATAATCCTGTACGACATTCTCGAACTAAGCATATTGAAGTTCGTCATCACTTCATTCGAGATCATGTTGCTAAAGGAGACATTGATCTCAAGCATGTTTGTACCGATAAGCAATTGACGGATATATTCACCAAACCGCTTGATGAGAAAGTATTTTGCCGTTTGAGAGGTGAATTGAACATCATTGATGCTTCAAACTTGGAGTAGATACTCCATTTGGATACATGCAAGGCATGAGCCTATGACAAATCCTTGATGTTTCTCTTATGATGATATTCATATGTCTTGGATATATTTGCACCCTTGCATGCTATCTAACCCTTGTAGGTACTTGGATGAATCTAAATCAATGAGATTGCAAATCACTCACATCATGAGCAATCTCTACATCACCAAGTCTCTACAATATGGTGGTTGAAGTCAAGGAAGCATGAAACCCTTCAACATATCCTTTGACAAATTTTACATATCAAATTTCATTTGGTATCAAGTTTCATGATTGTCATTTTGGATACACAAGTGCTCTTCCTTACAAGACTAACCCATGTAGGTAGATGAACTCAAACTACTAGCGGTGCCCCAAACCATTGATGAGCTACATCAACCTTGAGCATCCCACACAAGTTCAACTACATGATCAAGATCAACACCACCACCCAAGGTATGGCATTCCATCTTAGATAAGCTTTATCCAAATTCATGGGTCAAAGCAGCTCAACAAGATGCGAATACATCAAGATGCTTAAACAAAAAATGGTAACCCCATTTTGAGCATTAACGATGAGTATGACTTCTGATCAAGCGTTCTCACTTGACTCCTCAGTCAATATACTCTAACATAGGTGACTTTGTCGCCGCCCAATTCTAGATGAAGTTCTCAAATGTGTTTCTGTGTTCTTGCATTTGTTCCTTGCATATTTGTTCCCCTTCTTTTTCAAAAAAAAAACTTCATCTAGACTTCTTTTCTATTCTCGGTTTTGTTCTGCATGCTCTGCATTTAATTCATTGCAAATCCTTCGGTTAATTCCTTGCAAATCCTTGTGAGATCTTATTTGCCTAGTGAGCTGAGATGACTATTGTTCTCTCTCTGTGTTTAACTCGGTCACACCGGTTTTGTCTCTTTCAGTCAAACCGAACCATTTCGGTGCAACCGAAGAAATCAACTCGGTGTTACCGATTTCAATGCTGAGAAGACAAGTTGCCATTTGCATCCCGCATATTTGTTCCAGCTCCACTCGATGATTCTTGTCCTCTACCTGCATCACATTCTACATGCTGCTTTGCTATGTGACTCAGGGACCAAACCTATTTTGACTCACACTCCAGAAGATCCCTTCTTGGAAATTGATGTCAAAGGGGGAGAGAGAGCTCACATCAAAGCTTAATCACATCGAAAAGGGGGAGAGAGATAATCACATCAAAGACCCCAGATGCTTGGTATTCAAGAGGAGAGAAGTCACATGTCTTTAAGAGGGGAAAGACATGTTAGTATGTGTTATGATTTCTGTGCTCTGATTTTCTTTTCCCTATATTCTCCCATTATCCAACATAAGATTCAGGGGGAGAAAGACATCTAAGGGAAGGAAATCTTCGAATTCATTGCATATCTTTTACCTTTGGGGACTTGTCTATATCAAATAGAGTACTTGGTACTCACTCTCTACATGTCATCCCAATCTTGGTACTCTTGTGGTTTGCAGTTTGCTCTGTTCAGTAGATATTCCTGTGTTATCTAACATTGTTTACTCAGGTTCATCTCTTCCTAAGCCAGCTCAAGACCAAAAGGTAAGTATATGCATCACACTCATGTCCATGAAGATATCTTGCTAATGTACATATTGTTTGCAAGAAGGACTCATGAACATGAAGGTACAAATTCCTATACTTACATCATTTGCTCTGATGCATATAGCCAAGATACATGTAACTCGTTGCTTGCTCTATCATGCTCTTACATTCCATATTTACATGATTGCTTACATGTAGGGGGAGCCTATGCATGTTACATGTCTTTCCAAAGCTTTACTTGCTATTCTCTATATCTTTATCTAAAGCTTTGATGTATGTTGTCATCAATTACCAAAAATGGGGAGATTGAAAGCACAAGTGCTCCCTGGGTGGTTTTGGTAATTAATGTCAACATATCTCTTGTTGGACTAATACTTTTATCTAGTATATTTCAGATGAGTTCAACAGTGAAGTGGCGTGGACAAGAGGATGTGGAACCCCTTCAAGATGCTAAGGACAAAGGATTGGCTCAAGCTCTAAAGCTCAAGACTCTACATTTTAATTTTAGTGATCCAAGATCACATTGAGTCCATAGGAAAAGACAATACTATTAAAAGGGGATGAGGTCTTGCTTAATTGCTTGCTTGCTCAAAGTGCTTAGTGATATGCTCCAAAGCCCTCAACCACTTTCTCATATCCACATATGTCCCAAACCAAAAGTCAAACTCGGCCCCACCGATTTGATCTATCCGGCGCCACCGAGTTCTTTTGACATAGCCACTGCCAGAAACCCTAATCAGTTCGGTCTCACCGATGGGATCCCGGTCTCACCGAGATGGGCTTGCAAACTCTCTGTTTCCTATTGCACTCATTTCGGTCCCACCGAAATATGAAATCGGTCCCACCAAGTTTGCTTGACCAACTCTCTGGTTAGCTTATTACCAAAATCGGTCCCACCGAGTTTGTGTAATCGGTCAAACCGAGATGAGGTTTTACCCTAACCCTAGCACATCGGTTCCACCGAGTTGATCATATCGGTCCCACCGAAAATCCTAACGTTCACATTCTGAACTAAATCGGTCTGACCGAGTTTTATGATTCGATCCCACCGAGTTTGGTAAATTGTGTGTAACGGTTAGATTTTGTGTGGAGGCTATATATACCCCTCCACCCTCTCTTCATTCGTGGACAAAGCCATCAGAACGTGCCTACACTTCCAGTATACATTTTCTGAGAGAGAACCACCTACTCATGTGTTGAGACCAAGATATTCCATTCCAACCATATGAATCTTGATCTCTAGCCTTCCCCAAGCTGCTTTCCACTCAAATCATCTTTCCACCAAATCCAAATCCGTGAGAGAGAGTTGAGTGTTGGGGAGACTATCATTTGAAGCACAAGAGCAAGGAGTTCATCATCAACACACCATCTATTACCTTTTGGAGAGTGGTGTCTCCTAGATTGGTTAGGTGTCACTTGGGAGCCTCCGTCAAGATTATGGAGTTGAACCAAGGAGTTTGTAAGGGCAAGGCGATCGCCTACTTCATGAAGATCTACCCGAGTGAGGCAAGTCCTTCGTGGGCGATGGCCATGGTGGGATAGACAAGGTTGCTTCTTCGTGGACCCTTCGCGGGTGGAGCCCTCCGTGGACTCGCGCAACCGTTACCCTTCGTGGGTTGAAGTCTCCATCAACGTGGATGTACGATAGCACCACCTATCGGAACCACGCCAAAAATCTTCGTGTCTCCAATTGCGTTTGCACACTCCAATCCCATCCCTTTACATTCTCGCAAATTGCATGCTTTACTTTCCGCTGCTCATATACTCTTGCCATGCTTGCTTGAAATGTATTGTGAATGTATAAACTTGTGCTAAAACTCCACCTTAACTTGAAGAAATTAAAAACGGCTACTTTTCTTTGTTGAGGGTCTAATCACCCCCCCCCCTCTAGACACCTCTTCTCGATCCTTTCAAGTGCCCCGGGTCTAGGGAGGCCGCCGGGACTAGCTTCTCTTGTTCCGTTCGCTGGGATGCTGCGAAACAAAAAGACACATTTTGGCCTTATGTCAGATCTTGCTACTTCCTGTGATGTAATAGTACTCTTAAGTAGTTGTGTGAACCAATGCTATCCTTTAAGTTTATCTTGCCTATCATTCTTGTATGATAGCAAATCCTGCGCATGCTGGGAGCCTGCCGGGGCAAGTACTAGCTATGCTGCCATGGGGACGGGCCCTTAGCATTCTTGCAAGCATAGGCGCCACCGGCAAGTTACCCTTCGACGTTATCGATGCGGCTGTCTAGTCTGTTGAGCGGACTCGAAATAGACGAGGACGCAAGCGATAACGGAAGAGTCCCTTCATGTTACGGATATCCCATATAGAATGCTAGGGTCTAAACCAAAGGAGTCGCAAAGGATACACAAGAAGAGCCTTGAAACCGGAAAAGGTTTTGCAACTTATCTTTTCTTAATCTTGTAACTGTTGTTGTCGCGGAGGTGCAAATCCTTCCTTTCCCTGGAAGTCCCACACATGGAGGGTTGCGTTCAACCCGTAGGTAACATGGTTGTAATGCACCACAACGTGTGGGGAGGCTTGCCAGGATAAGGCGGAAACACATCTTGCCGCGACTTCTTTCCACAGCAATGCCACTCCGCGTGCTAGGGCGAAGACCCGATCGATCTGTCATGGCCCACCGCTCGGCTGAATGTGCATCCTTGTGGGGCGAACGCTCCTACCGTCGGGTGTGTCCTATCAATAATCAGATCATCCACCTCCGCGCTGTGATCACCATGTTCTATGCTCGAAGGAGACCGCGATCGGGGTGGATGCAGCACTATCTACGGCCGCGCCGCCCGCGGTGCCTTGCTTGACTGTCGTGACCGCGGCGCACATGACGTTCGCAGCCATGGATGAAAGGACCACCGAAATGGGGAATGACGCCGCCGCTCCGCTCTCCCTCTTGGGAGCCGTCGCCGAAGCAGCTAATGACGAGGAGCGTCGCGCTGGCTACTGTCTTAGATTCACACAAGCAATGCCCCCTACCTGGCGCGCAAAAGATGTTGGCGTGGAAGCACGATCACCTATGGGGCAGCAGTGCCCCTTTGTGATTCGGCATGGGGGCGGCCACTTTGCACATAGAGCAGAAACAACAGGGGACATCACGGCGATGGACATCTCTCTTTTACCCAGGTTCGGGCCGCTTTGCAGCGTAAAACCCTACTCCTGCTATGGTGGATTGATCTACAGGAACACGAAGACACAACGTGCCCTAGCCCGGCAAGGGTGCCTCAGGAAGAGCAGTGTGTGTGTGTACAGGCATTGAGGGATCTAAGATTCGAATCCTTTGCTCGGTTGCCAAGGGCCTCCTTTTATAGGTTAAGGGGCGACCACAGTGGAAAACCAGTCATTTGGGTGTGATTAGATAGCTAACAGTGCTATCATACCTAACCCTAGCAGTTAGGACAAAGTGCATTAAATGCACTGCTCGGTGTCGTGCTGAGGTTGAAGCCCGACAAGCCTGCCACGCCGCTTATCTACCTCTTCTTATTAGCTTGACACGCCTCCTAGACGGGCGTCAATAAAGCTAATCTCTTCTCTTCTATGCTGCCACGTGCCTGATATGATCCACCTGGTTGCTTGGTACCTTGACACCGCACTGATAAATGACTTGGGTGCGATGACGTGGAGCGGTGGCGTCTTGGTGAAGATTCCCCGGCAAAGGAGCCTGGCGGGCCCTGGCCTTGGCGGTCCCGGCAACCCTGCCGGGGCGAACTGGATTTGACCCTGGATGCGGCCTCGACCTGGCCAGGCTCTCCTACCCGGCAAGGGATGCCTTCCCAAGGTGGCCTTCTGCTATCATGTTCTTCTTGGGTTTTAATACGCCCCGCAAGGACGGTTCACCTAGAGGCCCTGCCTGTCTGTGCATGAGTCAGGGGGAAACAAATACCCCTGTGTGTGTACACCGACAGGGTCTATTTTTATCATATTGCTTTCAGATCTATCTTTTATCAATTTGTTTTCAGATCTATTATTCCACAAACCAAAAAAAACCTTGCTGCACTTTTTCTTTACTTATTTTATTTCATGTTTTATTCAGATCTATTTGTCCAATCTCATACAAATTAATCTATCTTTTTACCGAGGAGGGATTGACAACCCCTCTTACGCGTCGGGTTGCAAGTATTTGTTCTTTGTGTGCTGGTACCATTTACATAGTGTTGCTTGGTTCTCCTACTGGATAGATACCTTGGTTTCATAACTGAGGGAAATACTTACCGTAGCTGTTCTGCATCATCCCTTCCTCTTTGGGGAATTACCGACGTAGTCTCAAGCCACGTCAAAGGAATTTTTGGCGCCATTGCCGGGGAGACATCATCAACATCTATCAGGTTCCTAATCACAAATCTCATCTCCTTGCAATTTACATTATTTGCCATTTGCCTCTCGTTTTCATCTCCCCCACTTCACAAAAAACTTGCCTTTTTATTTGCCTTCTCTTTTTCATTCGCCTTTTTCTCGTCAGATCTCTTGTTTGCCAACCTCTTTGCTATGACTAGCAGGACTACCCCTCCTTTGTCACCAGATTTTGAACCCCTCAAACATATTAGTGGGAATCTCAATCGCATGAATACTTTGATTACTCTTTGTAATAAGCGGTTGGATATTTTAGATCTCAAGATGGTCTCTTTTCCTTTGAAAATTGGGAAGCGCAAAGAGCCTCCTGGGTTTCAGAAAGCCCTCATTAAGGTGGCAAAAACCAAAGATGACAATACGTGAATCTATGCATTATGCCTAGCTAGGGGCATAAAACGATAGCGCTTGTTGGGAGGCAACCCAATGAATAAAATTTATTTTTGCCTTTTTCTTTCTGTTCTTGAGTGTTTTCACAATTATGCCTCTGTTATGATTGTGTTTTTTATTTTTTAATTAGTGTTGGTGCCAAGTAAAGCCTTTAGGATGGCTTTGGATGATAGTTGATTTGATCCTGTTGAAAAACAGAAACTTTTGCGTCCAGTAACAGAATTGTTTAAATTCACAAAGCGACGAAAAGTTCTGATTTTTTTACACAAGAGTGATATACAAATGTAATCTGTTTTAATAATTTTTCAGAATTTTTGGAGTTACAGAAGGGTAACTAAAATTCGCATCTTTACACATTGTTATGTTTTTGACAGATTCTATTTTCTTTGCATTGTGTGCTTATTTTGATGAATCTATGGATTGTAACGGCGGGTATAAGCCATGTTAAAATTAGAATATAGTAGGTATAATGCAATAACAAAATATGAATGGATTTTCAACAGTACTTAAAGAAAAGATTGCTTTTATTATACTAACGGATCTCACGAAGGTTTTGTTAAGTTTTGTGTGATTGAAGTTTTCAAGTTTTGGGTGAGATCTCGATGGATGATGGAATAAGGAGTAAAAAGAGCCTAAGCTTGGGGATGCCCAAGTTAATATCCAAGGAGAACCAAGCAATTAAGCTTGGGGATGCCCCGGAAGGCATCCCCTCTTTCTTCTAACAACCATCGGTAATTTTACTTGGAGCTATATTTTTATTCGTCACATATCATGAGTTTTGCTTGTAGCATCTTGTATTATATGACTCTTTGCTTGTTTTGCTTTTTAGTTTGTCACAATCATCCTTGCTGGACACACCTATTTGAGAGAGCGAAAATTATGCTATGATTTGTTAGAATTGCTCTATGTGCTTCACTTAAATTTTTTGAGCTATGGAATTGCTCTAGTACTTCACTTATATCTTTTTGAGCATGGTGTGCTTTAATTTTTGAAGAAATACTCTCATGCTTCACATAGATTATTTTGAGAGTTAGTAAATTTTTTTGAAGAAATTCTCTCATGCTTCACTTATACTATTTTGAGAGATGAAATTTTTTATGCTTATGTTCTTCACTTAAATTTGTTTGAGCTTGCCAAAAGCAATTGCAATATATGAAACTAGTCCCAAAGTGATAGATATTCAAGAGGGATATAATAAAAACTTTCATGAAGATCATTGGACAAAATAAACTTGATTCTTTGTAATAGTTTTGAGATATGATGATAGTAATATGTGAGTCATGTTGGTGAGTAATTATGCTTTAGTAAGAATATTGGTGTTAAGGTTTGTGATTCCCTATGCAAGCACGAAAGTCAATAGTTATGCAATGAAATTACATCCTACTTGTGGTGTATTATTCGGTGTTAGTTATGCTTAATGCTCATTTATGTGAATTTTTGTTTCTTGGTTGGTTGCTTCTCAATCTATTTGCTAGCCTCCATTTGTACTAAGTCGGAATACTACTTGTGCATCCAAAATCCTTAAACCCAGTTTTGCCATATGAGTCCACCATACCTACCTATATGCGGTATTTCCGTGTCGTTCTACGTAAATTTGTATGTGCCAACTCTAATTTTCAAAATGAATTTCCTTTTTGTGTGCCCGTACCGCTCATGAAGCGGTAGGGGGTGGCCAATATTTTTTCATGCTACATGTGTTATTCTCAAGATGAGTGTTTATTCACTTGTCATTGCACGAGAGTGTGGCGGTAATAGGGATACCCAGTCCCAAAATGAAAAAGAAATTTACTTTATGTTGTCAAATAATAAATTCCTTGGAAAGTGTTGGTATGGAAGGCACCCGTGGATACGGCTAGCCATGGATTGTGAAAGAATGGTGGAAAAAGGAATAAACTTTATTTTATGTTTGGGAACCGTGTATGATGTATCTAGCATGGAAAGTATTGGGAACTACTCAGTCGTTTTCATTGAAGGAGAAAGCATGCCTCTCAAAAAAAATTATCTCTCAATTTAAGCTTTGAGCTGTGGCACCTCTACAAATCTCTGCTTCCCTCTGCTAAGGGCCTATCTATTTACTTTTATGCAATTTTTTTTATTTGAGTCTCCATCTTCTCTTATAAAGCACCAACTAGGGAGCACGATGATCATACTTGAGCATTGCATGTAGCTAATATTCGAGTGTGTTTCGTGAATGGACCAATGATTGAGCATGATGGGCTAGGGATAGCTTTCTTTAGTGTTGATATTTTGAAAGACATGGTTGCTTGTTGATATGCTTGAGTATTGAAGTCTTCATGTCAAATATAGACTATTTCTTTGAAACATCTAAAAGCCCAAATGTCCATGCTACAAAAGAAAAGAATATGTGATGAACATGTTAGGCAGCATTCCACATCAAAAATTCTGTTTTTATCATTTACCTACTCGAGGACGAGCGGGAATTAAGCTTGGAGATGCTAATACGTCTCCAACGTATCTATAATTTTTGATTGTTCCATGTTGTTATATTATCATTCTTGGATGTTTTACAATCATTTTATAGCAACTTTATATCATTTTTTGGGACTAACCTATTGACATAGTGCCCAGTGCCACTTGTTGTTTTTTGCTTGTTTTTACTTCACAGAATATCCCTATCAAACGGAGTCCAAACGCAACGAAACTTTTTGGAGATTTGTTTTGGACCAGAAGACAACTTCGCAGTCAAGGAAGCACCAGAGGGGAGGCCCATGGGGCCCACCAGACACCAGGGCGCGTTAGAGGCCCCTAGCGTGCCCTAATGGGTTGTGGGGCCCACGAGGGTCTCCTCCACCGCCTCTTAGCTCTATAAATACCCAAATATTCCAGAAACCCTAGGGGAGTCGACGAAACACAATTCCAGCTGCCGCAAGTTCCAGAACCATGAGATCCAATCTAGAGCCCTATTCCGGCACTCTGCCGGAGGGGGACACGATCACGGAGGGGTTCATCATCCTCGTTGGTGCTCCTCCGATGATGCGTGAGTAGTTCACCATAGACCTATGGGTCTGTAGGCAGTAGCTAGATGGCTTCTTCTCTCTTTTTGATTCTCAATACAATGGTCTCTTGGAGATCTATTTGATGTAATGACTTTTTGCGGTGTGTTTGTTGGGATCAGATGAAGTTTGAGTTTATGATCAGATCTATATCCATGAATATTATTTGAGTCTTCTTTAATCTCTTTTATGCATGATTATTTATAGCCTCGTATTTCTTCTTCGAATCTTTGGTTTAGTTAGGCCAACTAGATCGATTTTTCTTGCAATGGGAAGAGGTGCTTTGTGATGGGTTCGATCTTGCGGTGTCCTCACCAGTGACAGAAGGGGTAGCGAGGCACGCATGTATCGTTGCTATTAAGGAAAAAAAGATGGGGTCTATTCCTACATGAATAGATCTTGCCTACATCATGTCATCGTTCTTATTGCATTACTTCGTTTCTCCATGAACTTAATACATTAGATGCATGCTGGATAGTGGTCGATGTGTGGAGTAATAGTAGTAGATGCAGAACCGTTTCGATCTACTAATCTTGGACGTGATGCCTATATTCATGATCATTGCCTTGGATATCATCATAATTATTTGTTCTTCTATCAATTGCCCAATAGTAATTTGTTTACCCATCGTATGCTATTTTCTTGAGAGAAGCCACTAGTGAAATCTACGGCCCCTGGATCTATTTTTTATCATATTGCTTTCAGATCTATCTTTTAACATATTTGTTTTGAGATCTATTATTCCAAAAACCCAAAAATACCTTGCTGCACTTTTTCTTTGCTTATTTTATTTCATGTTTTATTCAGATCTATTTATCCAATCTCATACAAATTGATCTATCTTTTTACCGAGGAGGGATTCACAACCCCTCTTATGCGTCGGGTGGCAAGTATTTGTTCTTTGTGTGCATGTACCATTTGTAGGGTAACATAGCAGAAAACAAACAAAAATTGACCTATGCACCAGCCCAGGACCACTATGGAGACTGCATACAAGGTTTGATCATTTTCGTTACCGACTCGTAGCGCAGCGGAAGTAGAGTCGATGACGATCGGCGGTGCAGATCCGCGCAGCTAGGATTTACAACCTCCCAACCGCGATGATGTATACCCTTGTCTTCCCTTTGGACAGCCCTCCGGGAGGTGGTCGAACAGTCCCCCGGACGGTGTCGCGGACAGCCCTTCGGGAGGACCTTCGAAACTCGGACGGTCACTCGGACAGCCCTTCGGCAGGACTCACAGAACTCGGACCGTCACTTGGACAGCCCTTCGGGAGGACTCACAGAACTCGGACCGTCACTTGGACAGCCCTTCAGGAGGCACTCTCGAACAGCCCCTCGGGCACTAAGATCGAAACTACGACCTCTCTACAGAGTTGCACACATATGGTGTCATCTATCCGGCAGGGCTTCGCCGTCTAGAACTAGTTCCTGCCGGAATCCAGACAGCATTTCGGCTCTACGAAACTATTTCGCTGGGAGGAAGAGAGAAGCCAGATCATTGCATGGCATGTGTATGTGAGAATGGATGAGCTTTGGGCAGCCCCCTCACCTCCTATTTATAGGAAAACCCAAGGGGTAGTGTGCCTCCCAAATTACCAAAAACTCCCATGCAAAAGTTTTCACATGAGGGTAATATGGACAAAATGGGATGCCATGTGGAGCTCCAAGGAGCTCCAACTCCCTTGGCCAGCCACACCCTTGGGGGGCCCCCATGAGGGGCTCCCATGGCCCCCATGCCCTTCTATAAGCCTTTTTGCAAAAGCCCTAAAAGGTGGCTTTCCAAAAAATATCCCAAAAAGCACTTTCACTATTCATGATGGCATTTTTCAGCGTCCGTTTGAACTGAAAATATTTATGTGGGCTTAGAACATTTCCAGTACCCACTAAAATAATTTTCAACGTGTTCCAGAACAATTCTGGATTAGTGATTTTCATCTGCAAAAGCATCTGAAGCGGTTCCGGCAGCTCTGGAATATTTCTGGTTTTCATCCCAAAAAATTCCAGAAAGTTTGCAGAATGATTCTGGCACCCTCCAAGAATTATCAGGCATGTGCCAAAACCAATTTGACTTTATGGTATCCTCTGAAACAACTTTTTAGTTTCACCGGAACTCATCCGATGACCTCTCTTTTCGGAACTTTTCCGCTGTCTCCAAAAACTTTTTCCGGAAACTTTCTCTCAGACTCCCTATCTAGTATTCAGCAGATAGATGACCCTTAAGCGTGTGACCCTATAGGTTTGGTGAAGTATAGACATGACCCAGAACCCCTTCCGATCAATGATCAACATCGGAGCCGTGGACACCCATATTGACCCCTATACCCACACGAATGAATATTCGAGTGAACCTCCAGTTGCCGTGTGCTATTCCTGTTGCTTCGCGATATGTTACAAATACCCGAGGTGAGATTTACTTGCATCCCCGTGGATCAACAACTTTTCCACTATGCTAGTTACCTCGTTGCCGGTTTTGTTCTCTTTTCTCGTTTCCGTGTTCCGGCATCCCTGTGATCAAATCACACTGTGTCTGGCCAGACGATGATGGATACTGTAACACCGAGAGGGCCCGAGAATATCTCTCCATCGTCGTAGGAGCAAATCCCAATCTTGAGCTATCAAGTTACTTGACACACTTTTCCATGAACCCGTAAGCCATCGTAATAGCCACCCATTTACGGATGACGTTTAACAAACCCCAAAGTTCATGAAGCAAGTATGTAGAAACTCGATACTCTCATGGTCTGAGGAATCATGCAAACGTTAACCTCTCTGTGTTATTAACCATTAACTTGTGACGAATGTATCTCATAGCATAACATCAATCGGGTCGATTCAACACAAATGTTCTGCTAACATTGTGCCCTCAAAATTGCTGGCATAGACATGCCCATGATTGGGAAAACATAATCATCATGCAACACTTGAGCTAGTCTTAGAGGCACGACTAGGAATACATTTCATCGTTTATTATTCCACACGTGCACATGGGTTTTCCCCAGAGCCTTTATGGATATACGGGCTCGGGAACCACAGCAGTTATAGCATGGAACATAAACATAATCATGAACTTGGAGATAAATAATATCATTTATTATTGCCTCTAGGGCATATCTCCTATAGACTCCCACTTGCACTAGAGTCAATAATCTAGTCCATGCTAATGCACTTTACACCTATGGCATACCGGTGTAAAAAAATGCTTCGCTTGTGGTATAGCCTGATGTCCAACGGATCTGACAACTTCAGCTTCGTGTGTATCTTTGCATATCCTCGCGTTTTCACACTTTCACAAAATTCATATTTTGTGGGGACTTCGCATTGCATATGTGTGAATCACTGGTCGAAACCTGATTCGTCAGACTGAGCTATGGAGCAACTATCTGTAATAGTATCCCATTGACCAAAGCCATCTTGGAACCATACTAAGTTCATGAATGAACTATATGATTCAACAACTTCTTTGTCGCTTCTAAAGCGTCAACATACTTAGCCATTTGTTATAGAAAACGCCACAGTAACCTGTTTGCAACAATTTCCAACTACCGTGCCACCATATTGTGTATCACACAAAACCCTTAATTTAAATCGAAAATCGCATGGAGAATTGGTGAAGGCTGTATCGATGTAACATATTACAACGAACTCTTCATGATTTCCGCTTGCGAGAAAACATATCATCAGTGCTACTCTAGCACTCAATGACCCTTTTTCACCGTTGTCCCATGATCAGTACTTTTGATCACTTTGGTATCTATACTCGCAACAACTTTGGGAGTATTGGACATATCTGGTTGTTTTTACATACCATGGAATACATGATTAATCCAAACACGAAGGTGTGTGGAATCTCCATCATGTATTTTGCTCATCAGTGTTTTAGGGACACCGAGTCTTGCAAAACTCTTTCCATGTGACTTCGGCAAGAATCACTCCTTGGCGTTTTAAATGCTAAAAGGTTTTAGCATCTTGTCAATATGTACTCACTGCTTAGCCCCATTAGGTAAATCTATCTCCATAGATTATTATGCCTAATATCAAGGCTGTTTAGCCCAAGCACTTCATCGAAAAACTATTTTCAAATGAAGTCCTAATTTGTGTCAAGAAATTTATTTCCAATTAACAATGTGTCAAGCACACAACATTTTTAGAAAATATTATTATGCTCCCACTTACTTTCTTGAATTACAAGCATCTTCGTTACCCATTGATGAAGTCAAACCCCGTTGACCATTTCATCAAAACACGAAGATTCCAACTCCATTTCACTCTCTTCTGTCCATCGCTGGAACTCTGAAGTTTGCACCCTTACTAGCATCCTCTGGATACACAAAATGCCTTGGACTGTAACACATGCAAGTCCTTGGTTTCATTTCCATCAAATGGAAATCCTATTGTCATCCATGTTTCATATCTCATTATTGAAATATGTATTAATTGCTAGTTCAACCCGAACCAATTTTAAGCATCGCTACGATGAAACAACCTCATCGTAGTCAACTCCTTGAACTTGCTATTGCAACAAGTCGAGCTTTATGGATAAAACATTTTTATCCGTATCAGTTTTAAGTTCCATAAATATTCGTTAGACTCTAAGTCTTCCGAAAGGTGTATCAAGATTTTAATCTTGAAACATTTATATGGAAACTATCTCGGATTGTATTGGCATTTAGCCAATTATGGAGTCAGGGCCCATCAACGCTTCCTTGTGTATCGTAGGTATATTGTTGTCTAACAACAATATCTTGTTTGTGCACCTGAGAGGTTTGCATGAGCCTTGCCTACGTGGTTCAGCTGCAAGTTTGACTGAAGTCCATACATTTTATTGTAGAGACTTCCGTATCAGTCGCAGTAGGAAACTCTGGAATCACTTCCAAGGTTCCTTTCCTTTGACCTGATGACGAAGATACTGGTTATCTCGTCGAGTTGCACTGTCCTCCCACTCACCTTTTTGAAAGAACAATTCTCTTTAAAAGCATACCGTTTTGTGGCAAAAACCTTTGCCTCGGTATAGTGGTGGGGGAATACCCAATGACTTGGGATAACCTACAAAGTAGCACTTGTCTGATTTGGAGTAGGTTTGTAACCTTTTACACAAGCCCCATATTCCAAATGTTAAGAAAAGATATAACATGGTTGGGCGTACCATACCATGCCGTCATTTCAACAGACCCGATGGAGCTCTTTTCAGAGCAAAAGCCGTAGTCTCTAAAGCATCACTCTTTAAAAGGGATAATGGCAAATTTATTCATGTCATCTTTGATCTTACCATGTCATAAATGGTTCGATTACATCTTCACAGACTTTCCACTTGCAGTGGTGTTCCGGGAGGTGCAAGTTATGAAACCCCTTTCAGAACTCATCAGACATTCGCTAAACTTGTAACTTAAAAATTCCTTTCTGCAATCGAATTGTAGAAACATAATTTTCTTGTTACAATAACTTCTACTTCACATTTGAAAACCTTTCGAATGATTTCAAAAGATCCAGACTTATGTCTCATCAAGTAAATATCCATATATCTACTTGAGTCATTTCTGAAGATAGATAAATCCACTACTTGCAACAACATTTATTGAACTACACACATCAAAATGTATGATCACCAATAAGTTTGTTGCTCGTTCCTTATGGCCTGTGAACGGTATTTTAGTCACTTCACTTTTCGGAGGAAAGTTGCAAGTGTCAGATGATTCAAAATCAAACGACTTCAAAATCCATAATCATGGAATTTTTCCTTGCAGGTTTCTCCAATGTGACCAAATGCAGTGCCACACTCATGTGGTATTCTTTTAGTCTTGCGACATTTAGCGTCAGTGTTATGGATGTATCATATTACCATCAATATTCACAACATACGTCCCATCGATGATGGAAGTATGGCCCTTATGTTATTCATAATTCTGAACAACAATTATTCTTTTCTGAACAACCCTCTTGCATCAAACATTGTGCATTGGGCTAGAGTGTATGAAACTCTAAAATGAATTATGAAGGTAAACACAGAGGTAATATATTATTATCAACATTCATAGCATACATCTCATTCAAATGAAAGCATGGCCCTTATGTTATTCATAACACCGAACATCAAAAGTTCTCTTATGAACAACCTTCTTGCAAGATACCTTATGCAATGGGCTAGAGTGTGTAAAAACTCTAAATGAATTATGAAAATAAATACAGACGGTAATACACCGATGGAAGGTATAGTAACATTTACTATGTTCCCTGTGTATACCTAAACCTCATTCCTGGCTAGTCCTTCAGGCCATAGTAGTTCTTACATCGAGTTGCAACAGAATGCAATCGAGCGGGTATCTTTGTGATTAACTCACAATACCCAAGAATCAGTGATTAACAATTAAATCATAATTCCCAAGAACTATATCTTTGACCAACCATCTATACATCAAAAACTTGTATGACATTCATACATGAGCTGGATATTCCAGTCTTCTTTCTTTCTGCCTTTATACTCCTAACAGTTTAACTTTCAGTATTTCTCCTACTCTCAGAAGAAGCATTCAACTTAAGAGTGGTGTTAGCCCCGGACTTCCTAGGCGTGAAAGTTTTACTAACACCCTTCGGACACTACCTTTCTCTTTAAGTTGTTGTTTTATTCACCTTTCATCATATGACAGGCGTTCTCCTGGATCCCTCTCTTATCAGTCTAATGTATAGTAAACTCCTTTACTAATAGTTTGAAAACAAACATTGCTTTGGATATCTCATATCTTTTAGCTTTTGTCTGTCTCTGAAAATGATTTTCAGATTCCATGAATATCACATAACTATCCAAACTTTCGAAGTTCGGGTCTCATGGAAGCAAACATATTGCACTTGACTGAAACGGAATTCTAGCTTTTGGATCGAAGGATGAGAGTCACATGATCCATAGCATTAGCGGGAGAATACCAAAAGTATGCGATAGGACAAAGTCCTTCTCGGCACTCTTGAGGACAATCCTCACATTACGTTACCAACCGTAAAGTTTTAACCAGATATTTAGCAGCTATTCAAAATTAATAGGGAAGGTGGAAACGCGAGCCATTATTCTACAACTATTTTGCAAATCACACTTAGACAGTATTCAAAATTAATTGCACTAAGAATTAAAAGAATTCAATTCTACAGTGCGCTCCCACTCAAATCAATATCTCTCATAATTGATTGTGAGTGATTCAAGATCCATATTACAATTCAATGCCAAGGATGTGTCCATCTCAAGTGACGAGAATTATAATCGGTAGGCCAACTTGCCAATCACATCTCTATGTGACTCTTGTTCATCTTTCGATGGGCATGTTCCGAGCTCAGGACTCTCCTCCAGAACGTCAAGACAACCAAGTGATCTTGCTGCGAGGTCTCAACTCACCCGCCTCACACATCCCTAATCGTTCGCACCCATGTATCCATGTGATGCCCCGAAAAGTTAGGTGCCGTGACGGTGCTACACTTGGGAGAACACTAACTAATTGATATTTTTGTGAGAGATCACCCTAGTAAAAGCGACTACCGCGCAATCAAGAAGGGTGCATCAAGAGGGATAAACATCTCAGGCAATTCATAATAGCATGATATGGTATAGCCCTTTCTGATGGAGAAGTCTTGTATTTCTTCGTCTCCGGCATTCGCGTCGGTGTTCACCTTCACGAAGATTGCCACCACCTTGTCGATGCACCAGATAATATTGCTATCTCTATAGCTAATAAAATAAGTGCATTACAACAAGGTTGACATGCAGGTCATTTAATGTGACAATCATATGGCTCCAGCCATCATGCCGAATCATGACACGCAGGTCATGTTAATCAATTTACATTATATAGTCATCTCATACATAATCAAATTATTATGAGCACTGCTATACCACATCACAAGCACATGCAAACCCTCCTGCAAAACCAAGTTAGACGCCTCTAATCGGTTCTTGCAAAAACTTGTTTTTCGTGGCTCCTAAGGTTTCGAAACAAACCGAAGCTACCAACGTCCATCATCAAGTAAGATAATTCAAGTCGCTAGATTAACTTCGCGGGGTGTATGAAACACGAGATAATAAAATCTCGAGCCCCATACTGAACTTCGTCATACGCATGACCCCCGTGCAGATCATATCTGCATTGCCCTTTTGTCTGCGAAATTTCATCTTTCTTTTTAACTATGGTGGAATTCAATGAACTGTTCGTACTTCGTTGATCAATTAGGATCGAGGATTGCCAGAACATTGAAACTCCACCATACTGTTATTAGGATCGGAAATATGCAAATTCTTGGGAAGCAACAAGAACATCGAGTAACAGATTTCATCTGCTACCCGCACAAATAATTTTCAGCAATAGATCTCATATACTACCTAATTATATTGTGAAACACCCATACATCTCTATGTATTCTAGATCGCAACCTGCATCTACACATAGCACGGCTCACGATGCCAATGTAGGGTAACGCAGCAGAAAACAAAAATTTTCTGACCTACACACCAGCCCAGGACCACTATGGAGACTGCATACAAGGTTTGATCATTTTCGTTACCGACTCGTAGCTCAGCGGAAGTAGAGTCGATGACGATCGGCGGTGCAGATCCCCACAGCTAGGATTTACAACCTCCCAACCACGAGGTTGTATACCCTCGTCTTCCCTTTGGACAGCCCTCTGGGAGGCGGTCGAGCAATCCCCCGGACGGTGTCACGGACAGCCCTTCGGGAGCACCTTCGAAACTCAGACGGTCACTTGGACAGCCCTTCGGGAGGACTCACAGAACTCGGACCGTCACTTGGACAGCCCTTTGGGAGGACTCACAGAACTCGGACCGTCACTTGGATAGCCCTTCGGGAGGCACTCTCGAACAGCCTCTTGGGCACTCAGATCAAAACTATGACCTCTCTACAGAATTGCACACATACGGTGTCATCTATCCGGCAGGGCTTCGCCGTCCAGAACTAGTTCCTGCCGGAACCCAGACAGCCTTTCGGCTCTACGAAACTATTTCGCTTGGAGGGAGAGAGGAGCCAGATCATTGCAAGGCATGTGTATGTGAGAATGGATGAGCTTTGGGCAGCCCCCTCACCTCCTATTTATAGGAAAACCCAAGAGGTAGTGTGCCTCCCAAATTACCAAAAACTCCAATGCAAAAGTTTTCACATGAGGGTACTATGGACAAAATGGGATGCCATGTAGAGCTCCAAGGAGCTCCACCTCCCTTGGCCGGCCACACCCATGGGGGCACCCCATGAGGGGCTCCCATGGCCCCCATGCCCTTCTAGAAGCCTTTTTGCAAAAGCCCTAAAAGGTGGCTTTCCAAAAAATATCCCAAAAAGCACTTTCACTATTCATGACGGCATTTTTCAGCGTTCGTTCGAACTGAAAATATTTATGTGGGCTTAGAACATTTCCAGTACCCACTAAAATAATTTTCAATGTGTTCTAGAACAATTCTGGATTAGTGATTTTCATCTGCGAAAAGCATCTGAAGCGGTTCCGGCAGCTCCGGAATATTTCCGGTTTTCATCCTGAAAAATTCCAGAATGATTCTGGCACCCTCCAAGAATTATCAGGCATGTGCCGAAACCAATTTGACTTTATGGTATCCTCTGAAACAACTTTTAAGTTTCACTGGAACTCATCCGGTGACCTCTCTTTTCGGAACTTTTCCGCTGTCTCCGAAAACTTTTTCCGGAAACTTTCTCTCAAACTCCCTGTCTAGTATTCAGCAGATAGATGACCCTTAAGCATGTGACCCTATAGGTTCGGTGAAGTATAGACATGACCCGGAACCCCTTCCGATCAATGATCAACATCGAAGCCGTGGACACCCATATTGACCCCTATACCCACACGAATGAATATTCGAGTGAACCTCCAGTTACCGTGTGCTATTCCTGTTGCTTCGCGATATGTTACAAATACCCGAGGTGAGATTTACTTGCATCCCCGTGGATCAACAACTTGTCCACTATGCTAGTTACCTCATTACCAGTTTTGTTCTCTTTTCTTGTTTCCGTGTTCCGGCATCCCTGTGATCAAATCACACTGTGTCTGGTCAGACGATGATGGATACCGTAACACCGAGAAGGCCCGAGAATATCTCTCCATCATCGGCGGAGCAAATCCCAATCTTGAGCTATCAAGTTACTTGACACACTTTTCCATGAACCCATAAGCCGTCGTAATAGCCACCCATTTACGGATGACGTTTAACAAACCCCAAAGTTCATGAAGCAAGTATGAAGAAACTCGATACTCTCATGGTCTGAGGAATCATGCAAACGTTAACCTCTCTATGTTATTAACCATTAACTTGTGACGAATGTATCTCATAGCATAACATCAATCAGGTCGATTCAACAGAAATGTTCTGCTAACATTGTGCCCTCAAAATTGCTGGCATAGACATGCCCATGATTGGGAAAACATAATCATCATGCAACACTTGAGCTAGTCTTAGAGGCACGACTAGGAATACATTTCACCGTTTATTATTCCACACGTGCACATGGGTTTTCCCCAGAGCCTTTATGGATATACGGGCTCGGGAACCACAGCAGTTATAGCATGGAACATAAACATAATCATGAACTTGGAGATAAATAATATCATTTATTATTGCCTCTAGGGCATATCTCCTACACCATTTACATAGTGTTGGTTGGTTCTCCTACTGTATTGATACCTTGGTTTCATAACTAAGGGAAATACTTATCGTAGCTATGCTGCATCATCCTTCCTCTTTGGGGAAATACCGACGCAGTCTCTGGCCATGTCAGATGCCCTCCATAGGCTTCGGAGTGACATTTCCGTAGGATTTGTTCCTGTTCATGCTCAGGTATACAACGTCTAATAATACCGTCTACTCCCTCTTTATATAGATGTGGGTCGTCCCAAAAGTAATGTCTTAAATCATAGAAGAATTTTTTCTTTTGCTGGTATGTGAAACTAGGTGGTATAAATTTAGCAACAATATAATTATCATAGTCTGCATACCAAGGAGTGTTATGAGAAGCATTTATGACAGCTAATTGTTCATCAGGGAAGCTATCATCAATAGGTAGTGGGTCATCAAGAATATTTTCCAACCTAGACAAGTTATCAGCTATGGGATTCTCAGCTCCCTTCATATCAGTGATATGCAAATCAAATTCTTGTAACAAAAGAACCCACCTAATGAGTCTAGGTTTAGCAGCATGATCGGTTTGAACAATTACTTTAGAATCAACTATGTAAAATCTGAATTTATCACAAGCTAGCACAACTGCTAGAAATTCTTTTTCAGTAGTAGCATAATTTCTTTGGGCACTGTCTAGAGTTTTACTAGCATAATGGATAACATTTAATTTTTTATCAACTCTTTGTCCTAGAACGGCACCAACAGCATAATCACTAGCATCACACATGATTTCAAAAGGCAAGTTCCAATCAGGTGGTTGAACAATAGGTGCAGAAGTTAAGGCTTTCTTAAGTATTTCAAAGACTTCTAGACAATCATCATAAAAAAATAAACAGAACATCCTTTTGCAAGGGATTGGTAAGAGGCCTAGAAATTTTAGAGAAGTCTTTAATAAATCTCCTATAGAAACCAGCATGACCAAGGAAACTTCTTATACCTTTAATATCTTTTCGACACGGCATTTTCTCAATTGCATCAACTTTAGCTTTATCCACCTCAATACCTCGTTCAGAAATTTTTTGCCCCAAGACAATACCTTCATTCATCATAAAGTGGCGCTTCTCCCAATTCAAGACAAGATTAGTTTGCTCATGTCTCTGCAAAACTCGATCAAGGTTGCTTAAGCAATCATCAAAAGAAGTTCCATAAATAGAAAAATCATCCATGAAAACCTCAACAATCTTTTCACAGAAGTCAGAGAATATAGCAGTCATATATATTTGAAAGGTAGAAGGTGCATTGCATAAACCAAAAGGCATACATATATAAGCATAAGTTCCAAAAGGATAAGTAAAGGTGGTTTTCTCTTGATCAGGTTGTGACACGGGTATTTGAGAGAAACCAGAATATCCATGAAGAAAACAAAAGTGTGTGTGCTTGGATAATCTTTCTAACATTTGATCAATAAAAGGTAGAGGATAGTGATCCTTTGTAGTAGCTTTGTTTAATTTTCTAAATTCAATTACCATTCTATAGCCAGTAACAATTCTCTGTGGGATAAGTTCATTTTTATCATTAGGAACAACAGTAATACCTCTTTTCTTAGGAACACAATGAACATGACTTACCCATCTACTATCAGCTATAGGATAAATTATACCTGCTTCCAGAAGCTTTAGTATTTCAGTTCTTACCACTTCTTTCATCTTAGGATTTAATCGTCATTGATGATCAACAACGGGTTTAGCATCAGGTTCCATATTAATCTTGTGCTGACAGAGAGTGGGACTAATGCCCTTAAGATCATCAAGAGTATATCCAATAGTAGCTCGGTGCTTCCTCAGAGTTTTTAATAATCTTTTCTCTTCATGCTCTGTAAGGTTAGCGCTAATAATAACAGGATATATCTTCTTTTCATCTAGATAAGCGTATTTCAAAGTATCAGGTAATTGTTTCAATTCAAACACAGGGTCACCCTTAGGTGGAGGAGGACCTCCTAGAGTTTCAATAGGTAAATTATGTTTGAGAATAGGTTGTTGTTCAAAGAACATCCTATCTATTTCATTTCTTTCATGCAAGTGCATATCATTTTCATGGTCGAGCAAATATTGTTCTACTGGATCAGTAGGAGGTACGACAATAGAAGCAAGACCAATTATTTCATCCTCACTAGGCAATTCTTTATCATGTGGTTGCCTATGAAACTTAGAAAAATTAAACTTATGAGACACATCACCAAAATTAACACTAACGGTTTCTCTCTTGCAATCTATCTTAGCATTAACGGTGTTTAAGAAAGGTCTACCAAATATAATGGGACAAAAATCATCTTCTGGAGAACCAAGAACTAGAAAATCAGTAGGGTATTTTATCTTCCCACACAAGACTTGAACATCTCTAACAATCCCAAGTGGTTTGATAGTATCTCTATTAGCAAGCTTAATAGTAACATCAATATTTTCTATTTCAGCAGGTGCAATATCATTCATAATTTCTTGGTAAAGAGTGAAAGGAATAGCACTGGCACTAGCTTTCATATCACATAAGTCGTGATAACAATGATCTCCTATTTTAACTGAGACAACAGGCATGCCAATAACGGGTTTATTCTTGTCTTTAGTATCGGGTTTGGCAATTCTAGCAGCTTCATCACAGAAATAAATAACATGTCCCTCAATATTATCGACCAAGAGATATTTAACCATAGCAATACTAGGTTCTACAATTTGTTCAGAGGGTCTAGGTGCTCTAGTATTACTTTTGTTGACCATGAATGAAACCTTAGCATGTTCCTTTATCCTAATCGGGAAAGGTGGTTTCTCAATATAAGCAGTAGGCATAACTGGATCAACATTGTAAATGATATTTTCATCCTACACCATGTGAATGCTTTTCCCCCCAAAGATAAAGGGAAAACCTTCTTCTTAACTTCATCTCTAGGTAAACCTGCAAGCTTGAACAATCCACAAATTTCATCCACATAAATCAGGTGCAAATCAGGATGCTTTGTTCCATCTCCTGCATAAGGATTAGCTGACCGTTTCTCTATCATACCCGAAGAAATTTCATAACCAATATTTTCAGTAGGTGCAGTAGGTTGAGCGGAAACTCTTTGTGTTTCCGGTTAAGGTGAAGATACCCCGAACAAACCCCTCAAAGGATTGTTTTCCATAGTAACAAGTGACAATAAATTTCAGCACGTAATATAAATTTTTTCTTCCCAATTTCCACTTACCAAGAGCGCTTCACTCCCCGACAACAGCGCCAGAAAAGTGTCTTGATGACCCACAAGTATAGGGGATCAATCATAGTCCTTTCGATAAGTAAGAGTGTCGAACCCAATGAGGAGCAGAAGGAAATGACAAGCGGTTTTCAGCAAGGTAATTTCTACAAGCACAGAAATTGTCGGTAATAGGTAATTTGATAGCAAGATAATTTGTAACAAGTGACAAGTAACAATAGTAAAAATAGGTGCAGCAAGGTAGCCCAATCCTTTTTGTAGCAAAGGACAGGCCAGAACGGACTCTGATAATAAGTAAAACATTCTCGAGGACACACGGGAATTTCATCTAGTCACTTTCATCATGTTTGTTTGATTCGTGTTCGCTACTTTGATAATTTGATATGTGGGTGGACCAGTGCTTGGGTGCTGTTCTTACTTGAACAAGGCTCCCACTTATGATTAACCCCTCTCGCATGCATCCGCAAGTACGAAAGATGAATTAAGACAAAATATAACCATAGCATTAAATATGTGGATCCAAATCAGCCCCTTACGGAATAGCGCATAAACTAGGGTTTAAGTTTCTGTCAGTCTAGCAACTCATCATCTAATAACTACTCCACAATGCATTCCCTTAGGCCCAAAGATGGTGAAGTGTCATGTAGTTGATGTTCACATAACCCCACTAAGGGAATCACAACATACATATCAACAAAGCATCGAACGAATATCAAATTCACATGATTACTTGCAACATGACTTCTCCCGTGTCCTCAAGAACAAAAGCAACTACTCACAAATAATATTCATGCTCAAGATCAGAGGAGTAATAAATATCATAGTGGATCTGAACATATAATCTTCCACCAAATAAACCAACTAGCATCAACTACAAGATGTAATCAACACTACTAGCACTACTGGAATCCACTTCTTTGCCGTCTGCTAATTCTTTGCCGTCCGCTTGCTGATGGCAAATAAGGTCTTTGCCGTCAGCCACAAGAAAATGGACGGCAAAGATGTGGCTGATGGCAAACAAAGTCTTTGCCATCAGCCTGTTCTTTGCCGTCCGCTGGCTGACGGCAAAGAATCTTTGCCGTCCGCTGGCAGACGGCAAAGAGGTGGGTGGGTCCAGTTATTGTTTAACCACCTCTTTGCCGTCCGCAAGCGGACGGCAAAGAAACTTTGCCGACCGTTGGCTGACGGCAAAGAGGCGGGTACGTTAACGGCCGTCCCGCCCCCCTCTCTTCTCTCCACTCTCTCATTCCTCCCCACCCACACCCGCGCCGCCCGCCGCCGACCCCGTATGCCATAGCCGGCGCACCAGAAAACATAAAATGCGCCACCAGAACTAAACCGCACCACCCGACGAAACATTCAACGTCGACCCCCCCCCCCCGCCCCTCCCCGCCGTCGCAATCCCCCACCACACCGGCCCGCGATTTTGCTGATGACGAAGACAAAGTCAGGAGTAGACAGGAAGACCCGCCGACCAACCAAAAACCTACAAAGAACTACACGCAAGCCCAAGGCCGACTCTTCCAAGTCGGGCAGACGCAGCCAGTGGCGCTGGCCCAATGCCGAAAAAAGCAGGCAAGTAACCGAAGACAAAGAAAGCCTAAGAGGCAAGCGTCCCAAGCACAGTAGCAAGTCCCAGCCGACGCCTAGACGGCGGCCGTCCGGCCTCCCCCTCCACCGGGTCGCCGCCTCCTCCAGCGGCCGCCGCAGCCGTCGGCCGCCCCCCTCCACTAGGTGAGCTCCTCCCCTTTTGTTTAATTAGTTTCTTTTTGTTTCTTTAGTTTAGTTTCTGTTTTAGTTTGTTTTAGTTATAGTTTAGTTTAGTTTAGTTAGTTTAGTTTTATTTTAGATTAGTTTAGGTTTAGTTTATTTTAGTTAGTTTATTTTAGATTGTTTTAGTTTTAGTTTAGTTATTTTAGATTAGTTTTAGTTTAGTTTAGAAGAAGAAGATAGAAGGAGGAGGAGGAACAGGAGGAGGAGAAGAAGAAGAAAAGAAAGAAAAGAAGAAGAAAGAGGAAAAAGGAGAAGAAGAAGAAGGAAGAAGAAGAAGAAGAAAGAAAAGAAGAAGAAGAAAAGAAGAAGAAGAAGAAGAAGAAGAAGAAAGAAGAAAGAAGAAGAAGAGGAGGAGGAGGAGGAGGAGGAGGAGGAGGAGGAGAGAAAGGAAGAAGAAGAAGAAGAAGAAGAAGAAGAAGTGGAGGAGAAGAAGAAGAAGAAGAAGAAGAAGAAAGAGGAGAGGAGGAGGAAGAAGAAAGAAAGAAGAAAAGAAGAAAAGGAAAAAAGATACCCCGACCCCCGACACCCGACAACTCGGCACGACACCCGACCCCGACCCCCTGACACCACACCCCGACCCCGACCCCCGACCAACCGACACCCTGACCCACACCCCGACCCACACCCCGACCCCGACCCCGACACCCTGACACCCCGACCCCGACACGACACCCCGGCACGACACCCCGACCACGACATGTGGCCGTCGGTGTCGAACACTACATCCACGTCCCACAAGTGACACCGGCGTCCGGTGTCCCACAGCAACAGTTCTCGGCGTCGATGGCGGTCGAACACCATTGCGAATTTGTCTGGCAGCCTCTGCGATGACGATTAAAAGGCAAGTGTTGAAACTTGAAACACCCAAACTGACTCAAGTCGGTTTGGTTGTTTGAAATTTCAAAACTTGGCTTTAATCCTCAACGCAGAGGCTGCCAAACAAATTCGCCAAGGTGTTCGACCGTCATCGGCCACCAGAACTATTGTTGCGGGACGCCGGGCGCCGGCTTCACTTGTGGGATGTGGATCTAGTGTTCAACGCCGACCGCCTCATGTAACTTGCACCGATGGTAGTTGCTATTTAGTTTACCCGGGGACGAGCGGGTTAGGGGGTCGTTGTCGATGGAACCCTAAATAGCAAGTATCGTCGGTGCGAGATACATGTGGCCGTCGGTGTCGAACACTACATCCACGTCCCACAAGTGACGCCGGCGTCCGGCGTCCCACAGCAACAGTTCTCGGCGTCGATGGCGGTCGAACACCATTGCGAATTTGTCTGGCAGCCTCTGCGATGATGATTAAAAGGCAAGTGTTGAAACTTGAAACACCGTTTGGTTGTTTGAAATTTCAAAACTTGGCTTTAATCCTCATCGCAGAGGCTGCCAGACAAATTCGCCAAGGTGTTCGACCGTCATTGGCCACCAGAACTATTGTTGCGGGACGCCGGGCGCCGGCTTCACTTGTGGGATGTGGATCTAGTGTTCAACGCCGACCGCCTCATGTAACTTGCATCGATGGTAGTTGCTATTTAGTTTACCCAGGGACGAGCGGGTTAGGGGGTCATTGTCGATGGAACCCTAAATAGCAAGTATCGTCGGTGCGAGATACATGTGGCCGTCGGTGTCGAACACTACATCCACGTCCCACAAGTGACGCCGGCGTCCCACAGCAACAGTTCTCGGCGTCGATGGCGGTCGAACACCATTGCAAATTCGCCAAGGTGCTCGACTGTCATCAGCCACCAGAATTATTGTTGCGGGACGCCGGGCGCCGGCTTCACTTGTGGGATGTGGATCTAGTGTTCAACGCCGAGCGCCACATGTATCTCGCACCGATGACACTTGCTATTTAGGGTTCCATCGACGCCAAGGAACCCCCTAACACTTGCTATAGGTGTCTTCAATCATCAGTATGCGTGACCACTATGTGTCTCCCGTTCGAAAGGGTTACATCTATAAATATGCATGCATTTGCATATTTATAAGTGTTGTTGATGTTGTTGAGCACAAGTGCATTGCTTTTTTTTCTCAGTTTTCTTTCATGTCTAAAAACTTGGCTCTGTTCCAACTATGTCCATTTATCAAATATGATAGAGTTGAATTAGAGCCAAGTTGGATTAGGGCCAAGTTTCTGTAGATATGCAAATGGTCCATTTATCAAATATGGTTCTAGCTATGTTTATAGATATGGTCCATTTATAGTAGATATGATTCTAGCTGTTGCCATCATAAATGTCCACAAGTGCATTGCTTTTTGAATGTGAAATGATAACTTGGTGTAGTTGATTATCTTCTGCTCAAAACTTTTGCTGCTGTAATGTTGTAAGGGTAGTAATTGGTCTCTTCTGCTGCTTATCAGAGATGGGGGGAGGCCGCCACCGCAGGCTGCGCTCTGCCACACCGGAGTGTGACTTGGAAGGTTTCGAGTTCTTCACGATCATACTTGAGAATTCCTGCAGGAGGCAGGTATATAAAAGGAGAGATCTCCCCTTCACCCATCTCTTTATCATAACTCCGCTGTTTGCTACATCACTGCTTGACCCACGCTGCAGAGGCTGCCTGACACTTTTATGAAGATGCTGGACGGCCATCGGCCAAAGAATGTGAAGCTGCGACAGGCTGGCAGCGGGCTTCGCAGGCTGTGGGACGTGGAGGTGGTGTTCAGGTATGACCACATGTACCTGTGTCGTGGCTGGGAGCAGTTCATCCATGCCTACGACCTGCGGCACGGGTACTTCCTTGTCCTCAGGTACAACGGCAATGCCACGCTCACCGTGAAGGTGTTCAACACGACTATGTGCCGCATGTGCTATCAGGACGACGACGATGCCAGTACGCTCTGCCGCTTCTTCCTCTCCATTTGGCTTTGTCTCACACGGATAGTTAAAAAAACTTTGTTGCATTTGGTCAGGCAATGGGAGCAGCAGCAGCGACTCAGGCTACAGCAAAAGCAGCAGCGACTCTAGCTACAGCAAAAGTAGCAGCGACTCTGGCTACAGCAAAAGTAGCATAGAGGATGAGGAGGAACGGAGTGGGGAAGAAGAGGAGCAGAGTAGGGATGAGGAGGTGCAGCCTATTCTGTCTGACGATGACCTCGCGATGGTGGTGGCTGACGATGGGCAAGCGATGGTGGTGGCTGACGATGACCTACCGATGGTGGTGGCTGATGACGGGCAAGCGATGGTGGTGGCTGACGATGACCTAGCGATGGTGGTGCCTGAAGATGGCCTCGTGATGGTGGTGGTGCCTAACAATGACCTCGCGATGGTGGTGGCGCCGGCGATCCCACAGCTGGGCGACAGGACCATGCCAATTGTGGTAGAAGAGTACATGCCACTGCCTCGCCGCTCTAAGCGCATCAGGATGATGAAGGAGAAGGAGAAGAAGGAGGAGTGAAGATCCTTCACCTCCGTGATGACGGTAAGTTTTCTCTAGTGTTTTGCTTACGAAATGCATAAAGACCTAGACTTAGATTTATTTCCTCCAAAATGCTTACCATAATGACCTAGACTTAGCTTATCTTCCTCCAAAATGACATAATTAGCTTACTTAGCTCCAAAATGATCTATACTTAGCTTTGTTTCCTCCGAAAAGACCTAAGTTAGCTCTAATATGCTAAGTTATCTCTAATATGCTTAGTTACCTAGGTTTGCTCAATAATGACATACACTTAGCTTACTTATGTAAAAAATGGCATAATTAGCTTACTTAGGTTTGAAATTAGCTTACTTAGGTTTGAAAACGGACGGCAAAGAAGAGGAGAGGAGAAAAAGAAAGAGAAGAAAAAAATCTTCTTCTTCTTCTTCTAACTAGTCTTCTTCTTCTTCTTCTTCTTCTTCTTCTTCTAACTTTCATCTTTCCCAATTTGCAGATTTGCTTTACATGAGGAAGCTTGGATTCATGGAGTGTACTATTCTTGTGGTGCTTCCTTGTTGTTTATGAAAACTTGTTTGGATATGTATGTCTATATGGATATGTTGTTGGAAACTTGTTTCTGGTTATGTATATATGGATATGTTGGACTTTGTTGAACTATGTTGTTGGATTGGATGAAATATGTTGTTGGACATGCTATTGGATATGTATGCATGTATATCTGTGTTTGAAACCATGTCTAATTAATGGGATTTCAATAAAAATAGGGGAAATATAGCCTCTTTGCCGTCCGCTAGCAGACGGCAAAGAGGACACATGGCAGTCACCTATGCAAACTGGGAACACTGGCTGCCTATTTGGTCATTTTGCCGTCTGCTGGCAGACGGCAATGATTCAAACCTCTTTGCCGCCTGCTGGCGAACGCATATCTGGACACGTGGCAGCTTCCCAGTGCTGCCTAGTTGGGCTCTTTGCCGTTCGCCAACGGACGGCAAAGATCTTTGACTCTTTGTCGTCCGCTGGCGGACGGCAAAGAGCGCCGTTAACCCCCTAACGGCTCTCACGCCACCGCACTACCGTCAGCTGTCTTTGCTGTCTGCTGGCCTCGGATGGCGGACGGTGTAATCCTTTGCCGTCCATTTCTAAGAAGCGGACGGCAAAGAAGGCCTTTGCTGGCAGGCTTTCATCCGGACAGTTTGCCGTCCGCTAGCGGACGGCAAAGCATTTTGCCGTCCGTGATCTATGCCTTTGCCGTCCGGCATGGCGGACGGCAAAGAAGCTGATTCCAGTAGTGTAGTCACCCACAGGTACCAATCTGAGGTTTTGATACAAAGATTGAACACAAGAGATGAACTAGGGTTTTGATATAAGATGGTGCTGGTGAAGAAGTTGATGAAGATTGATCCTCCCAAGGTGAGAGGGTTGTTGGTGATGACGATAGCTTCAATTTCCCCCTCCCGGAGGGAAGTATCCCCGGCGGAATCTCTCCGCCGGAGAGCAAAAGTGCACCTGCCCAAGTTTCACCTTGAGACGGCAGTGCTCCGTCCCGAAAGTCCTCTCCTTATTTTTTTCTAGGTCAAAAGACCTTATGTACTAGAAGATGGTCACCGGAGGTGGGCCAGGGAGCCCACTACCCACCAGGGCACGCCTGGAGGGGGTGGCGCGTCCTGGTGCCTAGTGGGCACCTGGGTGGCTCCCTCTGGTATTTATTTTCTCCAATATTTTTTATATATTCCAAAATAATTCTCCGTAAAATTTCAGCTTATTTGGAGATGTGCAGAATAGGTATCTCAGACGTAGCTTTTTCAGGTCCAGAATTCCAGCTGCCGGTATTCTCCCTCTTTGTGTAAACCTTGCATATTTTGAGAGAAAAGGCCTTAGAATTACTCCACAAAGTGTTATATTGAATAAAAACAGTATTAATAACAGTAAGAAAACATGATGCAAAATGGACGTATTAGTGTGCAGGTGTTGCTAAAGAGGTGTTGCGTGGTTCTCCTACTGGATTGATAACCTTGGTTCTTAACTGAGGGAAATACTTATATCTATTGTACTGCATCATCCTATCCTCTTCGGGGAAATCCCAACGGAGTTCACAAGTAGCAGGTATTTGTTCAAATTTTTGATGATATGTATGTTATTGTTTAGCTTAGTGGTGTCGTGTGAATGTCAACTACATGACACTTCATCATACTTGGGCCTAAGGGAAGGCGTTGTGAAGTAGTAATTAGATGATGGGTTGCTAGAGTGACAGAAGCTTAAACCCTAGTGTCGGTGTCAAAACCGGCAGACCTCGGGGTAGGGGATCCCGAGCTGTAGATCTAGGATCGATGGGGAACAAGGGACGATGAACACGGTGTTTACCCAGGTTCGGGCCCTCTCGAAGAGGTAATACCCTATGCCCTGCTTGATTGTATTGGATGTATAGTATGGTTACAGAGTAGATCTACCTCCAGATCAGCATGAGCTAAACCCTAAGATGACGAGGTGGTGAATATAGCTCTGCCCCTAAAGACTACAACCCTTGGTTTATATAGACACCGATAGGGTTAGGGTTACCGGAGATAGATTACAATAAGGAGAAAAGAGATCCTGTCTATCTTTGACTTGGAGGGCACACCACATCTCCATAGATCTCCCGTCGCCATGCGGCTTTACCAGTCCGGCCCATATTCAATGGGTCGGCGCCCCGAGGACCCCTTAGTCCATGACTCCCTCAGTAGCCCCTGAACTTGCCTCCAACGGCAAGGCTTGTATCCGGCATCCGCTCACCCAACAGTATTCGGCTTGCGAGGCAAGTTCTTCAGTATGCTTTGTTCATGTTCGGAGCCAAGTGATGTCCGGAATCTGAAACAGCAGTTTTACTTAACAACGAAGGCAACAAAAAAACCGTTCAAGTGTAGACAGTGCCTTCATCTGACAACTTTTTCTCTTTCAACGAAGAGTCGCATCCGGCCATAACACCGAGTGGTTAGTATTTCTCGGGGCGTGGCTCGAGGCCCACCCACGTGGACACGTCTCATCAAGGTGGGGATCGTGCCCCGCCTTTCAGGGGATATGATGAATGATTTCGATTATCCACCATGCACATAATGTCGCGAGCGTATCGGGAAGTGGAGAAGCCAACGGCGTGAAAAAAAGGACTCGTGGCTTGTCAACAGCCTATAAAGGGGGACCTACAACAGTCAGCATCCCACGCCTTCTTCCACCTCCCGCTCACGCAGATCTTCAGAGATCCAGCGCCCCTTTTCTTTGCTTTCGCAGCAAATCCCACCCCGTCCCCTTCAGCTATGGTCGGATCCGGTGCCAACGGGAAGTGGGATGCCTCCATTGTCACAGATAGCTACATCATGAAGTTGAAGGAGGCCGGCTACTTGTCGGCCAACATTGCTCATCGGGCCCCCGAAGCAGGCCTGATCGTCCCCACGCCCAGGGTGGGCGAAAGGGTCGTATTCCTCCCCCATTTCCTTAGGGGGCTTGGATTTCCCCTGCACCCCTTTGTGAGGGGGCTGATGTTCTACTATGGGGTAGATTTCCATGATCTAGCCCCCAACTGCCTCCTCCACATCTCGTCCTTTATTGTCTTTTGGGAGGCTCTCCTCCGAGTCCAGCCACACTTCGGTCTATGGCTGAAGGTGTTCAACGTCAAGCCCAAGGTGGTTGGTGGTGCACACGCGAACTGCGGTGGGGCCATGATCAGCAAACTGACGCGGGTCCCGTGGCCGGAGGGCAAGTTCATTGACACCGTCAAGGTTTGGCAAAAGGAATGGCTCTACATCACCGAGCCAAGGGGAGCCGCCTGGGCGGCAACTCCCGCATTCAGATCCGGACCCCCTACCAGAATGGCCTCGTGGACCACCAAGAGCCCGGACTGGGGGTCTGCTGATGACTTGAAGGCGCTGCAGAAGCGCGTCGTCAGCATAATGGAGACCGGCGCAAAGCTGGTCAATGTGATCCAGATCATGCTCCAGCGTCGGCTCCTCCCCTGCCAGGAGAGGGCCAAGCCAATGTGGGAGTATGACCCCGAAGATCCGGCCACCGTGCAACATCTCTTTGGCACGACCCACAAGAAAGTGTGGGGTCTGCTATTCAAGCAGCAGAATGACTGGCCGGTCGAGGGGGAGGACATCGGCCTCGATGCTGTGACCCCTCCGAAGAAGGTGAGCGGCATTTGTCTTAACATGAGTTCGAATATTCGCATCGTATGATTTGATCCGAACCTCCTTATGTGGATTTCGCAGGGCTGGCTTGCCAAGGCCGAGAAGATCAGTGGCCCGGCGCCACTACTAGAAGAGCCCCGATCCGAACAGCTAGAGAAGTTGTTGGTCGTGGTGCCATACAAGGCACCCGACAAGAAGGGCAAGAAGGCGAAGGTACCGTAGGCCAGGGAGGGCCTCCGTCGCAGAGCCCGTCCAGACAGCCGGTCTGGGGACACCGCGGCCCTATCCTTACAGGAGGGGTACAAGGATGAGGACGAGGAGGAAAGTGCCTCCTCGCACTCTAAGAAGAGGGCGGCGTCCAGCGACGTCGAGGAGGTTCAACCTCCTCAGGCCCGGAAGAGACAGTGCCGGCCTAAGCTGGTCCTGTCCGACAGCTCGGATTCTGATGAGGAGTCTGAAGCATCCGAAAAGGTTTCGGAGAAGGAACCCAGGGTCAAGCCCCATGCGACCAGGTACATGTTGTGACATTTTCAATTGCTTTATTCTTTTAATAGTCCCTGGTAGAACATAGATTGATTTTTTTGGTGGTGCAGCCCTCCGTGTGGCCACCCCGCCAAGGAGACCTCTTCGGGGACGTCCCTGTCCACTAAACTGGCGGACAGTGGCTCACGTTCCGCACCTCCTTTAATCCCTGAAGAAGTTGGGGAGGTGGCATCACGAAAGACCCCTCCTCCTCCAAACACAGGGGAGGAGGTCAATGCCACCATGGCCGAGGCCGACGCCTCGGTCGTTGAAGACCAGCGGGATGCATCCCTCCTGGCTAATGCGGGGAGGGTATCCGGATCATCCGAACCCCGACCGCATTCGGCTCTCGAGCCCCCAAGGGCGCCAATTCCCCCTTTCGATGGGGAAGGTGCTGGGGGCCCGACGCCCACGCCGAACACCTCCACTCGGGTGGCAGTGGGCTGGCCGGACGCGCTGGCAGAGTTGGTGAACAACTCTGCCGTCGTCGACGAGCACCGCACACTTATGGTGCAGTTATACAGGGTGTTCGGTCCATCCATTCCGGACTGAACGACGCTGTTCGAGGCCTGCTAACAGGCTTTGAGGTAAGTCAAGTAATGCTCTTGTCTCATAAATTGGATTTAGTCCTTAGTTTAAGTATGCCATATCTGTAGTAGCCCCCGAGACTCTGCAAGGTTTGCGAAGAAAACCTGCGGAGGATCTCGTTCTACCGGCCATTATCTGAAATGGTGTGAAATTTTTAATGTCACAGGCATCTTCTCTGGCCGCAACTGATAATGCTGCGGCGCTAGAGGAGATGGATTGGAAGCTCAAGCATTCCGATAAAGAGCTTGACCTTGTCACCAAACGGCTTGACGAGGCGCAAGGTAAGCCCTTTGATGAGATGTACAACTGCTTGATGCCGGATATTGACGATCCGGGCTGTATGCTGATCTTCTATTGTGATGATCTTGCAGCTGCCGCCGCTGAAGTCGAGTGCTTGAGGGAGGCCTTGAAGAAAGCCGAGGCAGAGGTGGCTGCCAAGAAGACGGCCGTTGACAAGGCGGTGGTCGAGCTCGAGAAGGCCAAGCTTGCTGGTGAGCAGCACGAGGCTCGAGTGACTGAGGTGCAAGTGGATCTCCAGGATGCCGTCAAGAAGATTGAAGTCATTGAGAAGGAATAGGGGGAGCGATCCTCCCAGCTGTCCAAAGCGGAGAAGGAGCTCCAGGAGGCAAGGCCCAAAGTGCGAGGTGTCCGGGAAGAGCTCTGCCAAGTCGGGCAAATTGCAAATAGTAAGAAATACTTACTGCAGAGTGTGTTCGGAGACAACGGGTTCGCCCTCCTGACGCGGGTCTGGCGCTCCACAGGCGTCTTTGCCGAGCTTCCGAAGAATGTGGCGGACGCCAAGGAGCATTATGCCGCTCACGAGGAGGACTCCACGCAGCGGCTCTTCTGGTCACAGTTTCTGGATTCCGAGCGTCCTCCCCTCCTCAGCAATCAAATGAAGCAGTTGATGGAGATGCATCGGATGTCCGGGCTGGCCGTGAAGGACCTCTGTGTCAGTCTGTGGCCTGCCGAGCCCATTCCGGACACCTTCTTCGGCCTTGTGCAGAAGCTGCAGGAGACGCTGTCGGTGTCAAAACCGGCGGATCTCGGGTAGGGGGTCCCGAACTGTGCGTCTAAGGCCGATGGTAACAGGAGACGGGGGACACGATGTTTACCCAGGTTCGGGCCCTCTCTATGGAGGTAATACCCTACGTCCTGCTTGATTGATCTTGATGAATATGAGTATTAAAAGAGTTGATCTACCGCGAGATCGTAATGGCTAAAACCCTAGAAGTCTAGCCTGTCTGATTATGATTGTGATTATGATTGTCTCTACGGACTAAACCCTCCGGTTTATATAGACACCGGAGGGGGCTAGGGTTGTACAAAGTCGGTTACAGAGAAAGGAATCTTCATATCCGAATGCCAAGCTTGCCGTCCATGCCAAGGAGAGTCCCATCCGGACATGGGAGAGAGTCTTCTGTCTTGTATCTTCATGGCCCATCAGTCCGGCCCACATTACGTAGCCCGGACGCCCGAGGACCCCTTAATCCAGGACTCCCTCAGTAGCCCCTGAACCAGGCTTCAATGACGATGTGTCCGGCGCGCAGATTGTCTTCGGCATTGCAAGGCGGGTTCCTCCTTCGAATACTCCAAAACAGACTTCGAGCGCAAAAAACGTGGCCGGCTCTGCAAAACAAGTACCACACACAACCGCAGAGAGTATAATATTTCACGAATCCAATCCGCTGACAACTTTTTATAACATGATACCACGTTCCTTTAAGATGCGGTTTCCAATGGCATGCCTTGTCACAGCAGAGATCATGTTCCTTTATTATGGGATTCTCATTAATACGGGCGTAGGTAATCCAATCATGCCATCTGCACAACCCTTGGGAATAGGCGAGTTTTAAGGCGAGTGGGGAGGCGCTTGATATTCACTGCCTTTATAAGGAGATAAGGATTCACCCCTTTCACCCACGCCTTCTCTTTCTCTGCCTCTCCATTCTCGAGCTCCAGCGCCCAAGTTCTCATCTTTTCCGCCTCAAAGAAGCACTCCGACCATGTCCGGATCCGGAGCGCAAGGCAAGTGGATGGCCTCCTCCGTCAAGGAGAAGGACATCACGAAGCTCCGGGAGGCGGGGTATTTGGCCAACGAAATCGCCCATCGGCTTTCGGCCAAGGGACAGATCATCCCCACCCCCAAGCCTCATGAGAGGGTGGTGTTCATCCCCCACTTCATCCGTGGGTTAGGGTTTTCTCTCCACCCTTTCATCCGCGGACTCATGTTCTACTACGGGCTAGATTTTCATGATCTAGCCCCAAATTCTTTCCTCAACATCTCGGCATTTATTGTCGTGTGCGAGGCTTTCCTCCGCATCCCACCCCACTTCGGACTGTGGCTCAAGATCTTCAATGTGAAGTCGAAGGTGGTGGATGGTCAACACGCAGAGTGCGGAGGCGCCATGGTGAGCAAGATGCCCAACGTTACATGGCCCAAAGGTACTTTTGTGGAAACCGTCAAAGGGTGGCAACAACTGTGGTTCTATATCACAGAGCCCCGCGACGCTACCTGGGCCGCGGCTCCCGAATTCAAGTCCGGAGCCCCAATGCGGCTCACCTCCTGGCTAGAGAAGGGCCTGAATTGGTCGTCTTCGGACGAGCTGACAGCGCTGCAGGCGCGAATCCAGAGCATGGTAGACAAGAACATCAAGCTTGTCAAGGTGATCCAGGTGATGCTAGTTTGCCGGATCCTTCCATGCCAAAGCCGGACTTGCCATCTGTGGGAGTTCGATCCGGCCAAGCACCAGACCTTGCAACAGTTCTTCGGAACTACGCACGAAGACATCTGGAAGGTGCTTTTTAAGGCCAGCGAGAAATGGCCGGAGACGACCGAGGACCGCGGGCATGACCTGGCCCATCCCGCCAGTCCGGTAAGCTTTTCGTGCTTTCAAGGTGTATCCTTTACTTGCTTGCTCAGGGAAAATGCCTAAGCCTCCCTATTTATTATTTTCAGGTCTGGACGAAGAAGGCAGAGCGGATCAAGTGTCCGGCTCCACTGCCCGAGGAACCAGCCATCCCGCTTCTGACGAAGGTGCTGGTCCCGGCGCCCTACCAGGCGCCGGAGAAGAAGGCCAAGAAAAAGGCCAAGGAAACCAGAAGTGGCCTCCGTCGCAAGGGAACTTCGGACGCGATGTCCGAAGACGCCAAAACTCACTCCTCCGCCGCAGAGGATGACAAGGAGGAGGAGGAAAGCAACTCTCCCCTTGAGGGGGGAAGGAAGAAAAGGGCGGCCTCCATAAATCTAGAGGCAGAGGCGTCCAAGAAGGGGAAGGTCTCCCTCGCGGATAACTCCGCTTGGGATGTCGACAGTAGCCCAGAGCGGCGCCCCCGAGATAAGCCCCTGGCTGGATCGTGAGTACTCAAAGACCCTGACGCATTCATATATCCAGCCTCTTGTCTCCATAGTTTTAACATGTTGAATCATGTACTTGCAGTCCGGTTCGTTCTGACCTCGAGCGATACTCCTCCTCGGGAAATTCGCTGGACCCGAAGGTGATGGACAGCGGGTCCCTTCCGGCGGCCTCCTCTCCCAAGGACATGGAGGACACCGAGGTGTTGTCCCAAAGGATCCCAGGCCAGGGAGAGACGCAGGAGGCCGTCAGCGCAGCGCCAGAGGGTGAAACCTCGGCCGCCGGACACATGGGGGAGCAAATCCCCATGGAGCCTGGCAATGGGGACCGGGTCCAATTCGGCCCCCAGCCGAATACGATCCCGGAGACCAATACGGCTCCAGAATCCGGCAAGCAGCCTCCTTCGAAAGAAGGGGGTGTGCCCATTTCGCCGGTGACCTCTGTCCAACCAGAGGCACCGAACACCCTACTGGAAGCGCTGCGAAGTGCTTCCATTGTAGAGGAACACCGTGCCCTTATGGGTACGGTGATTGAGAAGATTCAGTCCGCGAAGAGCGGACTGACCGAAGCCTGCACAAGCCTTCTAACAGGTTTTGAGGTATGAAACATAATTATGCAAAAAAAATATCACAGTATAGACAGTAGCCCCTGAGACACTGTCCGGTGGTCGAAAAGAAAAGCCGGACAGAGGATCAAACAATTTTTGCAGGAGACTAACCATACATGTCTATGTGAAAAAGCAGGCGTCACTACTGGCTGCGACCTCTCGTGCTGCCGAAGTCTCCGGACTGAAGCAGAGTCTGGAGCAGGCCAAGGAAGAAGTCGGCCATGTGAAAAAGCAGCTGGAGGATAAGCAAGGTATGCCATGACCTTCTGTATATCAGAAAGGATAGATGATTTGCACTGACCATAGTGCCATGATATTTGTAGGAGCGACGACTGAGGTGGAGGCCCTTAAAAAGGCGCTGGCCGAGGCCCAGAAGAGAGCGGCGGAGGAACAATCTTTCCGCGAAAAGCACGAGGCTAGGGTTAGTGAGGTCCAACAAGAGCTCCAGGACGCTGTAAAGAAATGCGAGTCCTTGGAGCGCAAGATGGCGGATCAAGAGTCCGAGCTTGCTAAGGCCCACCAAAGCACACAAGAAGCCCGGGTTGAAGCCCAGGGCGCCCTCCAGGAAATCCAAGAGGCCAGGAAAATCGCGGCGGGTAAGGCCTTTATAATGCAAAGCAAATTTGTGAAGGAAAGGTACCTCTTACTGACCCGGATTTGGAGTTCTCCAGGAGCGTTTGCGGATCTGCCGCGCAGCATTGCAGATGCTGCGGATTTCTTCCGAGCCGAAGAGGGGAGCTCAACGGAGAAGCTGTTCTAGTCGCAATACCTTGCGCCAGAGCATCCGGTGCCCCTTAGCGATCAGCTGAAACAGCTGACCGAACTGCATAGGGCGGCCGAATTGGCCATGAAGGATTTGATAATCCGCTTATGGCCTGCCAAAGCCATACCCCAAAGCTACTTCGGGCTCGTGAAGCGACTGGTTGCTGCCTGCCCTCGGCTTGATGCCATCAAGCGGTCGGTCTGCATCGAAGGTGCGCGGATGGCCTTCGCCCGTGTCAAGATACAGTGGGCGAAGATGAACACCGTCAAGCTCGCGATCGAGGGACCGCCCGCGGGCAAGGAGCACCGCACGCCCGAGCGATATTTTGATGATGTCCTGGAGGGATCCCGCATTGTAGCGGAGCAGTGTGCAAAAGACATTATCTTCGGATGAATATGTTATCCTGTCCTGCACAATAAAACAAAACTGATATGTAATATAATGTTAGTTGTTTATATCAAGATTTTTCCTCCTGTGTGGCTGTTTTATTAAATCTGAGAGTTGGCCAGTCGTCGGCTTTAGCCCCCACGTAGGTAGTACGGGGGTGTTCGGGATAAAATCTAAGCACTCTTTATCCAAAGTTTGGTCCTTGAAGGAGGTGTTTAGTGCAATGAACCAGGCAACCGGACTATGTGGCTTTATCACCCTCACTTAGCCATAGGAGTTTTATAGAAATTTAGGCACAACCCCTAGCATTCGTGAATCCGAACTAGGGTGCTGTAAACACCGGATCGGGTAAAGACCGATTCATTGCATAATGCAGAAAAAATTGCAAAAGATTTGTAACCTCCGAAGAGCTGACCGGCTCACGCCGCATCATGACAGTCAGTTTTCGGCTTTCTCTACTGAGGTGCTCATCCGGACAAACCAGGGCACAATCGCAGTAGTTCTCCCTTTACTACCCTAGCCGATATAGCGGAACGTAAGGTAGTAAGCACAGGAGCCGGGCAACCCAACTATTGACCAAAGACATGATTCGGAGCCAATGCATATAATGCTAAATTCGGGGTGCCGAACTATACTTATAAAAAGTGTTCAGACTTTGTTGCCGTATTATGGGCCGTCATAAAGCCCTTGGCAAATTTAGGCCGTACCAAAGTGTACGGGTGCAATGGATAAGATTATCAAGAAGAAAGAAAAAGTAGTAAGCTAGTGCCGCAGAAGTTGGGCCGCGAACTGTTTCCATTACAAATTTATGGATACGTAAAAGCGTATAAGTAGTGCGATAAGCAACAGGGCTATTTTACGTGCCATGACCAAGGGAGAGCTGCGTGAGGGTCCTGAGAATAGGTAGAGTGACCGTCAAAAAGACTTCCTAGAGATTCCCGCATACCGCAATGCTTCTTGCTATCTTGGTGTATCTATCCTTCGAAAGGACTGATGATCAGGCCGTCTTGAGGGGCCTGTGGAAAACCTGAAAAGGATGAAAAAGAAAGAGTGAGAGTACATGTATCCAAGGGAGGTCGAGCCGTATTATGGACCACAATATAGTTATGCCTCCGTCTATGCCCATGGTATTTTAAGTGCGTAGTTATGTACGCGTGGTACGTATGCCGCCATTTGGCCGGGACGGAGACGGAGGCCAGATTGCTAGTCTAACTCCTTACGAGCCGGACTGTTATGCTGCGGAGTAGTCCGGATCCGCTTGACAGTGTCCGGGAGTTTGGCCGCTGAATTAAGATTTTGCTTGGCAAGGCCGCTCTGTACTTCTGCTGCCAAGGCTGCGGTGTGCTCCTCAGTACGGAGGGAGCGCTCCATGTTTCCATTAACTGTTATGACACCGCGTGGACCCGGCATCTTGAGCTTGAGATAAGCATAGTGTGGCACCGCATTGAATCGAGCGAATGCGGTTCGTCCGAGCAGTGCATGATAGGCGCTGCGGAAGGGGACGATATCGAAGATCAACTCTTCGCTTCTGAAGTTGTCCGGGGATCCGGAGACAACCTCCAGTGTGATTGAGCCCGTACAGTGGGCCTCTACACCTGGTATGACTCCTTTAAAGGTAGTTTTTGTGGGTTTGATCCTTGAGGGATCGATGCCCATTTTGCGCACTGTATCCTGATAGAGCAGGTTCAGGCTGCTGCCGCCGTCCATGAGGATGCACGTGAGATGGAATCCATCAACAATTGGATCGAGGACCAGTGCGGCTGAACCGCCATGACGAATACTGGTCGGATGGTCCCTGCGATCGAAGGTGATCGGGCAGGAAGACCATGGGTTGAACTTTGGGGCGACTGGCTCCATCGCGTAGACGTCCCTGAGCGCTCGTTTGCGCTCCCTTTTGGGGTTATGAGTGGCGTATATCATGTTCACCGTTTTAACCTGGGAAGGGAACTTCTTCTGCCCTCCTGTGTTCGGTGGACGGGACTCCTCGTCATCGTCCTCGCTTTGCGACCCCTTCTCCTTGTGTTCGGCATTTAACTTGCCGGCCTATTTAAAAACCCAACAATCTCTGTTGGTATGATTGGCTGGTTTGTCAGGGGTGCCGTGAATCTGGCATGGACGATCGAGTATGCGGTCCAAGCTGGATGAGCCCGTATTATTTCTTTTGTATGGCTTCTTCCGCTGGCCGGACTTGGAGCCACTGAAACCGGCATTGACCGCCGTGTCATCGGCAGTGCCACCATTGCTTCGGCGCTTGTGCCTGCTGCGTCGGGGCTTGCCATTGCCAGTCTTGGCTTCAGAGGTACCGGCATCACTTGCAGTGTTATTGCTATGAGCTAGCCAACTATCCTCGCCCGCACAAAAGCGGGTCATGAGTGCCGTGAGGGCTGCCATGGACTTCGGTTTTTCTTGGCCGAGGTGACGAGCGAGCCATTCATCGCGGATGCTATGCTTAAAGGTCGCTAGGGCTTCGGCATCCGGGCAGTCGATGATCTGGTTCTTTTTAGTTAGGAACCTAGTCCAGAATTTCCTGGCCCACTCTCCAGGCTGTTGAACTATGTGACTTAAGTCATCGACATCCGGAGGTCGTACATATGTGCCTTGGAAGTTGTCGCGGAAGGTGTCTTCCAAGTCCTCCCAGCTGCCAATAGAGTTTTCAGGCAGACTGTTTAACCAGTGCCGAGCTGGCCCCTTGAGTTTTAATGGGAGGTATTTGATGGCGTGAAGGTCATCACTGCGGGCCATATGAATATGGAGAAGAAAATCCTCAATCCATACCGCGGGATCTGTTGTTCCATCATATGATTCGATATTTACGGGTTTAAACCCTTCTGGGAATTCGTGCTCCATTACTTCATCAATGAAGCAGAGGGGGTGTGCAGCGCCTCTATATCGGGCCACGTCGCGACGTAGCTCGGATTGAGTTCGTCGGCAGTCTTCGGCCCGGGTGTGGTTATATTTGTCACGTCTGGCTTGATAGCCGTCGTCGCGCGCCAGGGCATGCCCCCGCGATCCATAGATTGATCTAGACTGACCTGCTCTATTGTCCAGGTCCTGCCGCAGGTCATATGTATGACCCCGGGCTGTTATGTCTTTGCTTTTGCGGCGAGGTAGTATGGGCTGGTGTTCGGCTTGAGTTGCCGCTTTGTCCCGGCCACGTGGTGGTTGGTCAGCCGCATTATGTGTTGATGGCATGGGCTTAAGTGCCTCGTCGTTGAATTGGGGTAGCAGTTTACTCCTCGGATAACTTTTTAATGGGGCGCTCGAGTCCGTATTCCTCGGCTGCCAGGACATCAGTCCATCTGTCGTTGAGTAGATCCTGATCAGCTTGAAGCTGTTGCTGTTTCTTTTTCAGGCTCTTCGCAGTGGCTATTAGTCGGCGCTTAAAGCGCTCCTGCTCGACGGGTTCCTCGGGCATGATAAAGTCTTCGTCGCCGAGGCTCACCTCATCTTCGGAGGGTGGAAGATAGTTGCTATCCTCCGAGTCTTCGTTTATGGCCTGTTCATCAGGGCTGGCTTGCCCATCTTCCCTATCATCCTGTTCGAAAGTTGGCTCGACGGGATCTTCTTTGTCTTCGGCCTCATCTGGAGTATTGTTCTCTCTCGTGCCGGTATTGCTGTCTTTTCCACGGCGTGATTTAGAGCGGCGCCGCTGACGTCGGCACTTTGGCCATGTCTCAGGAGGTGTATCCTTGACTGGATCTTTCTTGTTATCGCCGTTATTCTCTTTGGGGGTATCCACCATGTACACATCATACGAGGAGGTGGCTGTCCAGCGCCCAGTAAACGGTGGGTTTTGGGCCTGCTCCTCTCCGGCATCGGCGTCCATACCGTCGATGTCTTCGGAGTCGTAATCGAGCATGTCGGTTAAATCTTCGACAGTGGCAATGAAGTGGGCGGTGGGTGGGAAGCGAAATTCTCCGTCCTCAGCCCCCAGTTCAAACCGGATATAGTTCGGCTGCGAGTCCCCCGCTAAGGAGAGGGTTTTTAATGAGTTAAGCACATCACCCAAAGGTGAGTGCAGGAAGATGTCCGCGGAGCTGAACTCGACGATCGGCGCCCGATTGAGCTCGACGGGCGCGGACACACGCGGTTCGGAACATGTTGCCGGAGACGAGACCGAGGTTCCGGTGACACAGATCTCGTTCGAAGTTGGGTCTGTGTGCGGCTCCAACACCGCTGAGTCTGCGGCTTCCGTGGCGGGGTTGAGCTTCCCGTCCTCGGATGGCGCAATCTGCTCCGGATCTAGGGCCAGGGCAGTTACAGGAGCTATCTCCCGGGTATGGTCCGATGACAGATTTAGGTCATGTTCATCGCGGTGGCAGGGAGCGGCTGCCATGGGCTCGAATCCGTCGAAGATCAAGTCTCCACGGATATCAGCAACATAGTTCAAGCTTCCATACCTGACCTGACGGCCAGGGGCGTAGCTGTCGATCTGCTCTAGATGACCAAGCGAGTTGGCCCGCAGCATGAAGCCGCCGAATACGAAGATCTGGCCGGGGAAAAAGACCTCCCTCAAGGCAGCATCGTTGTGGATGATTGATGGAGCCATTGAGTCTTCTAGCGACGACACAGCGGAACTCTCAATGAAAGCACCAATGTCGGTGTCAAAATCGGCGGATCTCGGGTAGGGGGTCCCGAACTGTGCGTCTAAGGCCGATGGTAACAGGAGACGGGGGACACGATGTTTACCCAGGTTCGGGCCCTCTCTATGGAGGTAATACCCTACGTCCTGCTTGATTGATCTTGATGAATATGAGTATTACAAGAGTTGATCTACCGCGAGATCGTAATGGCTAGAACCCTAGAAGTCTAGCATGTCTGATTATGATTGTGATTATGATTGTCTCTACAGACTAAACCCTCCGGTTTATATAGACACCGGAGGGGGCTAGGGTTGTACAAAGTCGGTTATAGAGAAAGGAATCTTCATATCCGAACGCCAAGCTTGCCGTCCATGCCAAGGAGAGTCCCATCCGGACACGGGAGAGAGTCTTCTGTCTTGTATCTTCATGGCCCATCAGTCCGGCCCACATTACGTAGCCCGGACGCCCGAGGACCCCTTAATCCAGGACTCCCTCAGGCGCCACTCCGGATTGACGCCATGAAGCGCTCAGCGTGCCTTGAGGGGGCGAGGATTGCGTTTGCGAAGACCATGGTGCATTGGCCAAAGATTAATCCAATGGACATGGCCACTGGTCCTCCGCCCAAGGGAAAAGAGCATCGCCGCCCTGAGCAATACTTTGCGCAGGTGATGAATGGCGTGCGGGTGATAGAGGGCTAGTGTTCGAAAGATGTAATGCTTGAGTGATTGTATTAAGTTTTCACCAATTGGACCTTATGCTTTATGATGCGTCTGCTTAACTTATTTTATATTGTCATGATTTTAATTTTGACTCCTATTCGGCCGTATGTTTATTCTGAAAGCTACCAGTCATCGGCTTCAGCCCCCAGGTGAATGTCACGAGGGGTGTTTTGTCTCCGCGCTGTTACCCTTAGCCAACGTCTTGGTACCCGGAGGCGGTAGCGCGTGAGCAAAATAGGCAATCAGACTATTCGGTTTTAATGCTTTCACTTAGCCTTAGGAGCTTGATGGTGGGGGCTAAGGACTAGCCCCCTGTGTTTTGTGATGTACTTGGGGGCAAATGCCTGCCCTTTCCGATCACGTGGTTTGTGTTAAGACGAACCCTTTGTGTGACACGGCAAAATCGCCAACGATTTTTAGAGTCAAACCTCGTCATCGGATCACTGATCAGTTCGCGCTTACTATGACGGTCAGTTTTCAGCTTTCTCCTCCTGAGGTACTTGACCGGGCGAGCCAGAAGTACAATTGCAGGGGTTCTCCCTTTGCCCTCTTAGCCGAACGTGCGGAACATAAGGGGCAAGCACAGGAGCCGGGCAACCCAACTATTGACCTAAGACATAGTTCAGAACTTGATTCATATAGTGCAATATCCGAGACGCCGAACACTTAGCGGAAAGTAGTGTCGGACTTGGGGTGCCGAGCTGATAGGGAAACCGAGCTCTAGGTTAGTTAACCGATCATATTTTCATGCCGGGCTATTCGAAGAGCGAGGGGAGAATCAAAAAACAAATAGACAATCGCAAGATGCGGATACCTGAACACCATAAAGGGCGTTTTTATTATTTCTCGTAGGCTCAAGATGTCTAACCGTACAATTCAAACTGCGAAGGCATTATTTATAAAAAGAAAAAAGATTTACAGAGAAAGGTTGACGCAGGGCCTTGATGCGTGAGTCGAAGCCTCCACTATGCCCTGCTGTAAGTCTGCGCCTTTGCTTCTAAGAGGTGGGGGTTGGGACCTTCGATGAGACCTTGAGGGGCGAGGATCCTTCTAATGAAGCTTTGTGCTTGGGGGGGTTCCGGAATTGGCCCCCGGATTGTCCGAAGACAAGGTAATTCCGAAGTTCAGGTCAACCGAACATATGCTTCTGATTTATTTATATATGCCTCATGGCTGCCCAGGGTATTTTGAGTGCGAAATTATGCTGGCGAGGCACGTGGAGCGCAAACAATGTGGGTGTGCCATGGGGCACGCATCCCTATTTACGGCGAACGCATGCGGGTTCCCATGACGGGGAACGGGTTTGAACCCGTTTACTGTTGTTGCCGGCCTTTACGGCGGGTCGGCATCGGGACCTGTATGGGCCGGTTTGGTCTTCGGCCGCGAGGGCCGCAGTGTGCTCTTCGGTCCGAAGTGAGCGTTCTGTATTGCCGTTGATAGTTATGACGCCCCAAGGACCGGGCATCTTTAATTTGAGGTACGCGTAGTGCGGGACGACATTGAATTTAGCGAACGCCGTTCGGCCGAGGAGGGCGTGATATCCGCTGCGAAAAGGTGCAATGTCGAAGATCAAGTCCTCACTTCGGAAGTTGTCCGGAGAGCCGAACACTACTGCAAGTGTCACGGCGCCTGTGCAGCGGGCCTCCACTCCCGGAATGACCCCCTTGAAGGTTGTGTTACTGGGTTTGATCCTTGACGGATCGATCCCCATCTTCCTCACTGTGTCTTCGTATATCAGACTGAGGCTGCTACCTCCGTCCATTAGGACTCTAGTGAGGTGGAATCCATCGATTATAGGGTCGAGCACTAAGGCTGCGGACCCTCCGTGGCGTATACTGGTCGGGTGATCCCTACGATCGAAAGTGATCGGGCAGGCTGACCATGGATTGAACTTCGGCGCTACGGGCTCGACGAAATATACGTCTCGCAGTGCTCGCTTCCTCTCCTTCTTTGGTATATGGGTTGCGTAGATCATGTTCACCGTCTTGACCTTGGAAGGAAAGGGATTCTGGCCTCCACTATTCGGCCTGCGGGGGTCGTCATCGTCCTTGCTTCGTGGGCTTTTGCTCGGATCTTCGGATGTGAGTTTGCTGGTCTATTTGATCACCCAACAGTTACGGTTGGAGTGGTTGGCAGGCTTCTCTGATGTGCCGTGGATCTGGCAAGGCCTGTCCAGAATTGTGTCTAGTCTGGACGGGCCATCACTATTGCCCCTAGGGGCCTTCTTTCGTGGTCCGGACTTCTGGTTTCGGAATCCGGCATTTACTGCCGTATCCTCGCCCTCGCCGTCATTGTGGCGTCCTTTACTCTTGCTGCGTCAGGGCTTTCCATTTTCGTCCCGAACCTCGGAGGTATCGAGTGTGTCGGGGTTGGCATTTTTACAAGCGAGCCAACTTTCTTCGCCCGTGCAAAAGCGGGTCATGAGATAAGTAAGGGCTGCCATAGTTCTTGGCTTGTCCTGGCCGAGCTGTCTTATGAGCCATTCGTCCTTGACACTATGCTTGAAAGCGACCACGGCTTCGGCATCCAGACAGTCGACAATCTGGTTTTTCTTCGTCAGGAATCGGTTCCAAAATTGTCGGGCAGATTCTCCGGGCTGCTGTGTGATGCGATTTAGGTCGTCGGCGTCCGGAGGTCGGACATAGGTGCCCTGAAAGTTCGCTCGAAAAGCGTCCTCAAGCTCTTCCCAACAACCTATAGAGTCTTCGGGAAGGCTATTCAACCAGTGTCGAGCCGGACCTTTAAGCTTTAGTGGCAGATATTTGATGGCGTGAAGGTCATCTCCTCGCGCCATGTGAATGTGGAGGAGGAAATCTTCTATCCATACGGCCGGGTCTGTGGTTCTGTCGTATGATTCAATGTTCACAGGCTTGAAGCCTTCCGGGAATTGGTGTTGCATTACCCTCTCAGTGAAGCACATGGGGTGTGCGGCGCCCTGAACTTGGGCTACATCGTGTCGGAGGTCTTCGGCCCTCCGAGTCCGCTGCTGCTCCCGGATTCTATCGTTTCGGTTTAGCCGATCGTAGTATCCTTCCCGGTAAGTGGGCGGGTCTTCTCTGGGTCCGTAGATGGACCTGGTACGGCCTCCTCGAGCGTCTAGGTCATGGTGGAGGTCGTACTCGTAGGTGGGCCGCACTTGATCCTTGCCGTAATGGCGAGGTGGGGCGGCTGGGTGCTCGGCCTCGTCAGCTTCTCTGTCCCACCCTCTAGGGGGGCGGTCCGGCTGTTCGGTGTATGTCGGACGTGTTGGCTCTACGGCCTCGTCATCGAACTGCGGCAGTAGTCTTCGCTTGGGATAACTTTTGATTGGTTGTTCGCGGCCATACCCTTCTTCGGCGGCTAGGACTTTGGTCCATCGGTCATTGAGGGTGTCCTGTTCGGTCTTGATTCTGCGTTTTTGTTTCTTCAGGCTGTGGGCGGTGGCTAAAAGCCTTCGTTTGAACCGTTCCTGCTCCAGAGGGTCTTCGGGGACAATGAAATCGTCATCCCCGAGATTGGCCTCCTCTTCAGAAAGTGGGAGGTAGTTTCTATCTTCGGCGTCGTCAGGGTTTTGTGGGTTAAACAGGTCCTCCTGCCCCGCGGGGTCATCCTGATGATGTTCGTTGGCTGCGGCTCCGGCAAGGTCATTTACGGTGCCGTTCTCTGCAGAGTCCACCTTGCTCGCATGGCTTCGACATGGCTTTGATCGACGGCGCTGCCTTCGGCGTTTAGGCGGCTCATCTCCAGGCTTGTCTCGGTCCTGATTGGGAGTGCCATCGCCGCCCTTGGGGGTGTCCACCATCTAAATATCGTAGGTGGACGTGGCCGACCAGCGGCCGGTGACGGGGGGGGGGGCGACATCGGTGTTAGCCGTGGCTCTGCCATCCTCATCCATGTATTCGGTGTTTTCCGAATTATAATCTAGCATATCGGTTAAATCATCGACAGTGGCTACCAAGTGGGTGGTGGGTGGATCGTAAAATTCCCTGTGGTATGCCTCGAAGGGTTGATGATTGTGGGCGGAGGGCAGGTCCTCCTGGATGGTCATTTTCTGGATTCGGTCTAGCGCCTCGTTTAACATAGCGAGAGTCACCGATTTTCGATGGCTCTAGGCCAAATTCCATTGTAATGGGGTGGGGGCAGTCAGTGCCCTGGCCGGTCCTTGGTTTCCATGGGGCGAGCTAAACTCGGGGTGCGGTGCCGAATCCTTGAGGGGATCCGGATCGTCACTAGTGATTAGGGACGGGCCTTGGTTTTTGTGTGTGGTTTCCATGCCAGGGCTCGAGATCGAGCTGCTTTGGGCCGGGGGTGACCCCTGGCCATTGGCTGCCGCTTTGTCGTAAGGGCTCAGGGCCAGAGGAGCATTGTGCAGGAAAGGTTCGGCCGAGATTGACTCTTGGCTTCCGCCTCCTGATTCTGCCTCGAAGGCCGAGGATAGGCCCTCTGCAGACATGATGGATCCGGCCGAAGGTGGAGTCTGGCCCCCGCTTGAAGTGGAGCCCTCCTAGCTCGAAGCTGTATGGAGGGCGGGGGCCGATCTGTAGATCGGATCGGAGGGGGATTCCAGAGCGGGCACGGCGAGGCCTGCGAGGGTGCGGAAGGGGGTAGTGAATCTAGCGAAGACCATATCGCCCCGCGTGTCCGCAACGTATTCCAGATTACCGAATCAAATTCGGTGTTCAGGAGCGAAGTTGTCAATCTAATCTGAACGACTAGTCGGGTCGGCGTGCAGTACGATGCTGCCGAACGCGAAGAGTTGTCCGGGGACGAAGAAGTCACCAGATCCGATGCCTTCTCCTATGATCAGGCGAGCCATCGATCCTTTGGGCGACCCCACAGCGGAACTCTCAATGAAAGCACCAATGTCGGTGTCAAAACCGGCAGACCTCGGGGTAGGGGGTCCCGAGCTGTGGATCTAGGATCGATGGGGAACAAGGGACATTGAACACGGTGTTTACCCAGGTTCGGGCCCTCTCGAAGAGGTAATACCCTATGTCCTACTTGATTGTATTGGATGTATAGTATGGTTACAGAGTAGATCTACCTCGAGATCAGCATGAGCTAAACCCTAAGATGACGAGGTGGTGAATATAGCTCCGCCCCCAAAGACTACAACCCTCGGTTTATATAGACACCGGTAGGGTTAGGGTTACCGGAGATAGATTACAATAAGGAGAAAAGAGATCATGTCTATCTTTGACTTGGAGGGCACACCACGGCTCCATAGATCTCTCGTCACCATGCGGCTTTACCAGTCCGGCCCATATTCAATGGGCCGGCGCCCCGAGGACCCCTTAGTCCATGACTCCCTCACCTAGTTTATGCGCTATTCCTTAAGGGGCTGATTTGGATCCATATGTTTCATGCTATGGTGAGATTTATCTTAATTCTTCTTTTTCTGAGTTACGAATGCTTGCTTGATGGGTTAATCATAAGTGGGAGGCTTGTTCAAGTAAGAACAACACCCAAGCACCGGTCCACCCACATATCAAATTATCAAAGCAGTGAACGTGAATCAAACAAACATGATGAAAGTGACTAGATGAAATTCCCGTGTGTCCTCAAGAATGCTTTGATTATTATAAGAGACCGTTCCAGCCTGTCCTTTGCTATAAAAAGGATTGGTCTACCATGCTGCACCTTTGTTACAATTTCTACTTGTTGCTCGTTACAAATTACCTTACTATCAAACTATTTGTTACCGATAATTTCAGTGCTTGCAGACAATACCTTGTTGAACACCGCTTGTCATTTTCTTCTGCTTCTCATTGGGTTCGACACTCTTACTTATCGAAAGGACTATGATTGATCCCCTATACTTATGGGTCATCAACATCTTATCTCTCGATTCAACCCTTTAAATCTAGAGTTAAGACCTTATGTCTAGATTCAAACGACATGTGCCTTGGGAATGGTGCGGCCAGCCCATGTGGGTTGTAGCCCCACCCCTCAGTCCAAGTGGGCCCTTCCCGGGTCGTTGGGCCCCATGGTGGTACCCCGGGAACCTTCTAGAACCTTCCCGGTACTCTACTAAAAATTCCAAAACTTTTTCGGAACCCTGGATATGACTTCCCATATATAAATCTTTACCTCCATACCATTTCGGAGCTCCTCGTGATGTCCTGGATCCCATCTAGGACTCCGAACTACTTTCAAAGTTTCCACTATTAATATCTCAACATTTCCCTAGCGCTACCGAACGTTAAGCGTGCGACCCTATGGGTTCAGGAATCATGTAGACATGACCGAGACACCTCACCATTCAATAACAAATAGTGGGACCTGGAGGCCCATATTGATTCCTACATATTATTCCACGAAGATCTTTATCGGTTGAACCACAATGTCAGGGATTCAGTTAATCATGTATACAATTCCCTTTGTCCGGCGATATGTTACTTGTCCGAGATTCGATCGTAGGTATCTCCATACCTAGTTCAATCTCGTTACCGACAAGTCTCTTTATTCATTATGTAATACAAGATCCCATGACTAAACTCATTAGTCACATGCTTGCAAGCTTCTTCTGATGTTGTATTACCGAGAGGGCCCAAAGATATCTCTCCGTCACACGGAGTGACAAATTTTAGTCTCGATCCATGCAACCCAACAAATATTTTTGAAGATACGTGTAGAGTATCTTTATGATCACCTAGTTACGAAGTGAAGTTTGATAGCACACAAAGTATTCCTCCGGTATCTAGGAGTGGCATGATCTAAGGAACAAATACTTGACATGAAGAAAGTTGTAGCAAATAAGCTAAGTGATACGATCTGATGCTAAGCTTACGGTTGGGTCTGTCCATCACATCATTCTCCTAATGATATGATCCCGTTATCAAATGACAACTCATGTCTATGGTTAGGAAACCTTAACCATCTTTGACCAATGAGCTAGTCTAGTAGAGGCTTACTAGGGACACGGTGTTGTTTATGTATTCACGCATGTATTTAATTTTCCGGTCAATACAATTCTAGCATGAATAATAAACATTTATCATGAACAAGGAAATATGATAACTAGATGATGCCCCGCGCGTTGCTGCGGGAATCTTGTTAAAATATGCTTAAATAGTTGCTTAAAACATGTAAAAGTAATGGAAAGTAAATTTAAGCTTAAAAGGGTGAAAATAGGAAGCATATAAATAGAAAAAAAATGAATTCCAGTGCACAGAATATCATTTCAAATAAAATGTGAAGCATGAAATACATAGGTATGCTGCAATCGCCAAAAACATATTGTCAATACAAAATCTAATGCAAAAAATAATTTATAACTAATATACATGAATTGATGATGTGGCAGCCTTGCATGCATAGAGTAATGAAAAAACATGTAATTTATGGCTTGCATGCATGATTTGCTCATGTGAAATGCTTGCATGTGTAGGAAAAATAGATAGTGGGTTGTAGCTATTTAGGAATAGAGGATAACCAAATTATTATTGTCTCTAGGGCATATTTCCAACATGTGGTTCAGGCGCAACCTTGTATTTTCTCCTTTCTATCAATGAAAAGATACACAACCATACATATTCGCGAAAAAATGGTCACTTGTGGTCAACATCCTTTCACAAGCTAAGTGGAAAGCGTACGACGATGGTATTTATTTTGTTTACCTGATGAGAGCTTAATGGGATTTATTTTGTTTTTGTACCTTTTTGGTCAAGGACGATTACAAGTGCGGTTTTAGAGCACACATGATAACTCTTCAAAAGCCCAATACCCAAGCCTTTCGATAAATGAGCATGCCTCGCTCGTTGAGGTTTTAGAATCCGTCTAAGTGGAGTGGAATTGGTGTCTAGGAGTTATTTATATGCCCACCTTGTTAATGTCCATTTGATTGACAAAAAAATTTGTATTCGATTCAATTTGCACCAAAATGAGTATGATGTTCGTTAACCAACATGTGCAGCTCTAGCAACATTGTCGTTTCATTTAAAAGTAGATAACTATAGCAGATTAATTTCCACAAAAATGTTTTTATTGGTATATGTGCCACTATGTCATTCTAAATAAAGACAAAACAAATTTGGATGGGTTGTTAAAATGTAACTTTTCATAACTTGATGATAAAAATAGAACATTTGCTTATTGACGTTGGTGAATTCTCCAAAAGTCCTTGGCATCTACTCCCTCCGTTCCTAAATATTTGTCTTTCTAGAGATTTCAACAAGTGACTACATACGAAGCGAAATGAGTGAATCTACACTCTAAAATATGTCTATATACATCCGTATGTGGTAGTCCGTTTGAAATCTTTTAAAAGACAAATATTTAGGAACGGAGGGAGTATAACTTACACCCTCTCAAAACATTACTAGTGTGTTTGTTAATTGTTTGCGCAGATAACATAAGACATGGCTCATGTCCTAGCTGAGATGACAACTCTGCATTGGTCACTGTTGCTCTGTAGTACTAGATGACCTGTTGCACAGTTGGCTCATAGACCAACTGTAACCAAGAAGCAAAACAACCAATACAATCGAAAATTTAGATGAGCTATTTCAAGAATGTTTCTCGTGAATGATCTGCAAGTGATTATGTTCGTATTACGTCTGTTTCTGCCCTGTATATTTACCAATGGGGGACAACAATGATCGTTGCCCATGGCCTTGTTTGACCGGCTAGGGCAACCTAAAATTGGGTTGATATAAACCCCACCGTATCCCCACGGTACATGACCTAAAGCATCGAATCCGGGGAGTCCTACACAGAATAATCGAGATGACTCGGGACCATCCGGGCAGACCACATAGTCAAAATATCGGACAAACATATGAAAGCAGGACATGCGGCCAAGGGGACACAATGGCAAGAGGTCGTGCCATAACCCGACAGTCACCTGGCAGGAACGAAACAACCCAACATGATGAGACTGATGTGCACGCTGAGCCGGGCACTCACGCATGCCGAACACATTTTGGGATGTGAGCCGAATGTCAGCGCTGCGGCCTGACTGGACGGAGTGTTTTGAGATGTCTTCCCGGACTTTCAAAATGAACTTTGTGAAGTCATCAATAATGATAAGCCAGATATGAAATCTTCCATGCCTCTATTAGTTCACTATTTTACCAATGTGTCACATGGAGTCTTAACGAATAGTGGATAATTAAAAGAATTCGACATCACTCTCCTAGTTACACAAGATAATGGTAACTAATGCCAAACATACGAATATCTAACTTCGTAGCAAACTAGTGCACCCCCTCCTACTCACCATCTTCCTTCATAACAAATACACCCACACTCTCATCTGATAGGCTGTAACACATTGTAGTTTGTTAAAGGGTGCTCACGAGCTTAACGAGATTTAAACGAACTGAGTCGCACATGATTTTTCGCTCGTTAAACTTAACGAGCTTAATGAGTCGAGCCATAACAAACACGAGCTTAACGAGCCGAGCAACTCATTAATCCACCCATTCATCACTATTACTTTCAACCTCAATCAATGCTCTTTTATTTCCTTTTACAATCTAAACTTATATTTTCTCCGTTGCAATTATCAATTTTTACCACAATTTTCATTAATCTATGTATCTAACAAGACTATTGAGACTGGTAATTTCACTAGTTTTGTTGGGGACCAAGACAAGTATTATAGTTCTGTGTGGGTACTACTCATTGACTGTTGTTCAAGCACTCTTACTGGTTTGAAATCTTAAGGCCACCCGCTTGAGAAAAATTGTTGCTTGCCTACAAGTCTCTGCACCTGGGGCCCCACCAACTTGCTAGATTAGAGGAAGTAGTGCCCCTAAGGACCAGCGCTCCGGAGCCCAATCATCGTTGAACCCTTGATTCGGTCTGAAGAACTTGACACCAATCTCGCCATCGCGTACGGACGACAGGAAACAGTAACCTCACCGTCCCGAGTGATTGCCCTTCTCCGACCCTTACTGCTCAACAGGAGAGCGGACGACTAACGTGTTCCACTCATTGAATAGGGGCTATGGTTGGTCTGTGACCCATGGATGTCGAAGGCATCCTTGGGGTGATCTGGTAGTTCCTACGGGTTGGAGACCGAGGGTTAGTCCAAGACGTGGAACAACAGAGTTTTCTTTTAGAGAAACACTATTGCTATGGGCATGTACACACGGTAGAAAAATTACACCAATCCATTGGAATTGATAGAATTATAGATGTCTTTGATTTCCACTGGAGACTGGGTATTGATGGACTTTCATTAGGATCTATTTTATTGATAAGGACATCTCTTATGTCAATAAGACCAAATAGATGGATATTAAATGATAGGAAGTGCTAGGAAGTGAAATATAATGACATGGAGCCGCTTTGGGCTTATTCCTCAGATACAGTCAGTGTTTCTTCTCCGAGAAAAGAAGTTGACGACCCGTAGGCCTTCCACCTCCACGCGGCATTGCTCCATCATGCTTTCGCCCATTGCAGAAAATGTTCCATTGCCGCCTCACATACGAGTCAGGGCCGTGTCTCAGTCCCAGTCTGGGACTTGGTAAGCTATCGCCTCACCAACTAGCTAATCAGACACAAGCCCCTACTTGGGCGGGGAGGCGATAAGAATCTACGTCAGAGATCCGTCTAATCCGCCCTGACGAACGAATTTGACAAGGATCGAAGCCCGAAAAACTGACTTAAAGAAGAAGCATCGCCATCAGTCCGAGGGCCCGCCTCTGGGAGGACTAATACTCTAGCCTATCTACTAGCCAAAGCTGAGACACTAGGATTCCCTCCTCGACACTGGCCATCGGAGCGGTAGACAGAGGGGATCCATGAGCTTGCGGGCAAAGATCGAAGGAAGAAAGGCTTTGCCCTAGTCGCCATGCAAGAGGGGAAATATAGACTTCAAACACCTATATACATGGCAGACTCGATAACAGATATGAGTTTTCCCCGATGCCTGACAAAACTCGTGGAATTTGAGTTATTATTTAAATTTCAAATCTCCTACCGTCCAACTATTCTAGTAGCCGACATTGCCAAGATACAATTCCATTTCATGAAATTCCATACCCGCATACTATCATCCAAATGACGTGAAGCATCCAAACGACGTGCTATTGAAAATTTGAATAGAATTACACTAAGCAAGTTCTCGAAACAGGCTTTCGCCCTGCTTTATAAATAAAGGCACAAACGGCCGAACGATACATAATGGTGAGGAAACCCTCATACAAGCAGGTCGGAACAAAAAGATCAAAAGGCACCGGGCGAGTGGCACAAGTGCCACTAACCCAACGCCAAACATGAAGAGCAGGAGAGGCCACTCCCAACACACTACAACCAAGACAACTAAAGAGGATCAGAGTCGCGCCTCCAGGAGAAACCACCATGCCACGAGGACCCGAACACACCGAGCCATCTCCGGAGAGGGCTAACTCATTGTCGAGATGGCCCGCTCGCTCCGGGCCGTGAAGCGCCGCTCCTGCCAAGAGACGGCAAGGACAAAGGACGGAGACCACGAGGACATGTCTAAATGATAGGCGGTCATCGACACCCCCCCTCGCCAAGAGCACGGATGCACTACGCCAGCGACACGACAAACCCGACGCCAAAGCTATCTGCAACCGAGAGGAACAGTGGGTCCACAACGACGCCCTCAAGAGGGTGATGACACCGAGCGCCACCATCATCGAGGTCAAGAGATGGACTAGGATTTTCACCTCGGACCCCTGGCACCTTGAGGGGCCCCATAGCAACGCCCCTAAGAGGGAAGCGACATCCATAGGTGCCGTCGTTGCCGGCGCCGGAGCGCAGAGCTTTTGCTCGGACCCGCACAAGTGCCACATGCGGACTCAAGGTTGCCGGCCCACCCCAAGAGAGGAAGCCACGACCTTTGCGCTAGGCCTCCAGATCCAGACCAGGGGAACGCCATTGCCGAAAACACGACGCCACCAGGGCCACCCGTCACCCCTCCCCTTGCTACCCACATAGCCAAGAGAAGGCGCCACAACCGCTGCCACGCCGCCCGCCGCAGAGCCACCCGTGCAGCCTCACCATCTAGGGCCGCCGCCCCGACATCCAAGACGAAGCCACCACCACAAACAAAGAAACATGACGACATAGGATAGGCAGCCGGACACGGACAACGTCAGAGCGGAACCGCCGTCTGTCAGGACCGGACATCCCCGATGCCGATCCACACGCAGGGAGCTCCACCTCGGTCGGGGGCGCGGGTCATTGGGTCAGCCAGCATCGTCGCCAGGGCAGCCCAACCAGACGGGCCGCCGGAGCGGTGGGCCTCCACGGGCCAGATCTGGTCCAGCCCTCAAGGCCCTCCACAACCTAACCCTAGATCCACCACACCACCGGCCGCCGGAGCTCCTGCCCGCCACTACAGCCGCCGCCGGCCATGGCCTGACCCGAAGCCCCCAGCAGCACGTCATGGAGGAGGTCGCTTCGCGTCACCCGAGGAGGCCAGCCCGCCGAAGCGCCGGAGCTTCCAGCTCGAGCACGCGGGGGCGTGGTGTGCCGCCGCCACCACATGCACCAGCCCGCAGCTGTCGTCTCCCGCCACGCCCAGCCTTGCTGCCGCACGCCACCCTGCACGCACGTCGGGGCACCACCGTCCACCCACGAGCGCCACCTGGACCAGATCCACGGCCCAGGACCTCGCAGCCGTCGCGCGGCTCGCCTCACGCCTGACGCCGCCGCCCGCTCCTGCCGACGCGCCGCCGGCCCCACGAAAGCACGGCGTCCCCATCCAGCAGGCCTACCCGCGCCGGCCTAGCGCCAGATCGAGGAAGAAGAGATGCCCGCTGCCGCCGACGCCACTAGGCTTTCCCCGGCAGCGTTTCCCGGCGGCGGCGGGAGAGGGGGATGGGTGGAGGGGAGGGAGTCGCCGGCGGCTAGGGTTGCCCCTCTCGGTCGCCCGCGGGGGCGACGCGAGAGGAGAGGAAGGGAAAGTCTCGGGTTCCTCTACACTAAGCAAGTTCGCCGATTTCCTTTTTTGAAATTAAGTTCGCCGAAATTAACCGTTGTTTCTTAACCCCAAATCACTCCTACTCACTAGTTGCTTGTCAGACTAGAACACACGCACTGCGCTCGGGTCTGAGGGGCTGTTTGGTTGAAGATTAGTGGCGTCACATTTGTTTAGCCGCACTTGCGGCGCGCCACGGAGTGTGGCGATGAAAACGAGCGCCACAGAGTGTGACGAGAAATCAACTGCAAAAGACACTGCGCGTCTATGGCGAGCCTAACCTTAGAAGTTAGGAGGCAACCAAACGGCGGCCTAGGGAGTTGTGGCGCGCTGCATCTTTGGCGTGGCAAGATGCGGCCGGCAACCAAACACCCCCTGAGTCTCTACAAGCGAGCCACCAGAATATCGCCGCCTAATCGTGCCGCCCCAAATTACTCTCCACTAAAACGAATATACCCCCGAGACGGGACGGGTGGGTCGTATCCAGCCGGCTGCCTGTCTGCCGTAGAAAGTAGAGCAACGCGAGACGCGACGCGACGCGCCGCGCCCAAGCAGAAAGAAACAGGTGCAGGAAGGAATGCCGACCCCAAATCGCGCACAGGTTTTTAATAGAAAAAGGCACGCCACCCAGACACAACCAAACCAGACGAGCAATCGTAGTGGTGGAGCAGAGCCGGACCGGTAGCAGTCGCACTTACTCCAGCGAGTAGCGTAGGCGTAGCGACCACCACCAGACCAGCAGCACCGGGCAGCCGAGCCGAGCCGGGGCGCGCGTGAGGAGGAGGAGGAGAAACCAAAGCAGGCGTCCGTCCCCCATCCCCTCCCTCCCTCCCCCTTCCACTTCCCCACCCAGGCAGAGGCAGAGGCAGGCCAGGGGGCCAGGGGAGCCCAAACAAAAAACCACCAGGGGAAGAAGGGAAAGACACACGCCACTGTGACCAAACCCTAGGCCGGCCGCGATGCGCAAGGCGAGGCCGCCGCAGCCCCAGCCGCAGCCGTCGCAGCAGTCGCCGGAGATCCGGTACCGCGGCGTGCGGAAGCGCCCCTCGGGCCGGTACGCCGCCGAGATCCGGGACCCGGCCAAGAAGACGCCGATCTGGCTCGGCACCTTCGACTGCGCCGAGGACGCCGCCCGCGCCTACGACTCCGCCGCCCGATCCCTCCGCGGGCCCACCGCCCGCACCAACTTCCCGCCCTCCTCCGCCACGCAGCCGCCGCCGCGGCCGCCCCCTCTTCCCGCGGCGGCGGCCGCGGCCGCCGCCACGTCCAGCCACAGCAGCACCGTCGAGTCCTGGAGCGGCGGCGGGCCCCGCGCCCCCGCCAGGGCCCGCAGCGCCGCCCGAGCGGGCACCACCGAGGAGGGGGAGGAGGACTGCCGCAGCTACTGCGGCTCCTCGTCCTCCGTCCTCCTCTGCGAGGATGGGGACGACGCGGCCGCCTCCCGCTCCCCGCTGCCCTTCGATCTGAACATGCCGCCCCCGCAGGACGGGGCCCTTGACGCCGCGGCCGCTGAGGCCGATCAGATGAGCTGCCGCTACGACACGCTGCTCCGCCTCTAGCTCCACGACGAGAATAGCAAGATTCGTGGGAGGGGGAACTGGGGAAAGGAACGAGAAAAGCGCTTGCCCCCGCTCCGCTCTGCTCTGGTCCGTCTTCCGATGATCTCGTGGTGTTCTCTCTTTGCTAGAAATGGATAATTCTTGCCACTTTTTTCTTACTTTCTTTCCTTCTTCTTTTTTTCTTCTTACCACTTTGATTCGATATGTGAATAATTCAGTCATGTAAGCTGCGAGCAAGGAAATCTGAGCTTTTCCTTATCTTTCTCTGTGGTATTTCGAGAGTGATTTGCTGCTGTTGTTGTTTCATTAATTGGAAAAGGGTAAACCGAGGAATGAAGAGAAAGTATTTACACAAATGCACCGCTTCACCATTTCAAATCTGTATGGCTATTGCAAGTGCTGCAATGCAAACCATCATATGTAGCAAGCATCATGAACTGGGTTATCTCAAAGTTTTAAGATGGACAAATGCTGAAATGCGAATTATCATTATCTGAATGTCTAAGTAAGTTGTATATGAATTAGAGGTCAGTTCTATACATGGTGATGCAGCTGCTACTTGCTACTGCTGTCTCATCTAACTTTGTGTATCTAAGCTAAACGAAGAATACATAGCATGGTCACAAGTGCCTGAATTGTGTGCATTGCAATTGCAAGTTTGATGGATAGCATTATCTGAAAATTCTAACCGAAATGTTGATTTTTGCAGCGTTTCTTCTTTCAAGCTACCAGTGTTACTTTAGAGAAAAGGCTACCGATGTTATATCAATGGTTTTGCGTTTTGCTGTTCCTTCGAAGCACTCGTGTATAAGAGCCATTGCTTCACTGGATCATGTTTTGTAGGCTTGAAGCAATATCCTTTGAATAACCGGGATGGGAATGTAGACCCTTCTGTCTAGTGCAGGCTTGCAAATGCATATAGTTTTGGCTGTCACATTCCGAGGAGTCACAGACGTGTTGTGCCCATCCTTGTGCTTGACCACCATTCTCCTCATATGCACAAATACACATACATTTCTCCTCCTCATCGTGCTTGTTCATCATAATGTGATTTGTGCACTACTACAAAGCAGGAGGTTGAAGTGAAACTGGGGTGTCCTAGCTGATTGGTGCACTGTAAGGTGGATGCAACTGTTCTTTTTTGGGGTATCAGGATTTTCTGCTTGTGTAGTTTTTTCTCCAGGATAGGGACAATCGACCATGTCCATACCCTGGTTGGAACATTGAGGCATACAGAAAACTCTCATTGGAAATAAAACATTGTTGACTTGTAGTAGTTGGAAATTTCTTCCCGTGTTGACAGGCCCAAGAAAGGGTAAACCATGGTATGCATATACCGATGCATTGACTTGGACTTCATTTATTTATGCTGTGTTCTTGACCTTTCTGCCGGTCCTTGAAAAGCCAAAATTGGTACTGTGGGAGAACCCCTAGCGCCCTTGTTGGTGCAGGCCCTGCAGGCTTTTCAGTTGAGCAGCTGAATCACAGGGTATACACTGCGTTAGGATTCTTAACTTTGTCCTTTGTTTGACATGTTTTTGGACAAGTAGATTCTGCTAACTTTTACCTTGACTTGACTGGCTAACAAGAATCCTCTGCTCAATCTATTCCTGGCGGTTGGCAGGAGCTCTCTCGACTGTACCACTCTCTCAATTAGGAAAGAACTGGTTTGCCTCTAACTTACGAATGAATACAGTGGCAACTGGCAAAACAAAAAGTTTCGTTGGAAGGATTCCCTGCTCTGAACTCCAAAAGGCCAAAGCTGTCAGATGAAACTGAAAAAGGTCAATTTCCTCTTTGCAACGTATTTAGCCTATATAAACATATTATATTTTGGGTATTTAACAAAAAGAGTATGCCTGAAAGCATGAAACAAAGTATATGGAAATTTCAGAAATCTTGGAATAACTTTTTTTTTCATCTTACTCTTGGAATAGCTTACTGTACCTTTGTTATCAAGTAACCGGAGTTTCGGTCGTTCGGAAATCAGCACGTAAATGAGAGTTTTTAAAATTGTTATTCATGGTCTTTGAGGGCATCTCCAACGCCGACTCTCAAATCGCCTGCATCCGTCTGGATGGAGCTATTCAGACGTGTTTTGCCATCCACCGCAGTACTTCATTGGTCGGTTCGGAAGTCCGTTTTCCCGCAAACTGGAGGCAAACTGGGGGGCGGGGGGTGTTGTTGCGGGAGTCCGGACAGCAGGCACGTAGGACTTTGACACCCCCGACCTACTAAAATCCCCCTCCTAGTCCCCTTCTCTTGTACTCCAGCCGTGCCTCCCCTTCCTTTCATCCGCACACTCCTCATCCGCCATCGCCGTTGTACCTCTCCGGCCGCTGCCCAGGCATCCGCGGACCCCACCCACGTGCCTTGGACAATGCCGTTGTCCACCCAAGAATCCCTTCGCAGTCGTACCCTCTATCGGTTCTAAAACCGACGGATCTCGGGTAGGGGGTCCCGAGCTGATGGTCTTGGCTAGATGGTAACAAGAGAGAAAAGGACACAATGTTTACCCAGATTCGAGCCCTCTCGAGGAGGTAATACTCTAATCATGCTCGTGTTTATATTTTGTGGATGGAGTACAAAGTACAGGATGATCTACCTCGAGGTCATATGATTGTATCTAACTTGCCCATAAAGACTAAAACCCCTCGGCTTATATAATCACCAGGGATATCTAGGGTTACAAGTATGTCAGTTACAATTAGGGATAAACATGCCGATCATTTAAATATGCCTTGAAGTATACGCCAAGTCTTCGGAGGATTCCATCTTGAGTACGCCGAGGGTCGTGGCTTGCGTGACCCACTCTTCAATACTCAGTGGGTCCTCGGCCCGACCCATGAACAGCAGGCCGACGTGGTGAGTACCTCCTAATCCAGGACACTGTTATTAACTATACTTAGAGCCTGTGCCCTTACGGCACGGGCGAATCATAGGCATGCATATTGACTTTGTTGCCCATAAGTTTGGAATAGTGAGCTTAATGCTTCGTCCGAGGATATGGAGATATGCATCGGTTTATCCGACGAGGCATCTTTGGTGTTTTGTGCTCCGCCGCCCCCCATGGAATATTCAACGCAAAGTTATGTATCCGAGGAACGTTGGCCTCGATCATGTAATGGGGGAAGTGGAGCGTGTATCCCTATTTAGGGCCACCAAATGCTTGCACCGATGAGTTGTTCATGCCCTTTGGGTGCTTCATATGATCGTGGCTGTTTGATGCAGCCCGAGCCTTTGATGCCTCCTCAGCGGCTTGCACCTCGGCCGCGAAGGCCATGGTCTGCTCTTCTATTCGGAGAGTGCGTTCCGTGTTGCCATTGACTGTGATGACGCCATTGGGCCCCGACATCTTCAGCTTTACATAAGCATAGTGCGGGGCGGAGTGGAATCGCACGAAGGCGGTTTGTCTGAGGACGGCGTGTTAACCACTCCGGTAGGGGACGATATCGAAGATTAATTCCTCGCTCTGAAATTTTTTGGGCATGCCGAAAACTATGTCTAAGGTCATGCCCCCGAGCACTGTGCTTCAATTCCCGGTATGATACCCTTAAAGGTGGTACTACTGGGTTTGACCCGTGCTGGGTTGATATTCATTTTCTTGACTGTGTCTGCATATATCAGGTTGAGGCTGCTACCGCCATCCATAAGGACTCGGGTTAGATGAAAACCGTCCACTATGGGATCTAGTACCAATGCGGCCGTGCCTCCATGATGAATGTTTGTCGGGTGGTCTCTTCGGTCGAATATGATCGGGATATCCGACCATGGGTTATATTTTGGCGCGGCTGGCTCCACGGTGTACACTTCACGGAGTGTGCGCTTCCTATCCTATTTGGTTATGTGGGTGACGTATATCAGTTTCACATCTTTGAGGTTGGGAGGGATTTTTTTGGCCATCATTACTGGACTTCGGGTGGTCGCCTTCCTCATTACGAGACTGGCCCTTGCCTTGGTTCTTGGCCGCTATCTTGCCGGCTTGCTTGATAGCCCAGCAATTCCGGTTGGTATGGGTAGCGGGCTTATCGGCCGTGCCGTGAATGGCTCATTGTTTATCAAGGATTTTGTCCAAGGTTGATGGACCTTCCCTATTCCCTTGAAAGGGCTTCCTTTTGTTGCCACCATGCTGGCTACTGAAGCCGGCATTGACCGTGGCGTCCTCAGCATCGTTGTTGCTCCCACTATTGCGGCGCTTATTATTCTTATTCCGTCGAGGCTTTCCGTTCCCATCGTGCACTTCGAAGTTGCCTGGATCGCCATGACGGGTGCTCTTTCAAGCTAACCAGGTGTCCTCTCCTGCGCAGAATCAGGTAAATGTGCCACAGGAGCCATTGTCCGAGGCTTTTCCTGTCTGAGCTCTCTAGCAAACAATTCATCGCGGATATTGTGCTTAAAGGCAGCGATCGCCTCGACATCCGGGAAGTCCACTATTTGTTTTTTCTTTGTTAAGAACCAATTCCATAATTTGTTGGCTGACTCCCCCGGCTTCTGTATGATATGGCCGAGGTCATCGGCATCCGGGGGGCGGACATAAGTGCCCTGAAAGTTTGCTCGGAATGCATCCTCGAGCTCCTCCCAGTTGCCGATGGAGTTCTCGGGCAGACTGTTAAGCCAATGTCGAGCTGGTCCCTTGAGTTTCAAGGGTAAATATTTGATGGCGTGAAGCTCATCACCACAGGCCATGTCATAATGCATGAGGAAATCCTCAATCCACATGGCGGGGTCTGTGGTTCCGTCGTACTATTCGATGTTGATGGGTTTAAACCCTTCTGGGAATTCGTGTTCTATAACCTCGTAGGTGAAGCACAGAGGATGGGCAGCTCCTCGGACGCTAGCTATAGCGATGAACATCGGATGTTTTCAAGGTTCGTTTGCGTGTATAATCACATGGGTCACCATTCTTGGCTAGACAAGCAAGATAACCTTCCTGTCCAGCAGGTGGGCGCTCTCTGGATTTATAAATCGACCATGATGGAGCGGCTTGCAGTTTGCCTCGTAAGTAATTTTTATGAGGCGGCTGGGGTGGGTTTATTCCTCCACGGAGTTGGGAGACCTTGGGATGGTCCTTGTATCCGCCAGTTGGCCTATCTCGGACCTGAGGAGGGCGGTCCGGTTTCTCGGCCCAACCGTGCTTTGATAGCACGCTGCCGTCTACCTCCTCGTCTAACTCTTGGAGTAAATTTCTCCTGGGGTAGAATTTGTTGGCCCCGTTCTTCACAAGCTTGCTCTCAAGATCTTGCTCGACCTTAAGGAGTTCGACCCATCTATCATTCAACTGGTCCTGCTCGGACTTCAGCTGCTGGGTCTTCTGCTTGAAGCTCTTGGATGTACTGGCCAATCACTTGCGGTAGGTTTCGAGCTAAGGTGGCCCAAGGGGCTCCTAAAAAATGTCAAATTCATCGAGGCCAAGGATTCTATCCTCCTCGGACTTGGGGTAGTAGTCGGCGTCCATGAGATCTTCATTGTCCCCCGCTGCTGCTGTCGTTATCCCTCTTACTAGTACATCTACAACGTATCTATAATTTATGAGGTATTCATGCCATGTTTGCAATAATTTTATATGGTTTTGGTGCACTTTTATATGATTTTCATGGACTAACATATTAACCTAGTGCCCAGTGCTAGTTGATTTTTTCTGCTTGTTTTTTGTTTTCCAGAAAATCCTTACAAAACAAAGTCCAAATGCGACGAAACTTTTTGATGATTTTTTTGGAACATAAGAGACCCCGAAGCTTCGTGGGAGGACCAGAAGACCCACGATGCAGTGACAAGGCAATCGCATCCGCTTGGGGGGTATGGAGGGGGCTACTGCCTTGTGGGACCCTCGTAACTCCTTTTGGCGTGAAATCAACGCTGAAAATTCTTATAAATAGAGAAACCCCCAGAAATAAACCTAGAACTTCGACTCCGCCACCACAAGCCTCTGTTCCATCATCATCATCCCAACGATCTCCATGACGAGGAGGGAGTAGTTCACCCTCGGGGCTGAGGATATGTACCAGTAGCTATGTGTTTGATCTCTCCCTCTCTTGTTCTTGATTTGGCACAATCTTTGATGTGCCATGAGCTTTGTTAATATAGTGGAATCATATGGTGTTCTTCCGTCTCTATCTTTGTTGTGATGAATTGAGTCCTACTCTTTGAGGTTTCATTACATTGGATTGAATATTGGATTTGAGATCACTTGATGTATGTCTTGCATGCGGATACACGTGGTGACAATGGGGTATTCCATTGAGTCACTTGATGTATGTTTTGGTAATCAACTTTCGGGTTCCCGTGGTGACATTGGGTAATCTTGGCACATAGGTTGATACACGTTTTCATCCTACTTTCTCCGATATAAATGTTGGGGTAATCTTTGAAGCTTTGTGTTGGATTGAATATTATGAATCTGAAATTATTGAGGCATATCGAATAATGGACTCACGGATACTTGTGGTGACATTGGAGTATCTAGGTGACATTAGAGTTGATTGATGCATATCATATGGTGTTATTGTAGTACGAACTCTAGGGCTGTTTGTGACACTTATAGGGATGGCGCAATAGATTGATCTGAAAGATAACTTTGAGGTGGTTCACTACCTACAACAGTTTCATCTTATGTTCTCCGCTATTGATAAGAACTTTGGAGTGATTCTTTATTGCACATTGAGGGATTGTTATATGATTCAATTATGTTAGCATTGTTGAGAGATTGCACAGTGAAAGTATGAACCCTAGGCCTTGTTTGTAAGCATTGATATACTGATTTGCTCGTTGTTTGCTACTTGCTACCTTGTTGTTTTTATTATTTCATATTACAAAAACCTATATCTACTATCCATACTACACTTGTATCACCATCTCTTCACCAAACTTGTGCACCTATACAATTGACAACTGTATTGGGTGCGTTGGGGACACAAGAGATTTCTTGTATTTGATTGCAGGGTTGTTTGAGAGAGATCATCTTCATCCTACATCTCCCACAGATTGATAAACCTTAGGTCATCCACTTGAGGGAAATTTGTTGCCGTCTTACAAAACTCTGCGCTTGGAGACCCAATCGGGCCTACAAGAAAAAAAGTTGTGGAGTAGACATTAAACTATTTCTGGCGCCGTTGCTGGGGAGGTGAGTGCTTGAAGGTATATCTTTAGATCTTGCAATTGAATCTTTTAGTTTCTTGCTTATTCAATAGTTTGGTTTATAAAGAAAATATATAAAAAAACTGGAAGTGTAGTTGTGCCAAATTGCTTGTCTTTATAAAGTCTTTCTTGAAAATGATGGATCAGAAATTGAGCCAGAGTGTTAGAAGAAGAACTAAATAAAATGTATGATAAATTCTTTGAATGATAAGCATGATTGCAATGATACTAGTATGAATTCTTTGAATATCCATGATGCTAATGATATGCAAAGCCATAAGCTTGGCGATGCTATGTTTGATGAAGATGATCTTTTTAGTCCCCCTACTTTTGATGAGCAAATTTATTATGATGATATCATGCCTCCTATTTATGATGATTACAAGGATGAAAGTGGGTTTGGAAGAGTTTCAACTCTAGGTAGTAATGATCCCACTATTTTGGAGAGTGTTGAATCTTATTGTAATATTTATGAAAGTGGATTTGGAGAGGTCATGACATTATTTAATAATGATTCCACTATTTCGGAAGAGGTTTCAATTGATTACGACAACAAAGTTGCTATCTATGATGATTATGGCGATGACTGCTACTTCTTGAGCTTGCGTTGGTTTTTCCCTTGAAGAGGAAAGGGTGATGCAGCAAAGTAGAGATAAGTATTTCCCTCAGTTTGAGAACCAAGGTATCAATCCAGTAGGAGACAATGCACAAATCACCGAATACCTGCACAAACAATCAAACAACTTGCACCCAACGCGATAAAGGGGTTGTCAATCCCTTCACGGTTACTTGCAAAAGTGAGATCTGATAGATATAGATGAAACTAAATAAAAGATAAAGTACATATTTTTGGTATTTTTGGTTTATAGATCGGAAAGTAAAAGAGTGCAAAATAGTACATCAGAAACTTATATGATGGAAAATAGTAGATCAGAAACTTATATGATGGAAAATAGACCCTGGGGCCATAGGTTTCACTAGAGGCTTCTCTCAAGATAGCAAATAATACGGTGGGTGAACAAATTACTGCCAAGCAATTGATAGAAAAGCGCAAAGTTATGACGATATCTAAGGCAATGATCATGAATATAGGCATCACGTCCATGTCAAGTAGACCGAAATGATTCTGCATCTGCTACTATTACTCCACACATCGACCGACTCCTGCCTGCATCTAGAGTATAAAGTTCATGAAGAACAGAGTAACGCATTAAGTAAGATGACATGATGTAGAGGAATAAACTCAAGCAATATGATGTAAACCCCATCTTTTTATCCTCGATGGCAACAATACAATACGTGCCTTGCTGCCCCTACTGTCACTGGGAAAGGACACTGCAAGATTGAACCCAAAGCTAAGCACTTCTCCCATTGCAAGAAAAACCAATCTAGTTGGCCAAACCAAACCGATAGTTCAAAGAGAATTACAAAGATATCAAATCATGCATAAAAGTATTCAGAGAAGATTCAAATAATATTCATAGATAATCTGATCATAAATCCACAATTCATCGGATCTCGGCAAACACACCGCAAAAAAAGTATTACATCGAATAGATCTCCAAGAACATCGAGGAGAACATGGTATTGAGAATCAAAGAGAGAGAAGAAGCCATCTAGCTACTAGCTATGGACCCGTACGTCTGAGGTAAACTACTCACGCTTCATCGGAACGGCAATAGGGTTGATGTAGAAGCCCTCCGTGATCGAATCCCCCTCCGACAGGGTGCCGGAAAAGGTCCCTAGATGGGATCTCATGGGTACAGAAGGTTGCAGCGGTGGAAAAGTGTTTTCGTGGATGCTTCTGGTGGTTTGGGAACATATGTGAATATATAGGCGAAAGAATTAGGTCAGGAGGGTCACGGGGGGACCACAAGGCAGGGGGCGCGCCCTACCCCCCTGGGCGCGCCTTCCACCCTTGTGGCCACCTCGTGGCTCCTCTGACTTCATCTCCAAGTCTCCTGGGTGTCTTCTGGTCCAAGAAAAATCATCGCGAAGATTTTATTCCGTTTGGACTCCGTTTGGTATTCCTTTTCCACGAAGCTAAAAAACAAGGAAAAAACAGAAACTGGCACTGGGCTCTAGGTTAATAGGTTAGTCCCAAAAATAATATAAAATAGCATATTAATGCATATAAAACATCCAAAACAGATAATATAATAGCATGGAACAATCAAAAATTATAGATACGTTGGAGACGTATCAAGCATCCCCAAGCTTAATTCCTGCTCGTCCTCGAGTAGGTAAATGATAAAAACAGAATTTTTGATGTGGAATGCTACCTAACATATTGATCCATGCAATTTTCTTTATGGTGGCATGAATGTTCAGATCCATAAGATTCAAAACAAAAGTTTAATATTGACATAAAAATAATAATACTTCAAGCATACTAACAAGGCAATTATTTCTTCTCAAAATAACATGGCCAAAGAAAGCTTATCCCTACAAAATCATATAGTCTGGCTATGCTCCATCTTCATCACACAAAATATTCAAATCATGCACAACCCCGATGACAAGCCAAGGAATTGTTTCATACTTTTGATGTTCTCAAACTTTTTCAACTTTCATGCAATACATGAGCGTGAGCCATGGACATAGGACTATAGGTGGAATATAATATGGTGGTTGTGGAGAAGACAAAAAGAAGGAGATAGTCTCAGATCAACTAGGCGTATCAACGGGCTATGGAGATACCCATCAATAGATATCAATGTGAGTGAGTAGGGATTGTCATGCAACGGATGCACTAGAGCTATAAGTTTATGAAAGCTCAAAAGAAAACTAAGTGGGTGTGCATCCAACTCGCTTGCTCACGAAGACCTAGGGCAATTTGAGGAAGCCCATCATTGGAATATACAAGCCAAGTTCTATAATGAAAACTTCCCACTAGTATATGAAAGTGACAACATAGGAGATTCTCTATCATGAAGATCATGGTGATACTTTGAAGCACAAGTGTGGTAAAAGGATAGTAACATTGTCCCTTCTCTCTTTTCTCTCATTTTTTTTATTTGGGCCTTCTCATTTTTTTTGGCCTCTTTTTTTATTTTATTTTTCGTCCGGAGTCTCATCCCGACTTGTGGGGGAATCATAGTCTCCATCATCCTTTCCTCACATGGGACAATGCTCTAATAATGAAGATCATCACACTTTTATTTACTTACAACTCAAAATTACAACTCGATACTTAGGACAAAATATGACTCTATATGAATGCCTCCGGCAGTGTACCGGGATGTGCAATGAATCAAGAGTGACATGTATGAAAGAATTATGAACGGTGGCTTTGCCTCAAATACGATGTCAACTACATGATCATGCAAAGCAATATGACAATGATGAAGCGTGTCATAATAAACAGAACGGTGGAAAGTTGCATGGCAATATATCTCGGAATGGCTATGGAAATGCCATAATAGGTAGGTATGGTGGCTGTTTTTAGGAAGGTATATGGTGGGTATATGGTACCGGTGAAAGTTGCGCAGCACTAGAGAGGCTAGCAATGGTGGAAGGGTGAGAGTGCGTATAATCCATGGACTCAACATTAGTCATAAAGAACTCACATACTTATTGCAAAAATCTATTAGTTATCGAAACGAAGCACTACACGCATGCTCCTAGGGGGATAGATTGGTAGGAAAACACCATCGCTCGTCCCCGACCGCCACTCATAAGGAAGACAATCAATAAATAAATCATGCTTCGACTTCATCACATAACGGTTCACCATACGTGCATGCTACGGGAATCACAAACTTTAACACAAGTATTTCTCAAATTCACAATTACTCACTAGCATGACTCTAATATTACCATCTCTATATCTCAAAACAATCATAAGGAATCAAACTTCTCATAGTATTCAATGCACTTTATATGAAAGTTTTTATTATATCCCTCTTGGATGCCTATCATATTAGGACTAAATTTATAACCAAAGCAAATTACCATGCTGTTTAAAGACTCTCAAAATAATATAAGTGAAGCATGAGAGTTCAACAATTTCTATAAAATAAAACCACCGCCGTGCTCTAAAAAGATATAAGTGAAGCACTAGAGCAAAATTGCCTAGCTCAAAAGATATAAGTGAAGCACATAGAGTATTCTAATAAATCACGATTCATGCGTGTCCATCTCAAAAGGTGTGTACAGCAAGGATGATTGTGGCAAACTAAAAAGCAAAGACTCAAATCATACAAGACGCTCCAAGCAAAACACATATCATGTGGTGAATAAAAATATAGCCTCAAGTAAAGTTACCGATAGACGAAGACGAAAGAGGGGATGCCTTCCGAGGCATCCCCAAGCTTAGGCTCTTGGTTGTCCTTGAATATTACCTTGGGGTGCCTTGGGCATCCCCAAGCTTAGGCTCTTGCCACTCCTTATTCCATAGTCCATCAAATCCTTACCCAAAACTTCAAAACTTCACAACACAAAACTCAACAGAAAATCTCATAAGCTCCGTTAGTATAAGAAAATAAATCACCACTTTTGATACTGTTGTGAACTCATTCTTTATTTATATTGGTGTAATATCTACTGTATTCCAACTTTTCCATGGTTCACACCCCCCGATACTACCCATAGATTCATCAAAATAAGCAAACAACACAAAGAAAACAGAATCTGTCAAAAACAGAACAGTCTGCGAAGATCCGAATTGTTATAAACTTCTGTAACTCCAAAAATTCTGAAAAATTATTACAACAGAGGAAATTTGTATATCAATCTCGTGTAAATAATTCAGGGTTTTTAAGCGCTCCAGTGAATTACTAAAATTCTGTTACTGGACGCAAAAGTTTCTGTTTTTTAGCAAGATCAAATCAACTATCACCGTAAGCCATCCCAAAGGTCTTACTTGGCACAAACACTAATTAAAACACAAAACCACATCTAACCAGAGGCTAGATGAATTATTCAAAGCAAAACAGGAACAAAAAAGCAAAAACAAAAATAAAATTGGGTTGCCTCCCAACAAGCGCTATTGTTTAACTCCCTTAGCTAGGCATAAAAACACGAATAGATCTAGGTATTGTCATCTTTGGTATGCAATCCGTAAGTAGCTCTCATAATAGATTCATATGGCAATTTAATTCTGTTTCTAGGAAAGTGTTCCATGCCCTTCCTTAATGGCAATTGAAATCTAATGTTTCCTTCTTTCATATCAATAATTGCACCAATCGTTCTAAGGAAAGGTCTACCAAGAATAATAGGACATGTAGGATTGCAATCTATATCAAGAATAATGAAATCTACGGGCACATAATTCCTATTTGCAACAATAAGAACATCATTAATCCTTCCCATAGGTTTCTTAATAGTGGAATCCGCAAGATGCAAATTTAAGGAACAATCATCAAATTCACGAAAACCTAACACATCAGATAAAGTTTTTGGAATCGTGGAAACACTAGCACCCAAATCACACAAAGCATGGCACTCATAATCTTTAATCTTAATCTTAATAGTAGGTTCCCACTCATCATAAAGTTTTCTAGGGATAGAAACTTCCAATTCAAGCTTTTCTTCAAAAGATTGCATCATAGCATCAACGATATGTTTAGTAAAAGCTTTGTTTTGATTATAAGCATGAGGAGACTTCAACATGGATTGCAACAGGGAAATACAATCTATTAAAGAACAATGATCATAATTAAATTCCTTGAAATCTAAAAGAGTGGGTTCATTGCTACTTAAAGTTTTGACCTCTCCAATCCCACTTTTATCAATTTTTGCATCAAGATATAAAAACTCCGAATCATTGGGACGCCTTTTAACTAAAGTTGACTCATCTCCAGTCCCATCTTTATCAAGATTTATATTGGAAAAAAAAGATTCAATAGGAGTCACATCAATCACTTTAAGATCTTCATCATTATTTAACGGAAACTAGAAGAACATGTTCTTACAAACCAATCTTTTTTAGCACGCATCTTAGCGGTTCTTTCTTTGCACTCATCAATGGAGGTTCTCATAGCTTTTAGAGTTTCATTAATATCATGCTTGGGTGGAATAGATCTAAGTTTCAAAGAATCAACATCAAGAGAAATTCTATCCATGTTCCTAGCCAAATCATCAATCTTAAGCAATTTTTCTTCAATCAAAGCATTGAAACTCTTTTGCGAAATCATAAATTCTTTAACACTATTCTCAAAATCAGAGGACATCTTATTATAATTTCCATAAAAATTGTTGTAGGAATTACCATAATTATCAGAGGAATTACTAGGAAATGGCCTAGGATTAAAATTACCTCTATACGCGTTATTACCAAAATTGTTCCTACCAACAAAATTCACATCCATAGATTCGTTATTATTCTCAATCAAAGTAGACAAAGGCATATCATTAGGATCAAAAGAAGCACTCTTGCTAGCAAACAATTTCAGAAGTTCATCCATCTTTCTACTCAAAACATTAATCTCTTCAATTGCATGCACTTTTTTACTAGTGGAAGATCTTTCGGTGTGCCATTGAGAATAATTAACCATAATATTATCTAGGAGTTTAGTAGCTTCTCCTAAAGTAATTTCCATAAAAGTGCCTCCCGCGGCCGAATCTAAAAGATTTCTAGAAGCAAAATTCAATCCGGCATAAAAAATTTGTATAATCATCCATAAATTCAAACCATGAGTAGGGCAATTTCGTATCATCAATTCCATCCTCTCCCAAGATTGTGCAACATGCTCATGATCAAGTTGCTTAAAATTCATAATATCGTTCCTAAGGGAGACGATCTTAGCGGGAGGAAAATACTTGGAAATAAAAGCATCTTTACACTTATTCCACGAATCAATACTATTTTTAGGCAAAGATGAAAACCAAGTTTTAGCACAATCTCGAAGTGAGAACGGAAATAGCTTCAATTTAACAATATCATTATGCACATCTTTTTTCTTTTGCATATCACACAAATCAACGAAATTGTTTAGATGGGATGTGGCATCTTCACTAGGAAGGCCGGAAAATTGATCTTTCATAACAAGATTCAGCAAAGCGACATTAATTTCATAAGATTCCGCACTAGTGGCGGGAGCAATCGGAGTACTAATAAAATCATTGTTATTAGTGTTGGAAAAATCACACAATTTGGTATTCTCCTGAGCCATCGTGACAAAGCAAACAATCCAACACACGAGCACACAAAAAGCAAATGAAAAAGACGAACGGAAGAAGGGCGAATAAAAAGGCAAATCTTTTCAAAAATCATTTTAGAAGTGGGGGAGAGGAAAACAAGAGGCAAATGGCGAATAATGTAATGCAAGAGATGAGAGTTTATGATGGGTACTTGGTATGTCTTGACTTGGCGTAGATCTCCCCGGCAACGGCGCCAGAAATTCTTCCTGCTACTTCTTGAGCTTGCGTTGGTTTTTCCCTTGAAGAGGAAAGGGTGATGCAGCAAAGTAGAGATAAGTATTTCCCTCAGTTTGAGAACTAAGGTATCAATCCAGTAGGAGACAACACACAAATCACCGAATACCTGCACAAACAATCAAACAACTTGCACCCAACACGATAAAGGGGTTGTCAATCCCTTCACGGTTACTTGCAAAAGTGAGATCTGATAGATATAGATGAAACTAAATAAAAGATAAAGTAAATATTTTTGGTATTTTTGGTTTATAGATCGGAAAGTAAAAGATTGCAAAATAGTAGATCGGAAACTTATATGATGGAAAATAGTAGATCGGAAACTTATATGATGGAAAATAGACCCCGGGGCCATAGGTTTCACTAGAGGCTTCTCTCAAGATAGCAAATAATACGGTGGGTGAACAAATTACTACCGAGCAATTGATAGAAAAGCGCAAAGTTATGAGGATATCTAAGGCAATGATCATGAATATAGGCATCACGTCCGTGTCAAGTAGACCGAAACGATTCTGCATCTACTACTATTACTCCACACATCGACCGACTCCTGCCTGCATCTAGAGTATAAAGTTCATGAAGAACAGAGTAACGCATTAAGTAAGATGACATGATGTAGAGGAATAAACTCAAGCAATATGATGTAAACCCCATCTTTTTATCCTCGATGGCAACAATACAATACGTGCCTTGCTGCCCCTACTGTCACTGGGAAAGGACACCGCAAGATTGAACCCAAAGCTAAGCACTTCTCCCATTGCAAGAAAAACCAATCTAGTTGGCCAAACCAAACCGATAGTTCAAAGAGAATTACAAAGATATCAAATCATGCATAAAAGAATTCAGAGAAGATTCAAATAATATTCATAGATAATCTGATCATAAATCCACAATTCATCGGATCTCGGCAAACACACCGCAAAAAAAATATTACATCTAATAGATCTCCAAGAACATTGAGGAGAACATGGTATTGAGAATCAAAGAGAGAGAAGAAGCCATCTAGCTACTAGCTATGGACCCGTAGGTCTGAGGTAAACTACTCACGCTTCATCGGAAGGGCAATAGGGTTGATGTAGAAGCCCTCCGTGATCGAATCCCCCTCCGGCAGGGTGCCGGAAAAGGTCCCTAGTTGGGATCTCACGGGTACAGAAGGTTGCAGCGGTGGAAAAGTGTTTTCGTGGATGCTTCTGGTGGTTTGGGAACATATGTGAATATATAGGCGAAAGAATTAGGTCAGGAGGGTCACGGGGCCCACAAGGTGGGGGGCACGCCCTACCCCCCGGTGCGCGCCCTCCACCCTTGTGGCCGCCTCGTGGCTCCTCCGACTTCATCTCCAAGTCTCTTGGGTGTCTTCTGGTCCAAGAAAAATCATCACGAAGATTTTATTCCATTTGGACTCCATTTGGTATTCCTTTTCCACGAAGCTAAAAACAAAGAAAAAATAGAAACTGGCACTGGGCTCTAGGTTAATAGGTTAGTCCCAAAAATAATATAAAATAGCATATTAATGCATATAAAACATCCAAAACAGATAATATAATAGCATGGAACAATAAAAAATTATAGATACGTTGGAGACGTATCAATGACATGTATGCTATAAAGAATAATGATAACCATGAAACTTGTCATCATGATTTTAATTTTTACTTGGATCATGCCAATCAAGTATCACATGATAGTTATTTCATTGAATTGCTCCCACCACTATTGATGAGAAGAAATTTGCTTATGTGGAGAGTAATAAAAATTCTATGCTTGTGGATCATGAAAAGAATGCTTTATGTGGTAGTTATATTGTTGAACTTATTCATTATGCTACTGAAAATTATTATGAGTGTGGAAGATATGCTTATATATATTTCAACAACATCAAGTTTCCTCTCTTCATGTTGAAAGTTTCAAAGTTACACTTGCTTTGCCTTCATATGCTAGTTGATTCATATTCCAATAAATTGTTTTCTTATTAAATCCCTATCCATAGGAAGTGGGTTAGGCTTAAATGTGTTTGATATATGTTTCATGATGCCCCCTTTATGTTTCAATTCTTTAGTTTTATGTGAGCATCATTAAAACCATCATGCCTAGCTACAAAGGCATTAAAGAAAATCGCTTGTTGGGAGATAACCCAATATTTACCCCTACTATTTTTGTGTGATCACATGATTAAGCTACTGTAGTAATCATGTTTTATAGCATTTGTTTCAATAATGTGCCAAGTAAAGCCTTTGGGATAGTGTGGATACTTGCTGAATTGATTCTGTGCAAAAACACAAACTTTTACGCCCAGTGCAGCAATTTACATTTTTTTACTGGAACATGATATTGATCTGAAAATATTACACGGTATTGATATACAAATTTTCAACATTTTCCTAATTTTTCAGAAAATTTAGAGTTACGTAAGTATGGTTTTTGTTCAGATCATTACAGACTGTTCTGTTTTTTACAGATTCTGTTCTCGGTGCATAGTTTGCTTGTTTTATAGTTTCTATGGCTTATATTGGTCAATATAAATTATAGAAATGATAGATTATAGTAGGAATTATGTAAGAACAATTATGAATCATGTGTTGATAGTACCAAAGTGCATGATTTGATCTTTATCACACTAACCTATCTCATGAAGTTCCGTTAAGTTTTGTGTGATTGAAGTTTTCAAGTTTTGGGTGAGATATCAATATGAGGAAAATAAGGAGTGGCAAGACCCTAAGCTTGGGGATGCCCAAGGCACCCCAAGGTAATATTGAAGGAGGACTCAAGCGTCTAAGCTTAGGGATGCCCTCAATGGCATCCCCTCTTTCGTCTTCAATATTATCGGTAACCTCACTTGGAACTATATTTTTATTCGTCACATAATATGTGTTTTGCTTGGAGCATATTTTCGTTTAGTTTTTTGTTTAAATAAAATACTTGGTTCTGAAATCTTGATTTGAAGAGAGTCTTCACATAGCTACTTATTTACTTAACTACTCTTTGTGCTTCACTTATATCTTTTTAGGAGTTGTTTGTCATTTACTCTTGTGCTTCACTTATATATCCTAAGAGTGAATTGTCGAATGAATTGAATATCCTAAATCTGAAATTATACATGTTACATATGCTTATTAGTAGTTTCACATTGAATTTACAAAGTAAAATCTATTGAAATTTGACAATCACAATATTGGTCATACAAGCAATTCATGAAAGATTAGTATAAGGAAGAGAAACTTCACATACAAATATATTATCTGGGACATCTTTTATGATTGTGGATACCCATTAATTATTTTCAAACTTCATCATATTAATTGAAGTTGGACAAGGAAGACAACGTAATGAGTTATGGTTGGGTATATTTGCATAGAAGTTATATTGTAATGGACCCTCCAACTTGTGGTGCTTGTTTATAATCTTTGCTAGCCAAAAAAAATTGTACTAAGCGGGAATAATGCTTGTGCATCCAAAATCCTTGAGCCAAGTTTCTTCCATGAGGGTCCACCATATATACCTATATGCAGTATTACCCTATCGTTCCAAGTAAATTTGCATGTGCCATCTCTAAATCATTCACATAAACATCTGTTTTGTGTGCCCGTACCGCTCATGGAGCGACGGGGCGGTTAATTTCTTCCATGCTAAGTGGGTTATTCTCACGACGAGAGTTTATTCACTCGTCTTGCATGAGAGAGGCTGGTTTTTGGGATGCCCAATCCCGTTAAACAAAAATAAAGAAAAATATAATAAAATAAAACCCCAGAAAGTTGATTGTTTGGAGGGCACCCGTGGATTCGGCTAGCCATGGCTTGTGTTTGTATGGTTGTGGGGGAGTAAATCTTTTCCTTTCAGCATGGGAACCTCCAATAATGTGTTTAGCATGGAAGATATTGAAATCCTTTGTTGTGACATTGACAGGAAAAGCACACTGCTCAAAATGTATTCACCTCTGTTTTAAGCTATGAGCTCTGGCACCGCTGCAAATCCCTGCTTCCCTCTGCGAAGGGCATATTTTTTTATGTCAATTTTATTTTTGTTGAGTCAACTTCTTATTCCAACCTCAGTTATTCTCCACTTGGAAAGCATCATGTGGTGGGGAAAGATCCAGACACATATATCCAGTCAAATATATTTGATCATGAATTATTATCATAGACAATTATCTCTATGATAAGTAAGTTGGGAGGCGAAACATTAAGCTCCTATCTTCCTCTATGTTCGATGGATGTTGTTTGTTGTAAAAATATGCTTTGTGTACTGGCAATCATAGAAGACTATATGATAATTGAGTATGTCGAGCTCTTACTTAGACTTTTCAAAAAATAATATGAATTGTAATTGTTTGGTGACTAAGAACATAGGTTGTTAAGTTTCAAGAGAATGCATTGTTTGAACCATAACATGTGAATTGATTGCTACTTTATCATGATGATTTTTATGAGAAAGAGTTGTTGTTTATGATGCTAGGAAAAGTAATTAACTTATCATTGATCAAACTTATGCACTATGCTAGCATTCACACTTCATAAATTATTTCTTTTATCATTTACTTACTCGACTGCGAGCAGGAATTAAGCTTGGGGATGTTGATACGTCTCCAACGGAAAAATAACCCCTTTCCTTTATATACACACACACACACACACACACAAGGAACAAGTAGCCTTCGCCACCTATTCCTGAATTAAGGGAACGCGAGAAATCTTTCTCTATACCTATAATTTATGTAGTATTCATGCCATGTTTGCAATAATTTTATATGGTTTTGGTGCACTTTTATATGATTTTCATGGACTAACATATTAACCTAGTGCCCAGTGCTAGTTGATGTTTTCTGCTTGTTTTTAGTTTTCTAGAAAATCCATACAAAACGAAGTCCAAACGTGATGAAACTTTTTGACGATTTTTTTGGAACATAAGAGACCTACGAAGCTTCGTGGGAGGATGATAACCCACAAGTATAGGGGATCGCGACAGTCTTCGAGGGTAGTATTTCACCCAAATTTATTGATTCGACACAAGGGGAGCCAAAGAATATTTGTAAGTATTAGCAGTTGAGTTGTCAATTCAACCACACCTGGAGAACCAAATATCTGTAGCAGTCTTTAGTAGCACAGTAGTATGATAGTTTGATAGCAGTAGTAACAATAACAATAGTAACAATAGCTGTTTTGTAGTGATTGTAACAGCAGTAGCAATGAAAGTAACTTAGCAAAGATCAATATGCGAACAACATAGGCATTGGATCAGTGATGGATATTTGTGTTGGATGACATTCATCATGTAACAGTCACAACCTAGAGCGACACACGATAGGTCCAATTCATCAATGTAATGTAGGCATGTATTCCGTATATAGTCATACGTGCTTATAATAAGAACTTGCATGACATCTTTGTCCTACCCTCCCGTGGCAGCGGGGTCCATAAGGAAATCTAAGGGATATTAAGGCCTCCTTTTAATAGAGAACCGGAACAAAGCATTAACACATAGTGAATACATGAACTCCTCAAGCTACGGTAATCACCAAAAAAAATCCCAATTATTGTCACCTTGGGGTATGCGGATCATAACACGTAATAGGTGCATACAACTTGCGAGATAGGATCAAGAACTCAAATATATTCACGAAAACAGAAAGGGTTCAGATCTGAAATCTGAAATCATGGCACTCGGGCCCTAGCGACAAGCATTAAGCATAGCAAAGTCATAGTAACATCAATCTCAGAACATAGTGGATATTAGGGATCAAATCCTAACAAATTGACTCGATTACATGATAAATTTCATCCAACTCCATCACTGTCCAGCAAGCCTACAAAGGACTTACTCACTCCTGGTGGTGAGCATCATGGAATTGTTGATGGAGAAGTGTTGATGATGACGATGGCGGCGAATTTCATCCACCGGAGCCCTGAACGGACTCCACATCAGCCCTCCCGATGAAGAACATGAGGTGGCGGCGGCTCCGCATCATAAAACACGATTATTCCTTCTCTCTGATTTTTTCGCCATGAATAGGTATATATGGAGTTGGAATTAGGGTTGCCGGAGGTTTCAGGGGCCCAAAAGCCTGGGGGGAGTGCCCTAGGGGGTGGCCGCGCCCCCTGAGCTTGTGGCTCCTGGGTGGCCCCCCTCCGGTAGTTCTCTGATATGTCTCCATCGTATCAACTTTTCCTAATGCTTTTGCTCTTGTTTTGGACTCTAATTTTCATGATTTGACTGAACCTAACCCGGACTGACGCTGTTTTTAGCAGAACTACCATGGTCTTGTTTTCGTGCAGAAATAAAAGTTCTCAGAATCAGATGAAACTTTTTGGAGAATTATTTTGAATAAATAAAAATATACTGAAACCAAGACCCACTAGAGGGGGGCCCCAGCTGGCCACTAGACACCAGGGCGGGCCACCCCCCTCTAGCGCGCCTTGTTGGGTAGTGGGGCCCACGAGGCTCCACTGGCCCTAATTCCGACGCTATAAAATCCTATTTTTCAGAAAAAATAAGAGAGAAAGTTTCATCGCATTTTACGATACGGAGCCGCCGCCACCTCCTATTCTTCATCGGGAGGCTAGATCTGGAGCCTGTTCGGGGCTCTGGAGAGGGTGATCTTCGGTCTTCGTCATCATCAACCATCCTTCATCACTAATTTCATGATGCTCACCGCCAGGAGTGAGTAATTCCTTCATAGGCTTGCTGGACGGTGGTGGGTTGGATAAGATTCATCATGTAATTGAGTTAGTTTTGTTAGGGCTTGATCCCTAGTATCCACTATGTTCTGAGATTGATGTTGCTATGACTTTGCTATGCTTAATGCTTGTCACTAGGGCCTGAGTGCCATGATTTCAGATCTGACCCGTTCATGTTTTCACTATTATATTTATGTTCGTGATCCGATCTTGCAAGTTATATGCACCTACTACGTGTTATGATCCGCATACCCCAAGGTGACAATAATTGGGATTCTTTCCGGTGATTACCGTAGTTTGAGGAGTTCATGTATTCACTATGTGTTAATGCTTTGTTTCGGTTCTCTATTAAAAGGAGGCCTTAATATCCCTTAGTTTCCTTATGGACCCCGCTGCCATGGGAAGGTAGGACAAAAGATGTCATGCAAGTTCTTTTTCATAAGCACGTATGACTATTTACGGAATACATGCCTACATTATATTTATGAACTGGAGCTAGTTCCGTGTCGCCCTAGGTTATGACTGTTATATGATGAATATCATCCAACGAAATAGCTCCACCACCCACCAGGGCGCGCTAGAGGGGGGTGGCGCGCCCTAGTGTCTTGTGGGCAGCCAGGGCCCCCCTTCGGTGGGTCTTGGTTCCATTATTTTTTATTTATTCCAAAATAATTCTCCAAAAAGTTTTGACCAAATCTGAGAACTTTTATTTCTGCACAAAAAATAACACCATGGTAGTTCTGCTGAAAACAGCATCAGTCCGGGTTAGTTTCTTTCAAATCATGCAAATTAGAGTCCAAAACAAGAGCAAAAGCGTTAGGAAAAGTAGATACGATGGAGACGTATCAACTCCCCCAAGCTTAACCCATTGTTTGTCCTCAAGCAATTCAGTTGACAAACTAAAAGTGATAAAGAAAAACTTTTACGAACTCTTTTGTTCTTGTTTACATATATATGCTTAAATAGCACCCAGGTTTTCAGCAAAGATCATAACTAATCATGCCAACAATTACTCCTAGAAATTATATTAACTCATATCAATGGGATAATCAACTAGCAAGCAATAATAAGATATCTCAAATGCCAACACTTTGTCAAAACAATCATGATATAATATGACAACAGTGGTATCTCGCTAGCCCTTTCTGAGACCGCAAAACATAAATGCAGAGCACCTCCAAAGTTCAAGCAGCGACTAAACATTGTAATTCATGGTAGAAAAGATCCAGTCATGATGCATTCAACATTAACTAAACACAATGCATGAGGATGACAATAGTGCTCTTAGGTCTGGGGCTTGTTTGAGAAGGTGATGACTCAACATAAAAGTAAAATAACATAAAAGTAAATAGGTAGGCCCTTTGCAGAGGAAAGCAGGGATTTGCAGAGGTGCCAGAGCTCAAAGCTTAAATCAGAGATAAATATAATTTTGGGAGGTACACCCTTCCTGTCAACGTTACGACCAAGAGTTTTCAATATCTTCCATGCTAAACAAATTAGCAGCGGTTCCCAAGCGATAAAAGTAAAGATTAGTCCCCCTCCACCAACAAACACAAGCCATGGCTAGCCGAATCCACGGGTGCCTTCCATACCAACAACAGTCCTGGGGGAGTTTTGTCTAATTATTTGTAATTTTTTATTTCGGGACTGGGCATCCCTATTACCGGCCCCTCTCATGCAAGGACAAGTGAATAAACACTCATCATGAGAATAACCTGCTTAGCATGGAAGATGCTGACCACCCCCTGTCGCTGCATGAGCGGTCCAGGCACACAAAACAGATGTTCATTTGAAATTTTAGACGTGGCACATGCAAATTTACTTGGAACGACAGGGTAATACCACATATAGGTAGATATAGTGGACTCATCTGGAATAACTTTGGTTTAAGGATTTTGATGCACAAGTAGTATTCCCGCTTAGTACAGGCGAAGGCTAGCAAATAGGTTGAGAAGCGACCAGCTAGAGAGCGAAAACGGTCATGAACATACATTACGAATAATCAACATTGAATACTAGCATGAGTAGGATATAAACACCATGAACATAAATATCATGGAGGCTATGTTGGTTTTGATTCAACTACATGCATGAACATGTGCCAAGTCAAGCCACTTGCAACATTCAAAGGAGGATACCATATCATCATACTACATCACAATCATTTTAATGCATGTTGGCGCCTAAGATAAATCATTATCCACTCCTAGCTACTTAAGCATGGCATGAGCAAATATAATCTCTAATTGTGATTGCAAACATGTTTGATCATAATATGCTGAATCATGGATACTAAGTTAAACATATTTACAAAAACAAAAACAAGTTGAGTTCATACCCGCTTTTCCTTGCCACAGTCACTTCATCAAATATCATCATTATTGCCTTTCACTTGCATGACCGAATGATATGAAAATAATAATAGTGCAAGAGTGCTGTAGACTAAGCTGGAATATGGAACATTTTATTCAGAGGAAAAGACAAAATAATACGGGCTCTTTGTTAGATCAACAGTAATGCATATGAGAGCCACTCATCATTTTCATCGTGGTCTTTCCCTCGGTACGACTCAACAAAAGAAAAGGAAGAGAATTTCAGAGAAACACACTGAAATATTTTTTGAGTTTTGAGTTTTTATTGAAGAGAAAACAAACTAAAGAAAGGAAAACAAGAACGAGAAAAACTATTTACACGGGAAAGCTCCCAACAAACAAAACAAGAATTGGGAAATCTTTTTCGGTTTTCTTTTAATGCTACAACTAAATTAAACTAGAAAGAAAAACCAAAAAGAAGCAAGAACTATTTTTGGATTTTCTCAAAGTTTTTGAAACACACAAGAAGAAAACAAGAAAATAAATCTAGCATGGATAAAACAATGAAAAAGTGTGGATACCGACAACTGGAATGAAATGTGTGAGCATGAATGTAATGTCGGTGGAAATACGTACTCCCCCAAGCTTAGGCTTTTGGCCTAGCTTGGTAATCACCTCCCGTAGTAGCCATCCAGTTCCATGTGGAAGTGCTGAGGCGGCGACACCTGAGCGTCCCGCTCCTTGGGCTCCTCCTCTGCCGCTGCCTGGTTGTTCTGGTAGGCAATAATGTCTGCTGGCGGGACCCTGTATGCATTCCTGGCAATAGAATCAAACAAAGCAGGTGCAGGCAACGGGATAATATCAAGGGTATCCTCGCTGAATACCAAGTTATAACGAATGTTGTTAGAAGAATCAACAACATTAGTAAACTGGTGAGCCACCATCGCCTGGTGATCTAGACAAACTCGAGGCAAAGGATAATCATGTTGGCGTATCTGAACATTAAAGTGACTCGCTAAGCGAGTGGCATAAATACCACCATGAATTTTGCCCTTAGTTCTGTTGAGGTGCAGACGACGTGCAACAATAGCCCCTAGGCTAAAGGTGTGATCATTGTGTAGTGCACGGCGTAAAATGGCGAGGTCGGGAGCACTGTGTGCACCGGCCTTCTCTCTAGCAGTTAAACACTTCGTGTTGAATAAAGCAAAGTAATGCATAGAAGGAAATTGCAAACTAGTGGCAGTGGCTTTCGACACGCCTCTTTCCTCACCCACTGTCAAAGTGAGGAGGAAGTCCTCAAACTCTGCCAGTCTAGGCTCTCTTAATTCCCTGTCAGAGGGAATCAAACATATCTCACAAAATTCAGTGAGCGGTATCTGATGGGTTTCAGAATATAAATTAAACCGCACCTCAGGAGGATTGTTCCTATTTAAGAAATAGAAATTTTGCACAAAGGAATTTGTGAGGATGTGATGTTGGTCACACTCATCTGTGAGGAAGTTAGTTTGCTCGACATTTGCAATAAATTGGGCAAATTCTTGATGGAACCCGGCCTCGTCCATGAAGGCATTATGTGGCCATTCGCACGGCCGCACCTCTACCGTTCTCAGAGTGTTGAGGTCATTGTCCGATGATTCCCCAATGACTCCCTTGGCATTCTTTTTGGAGGAAAACTTCCGGAAGATACTCATCTTTTCCTATGAATAAAATTCTGAAAATTTTGGACACAAATTTTTAGTCAACAAAACTTCACAAGATTGAAAGCAACTACTCATGCGGGTGCCTAGAGGCCATATTAAGCATTCAAACTACTTAGAACTCTAAGAATTCGACATGCAAGCCCATCTACAGCAGCACCAAGAGTAGCTAAATACTCAAGAATTAAACCATTAGAGCAAAAACTAATTGGAGCAAAGGAGGAGTCATGTACCAAGTAGCAATCCCCCAAAATAGTTTCGGAAATGGAGCTTCGAGCAAAGAGATCAAAATCCGCGGGTTTGAGAGCAAGAACATGAGAGAGAGTGCAAGAGTGATTTTTTTTGGAGGTAGGAGATGGCATGGGCTAAAGAGATAAGTAAGGGGACCCACATGGGGCCCACCACACACCAGGGCGCGCCTGGTGTAGCTGGCACACCCTGGTGTCTTGTGGGCACCAGGGGCACCCCCTCATGTGGTTATTCTTTCCAGAAATTCTTAAATATTGAGAAAAAAATCGTGTTAAAATTTCAGGTCATTCTGAGCACTTTGATTTTTGACTACTTTTTTATTGCACAAAAAATTCATAAAACAGGATAAACATGTCAATTTATTTTATTTAACTAAGAAAAACAGAAAACTAAAAGTAGGGACAGAAGGTTGTGCTTACTAAATTCATCGACCACATGCCACTCGAAAACAATCCATTAATAAGGTTGATCAAGTCTTATTCACAATCACTTTTGATTAACATGAACCCGAAGAACTTGGGTACAACACTAAGTTACCTCAACGGGGATATGCATATCCCCAACAATAAGTATTTCATATTTCTTTTTGGCAGTAGGTAGAGGGAGTTGAAAACTTCCAATAGTAATTGTCGGAGATTTTTTAATAACATTAATACCATTCACTTGGAATTGTTTCTTCGGAAAGTGCACCATATGCTCATTACCGTTGATATGAAAAGTGACTTTGATTTTATTGCAATCAATAACAGCCCCTGCAATATTAAAAAAAGGTCTGCCAAGGATAATCCACATGTTGTCCTCCTCGAGCATCTCAAGTATAACAAAGTCTGTTAAGATTGTAACATTTGCAACAACAATGGGCACATCCTCACAAATACCGATAGGTATGGAAGTTGATTTGTCAGCCATTTGCAATGATATTTCAGTAGGTGTGAGTTTATTCAAATCAAGCCTTTTATATAAAGAGAAAGGCATAACACTAACATCAGGTCCTAAATCACATAAACCAGTTTTAACATAATTTCTTTTAATAGAGCAAGGTATAGTTGGTATCCCCGGATCTCCAAGTTTTTTAGTTACTCCATCCTTAAAAGAATAATTAGCAAGCATGGTGGAGATTTCAGCTTCAGGTATTTTTCTTTTATTAGTAACAATTTCTTTCATGTATTTCGCATAAGGGGCCATCTTTAAAATATCAGTCAAACGAGTACGCAAAAAGACTGGCCTAAGCATTTCAGCAAAGCGTTCAAATTCTTCATCATCCTTTTTATTAGATGATTTAGGTGGAAAGGGCACGGGTTTCTGAACCCATGGCTCTCTTTCTTTACCATGTTTTCTAGCAACAAAGTCTCTCTTATCATAACGTTTATTTTTAGGTTGTTTGTTATCAAGATCAATTGCAGGTTCTATCTCAACATCATTATCTGGTTCTTTATCATTGTCTGGTTGAGAATCTACATGAACATCATCATTATCATTTTCATTATCACTAGGTGAATGTTCACTATCGGATTGAGTTTCAGCATCTAAGATAGAGACATCATTATTATCTTTAGAAGGTTTTTCTATTTCAGGTTCACTAGAGGTATGCAAAGTCCTAGCATTTTTCTTTTTCTTTTTAGAGGGACTAGGTGCATCAGTATTAATTCTTTGAGAGTCTTGTTCAATTCTTTTAGGGTGTCCCTCCGGGTAAAGTGGTTCCTGAGTCATTTTGCCTCCTCTAGTTGCTACTCTAACAACATAATCATTCATATTACTGTTCATTTCACTAAGTAATTCTCTTTGAGATGTAGAAACTTGTTCTAACTGGGTTTGAACCATAGAGGCATGTTTTCCTACACCTCTAACATCATTAGTGATTCTAAATAACAAGTCACTCAAGCAAGCAATCATATCAGAATTTTGTTTCAATTGTTTCATAACATTTGCATTGAAGTGATCTTGTTTTCTAATGTAATTATCAAATTCATGTAGGCATTGGCTAGGATGTTTATTATAAGCGATGTCACCTTCATCAAACTTTAAAAGATAATTTACCTCTACCACCTGTGGTGGTCGTGTGTCAAGTCCATGTATTTCTTCAATAGGTGGTAAATTCTTAACATCTTCAGCTTTAGTACCTTTTCCTTCATACATTTCTTTGCCTCTTGCATATCTTCAGGACTGAGAAATAAGATACCCCTCTTCTTCGGAGTGGGTTTAGGCGGTGGTTCAGGAAGAGTCCAATCATCATAATTCTTCAATATATTATTCAATAATTCCACAGCATGTTCAACAGTTCGTTCCCTGAAAACACAACCAGCACAACTATCTAGGAAGTCCCTAGAAGCATCGGTTAGTCCATTATAGAAGATATCAAGTATTTCATTTTTCTTAAGAGGGTGATCAGGAAAAGTATTAAGCAATTGGAGAAGCCTCCCCCAAGCTTGTGGGAGACTCTCTTCTTCAATTTGCACAAAGTTAAATATTTCCTGTAAGGCAGCTTGTTTCTTATGAGCAGGAAAATATTTTTCAGAGAAGGAATAAATCATATCCTGGGGACTATGCACACAACCAGGAGCAAGAGTATTGTACCATATATTAGCATCACCCTTTAATGAGAACAGAAATAACTTGAGAATATAGTAGTAGCGAATTTTCTCATCATGAGCAAATAGGGTGGCTATATAATTTAGTTTAGTAAGATGTGCCACAACAGTTTCAGTTTCATAGCCATGGAAAGGATCAGATTCAACCAAAGTAATTAACTCTGGGTCGACAGAGAATTCATAATCCTTATCAGTAACAAAGATAGATGAAGTAGCAAACTTAGGATCACATTTCATTCTAGCATTCAAGGATTTTTCTTTCAGCTTGCACAATAATTTCTTAAGATCATCTCTATCCTTGCAAGCAAGAAAGTCTCTAGCTACCTCTCCATCCATAACATAACCCTCAGGTATCTTAGGCAATTCAAATCTAGGAGAGCTAGGTCTAATAGGTGTTTCATAGTTTTCAGTTTCAAAGACTTCATCAGTTTCAGTAATTTCATCAGTTTCAGAATTCTCAATATCTTTAGCTCTAGCAATTTGTTTATCAAGAAATTCATCTAGTGGCACATTATCATCAAGCAAGGCACTAGCATCATCATAAGCATCATTCATAGCAGAAGTAGCATCATCAATAACTTGCGACATATCAGGATTAATAGCATGTGCTGTTGCTGCAAGTTTACTCAAAACAGAAGGTGAATCAAGTGCAGAGCTAGATGGCAGTTCCTTACCTCCCCTCGTCTTAGAGGGAACGATCTTGGTTCTTGTATCTTTCAGATTCTTCATAGTGATAAATAGATATAAATCCCAAGTGACTCAACAAATATAGCTATGCTCCCCGGCAACGGCGCCAGAAAAAGGTCTTGATAACGCAAAAGTATAGGGGATCGCAACAGTTTTCGAGGGTAGAGTATTCAACCCAAATTTATAGATTCTACACAAGGGGAGCCAAAGAATATTTGTAAGTATTAGCAGTTGAGTTGTCAATTCAACCACATCTGGAGATTAAATATTTGCAGCAAAGTGATCAGTAGCATAGTAATATGATAGTTTGATAGTAGTAGTAACAGTTGCAGTGGTAATGGTAACAACAATAATAGTTTTGTAGCAGTTGTGACAATAGCAATAGCAATAGTAACTTAGCAAGAACAATATGTGGAAAACTCGTAGGCATTGGATCAGTGAATTCGTTGGATGATATTCATAATATATCAGTCATAACCTAGGGCAACACAGAACTAGCTCCAGTTCATAAATATAATGTAGGCATGTATTCCGTAAATAGTCATACGTGCTTATGGAAAAGAACTTGCATGACATCTTTTGTCCTACCCTCCCGTGGCAGCGGGGTCCTTAAGTAAACTAAGGGATATTAAGGCCTCATTTTAATAGAGAACCGGAACAAAGCATTAGCACATAGTGAATACATGAACTCCTCAAACTACGATCATCACCGGAAAGTATCCCAATTACTGTCACCCTGGGGTTTACGGATCATAACACGCAATTGGTGCATATGACTTGCAAGATCGGGTCTAGAACATAAATATAATGGTGAAAACATAAATGGTTCAGATATGAAATCATGGCACTCGGGCCTTAGTGACAAGCATTAAGTATAGCAAAGTCATAGCAACATCAATCTCAGAACATAGTGGATACTAGGGATCAAGCCCTAACAAAACTGACTCGATTACATGATGAATCTCATCCAACTCCTCACTGACCAGCGAGCCTACGAAGGAATTACTCACTCCCGATGGGGAGCATCATGGAATTGGTGATGGAGGATGATTGATGATGATGAAGACCTAAGATCCCCCTCTCCGGAGCCCCAAACGGGCTCCAGATCTAGCCTCCCGATGAAGAACATGAGGTGGCGGCGGCTCCGTATCGTAAAACGTGATGAAACTTCCTCTCCTATTTTTTTCTGGAAAAATAGGATTTTATAGCGTTGGAATTAGGGTCAGAGGGGCACCAGGGCGCGCCAGAGGGGGGTGGCGCACCCTGGTGTCTTGTGGGCAGCTAGGACCCCCCTCTAGTGGGTCTTGGTTCCATTAATTTTTATTTATTCCAAAATAATTCTCCAAAAAATTTCGTCCAAATCTGAGAACTTTTATTTCTGCACAAAAAACAACACCATGGTAGTTCTGCTGAAAACAGCGTCAGTCCGGGTTAGTTTCATTCAATTCATGCAAATTAGAGTCCAAAACAAGAGCAAAAACGTTAGGAAAAGTAGATACGATGGAGACGTATCAGTTATCATTCTCTTTGCCAATATTTTTTATATATTCTGGAAATATTCTCCGTAAATTTTTAGCCCAATCCGAGAACTTTTATTTCTGCACAAAAATAACACCATGGCAATTCTGCTGAAAACAACGTCAGTCCGGGTTAGTTCCCTTCAAATCATGCAAATTAGAGTCCAAAACAAGAGGAAAAGTGTTTGGAAAAGTAGATACGTTTGGGACGTATGAGAGGACCAGAAGACCCATGAGGCAGTGACAAGGCAACCCCATGCGCCCTGGGAGGTATGGAGGGGGCTGTTGCCTTGTGGACCCCTCATAGCTCATTTGGTGTGAAATTAATGTTGAAAATTCTTATAAATAGAGAAACCCCTAGAAATAAACCTAGAACTTCGACTCCGCTGCTGCAAGCCTCTGTTCCGAAGAGAACCCATCTGGAGGCCTTCTTTGGCACCTTGCCGGAGGGGGAAATCATCACCAGAGGCCATCTTCATCATCCCGGCGGTCTCCATGATGCGGAGGGGGTAGTTCACCCTCGGGGCTGATGGTATGTACCAGTAGCTATGTGTTTGATCTCTTTGTCTCTCTCTCGTGTTCTTGATTTGGCAAGATATTGATGTACCATGAGTTTTGTTAATATAGTGGAATCATATGGTGTTCTTCCTTCTCTATCTTTGTTGTGATGAATTGAGTCTTGCTCTTTGAGGTTTCGTTATGTTGGATTGAATATTGGATTTGAGCTCACTTGATGTATGTCTTGCATGCGGATACCCGTTGATACGTCCATTTTGCATCATGCTTTTATGTTGATATTTATTGCATTATGGGTTGTTATTTCAATTTATGGTACAATACTTATGCCTTTTATCTCTTATTTTACAAGATTTGCATGAAGAGGGAGAATGCCGGCAGCTGGAATTCTGGACCGGAAAGGAGCAAATTTGAGATACCTATTCTGCACAACTCCAAATGTCCTGAAACTTTACGGAGAATATTTTTGGAATATATAAAAAATATTGGGCAAAGAAACAACCGAAGGGGGCCCACCAGGTGGCCACAAGCCTGGGGGGCGCCCCCTACCCCCAAGGGCACGCCCCCTGTCCATCGTCTGGTGCCCATCTTCTGCTATATGGAGGGTTTTGACCTAGAAAAAAGAAGGAGGAAGCTTTCGGGATGAAGTGCCGCCGTCTCGAGGCAGTACCCGGGCAACAACAATCTAGGGCTCCGGCAGAGCGATTCTGCCTGGGAAACTTCCCTCTAGGAGAGGGAAATCGAAGCCATCGTCATCGCCAATGATCCTCTCATCATGGGAGGGTCAATTTTCATCAACATCTTCACCAGCACCATCTCCTCTCAAACCCTAGTTCATCTCTTGTATTCAATCTTTGTCCCAAAACCTCAGATTGGTACCTGTGGGTTGCTAGTAGTGTTGATTACTCTTTGTAGTTGATGCTAGTTGGTTTATTTGGTGGAAGATCATATGTTCAGATCCTTAACGATATTCAATACCCCTATGATCTTGAACATGAGCATGATTTGTGAGTAGTTACGTTTGTTCTTGAGGACATGGGAGAAGTCTTGTTATAAGTAATCATGTGAATTTGGTATTTGTTCGATATTTTGATGAGATGTATGTTCTCTTTGCTCTAGTAGTGTTATGTGAATGTCGACTACATGAAACTTCACCATGATTTCGGCCTAGGGGAAGGCATTGGGAAGTAATAAGTAGATGTTGGGTTGCTAGAGTGGCAGAAGCTTAAACCCTAGTTTATGCGTTGCTTCGCGAGGGGCTGATTTGGATCCACATGTTTCATGCTATGGTTAGATTTATCATAATTCTTCTTTCGTAGTTGCGGATGCTTGCAAGAGGGGTTAATCATAAGTGGGAGGCTTGTCCAAGTAAGGACAGCACCCAAGCACTGGTCCACCCACATATCAAACTATCAAAGTAACGAACATGAATCATATGAGCATGATGAAAACTAACTTGACAATAATACCAATGTGTCCTTGGGAGCGCTTTGCTTTATATAAGAGTTCATCCAGGCTTATCCTTTGCTACAAAAAGGATTGGGCCACCTTTCTGCACCTTTGCTACACTTGTTACTTGTTACCCGTTACAAATTATCTTATCACCAAACTATCTGTTACCGATAATTTTAGTGCCTGCAGAAAATACCATGCTGAAACCCGCTTATCATTTCCTTCTGCTCCTCGTTGGGTTCAACACTCTTACTTATCGAAAGGAGTAAGATTGATCCCCTATACTTGTGGGTCATCAAGACTCTTTTCTGGCGCCGTTGCTGGGGAGTGAAGCGCCTTTGGTAAGTGGAATTTGGTAAGGAAACATTTATATTACGTGCTGAAATTTACTATCACTTGTCACTATGGAAAGTCATCCTTTGAGGGGCTTGTTCGGGGTATCTTCACCTCAACTGGAAGAGCAAAGAGTTTCTCCTCAACCTACTGCACCTACTAAAAATATTTATTATGAAATTCCTTCGGGTATGATAGAGAAACTGCTAGCTAATCCTTATGCAGGAGATGGAACATTACATCGTGATATGCATCTAATCTATATGGATGAAGTTTGTGGATTATTTAAGCTTGCAGGTTTGCCCAAAGATGAAGTTAAGAAGAAGGTCTTCCCTTTATCTTTGAAGGGAAAGGCATTGACATGGTATAGGCTATGTGATGATATTGGAGCTTGGAATTACGACCGATTAAAATTAGAATTTCATCAGAAGTTTTATCCTATGCATCTGGTTCATCGGGATCGGAATTATATATATATAATGTTTGTCCTCGTGAAGGAGAAAGTATCGCTCAAGCTTGGGGAGGCTTAAGTCAATGTTATATTCATGCCCCAATCATGAGCTCTCAAGAGAAATTATTATTCAGAATTTTTATGCTCGGCTTTCTCGTAATGATCAATCCATGCTCGATACTTCTTGTACTGGTTCTTTTATGAAGAAGACTATTGAATTCAAATGGGATCTCTTGGAAAGAATTAAACACAACTCTGAAGATTGGGAGCTCGACGAAGGTAAGGAGTCAGGTATAAACCTCGAGTTTGATTGTGTTAAATCTTTTATGGATACCAATGTTTTTCATGAATTTAGCACTAAATATGGACTTGACTCTGAGATAGTAGCTTCTTTCTGTGAATCATTTGCTACTCTTGTTGATCTCCCTAAGGAGAAGTGGTTTAAATATAATCCGCCCATTGAAGTAAAAATAGTAGAACCCATTAAAGCTGAAGAAGAAACCACCACTTATAATGTTGATCCTATTATTCCTACTGCTTATATTGAGAAACCACCTTTTCCTGTTAGGATAAAAGAACATGCTAAAGCTTCAGCTGTAGTCTGTAAGAGTTATACAAGAACACCTACACCCTCTGAACAAATTAAAGTTGAACCTAATGTTGCTATGGTTAAAGATCTCTTGGGTGAAAATATTGATGGGCATGTTATTTACTTCTGTGATGATGCTACTAGAATTGCTAAACCTGATGAAAAGGATAAACATAGACCTGTTGTTGGCATGCCTGTTGTCTCTGTTAAAATAGGAGATCATTGTTATCATGGCTTATGTGATTTGGGTGCTAGTGTGAGTGCAATCCCTTTTACTTTATATCAAGAAATTATGAATGATATTGCACCTGTTGAAATAGAAGATATTGATGTTACTATCAAGCTTGCTAATAGAGATATTGTCACACTACTTGGGATTGTTAGAGATGTTGAAGTCTTGTGTGGGAAAATAAAATACCCTACTGATTTTCTAGTTCTTGGCTCCCCACAAGATGATTTTTGTCCCATTATATTTGGTAGACCTTTCTTGAACACTGTTAATGCTAAGATAGATTGTGAGAAAGAAACTGTTAGTGTAAGTTTCGGGGATGTGTCTCATGAGTTTAATTTCTCCAAATTCCGTAGACAACCTCGTGATAAACAATTGCCTAGTAAAGATGAAATTATTGGTCTTGCTTCTATTGCCGTGCCTCCTACTGATTCTTTAGAACAATATTTGCTAGACCATGAAAATGACATGTTTATGAATGAAAGACATGAAATAGATGAGATATTCTTTAAACAATTCCTGTTTTGAAACACAACTTGCCTATTGAAACTCTTGGAGATCCTCTTCCACCCAAGAGTGATCCTGTGTATAAGCTTAAACAATTACCTGATACTCTGAAATATGCTTATCTTGATGAAAAGAAGATATATCTTGTTATTATTAGTGCTAACCTTTCAGAGCATGAAGAAAAGAGATTATTGAAAACTCTGAGGAAGCACCGTGCCGCTACTGGATATACTCTTGATGATCTTAAGGGCATTAGTCCCACTCTATGTCAGCATAAAATTAATATGGAACCTTATGCTAAACCAGTTGTTGATCACCAGCGACTGTTGAATCCTAATATGAAAGAAGTGGTAAGAAATGAAATACTAAAACTTCTGGAAGCAGGTATAATCTATCCTATTGCTGATAGTAGATGGGTAAGTCCTGTTCATTGTGTCCCTTAGAAGGGAGGTATTACTGTTGTTCCCAATGATAAAAATGAATTGATTCCGCAAAGAATTATCACAGGTTATAGTATGGTAATTAATTTTAGAAATTAAATAAAGCTACTAGAAAAGATCATTATCCTCTGCCATTTAAAGATCAAATGCTAGAAAGACTATCAAAACATACACATTTCTGCTTTCTAGATGGATACTCTCTTTTTTCCCAAATACCCGTGTCATAAGAGGATCAAGAAAAAACTACTTTTACATGAAAAAATGTCGTGTCCTAAAGATATCAAAGGTATAAGAAGCTTCCTTGGTCATGCTGGTTTCTATAGGAGATTTATTAAAGACTTCTCTAAAATTTCTAGGCCTCTCACTAATCTTTTGCAAAATGATGTTCCATTCATTTTTTATGATGATTGTGTGGAAGCATTTGAAATACTTAAGAAAGTCTTAATTTCTGCACCAATTGTTCAACCACCTGATTGGAACCTACCCTTTGAAATTATGTGTGATGCTAGTGATTATGCTATTGGTGTTGTTCTAGGACAAAGAGTTGATAAGAAATTAAATGTTATCTATTATGCTAGTAAAACTCTAGACAATGCTCAAAGAAATTATGCTACTACTGAAAAAGAATTTTTAATGGTTGTGTTTGCTTGTGATAAATTCAGATCTTATATTGTTGATTCTAAAGTAACTGTTCACACTGATCACGCTGCTATTAAATACCTTATGGAAAAGAAAGATGCTAAACCTAGACTCATTATGTGGGTTCTCTTGCTACAAGAATTTGATTTACATACTACTGATAGAAAGGGAGCTGAGAACCCCATAGCAGACAACTTGTCTAGGTTAGAAAATATTCTTGATGACCCACTACCTATTGATGATAACTTTCCTGATGAACAATTAGCTGTTATAAATACTTCTCGTAGTACTCCACGGTATGCAGACTATGCTAATTTTATTGTTGCTAAATTTATACCACCTAGTTTCACATACCAACAAAAGAAAAAGTTTTTCTATGATTTAAGACATTACTTCTGGGATGACCCACACCTTTATAAAGGAGTAAATGGTGTTATTAGACATTGTGTACCTAAGTATGAACATGAATAAATCCTACACAAGTGTCACTCCGAGGCTTACGGAGGACACCATGCTGGAGACAGAACTGCACACAAAGTATTACAATCTGGTTTTTATTGGCCTACTCTTTTCAAGGATGCTTGTAAGTTTGTCTTGTCTTGTGATGAATGTCAAAGAATTGGTAACATTAGTAGACGTCAGGAAATGCCTATGAATTATTCACTTGTTATTGAACGATTTGATGTTTGGGGATTTGATTATATGGGACCTTTTTCCTTCCTCCAATGGGTATACACATATTTTGGTTGCTGTTGATTATGTTACTAAGTGGGTAGAAGCTATTCCAACTAGTAGTGTTGATCATAACACCTCCATTAAAATGCTTAAAGAAGTTATTTTCCCGAGGTTTGGAGTCCATAGATATTTAATGACCGATGGTGGTTCACATTTTATTCATGGTGATTTCCGTAAATTGCTTCCTAAGTATGATGTTAACCATAGAATTGCATGTCCATATCATCCTCAGTCTAGTGGTCAAGTAGAATTAAGTAATAGAGAAATAAAATTGATCTTGCAAAAGACTGTTAATAGATCTAGGAAGAATTGGTCTAAGAAACTTGATGATGCATTATGGGCTTATATAACTGCTTATAAAAATACTATGGGTATGTCTCCATATAAAATGGTATATGGAAAAGCATGTCACTTACCTCTCGAACTAGAACATAAAGCTTATTGGGCAATTAAAGAACTCAACTATGATTTCAAACTTGCCGGTGAAAAGAGGTTATTTGACATTAGCTCACTTGATGAATGGAGAACTCAAGCCTATGAAAATGCCAAGTTGTTTAAAGAGAAAGTTAAAAGATGGCATGACAAAAGAATACAAAAGCGTGAATTTAATGTAGGTGACCATGTCTTGCTATACAATTTTCGTTTAAGATTTTTTGCAGGAAAACTTCTCTCCAAATGGGAAGGCCCTTACATAATCGAAGAAGTTTATCATTCCGGTGCCATCAAGATCAACAATGCCAAGGGCAATAACCTGAAGGTGGTGAATGGGGAAAGAATCAAACATTATATCTCAGGTACGCCCATAAATGTTGAAACTAATATTATTCATACCATAACACCGGAGGAGTACATAAGGGAAACTTTCCAGAATGCTCCAGAACCCTGAAAAGGAATAGGTATGTGATACGGTAAGTAAACCGACTCCAAAACTTTCCCAAAAGAAAATTTACTCCGTTTTGGAATATTTAAAAAATTAGGAAAATAAAAAGTAGTCTGAATAGCGCACGAGGGGGCGACAAGCCGTGGGGGCGCGCCCTACCCCCCTGGGCACGCCTCCCAGGCTTGTAGCCACCTCATGTGCTCTCCGGACTCCGTTTTCTCCCAGAATACTTGTTTTGCACGGCAAAAATTCATTATATAATCTCCCGAAGGTTTTGACCACCGTATCACGGCAATATCCCTTGTTTTCATTTTGAGCTGTTTTCTGCCAGAGTTTTTCAAGGCCAGACATCATGTCTTCCTCCTCCTCCCATAATGTGGACGACGATGCTTGGTTGATGCAGATGAAACTCAGGAGCGAGGAGGCCGAGGAAGTCACGATGGAAGAAGATAAAGGGGATTCGCTTGAGGTCCACCCTCCGGCTTCGGAGGGAGGCACTCTGGCTGGCATCTCCACTATTCCAAATCCCCATCAAGCGGTGGGTACTACAAGCAATCATGAAGGTCAAGATGTACAAGGAGGACTTCCCCCTAGGAGGCCCTTACACAGGTTACATCGGAACAACTTTCACAATTTGGTTCATAATTATGGAGTGGAGAATACCCCTCATACACATATACCCTCCAATTGGGATATATCCCGTCCAAGTGAAAGTAATGCAGGGAAAGGTTCTTGGTGACCTGAGAATAAGCATCTTTTGGAGGAAATTCAGAAGAATGCAAATACACTCCAACATGTGCTCCAAGAACTGCAGGGTCTGAAGGGTATCTTATTGAAACTGACAGACACCACACCACCATCATCACCACCTCCGAAGAAAGAGACTTGAATACATGGGTATGGGCACTCCCCTTGGCTTATGCCAAGCTTGGGGGAGGTGCCCCGGTATCGTATCACCATCACATATTTACTTTTAATCGTTTACCTTAGTTCGATCCTTTTGGTTATCGTTATCTATTAGAATAAAAGTTTTAGTATGATTTAGTCTTTGAGTTTTGCTTTTTGTTCCATCTATGTAATCGAGTATGAGAGTTATATAATAAAGATTAGTTTTGAGTTGAGGGCTTTGCCTTTTTGCTTTGATCCTGGAAAATAATAAAATAAAAGAAATAGAAATATTATATAATAATATTATGGAGAGTGATGACTTCACATATAAGAAGTATGTCGCATGAAATTTGTTGAGACTTGACAAACATAGTATTGGTCATTGTTGCAATTAATAGGAAGTAATAAAGAAAGAGAGGTCTCACATATGAATACACTATCTTATACATCTTTTATGATTGTGAGCACTCATTAAAATATTATATGCTAATAAGTTGATGTTGGACAAGGAAGGCAACATAATGAGTTATGTTTTCTTATATCCGAATAGAAGTTATATTGTCATGGGTCCTCCAACATGTTGAGCTTGCTCCTCATCCTATGCTAGCCAAATCTTCTGCACCAAGTAGAGATACTACTTGTGCATCCAAAATCCATCAACCCAGTTTTGCCATGAGAGTCCACTATATCTACCTATGGATTGAGTAAGATCCTTCAAGTAAGTTGTCATCGGTGCAAGCAATAAAAATTGCTCTCTAAATATGTATGATCTTTTAGTGTGAGGAAAATAAGCTTTATACGAACTTGTGATGGGGAAGAAATAAAAGCGACGGACTGCATAATAAAGTTCTTTGTCACAAGCGGCAATATAAAGTGACGTTCTTTGGCATTAAGATTTTGTGCATCCAACCATAAAAGCGCATAACAACCTTTGCTTCCCTCTGCGAAGGGCCTATCTTTTATTTTACTTTCTACCTTTATACAAGAGTCATGGTGATCTTCACCCTTCCTTTTATATTTTCTCTTTTTGGCAAGCACTATGTGTTGGGGAAGATCCAGACATATATATCCACTTGGATGTAAGTGTTCATAAATTATTATTGTTGATGTTACCCATGAGGTAAATGGTTGGGAGGCAAAACTATAAGCCCCTATCTTCCTATGTGTTTGAGTGTGTTAGCAATCATGAAAGATTAAATAATGGTTGAATATGTGAACTTGCTAAATAAAAGCTCTTACATTGACTCTTTCTGATGTTATGATAAATTGCAATTGCCTTAATGACCGAGATTATAGTTTGTTAGTTTTCAAAAAAGTTTTTGATTCATACTTTACCTTGTGAACGAATTGTCACTTCAGCATGAGAAGTTATATGACAATGTGTTGCTGTTCTAAAGATGATCATGATGCCCTCATGTCTGTATTTTATTTTATCGACACCTCTATCTCTAAACATGTGGACATGATTATCGATTTCAGCTTTCTCTCGAGGACAAGCGAGGTCTAAGCATGGAGGAGTTGATACGTCCATTTTGCATCATGCTTTCATGTTAATATTTATTGCATTATGGGCTGCTATTTCAATTTATGGTACAATACTTATGCCTTTTCTCTCTGATTTTACAAAATTTACATGAAGAGGGAGAATGCCGGCAGCTCAAATTCTGGACCGGAAAGGAGCAAATCTGAGATACCTATTCTGCACAACTCCAAATGTCCTGAAACTTTTCGGAGAATTTTTTTGGAATATATAAAAAATATTGGGCGAAGAAACAATCGAAGGGGACCCACCAGGTGGCCACAAGCCTGGGGGGCGCGCCCTACCCCCCAGGGCTTGTGGGCCCCCTGGCCATCGTCTGGTGCCCATCTTCTGCTATATGGAGGGTTTTGACCTAGAAAAAATAAGGAGGAAGCTTTTGGGACGAAGCGCCCCTGTCTCAAGGCGGAACCTGGGCAGAAGCAATCTAGGGCTCCGGCAAAGCGATTATGTCGGGGAAACTTTCCTCCGGGAGGGGGAAATCAAAGCCATCATCATCACCAACGGTCCTCTCATCATGGGAGGGTCAATCTTCATCAACATCTTCACCAACACCATCTCCTCTCAAACCCTAGTTCATCTCTTGTATTCAATCTTTGTCCCAAAACCTCAGATTGGTATCTGTGGGTTGCTAGTAGTGTTGATTACTCTTTGTAGTTGATGCTAGTTGGTTTATTTGGTGGAAGATCATATGTTCAGATCCTTAATGATATTCAATACCCCTCTGATCTTGAACATGAGCATGCTTTGTGAGTAGTTACGTTTGTTCCTGAGGACATGGGAGAAGTCTTGTTATAAGTAATCATGTCAATTTGGTATTCGTTCGATATTTTGATGAGATGTATGTTGTCTTTCCTCTAGTGGTGTTATGTGAATGTCGACTACATGAAATTTCACCATGATTTGGCCCTAGGGGAAGGCATTGGGAAGTAATAAGTAGATGATGGGTCGCTAGAGTGACAGAAGTGTAAACCCTAGTTTATGCGTTGCTTTGTAAGGGGCTGATTTGGATCCACATGTTTCATGCTATGGTTAGGTTTATCATAATTCTTCTTTCATAGTTGCGGATGCTTGCGAGAGGGGTTAATCATAAGTGGGAAGCTTGTCCAAGTAAGGACATCACCCAAGCACCGGTCCACACACATATCAAACTATCAAAGTAACGAGCGCGAATCATATGAGCATGATGAAAACTAACTTGACAGTAATTCCAATGTGTCCTCGAGATCGCTTTGCTTTATATAAGAGTTCGTCTAGGCTTATCCTTTGCTACAAAAAGGATTGGGACACCTTGCTGCACCTTTGCTACACTTGTTACTTGTTACCCATTACAAATTATCTTATCACCAAACTATCTGTTACCGATAATTTCAGTGCCTGCAAAAAATACCTTGCTGAAAACCGCTTGTCATTTCCTTCTGCTCCTCGTTTGGTTCGACACTCTTACTTATTGAAAGGACCACGGTTGATCCCCTATACTTGTGTGTCAGCACCCGTGGTGACAATGGGTTATTCTACTAAGTCACTTGATGTCGGGGCCGGATTTCGAGGACACAATATCCCAGAAATCAACCCCTCGTGTCATCACCAGCCCAGGATTTCTGTTACTGGTGGACACGTCCTTGTTACAGATTACCAAGCTATTACAAGAATTTGATACAAGACCATAAAGGTCTAATGATACAACTATGATTCCGATGGTGGATGACGAAAATGATTCATGGTTCTCCAACGTCGATGGGCCCATTCCCACAGGAACAGCTGACCCAGATAACTCCTGTCCCGCGTGGCTGCTATCCTAGGCTCCGCACGGACATCGTTGTGGTACTCCTCATTGAAATCCTGACCTGGCCAAGTAAATAGCCAGGGACAAGCCTGTGAGTACGTTGGAATGTACTCGCAAACATCATGAACAAAAGATATACCGAATGCAGGAGATAAAATATATGATCATGATGAACTAAACTATATGCATATGCTCATGCTGGACTATATTAAATGCTTGCTGACAGGAATTAAATCATGGCACGATAAAAATATTACCATGTGCAGGACAATGAGAATATAAAACGCTAGTGACAAACAAAGAAAGTTAATGGAGAATCGGGCGAGATAGGACCGCCCGAGAATCCAGAAGAAAATAAAAGAAATGCCAGTCGGGTGTCTAAAAGGAAATTCGGGCGAGACAGGACCGCCCGAGAATCCAAGCGACGCCACGAGAGGTCTTGAAAATAAATGCCAGTCGGGTGTCAAAAGTGACTCCACGGTCGGTCTTGAAAAGAAATGTCAAACGGGTATCTACAAGAGAGTCGACGAGACAGGACCACCGAAAACTTGAGAGACGCCTCGTAAGGTCTTGAAAAGAAATGCCAAACGGGTATGTATAAGAGAGTCGGCGAGACAGGACCGCCGAAAACTCGAGAGACGCCTCGTAAGGTCTTGAAAATAAAACTGAATGCCCGGAGTAGTCTAGCCAGCCCCTGAGACACTCAGAAATTAAAATGAGAGCAACGGGTTAGTCCACAATAATATTCGTACCATCAATAATATCCATGATAACAATATCAGTAGTGACAATAATCATTCTGCAAATATTCATGCTTGATTTATAATTATTTCCTCCGAAGACCGACACTTGGCCAACCGAGACTGTAGTCCTTAACCGCGGACACGGCTATTCGAATAGGTATAACTCTGCAGAGGGTGTACTCTTTACCCACAAGTAAAGGATTTCTTTAGCCAGCACCGAGATGCTGACTAATACCCATTACGGTCTTTGGGTTGAAAACACAACTGACCAGCACACACCAACTTAACTTTTCTGCTGCCAGGAATCACCCAAAACAACAGTTAAGTAAAACTCTAAGTGGGAAGGCTACAACCTCCAATAGGATGGGATCACTATTTATACGCGCGGATTACAAGGGTATCTTCCCTCTCGGCTACAACCGGAAACACCCATGCCCCCGGACCAAGTGGCATGCCCACAGTGGCCCCTAGTATCTTCCACTGTGGCCTCTCTGTATGGTGTGTGCACGGGAAGGGGTTAACAACGTACTGAACCATACCCTACCTGAGGCAGGGACAAGTGGCAGCACAAATCAAGTATGGGGGTTACCGGTGACAAGACTCGATCTACGGTCGACTCAAGAGGTGTTACTTATTATCACCGGTATGCTTCACATATATCACATGACACCACCGTGTCAAATATGTCCCGTGCCCACCGGCACGTCCAAGGCAGGAGCACACTCCTGGATTCTCACAACTTATGCATGTCAGAACTTCAGTGGAATGCATGCAAGAGAAAATATATACATGACCATGCATGCATGCAATATTACTACCCATATGCAATCTGTATTAAAATTATCAAAACCATGCTTCAAATATTCTAGCTAGCTATTATCAAACATTCACCATATCAAGTGTTCAAAAATGCTTGCCTTGAGCATGCAGAAATATTGGGTGCACTCCAAAAGTTTGAAATATTTATCTCCCCATCCATTTCCTATTTTCAAAAATATTGCAATTATCACACAGAAATTAAGCAGGAAAATAAAAGTGCTCCAAAAATAAGAATTTCACTTATCTAGGACCTCTCTGGTTATAAGAAAAATAACCAAGGTGACTCTACTGGATTGTGAGCACCAAGAATTTTTAAACATTTCAAATTAGGTGGAACTAGGGGGAAAAATGGATCTGCTAGAATTTTATAGAAAACATTTTATAAAAAATATTTTTGGCACCTATTAAATGAGGCATGATTTTAGAAACATTTATAAATTGGTTTCACTGAATTTGGAGTTGAGATGATTAGTCTAGGAATTTTATAAGTTGACTTATATAAGAAGAAGAACTATTAATTGAGTTAGGCAGAAATTAATCACAAGAAAAAAATGTTCACTATTCTTAGGTAATTAGGACATGATTTATAGAGTATATAGAAACTGGAAGCAATCCATTTGGATTTGAAATGGACACTAGGGAAATATTTTAGGTCTGGGTAAATAGAAGAAAAAAAAGGAAGTACTCCTGACGGGCTGGGGCGCGCACCGGGCGAGGCCCAGCTATTCGTCGCCACTAGGCCGAGCCCAGAGACACAGCCGACTCGGGCGTGACCCCCAGTCATTGACAGCGGGGCCTGCTTGTCGGGTTTGACCACGGTCCACACCACCTCTTTCCTCAGGTTCAACGGAGCGGGGCTCCGGCGATGTTTGCCAGCGAACGACGGGGCCACACGGTGAGCCAAGCCCACCGTTGAGTCCAGGAGGCCGAGGCGGTTCCGTGGGTACCTTCCTTGGTCGCGGGAGTAGACGGGGTCGCCGACGGCGAGCTCTCCCGCGGAGCTCCGGCGAGACCCAAAGAGGGCTTTCGCCTACGAGCTCGTTCCAGTGAAATTGGCGGCTGGGATGAATTCTGTGGACCATGAGTAAGCTATTGGAGAAGAAATGGATAAGAGGGAGACCTTGGAGACACCGGAATCGACCAAGTGATGGCGGCGGGTGTGGTCGCCGTAGATGAAGACGACGACCGCTCTGGTCGTTTTCCTTCCACGGCGAGCTTACAGAGGGGGAGGGGAAGGTGGTGTTAATCGAGGGTGAGCTCATGGTGGCCTCTTATAGGCAGGGTGAGGCGGTTCCGAGCCTTCCCGATGAAGCAACGACGGCGGTGGCCATTGATGGCACCGGAAAGGTAGGTGTGGGCGGTGGCGATGGTCAGCGAGCTGCAGATAACCTCGAGCAGTTGGTGGTTGGGCGCGTGGTGCATTGCCGGCCTTGGGTTGGTGCCAGGTGCTGGGGCGGTGCCATGCCCATGTGGTCGACGGTGGCGGCGGCTCTGGACAATGGTGGCCGGCACTAGAGGCCAAGGGGGTGTGTCGGCGAGGGTTGGGGATGATTAGTTGACCCTGGGAGGACTCGGGCGAGCAGGGGAGGCAGCAGCAGAGCGGCAGTAGCCCGATGCCGACGCGTGCAAAACGCAAGTTCCGAGCACGCTCTGGCCACACACGGAGCGTGTTCGATGAATTGCCAATGGCATCTAGAGTGATCCAATCATGTTGGGTTTTGGCAAGTGGATGTTCCTGGGGATCCCAGAGATTATGGAAAAGATGGTTGGGCCAGAAGAGTTAGTGGCAAGTGCAGATTAGAGAGTTGCAAATTTACTGTCATGAGCTGAAGGTGTTCGACAGAATGCTAGGGCTAGCTAGGAGATTCTTTTGGATGGGAGATTAGGCAGCATGTTGTCTCATTAGATGGAAGAGATGATGGTGAAGTTGGTTTGGTAAAAAAAAGATACATGCTAATGTAAGTTTGACTGAATTTCATTTCTGGACATAAACTACAGAGGGGTATTTGGTGGACTTTCAAGATGCAAATGGAGCTGATCTTCTGGACTTAAGGTTTTGGTTGGAAGGACTATAAGTGGGAAAAATTTGGGAACTGTTTGAGCAAGGAAAATTGGGGTTGTAGTTATAACCTAGAAAATGGACAGAATGGAAAAGAGGAAGTGTCACTCAAAATTTTCAAAACACCAAGTTGGGTTTTTGCATAAAAGTGACATATAGGCATCACATGACCTCTCATAATTTTTTGTGGGATTTTAAAACAATTATTTAAAATAGTTATAGTGCAACAGAGGCAATTAAAGTATTGAAAATGCTATTAAAAGAATTGTTTTGGGGCAATTTTTATTATGAAAATAATTCCTACTGTTATTAAACTATAAATGATATGATTAAGAAAACTACCAAGGGCCACAATATTATTTCCACAAATTCCTATATGGAGGGAAGAATTTTGAATAAGAGGAAACGGAGAGTGTTCTGAAATTAATAAAAGACCTAATATAATTCAAAATTTTATTTCTGGCCAAATTTTAGTTTGTAAAAATGTGGTTAAAATTTTGGGGTGTTACACTTGATGTATGCTTGGGTAATCAACTTGCGGATTCCCGTGGTGACATCGGGGTAATCTAGGCACAAAGGTTGATACATGTTTTCATCCTACTTTCTCCGATAGAAACTTTGGGGTAATGTTTGAAGTTCTTTGTGTTGTATTGAATATTATGAATCTCAAATTGTTGAGGCATATCGAATAATTAACTCACGGATACTTATGGCGACATTGTAGTATCTAGGTGACATTAGAGTTGATTGATGCATATCATATGGTGTTATTGTAGTACGAACTCTAGGGTTGTTTGTGACACTTATAGGGTTGGATCAATAGATTGATCGGAAAGATAACTTTGAGGTGGTTCACTACCTACAATAATTTGATCTCATGTTCTCTTCTATTGACAAGAACTTTGGAGTGATTCTTTATCGCACATTGAGGGATTGTTATATGATTCAATTATGTTAGCACTATCGAGATATTACACTAGTGAAAGTATGAACCTGCTACTTGTGAGTTGCATTAGGATTTCCTCGAAGAGGAGAGGATGATGCAGTACAATAGAGATAAGTATTCCCCTCAGTTAAGAACCAAGGTTATCAATCCAGTAGGAGAACCACCGAAACCTCGTGAACAACACCTACACACAAAAGAACAAAATACTTGCACCCAATGCGATCAAGAGGGTTGTCAATCCCCTTGGCGGTTAATTGTAAGGATCAAATCTGATAATGGTAGATAGATAAACAAAAACACAAAATAAAAGAATGGTAAATAAATTGCAGCAAGGTATTTTTGGATTTTAATATATGGTAAAGGTAGACCCAGGGGCCATAGTTTTCACTAGAGGCTTCTCTCTCGAACAAAAAGCATACGGTGGGTAAACAAATTACTGTTGGGCAATTGATAGAAAAGCGCATAGTTATGATGATATTCAAGACAATGATCATGTATATAGGCATCACGTCCGAGACAAGTAGGCCGACTCCTACCTACATCTGCTACTATTACTCGACACATGGACCGCTATCCAACATGCATCTAGAGTATTAAGTGTTGACACCTGATTTTGGCACAATGCAGAATGCAATAGAGATGGCCTCAAATGACAAGATATTCTACATGAGAAACTTCACATTGCTGAGTGGAACAACTTTGATGTTTGGACCATAATCATTCGGCATCATATCAAAGACCAAAACTACACTCGGATTGTCATGTTTAGGTGTTCTGAGTGCTTTTTGGTCGATTACGCCTCCCAGACAATCTCGGATGAAGGAATGCTCTACATGAGTTGTCTTTGTCTCGTCGAATCGGTTGATTTTCGTATAAAAATCGTCTCAATCTGAGTTCGTATGTAAAAGTTAGAGCTATCTGAATGCAGCCCTGTCAAGAGGCAAAATATGGCGCGCCCCATCAGACACATGTCTGATGGGTGTCTGATGCAATGCGTCAGTAATTATCCCTTCAAGATGGCCTCTAATAGAAAAATGTTCAACATAAAAGTTGTTCGCCTCGTCGAAACGGTCAACTTTTCTTTTGGGCATATTTTCATCCGAGGTCGTTTACTGCCTTAAAAAAGACCCGCAAGGTGCAGCCAGAAAACTTGCCGGGATTGAAACCTTGCCGGAGAAATCTTGCCAGGAACAGTAACCTTGCCGGGGTGAGAAAACTTGCCGGGATGGAAACCTTGCCGGAGAAATCTTGCCGGGAACAGTAACCTTGCTGGGGTGAGAAAACTTGACGGGATGGAAACCTTGCCGGGGAAATCTTGCCGGGAACAGTAACCTTGTCGGGGTGAGAAAACTGCCAGGATGGAAACCTTGCCGGGAACAGTAGAAACTGTCAAGGCCAATCCGACCAGATGCTGAAGATGGGCTTAAATACTTATCTAGATGGCCTCGGATGAAAAAGTGTTCAACATGAAAGTTGTTCGTAACGTCGAAACGGTCAACTTTGCTTTTGGAGTCATCATCATCCGACATAGTATACGACCTGCAGAGACGCTACAAGAGTCAGGCGGTCCAGTCAGCTACATGAACGAGTCCGACCCAAGATTAAAGATGACCCCGTGGAGTATTCAAGATGACCTTATTTGGGAAAGTGATCAACATACAGATTGTCGGCCTCGTCGAAACGCACAAAATTGATATTTGGACCGTCTCCATCGGAAGTCATATGCAGATTCCACGGCCCACGCAAGGAAGACCGAAGATTGGACCAGATTCGGGATGGATCCGAGTGGGACCAGAACTAGGACTCTCGGACGTGAATTGATGAAATTTTCTTGTAACGAGAGCCTAGATTGAATCCTTTGCTCGTACGGGAAGTCCAGCCGCCTCTTATATATGTTGGGGGTGACGGCCGATTGAACAACACACAATCGAACAAATCAATAGACTACTTTTTGTGACGCCTCCGGCTTAATCGTGCACTAATCATACACGCAAATGCACACGATCAAGCCTAAGGACTCACGGGAAGATATCACAACGCAACTCTAAATCATAAATAAAGTCATACAAGCTTTATATTACAAGCCAGGGGCCTCGAGGACTCGAATACATAAACTTGCGTACAAGCGTCAGCGGAAGCATCAGATATCTGAGTACAGATATTAAAAGAGAAACAGAAAGGCCTTTAGAAAGGCGGGGCAAAATAAAACACTACGATCGAAAGACGTGGGCCTCCTGCGTGGGACCCTCCGATCCTACTCCTGGTCGTCAGACAACTCGTAGTAGTATCCATCCTCTGAGTAGTAGTAGTAGTCGATCGACGGGGCATCTGTCTCAGGGGCTCCGTCATCTTGGTCACGTCAAACTGATATGGGGAGAAAAGGAAAACAAAGCAACCGTGAGTACTCAGAAGTACTCAGCAAGCAAGGATCTACACTACATATGCAACATTTTCAAAGGGAGGCTGTATATATGGACTGGGCTGCAGAAATGCCAGAATAGAGAGGAGGCCTAGTCCTATCAAAGACTAGCATCTTCAGAGGTCTTGCAGCATTAGAAGAGTGTAGACAGTACCATATAATGTAGCAGTATCATTAAGTCTCAACCTCAACCAGAGATCCTTTCTCGACTCCCTGCGAGAAAGCAATCCCAGAGCCATACAGTCATCAACCTCGTCCTGAGATCCCTTCTCGACTCCCTACGAGAAGCAATCCCAGAGCCATAGTATCCAAGTATCCAGTTCTAAATTGTATCAATCAGGATACAACTCCGAGTGTCCGTTACCGTAGGACAGGCTATCGATAGAAGTTTTCTTCCCTGCAGGGGTGCACCAACTTACCCAACACGCTCGATTAACTCCGGCCGGACACACTTTCCTGGGTCATGCCCGGCCTCGGTCAAACGACACATCGCAACACTACCTACAGCTCAGCAGAGAGGTCCCCGCCGGTCTACATCCTAAGCGCAAGGGGGTCTTGGCCATCGCCCCTCGCCTTCCGGGTCATTGCGCACAGGGTGGATACCAGCATCGCCTCGGGTGGCCGACACGATCCGACCGTGCCGCCATGCTAAACTGGACGTCTGACAGAGCTTTCGGCTGATGCATACGATGCAGAACGCCCATACTATGCCCATGTGATGGTTAGTGCTATCAGGCCAGAGGCCTGCTCGGATCAAATATCCAAATCGTTAGTACCTTGGGCTTGCGGTAACGAGCAAAGACTCACGAAAGATGTGACCCCGTCGCCCCGTCTCGAGGACTTGCTGCAAGGGTTAAGAATGCCTGGCCGCGCCTTGTATTCAGCACTCGGGCACCATACAGGCACCCGTCTTCACAACACTCGCCTCTCAGGCGCACGCGGGTACCCCTCAGGGTCGACCCGCCTATCCAAGTAACAGTGTAAAGTCCAAGTATCCGTGTGTCCATAACATCAGGGGAATTTGAGGTATCACCCTCGTTGGATTCCTACTCGATGTAATCGTCAAGGTGAACTCGGAGGAATCACCCTCGCTGGGTTCACACTTGAGGTGTCGTACGACGGCGTCGTTATCGGAAGCGGTGAAGGAGGAATCACCCTCGATGACCACGACCGAATAGCTACTCTACAGAGTTAACATCAGAAGTGCTACAAGAGGTTTCACCCTCGGCACTCGATAGTAACGCTGCAGTGTCGTTACAACTAAGGGGGGTGATGTGCGGTGTCGGGGCCTGGTCTTCAATCCCGTTGCTCGGGTCTTCGGATAATCCAGTAGGGCAATCGGAATAAGTGGGGTCACTGATAGGTCTCTACCCAGCCTAAACTAAGAAGTTTAGGTTATGCAGGTAATTATCAACAGCAGGTTACAATAAACAGGCTATGCATCAGAATAGGTAAAGCAGTAGCAGCAACAATTCTAATGCAAGCATGAGAAATTAGAATGGGCGATATCGGGATGATCAAAGGGGGGGCTTGCCTGGTTGCTCGGCGGCAAGGGCAAGGTTGTCAATGGTGTCTTCGGGCTCCGGAGCTGCGTCGGCCTCGGGGACGACATCGGTGTCGGGGGCTACCGAGAGAGAAGAGGGGGAGGAAACAGTAAATACTAAGCAAACAAGTGCATGACATGTCAATAACCAGAGCTAGCGGTGTTCTATCGTAGGGCTAGGTAATACCGGCGAAAGAGAAAAACATCCGGGAAAGTATTCCCGGTGTCCGGCTCTTCGGACAGACGAAAAGAGGGGAACGGTTGCACGTTCGGATAGTTAGGGACGTGTGGCGGATGAACGGACCGCGTATTCGGATTCGTCTCGTCGTTCTGAGCAAGTTTCATGTACAAAGTTTTTCCATCGGAGTTACGGATTATTTAATATGATTTTCTAAAGTTTTTATTAATTTCTGGAATTTATTTAATCAATTAAACAACATTATCCGAAACAGTGTTGATGACGTCAGCATGACATCATGCTGACGTCAGCACAATCTGACACGTGGGTCCCACCTGTCACTGACTGTTAGGCTAATCAGGTTTAATTAACTAACTAGTGATTAGGTTAATCTAATTAGGATTAATTAAGATAATTAATTAATTGTTTTTATTTTTATTTTTATTTTATTATTATTTTTATTATTTTAAAACATCCTGGGGCGTGGGCCCCTCGTGTCATTGGCCCATGGCCTTAGCGGGCACCAGGCGTCAGGCACCGGGCGCGGGCGCCGGGTCGCCTAGACCCGCACGCGCGCGAGTGGGACGGCGGCGGGACTGGGGCGCCGGGCGCGGGTGACCGTGGCCACGGCGGGGCGGCAAGCGATGCGCAGCAGCAGGGCGAGCAGCGAGGCGAGCTGGGAGGGGGCCAGCCGGGGTGAGCAGGCGGTGGGCGGCGGCGGGGACATGCATGAGGGGGCGCGGCCGTGCGGGCGGAGCCAGAGCGCGGGGGTAGGCGGCAGTAGCGGGGCGCGGCGGCCACGAGCGGGCGAGGGACGGCGGGGCTCGCTAGGAGGAACGCGCGGCGCAGGAGCGACGCGGGCGTGGCCGGGGCCCGGCCCGGCACGCGGTGACCGCGGCGAGGGGGGGAAGAAAAAGGGGGGCGGCTAACCAGCCCTGTAGAGGTGCAAAGGCGCGCTCGGGGAGGGCCGGAGTCGCGGGGCGACGGCGTGCTACAGTGACGGGGACGGCGAGGCGACAGCGTTCAGCTCGGGGAGGGGGTAGCGTGAGGGAGAGGCGGGGACGGGGCGGTCCGGCGTGACGGGGGGGTGCTGGGGGCGAGGTGGCGTCGGCGAGGTGCGGCAGGCGCCGGAGAGGGGCCGGCGGGTCGTCGAGGCCGGGCAGCGGCGGGATCGACCCCTCGATCCAGTTCGGATCGAGTGGGTGAGAGCGACGAGTGAGAGGCGGGAGTGTGGGGGCGAGCGAGTGGGGGGGGGGGAATGTCGTGGCGGGGCTAGGGTTTCGGGTGGGGAGTGGGGGTTAAGGGGATGGGGTGGGCCGACCGGCTGGGCTGGGCTGGTGGCCGTGGCCCTGTTGGGCCGGGGTTTTCTCTTTTCTTTTTCTTTTTCTGTTTCTTTTTCTTTTGTCTTTTCTTTTATTTATTCACATATCTCTGTTTAGTAAATTGTTAGGCCTCAAAATGGTTTTTGTAAAACTTCACAATTGTTCCAATAATTACTAGGCATCCTCCACCACTACCAAAAATTGGTTTGGAGTCAATTGGAACTCACACAATTTTTATAATAATTAAAATGCATTAATCCTATTTGTTTTGGTAATGTTAGTTCCACCTATTTAATTTATTTATTGTTGGTTTCAATTTTAGAATTGTCTCTGAAATATTTGTTATTTATTGAACATTTTAGTTTTTATGTTAGACAACTTTTATTTTCCACTTTCATTTAAATTTGGATTTTGACTTAGGAGTTGAAATGCAATATAATGCTAATGATGATCATGCACTGTTAAACATGATGACATGGCACAATCAAAGGGGTGATTACTGTAGCTAACCACTGGGGGTGTTAGAAATCTCCTCTACTAACAAGAATTCTCGTCCCGAGAATTAAGAGGTAGAAGGAAAAAGTTCGGGGTATTCAGCACGGAGGCTATCCTCGCGTTCCCAAGTGGCTTCATCTTCAGTATGATTTGACCATTGTACTTTGAGGAACTTGGTAACCTTCTGACGGGTCCGACGTTCAGCTTCATCGAGAATGCGGATCGGAAGCTCCTTATAAGATAGGTCATCTTGCAATTCGAGCACCTCGTGATCCACTGCTCGGTGCCGAGATTCCTTGAAGCATTTACGAAGTTGTGACACATGGAAGACGTCGTGGATATGAGAGAATTGCGGCGGCAATTCCAATTTATACGCCACCTGACCATGTCTAGCAATTATGCGGAAAGGACCAATATAGCGTGGAGCTAGCTTGCCCTTGATTCCAAAACGGTGAGTGCCCTTCATAGGAGTGACACGCAGATAAGCTTGATCACCTGGTTGATAAGTCAAACCCCATCGTTTACGATCATAGTTGCTCTTCTGGCGGTCCTGAGCCGCCTTGAGATTTTCCCGGACAATACGAACTTGTTCTTCGGCATGTTGAATAATATCCGGACCCACGAGCGGTCGTTCCCCAGTTTCTGACCAATTCAGAGGGGTTCGACACTTACGTCCATAGAGTACTTCGAAGGGGGCCATTTTCAAGCTGGCTTGATAGCTGTTGTTATATGAGAATTCCGCATAAGGAAGAGATTCTTCCCACTTCTTACCGAACGATATAACACAAGCCCGCAACATGTCTTCAAGCACTTGATTGACTCGTTCGACTTGGCCTTGGGATTGGGGGTGATAAGCTGAACTCCAGGTAATATGAGTTCCCATAGCTGTTTGGAAACTTTCCCAGAATTTTGAGGTGAAAAGACCGCCACGGTCCGAACTGATCTCCTTCGGAATACCGTGGAGTGAAACAATTCTGGAGATATACAACTCTGCTAACTCACTAGCAGTGATAATCTCTTTGACAGGCAGAAAGTGTGCAACTTTGGAAAGTTGATCGACGACGACAAGAATAGCATCATGACGCTTCTGTGACCTGGGAAGTCCTATAACGAAATTCATCTGAACCTTATCCCATTTCCATAGGGGAATAGGAAGTGGTTGCAGAATTCCAGCTGGTTTCTGATGTTCTGCTTTAACGCGACGACACACATCACATTCAGCAACATAACGAGCAATGTCCTGCTTCATTTTAGACCACCAGTACCTTTGACGGAGATCACGATACATCTTGGTGCTACCCGGATGAATAGACAATGGTGTGTCATGTGCCTCCTTCATGACTTTATCAGTCATAAGCTCGAAGCGAGGTACGACAATGCGGTTTCTGAAATACAAAGTTCCATCTTCAGACAGCGAGAAATCCCTGTACTTTTCATGGTGAAGATTTTTCTTCATCAGATCAACTTCAGCATCTTTAGCTTGTGCATTCTTAACAGCTTTGTCGAGATCTGGTTGTATCACAAGGTTATTAAGAGAACCCTGTGGAACAATACACAGATTCAGCTTGCATATTTCTTTAAAAAGATGAGGTTGAGCTCGCCTAACCATGAGGTTGTCGCAATAGGACTTGCGGCTTAAGGCATCAGCCATCACATTAGCCTTGCCAGGGGTATAGGAAATACCCAAATCATAGTCCGCAATGGCCTCCATCCATCTTTGCTGACAGAGGTTTAGAGAAGGTTGAGTGAACAAGTACTTCAGACTTTTATGATCCGTGTAGATCTCGCAACGATTACCGAGAAGGTAATGTCACCACAACTGCAATGCATAGATCACAGCAGCTAGTTCTAGATCATGTACCGGATAATTTTCTTCATGTGGGCGGAACTGACGAGAGCCATAAGCAATCACTTTACGCTCTTGCATTAGGACACAGCCTAATCCTTCACGGGATGCGTCACAATAAATCACAAAGTCTTTGCGGGTATCTGGAGGAGATAGTACTGGGGCAGATGTCAGCTTGTCTTTGAGTGTCTGGAAACTTTCCTGACATTTTTCTGTCCATTCAAACTTAACGCCCTTGTGAAGCAGATCAGTCAAAGGCTTAGCAATCTTGGAAAAGTTCTCGACAAATCGACGGCAATAGCTTGCAAGGCCGAGAAAACATCTCACTTGCTTGACGTTCTTCGGAGGAGTCCAGTCCAGAATAGCCTGAACTCGTTCTGGGTTAACAGCAATTCCATCTTTGGAAATCACATGGCCGAGGTATGTCACTTCAGAAAGCCAGAATTGACATTTGGAATACTTGGCATACAACTGGTGTTCTCGGAGCCTTTCCAGTACAAGGCGGAGGTGTTCAGCATGTTCTTCTTTATTCTTTGAATAGACCAGAATATCATCTAGACAAACCACGACGAACTTGTTGAGGTAATCCATGAAGATGTAATTCATCAGACGGGAGAATGTGGCTGGAGCATTTGTTAAGCCAAATGACATGACAGTGTACTCGTAGGAGCCATAACGAGTAACAAATGCAGTCTTCGGAATATCCTCTTCGCGAACACGGATCTGATGGTATCCCAATCTCAAATCAAGCTTAGAGAATACTGAGGAACCGGCAAGTTGATCATACAAATCATTGATCCGGGGAAGCGGATATTTATTTTGGATTGTAGCTTGGTTAATGGGCCGATAATCCTGAACCAATCGGTTAGTTCCATCCTTCTTCTTAACGAAGAGTGAAGGTGCTCACCAAGCAGAGGAACTGGGGCGGATGAAACCTTTCCTAAGTGACATGTCAATTTCTTCCTTTAGCTCGAGAAGATGATGTGGAGGCATCTTATAAGGACGCTTCGCAATAGGAGTTGTGCCAGGTTTCAAGTCGATGACAAACTCGACAGCTCTAGCAGGGGGTATCCCTGGAAGTTCTTCTGGAAATACATCTTGAAAATCACGAACAACTGGAACGCTCTCGATGCCTTCAAGAGGTGAAGCGTTCAATGCATTCAGAACATATATTTGAGTTTCAGCATCCTGAGCTATTTGGGCTGAGTATTTGACTGTCTGGCCAGAAGGGTGAGTGATGCGGACTGTTTCAGTGGCACAGTCAATCAAAGCTTTATGAGGCTTCAACCAGTCCATACCCAGAATAATGTCTATGTTGGAGGTCTTGAGAGCAATGAGTGAAACGGGGAACATCAATCCTCCGATCACAATGTGGTTACCGTGGCTTACCATGGTAGTTTGCCAATTAGCCCCAGGTGACTGGATTACTAATGGGGTGGACATCTCCTCGAAAGGTATATCATGGCTTCGCGCAAAACTTTCGGACATGAAGGAGTGCGATGCTCCAGAATCAAAGAGGACTGAAGCTGGGATTGAATTCACTAGAAGGGTGCCCATCACAATTTTGGGGTCCTGTCGAGCTTCTTCCATGTTAACTTGGTTGACATGGACCCGAACTATAGCAGACGGCCTGGCATTAGAGCTTCTGAGATGACGGTTCCGACAGCTCTTCTTGCAACCAACGGGAGGACGTGGTGCATCTTGATGAAAAGCCATAGCATCAGGCGGTCCATCATGAACCGATAGCTGTCTCGGCGGTGAAGGCAAACGAGGTGCAACATATGACGGCCTTGGTGTTGGAGCAGGTCGGTGGTAAACATTATGTGGAATCCAGATTCGACGTTTCTGAACAAGTCGACCCGAAGATGAACCAACATCACGTGTGCGCTTGAGCGACTCCTGGTATTCAGTCAGAGCTGTTTCAACTTGGAAAGATTTGCTAACAAGCGTTGCGAAATCTGTGAAATCATGGACAGCAAGTGCAAGTTTTATATCAGTACGTAGTCCTTCACGGAATTTCTCCTGCTTGCGAGTGTCAGTGTCGACGTCATCTTCAGCATAGCGGGATAGTTCGAGAAATTTCCTCTGATATTCATCCACAGTCATTTTGCCCTGTGAGAGTTTGCGGAACTCCTGCTTCTTCTGGTCCATCAGACCTTGAGGAATGTACCATGCATGAAAAGCTGACTGAAATTCCTGCCAAGTGGTTACAGTTTCAGCAGGCAACATAGCCTTGTGGTTTTCCCACCATTGAGCAGCTGGGCCCTTCAGGTGGAATGTCGCAAAGGTCACGTAACTGTCAGGAGCGACATTAGCTGATTCCATCTCAAACAGGATGTCACGAAGCCAATCATCAGCATCCATAGGATTGGTGGAGTTGCGGAAGACGGATGGACTGAGGCGCACAAATTCTAGCAGAGTTATTGGAGCATTCTGTTGCTGAGCATTCTGAGTTGGGAATTGAGCCAATACTCCGGTCATAAACTGACGGTTGAGCTCAAACTGCTGACGGTTGAGTTCAAACTGCTGCATCATGGCGGCAATATAGGGTGGAGGTGGAGGATCGTCAGCCATCCTGCCAAATCAACAGGGGCAGTTTAGCAAGAAGAACTGCAGGTGTATGGAATGATTCATGAAGTAACACGCACAACAGAAGGAAGTGCAATAGATAATTCAGCATATTCGCACCAGACATTCAAATCCGCACATAGCTTCGGTTAGTATCCGGCATTACGACAGCTGAAAGGGGAAGGCTAGACAACTAGGCGGCGCGCAGGCACGCGTTAGGGAAATACACAACGAGACATAGCAAAGGCTACATCAACGTCGGAGAAAACTATTGGAGCGAGGAATCTGCAAGTGACAACACAGGGTGCCCTCGATAAAAGGATCCTGCAAGCAGAACCTGGCCCATAATCTCGAAGCAAGGGGGGATATTTCAGAAATCCGGGTGGATGTGATTACGAGAACCTAATGTTGGAGTTAGTAAAAAATTTAACCCGAATTGAAGAGAGATCAGAGTCCCAGAGTAAAGGTCGAGGAGTAAAAGATACTAATACCACCCAATTGGCGACGTGGGCCCGTAAGCCACACAGCCAAGTTAGTAAAACAGTTTTCGGTTACTAGACTCAACTTCGGCCAAGGAGTTGGAAAGGGGGTTCCTACAGTCAGTCGGCTCTGATACCAACTTGTGACGCCCCCGGCTTAATCGTGCACTAATCATACACGCAAATGCACACGATCAAGCCTAAGGACTCACGAGAAGATATCACAACACAACTCTAAATCATAAATAAAGTCATACAAGCTTTATATTACAAGCCAGGGGCCTCGAGGGCTCGAATACATAAACTTGCGTACAAGCGTCAGCGGAAGCATCAGATATCTGAGTACAGATATTAAACGAGAAACAGAAAGGCCTTTAGAAAGGCGGGGCAAAATAAAACACTACGATCGAAAGGCGTGGGCCTCCTGCCTGGGACCCTCCGATCCTACTCCTGGTCGTCAAACAACTCGTAGTAGTATCCATCCTCTGAGTAGTAGTAGTAGTCGATCAACGGGGCATCTGTCTCAGGGGCTCCGTCATCTTGGTCACATCAAACTAATATGGGGAGAAAAGGAAAACAAAGCAACCGTGAGTACTCAGAAGTACTCAGCAAGCAAGGATCTACACTACATATGCAACATTTTCAAAGGGAGGCTGTATATGTGGACTGGGCTGCAGAAATGCCAGAATAGAGAGGAGGCCTAGTCCTATCGAAGACTAGCATCTTCAGAGGTCTTGCAGCATTAGAAGAGTGTAGACAGTACCATATAATGTAGCAGTATCATTAAGTCTCAACCTCACCCAGAGATCCTTTCTCGACTCCCTGCGAGAAAGCAATCCCAGAGCCATACAGTCATCAACCTCGTCCTGAGATCCCTTCTCGACTCCCTGCGAGAAGCAATCCCAGAGCCATAGTATCCAAGTATCCAGTTCTAAATTGTATCAATCAGGATACAACTCCGAGTGTTCGTTACCGTAGGACAGGCTATCGATAGAAGTTTTCTTCCCTGCAGGGGTGCACCAACTTACCCAACACGCTCGATTAACTCCGGCCGGACACCTTTTCCTGGGTCCTGCCCGGCCTCGGTCAAAAGACACATCGCAACCCTACCTACAGCTCAGCAGAGAGGTCCCCGCCGGTCTACATCCTAAGCGCAAGGGGGTCTTGGCCATCGCCCCTCGCCCTCCGGGTCATTGCGCACAGGGTGGATACCAGCATCGCCTCGGGCGGCCGACACGATCCGACCGTGCCGCCATGCTGAACTGGACGTCTGACAGAGCTTTCGGCTGATGCATACGATGCAGAACGCCCATACTATGCCCATGTGATGGTTAGTGCTATCAGGCCAAAGGACTGCTCGGATCAAATATCCAAATCGTTAGTACCTTGGGCTTGCGGTAACGAGCAGAGACTCACGAAAGATGTGACCCCGTCGCCTCGTCTCGAGGACTTGCTGCAAGGGTTAAGAATGCCCGGCCGTGCCTCGTATTCAGCACTCGGGCACCATACAGGCACCCGTCTTCACAACACTTGCCTCTTAGGCGCACGCGGGTACCCCTCAGGGTCAACCCGCCTATCCAAGTAACAGTGTAAAGTCCAAGTATCCGTGTGTCCATAACATCAGGGGAATTCAAGGTATCACCCTCGTTGGATTTCTACTCGATGTAATCGTCAAGGTGAACTCAGAGGAATCACCCTCGCTGGGTTCACACTTGAGGTGTCATACGACGGCGTCGTTATCGGAAGCGGTGAAGGAGGAATCACCCTCGATGACCATGACCGAATAGCTACTCTACAGAGTTAACATCAGAAGTGCTACAAGAGGTTTCACCCTCGGCACTCGATAGTAACGCTGCAGTGTCGTTACAACTAAGGGGGGTGATGTGCGGTGTCGGGGCCTGGTCTTCAATCCCGTTGCTCGGGTCTTCGGATAATCCAGCGGGGCAATCGGAATAAGTGGGGTCACTGATAGGTCTCTACCCAGCCTAAACTAAGCAGTTTAGGTGATGCAGGTAATTATCAACAGCAGGTTACAATAAACAGGCTATGCATCAGAATAGGTAAAGCAGTAGCAGCAGCAATTCTAATGCAAGCATGAGAAATTAGAATGGGCGATATCGGGATGATCAAAGGGGGGGCTTGCCTGGTTGCTCGGCGGCAAGGGCAAGGTTGTCAATGGTGTCTTCGGGCTCCGGAGCTGCATCGGCCTCGGGGACGACATCGGTGTCGGGGGCTACCGAGAGAGAAGAGGGGGAGGAAACAGTAAATACTAAGCAAACAAGTGCATGACATGTCAATAACCAGAGCTAGCGGTGTTCTATCGTAGGGCTAGGTAATACCGGCGAAAGAGAAAACCATCCGGGAAAGTATTCCCGGTGTCCGGCTCTTCGGACAGACGAAAAGAGGGGAACGCTTGCACGTTCGGATAGTTAGGGACGTGTGGCACACGAACGGACCGCGAATTCGGATTCGTCTCGTCGTTCTGAGCAAGTTTCATGTACAAAGTTTTTCCATCGGAGTTACGGATTATTTAATATGATTTTCTAAAGTTTTTATTAATTTTTGGAATTTATTTAATCAATTAAAACAACATTATCCGATACAGTGTTGATGACGTCAGCATGACATCATGCTGACGTCAGCACAATCTAACACGTGGGTCCCACCTGTCACTGACTGTTAGGCTAATTAGGTTTAATTAACTAACTAGTGATTAGGTTAATATAATTAGGATTAATTAAGCTAATTAATTAATTGTTTTTATTTTTATTTTTCTTTTATTATTTTTTTAAACATCCTGGGGCGTGGGCCCCTCGTGTCACTGGCCCATGGCCTTAGCGGGCACCGGGCGTCGGGCACCGGGCGTCGGGCACCGGGTCGCCTGGACCCGGACGCGCGCGAGTGGGACGGCGGCGGGACTGGGGCGCCGGGCGCGGGTCGCCGTGGCCACGGCGAGGCGGCAAGCGATGCGCAGCAGCAGGGCGAGCAGCGAGGCGAGCTGGGAGGGGGCCAGCCAGGGCGAGCAAGCGGTGGGCGGCGGCGGGGACGTGCGTGAGGGGGCGCGGCCGTGCGGGCGGAGCCAGAGCGCGGGGGTAGGCGGCAGTAGCGGGGCGCGGCGGCCACGAGCTGGCGAGGGACGGCGGGGCTCACTAGGAGGAACACGTGGCGCAGGAGCGACGCGGTCGCGGCCGGGGCGCGGCCCGGCACGTGGTGACCGTGGCGAGGGGGGGGGGGAAGAAAAGGGGGGCGGCTCACCAGCCCTGTAGAGGTGCAAAGGCGCCTCGGGCCGAGGGCGGAGTCGCGGGGCGATGGCGTGCAACGGTGACGGGGACGGCGAGGCGACGGCGTTCAGCTCGGGGAGGGGGTAGCGGTAGGGGAGAGGCGGGGACGGGCGGGCCGGCGCGACGGGGGGGGGAGGGGGCGGTGCTGGGGGCGAGGTGGCGCCGGCGAGGTGCGGCAGGCGCCGGAGAGGCGCCGGCGGGTCGTCGAGGCCGGGCGGCGGCGGAATCGACCCCTCGATCCAGTTCGGATCGAGTGGGTGAGAGCGACGAGTGAGAGGGGGGGAGTGTGGGGGCGAGCGAGTGGGGGGGGGAGTGTCGGTGGCGTGCTAGGGTTTCGGGTGGGGAGTGGGGGTTAAGGGGATGGGGTGGGCCGACCTGCTGGGCTGGCCTGGTGGCCATGGCCCTGTTGGGCCGGGGTTTTCTCTTTTCTTTTTCTTTTTCTGTTTCTTTTTCTTTTGTCTTTTCTTTTATTTATTCACATATCTCTGTTTAGTAAATTGTTAGGCCTCAAAATGGTTTTTGTAAAACATCACAATTGTTCCAATAATTACTAGGCATCCTCCACCACTACCAAAAATTGGTTTGGAGTCAATTGGAACTCACACAATTTTTATAATAATTAAAATGCATTAATCCTAGCTGTTTTGGTAATGTTAGTGCCACCTATTTAATTTATTTATTGTTGGTTTCAATTTTAGAATTGTCTCTGAAATATTTGTTATTTATTGAACATTTTAGTTTTTATGTTAGACAACTTTTATTTTCCACTTTCATTTAAATTTGGATTTTGACTTAGGAGTTGAAATGCAATATAATGCTAATGATGATCATGCACTGTTAAAAATGATGACATGGCACAATCAAAGGGGTGATTACTGTAGCTAACCACTGGGGGTGTTACACTTTTTATCTACGTTTTATCTCTCCATCGTTTTTCTTCCTCGTTCTTCGCTGTTCCTCGAGTTTGAGAGCTACGAATCCCGTGGCTCTAAGGGCGAGCGAATCGACCTAGGGCAGCCCATTGCCGCCGCGCGCCCTGATGGGGTCCCTCCCGGGCGTGTGGGGTTTCGGGTCTCCAAAAGCGCCCGCCGACTGTCCTGCGTATCGCGCTGTCGGTCGGGTCTCCTTCGACGTGAGCTGCGGTGCATCACCCCCGGCGTCGAGGGTACACATGACGTGTTCTTGTGTCAACATTAAGTTCATAAATAATGGAGTAACGCCTTAAGCAAGATGACATGATGTAGACAAAGTAAATCCAACCAATATGAATAAACCCTGTCATTTTCCCCTTAATGGCAGCAATACAAATACGTGTCTTGTCCCCTACTTTGTCACTGGGATATAGATCACCGCAAGATTGAACCATTACAAAGCACCTTTCCCATTGCAAGATAAATCAATCTAGTTGGCCAAACCAAACGGATATATTGGAGAGAAATACAAAGCTATAAAAATCATGCATAAAAGAGTTCAGAGAAGACTCAAATAATATTCATGAATAATCTGATCATAAACCCACAATTCATTGGATCCCAACAAACACACCACACAAGAAGATTACATCGAATAGATCTCCAAGAACATCGAGGAGAACATTGTATTGAAGATCAAAGAGAGAGAAGAAGAAGCCATCTAGCTACTAGCTATGGACCCATAGGTCTGTGGTAAACTACTCACACATTATCGGAAGGGCAGCAAGGTTGATGTACAACCCTCCGTGATTGATTCCCTCTCCAGCAGGGTACTAGAAAAGGCCTCCAGATGGGATCGCGGAAGAACAGAAACTTCTGGCATCGAAAAAAGTATTTTGGGTGGCTCTCTGATGTACTGGGAATATTTGGGAATTTATAGAGGTGGAATTAGGTCAAGAGGTGTCACGAGGGGCCCACAAGCCTGGGGGCGTGCCTACCCCCCTAGGGTGCGCCTCCCGAGCTTGTCGCTCCCTCATGACTCTTCAGGTCTTCTCCTGAACCTTCTAATGCCCCTTCTGGTCCAAAAAAAATTTAATCCAAAGTTTTTTCTCCGTTTGGACTCTGTTTGATATTGATTTTCTGAAAAGCCAAAAACAACAAAAAAACAGCAACTCGCACTGGGCACTAGGTTAATAGGTTAGTCCCAAAAAATGATATATAATTGCATATAAAACATCCTAGATTGATACTATAATAGTATGGAACAATAAAAAATTATAGATACGTTGGAGACATATCAAGCATCCCCAAGCTTAATTACTGCTCGTCCTTGAGTTGGTAAATGATAAAAACAGAAATTTTGAACTGGAATGCTACCTAACATGTTCATCATGTAATCTTTCTTTGATGGTATGAATATTTTGATCCGGATGATTCAAAGCAATAGTCTATAATTTGACATAAAGAACAATACTTAGGCATACCAACAAACAATCATGCCTTCCAAAATAGAAATGCTAAAGAACGCCATCCCTACAAAATCATATAGCCATATCATGCTCCATATTCTTAACACAAAGTATAAATCATGCACTACCCCGATGTCAGCCAAGCAATTGGTTCATACTTTTTAATGTGCTTCAGCTTTTTCAACCCCCACGCAATACATGAGTGCAAGCCATTGATATAGCACTATGGGTGGAATAGAGTATGGTGGTAGAGATTAATATGGAGAAGACAAAAAAGGAGAAAGTCTCACATCGACGAGGCTAATCAATGCACTGCAAAAAAATCACTTCCGTGATGATACGTGTTTGTCACAGTAGGTCACGTTTTCTGTCATGCATGTACATCCATGACGATTTTATAACAGAATCAAGATAGTCATACCTGTGCTGTCGTAGAAGTGTTCCATGACAATACCAAAATTATCATCACGGAAGTGTCCACTTCCATGACGATAAATGGCGTGTCACAGAAGTGTTTTCGTCAAGGGTAACCGACACGTGGCATCCACCGTAACGGGTCGCTTCTACGCTATCGGGTTCCGGTTTGGATCCGATAACCCGTTACGGCCCGGACCAATGGGGATTTTCCACGTGTAAAATTCTCATTCGCCGGAGGATCCATGTGTCAGCTCAGCGTTGGGACAGATGTCATCACTACAATGGACGGAACACGCCTATGATACATGAACATGTGGCACGGCCCAACAGGGCCCATTAAGGTTTAAAAGCTGGCCCAGGAAAAGGCCCGCAAGATTTCATCAGATCTAATGGGCCGGCCCAGGAAAAGGCCCACAAGACTTCTCCACTTTTTTGTCTCTGTAGCTGTTTACTTGCAAGATTACACCCAACTAATGCAACCCTTGGCACTACTGATTAACTAGCTTATACGGTTATTATCACTACAAAAAAAACCACTTCCATGATGATACGTGTTTGTCACAGTAGGTCACGTTTTCTGTCATGCATGTACATCCATGACGATTTTATGACAGAATCAAGATAGTCATACCTGTCCAGTCATAGAAGTGTTCCATGAGAATACCAAAATTATCATCATGGAAGTGTCCACTTCCATGATGATAAATGGCGCGTCATGGAAGTGTTTTCGTCAAGGGTAACCGACACGTGGCATCCACCATCACGGGTCTCCGTTAAGCTATCGGGTTCCGGTTTGGATCCGATAACCCGTTAACAGCCCTGACCAATGGAGATTTTCCACATGTAAAATTCTCATTCGCCGGAGGATCCACGTGTCAGCTCAGTGCTGGGACAGATGTCATCCAGCGAATTAACAGGCTTTCCATTGGGCCGTTTCCAGCCCGTGTTATCTTTCGGCCTTCTAAGGGCCCGTTTAATATTGGTCTCATTTCCAGCATTCGTTTACTTACGGTCCGTTACTGGCCTGTTACGCTTGTGGGCCAAATTCAGCCCGTGGTTAAAGTCAGCCCTTTTGTGGCCCGTTAATCCGTTGGGGCCGATTTCATAGCGTCATCAAATATGGCCCATTAATGACCCGTTATGCCTGCCGATGGAATTAAGCCCGTTGTACACATCGGCCTATTAACAACCCATTATGGTCGGCCCATAAACAGATGACTCCCATTCAAGCCTGTTTACGACCCATATTGCAGTTCGTTAATGGTCCACGAATAGTACGGCCCATATTTGGCCAATCGATCATACGGCCCGTAGAAGGCCCATTGAATCTATGGCCCGTAGAAGGCCCATGGTCACTACAGCAGATAGCAGGGCCATGGTTACAACGGTCTGTATGTTCCCCATGGTTATTGTGGCCTAGTTTTAAAAAATAGGTTATTGCGGCCACTAGGAAACCAAGAAAAAATAACTGCAGAACTAGAAGCAAGCAAATAAATAAGACTAACAAAATAAATAAGCAAGCAACTAACGCTAGGATATTACGACGATTACACAGATTACATCCACTAAGCATCAATGTTCGCCACCAGTGCAAATAAAGGGAACAAAGCAGCATATTACATACACTGGTTGTGGCGACCAGTGCAAATAAACGTCGCAGCAAAACAAGTTCAGAACTGAAACCACTTTAGAAGAGCTCAAGAAACAATATCCTGGGTACCCACCATGCTGGCAAGATGCTTAGCAAGCTTATTAACTTTCTCTTGTTTGGAGCTTAAATCCTCCAGCGCTTGTTGTTGCACCAGAAAGTATGCATCTGAATTCTGCAGGGACTTCCTCAGTCCTTCGATTTCGTGTCGCGGCACATCTGATCGATGTCTTTCAACTTGAAGTTGAGACTCAAGAAGACGAACTAATTCAGGCAGTGAGTTCGAAGAGCTTGTGCCAGCAGTAGTTGCCAATAACTCAAACACTACATCAAGACAGGACTTTGGGGTTGTCTCATGATAACCCACAAGTATAGGGGATCGCAACAGTTTTTGAGGGTAGAGTATTCAACCCAAATTTATTGATTCGACACAAGGGGAGCCAAAGAATATTTGCAAGTATTAGCAGCTGAGTTCTCAATTCAACCACACCTGGAGATTAATTATCTGCAGCAAAGTGATCAGTAGCAAAGTAGTATGATAGTTTTGATAGTAGTAGTAACAGTAATAGTAACGGTAACACTGATAGCAATGATTTTGTAGCAAGTGCAACAGTAACAGTAGCAGTAGTAACTTAGCAGGAACAATATGTGGAAAATTCATAGGCATTGGATCGGTGAATTCGTTGGATGATATTCATCATATAACAGTCATAACCTAGGGCGATACGGCACTAGCTCCAGTTCATAAATATAATGTAGGCATGTATTCCGTAAATAGTCATACGTGCTTATGGAAAGAACTTGCATGACATCTTTTGTCCTACCCTCCCGTGCCAGCAGGGTCCATAAGGAAACTAAGGGATATTAAGGCCTCCTTTTAATAGAGAACCGGAACAAAGCATTAACACATAGTGAATAGATGAACTCCTCAAACTACGGTCATCACCGAAAAGTATCCCGACTATTGTCACTCCAGGGTTTGCGGATCATAACATGTAGTAGGTGACTATAACTTGCAAGATCAGATCTAGAACATAGATATAATGGTGATAACATAAACGATTCAGATCTAAAATCATGGCACTCGGGCCCAAAGTGACAAGCATTAAGCATGGCAAATTCATAGCAACATCAATCTCAGAACATAATGGATACTAGGGATCAAGCCCTAACAAAACTAACTCGATTACATGATGAATCTCATCCAACTCCTCACTGACCAGCTAGCCTACGAAGGAATTACTCACTCCCGGTGGGGAGCATCATGGAATTGGTGATGGAGAAGGGTTGGTGATGACGAAGATCGATGATCCCCCTCTCTGGAGCCCCAAACGGACTCTAGATCTGGCCTCCCGATGAAGAACAGGAGGCGGCGGCAGCTCCGTCTCGTGAAACGCAAAAATTCTTCCTTCTCTATTTTTTCTCTGAAAATGTGAATTTATAGCGTCGGAGATAGGGCCAGCGGGGCCATCAGGTGGGGACAACCCACCTGGGCGCGCCCTGGTGGGTTGTGCCCACCCAGGGGCCCCCCTCCAGTGGTTCTTGGCTCCAGCAATTCTCTTTTATTATATAAAAATCCTCACAAAGTTTCGTTCCAATCCGAGAACTTTTATTTCTGCACAAAAAAAGAACACCATGGTAGTTCTGCTGAAAACAGCGTCAGTCTGGGTTAGTTTCAGCCAAATCATGCAAATTAGAGTCCAAAACAAGAGGAAAAACATTAGGAAAAGTAGATACGACAGAGACGTATCATCTCACTGTCTTCAAGATAGTTTTTATCAGCTTTCTTGGAGACCAACAGGGATGTCTCACTATCTTGAACCGTATCTGCATTACTTCCTTTACCATTGCATAACGAGGTACTCTTCTCCAATATTTTGTCTGCATACTATAAGAGAAACAAGCAGACACATCACAGGTTTACCATGTTGTACATGAAACTCATTTTTGTAAATCAGTTCAGTAGTAAAGTGGACAGGATAACAGCATGAAACAAACATATATCTATGTACCATGGTCACTGTATGGTCTATATCATTCTAGTTTATGTTGCCAAATCAAGATAGAGACACAGTTCAAATCATATCTGTTGAAGACAAAGCAGCATAGACAAAATATAAGTGTGGGAAACTACACAACAATAACAACACTTGTAGTGTGCATGACATGAGAACATAAATGTTTATTCAATTGAAACTGAAATCAACATAGAGCAAGTTACAACAGTAAACTGGTTAAAGAAACAGGTTTAAAACATACCTGTTGCACCATTGGAGTTTCAATTCCATACTTGAAATTTGAAATTAGTTGGTATGAGTAAATACAGTGATGCAAGAGCAAAGGAGTATGAACCATAGCTACGGAACCTGACCTGAGAACAATTCTTCTTCTGCTTTAAGCATTGAGTTGGGGTTCGGAGTGGTGGTCTTCGTGCTTTGGGCACTGCAGTTACCTTACTAACTGCTCGTGTTTGGGTGCTCTGTGGTGGAGACGGTGTTGTGTCAACTGGAACTGGGTTACTATCTGCTGGGGTTGGGGTTAGAAGGGGTGTAGCTAGTTCTCTGTCCAACTGGGTAGGGGTACAATCTGTGAGAGTCTGGGTTATGTGTGGTGGGGCTGGTTCTTGGGCAAGTACAACCATGGTTCTATCTGCATCGACTGGTAGCACTATCTTTTCTGAAGACCGTGTTGTTACTCCCTTAGATACTACCATCACCCCTCCAATTCAAATGGTTGATAAACAAGAAAACTAATTGAATGTACAGACATTGTATGATAGACAGGTGCAATGGATAGTGGGGAATAAAAGAGGGCATGAAATAATTCACATTTATGTTGTCTAACCAAACAGGATAGCATGACACAATTTCACATATATGGTGGCTAACTAAACAGGATAGCATGACACAATTTCACATATATGATGGCTAACTAAACAGGATAGAAAGACATAATTCAAAATATGATGACTATGTAAACAGGATGACATGATATAACTATATGATGTGTTTATTAAATAGGTTGGCATGCCATAATTCACATACATGCCGCCTATGGAAACATGATGGAATGATATAATTCACGGATAGAATGACATAATTCAAAATATGATGACTATGTAAACACTAAACAGGATGAGATGATATAACTATATGATGTCTTTATTAAATGGGTTGGCATGCCATAATTCAGATAGATGATGTCTATGTAAACATGATGGCATGATATAATTCAAATATATGATTTATATACCAAGCAAGTAAGCAGATGGCAATCGCATATATGATGTCTAAACTAAGCAGATGGCATTCAATATTGTGTATATGATGTAAAACCTAAGCAATGCAAGACAACATATGCATGATATGAGTAATATAACCCTGCCAAGTTTGAGCATACACCTCAGCGGGGAAATAGGACTGGTCATCTGTCTCTAAATCCTCCTCTGAGGAGCTATCTGTAACTAGCAAGATGTCTGCTTCAGCAGGTAGCATTGTCTGCTCTAAAGACCTTGTTTTCACTCCAAATATTTCCATCACCGATTCAAATGGATGATGCACACGAAGAGTAGTTGAATATACAAACATTGTCGACAAATGGAATACGTAATACAAAAAAAAGGATAGCATGATATAATTCACATATATGATGATTGGCTAAACAACATGGCATTGCATAATTCACATATATAATTCCTTGCAACAAGATAGCATTCCATAATTCCCATATATAATGTCTTGCAACAAGATGGCATTGCATAATTCACATATATGGTAATTAGACACTAAACAAATGGCATTCACACAAAGCATGTCTAAACTAAGCAAATGACATAGCAATGCAAGCCACCATACGCATGATATGTGCAACATAACCCTGCCAAGTTAGAGCATACACCTCAGGGGGGGAATAGGACTGGTCATCTGTCTCTGAATCTTCCTCTGAGGAGCTATTAGTAACCAGCGAGATATGCGCTTCATCGGATAGCATTGTCTGCTCTAAAGACCTTGTTTTCTTTCTAGTTTTTTCCATCACCATGTCAAATGGCTGATGCACACAAAGAGTAGTTGAATGTACTAACATTGTTGACAAATGTAATACGTAATAAAAAAAAGGATGGCGTGATATAATTCACATATAAGATGACTGACTAAGCAGGATGGCATTGCAAAATTCACATATATGATGCCTGGCTAAACAAGATGGCGTTGCATAATTCACATATACGATATAGAAACTAAACAGATGGCATTCACACAAAGCATGTCTAAACTAAGCAGATGACATATTTGATGTATAAAGTAAGCAATGCAAGGCACCATATGCATGATATGACCAACATCAGCATGCCAAGTTAGAGCAAAGACCTCAGGGGGTAAATAGGAGTGGTCTGCTCCTTCTGAATCCCCCTCAGAATAGTTATCTTACTCTTGATTACAATCTGAAATGGGGGGAGGGGGCTGCCTTTGTGCCCACCATGGAGCGACGTCTGCATGAAATTTTCTTGCCACGCAAAGCTCGTCTCTTTTGCTCTACATGTTTAGTTCCTTTGTGTATAATAACTGACATGCATAGGAATAAAACATAGTGAGATTATGTAAGGAGTGCATGCAGAAATCCAGAGTGATGGTAGCAACCTATGGATAGACCCAAAACCAATGATAGTAGGCAGATAATAGCTTCAGTTAAAAAATACAGATAATGGCTTCTTTACTGTTTGTTTCCCACCCAACATGAAACTCATAGTAGATACCAGAGATTAACTAGATAGTAGACAGATACTATTGATTCCGCCCTGATATGTACCCCACAACCATTTAAAAACTCAAGTTTGAGCATTAGTTTGGAGCTGGGTCAGAGTCTAATCCGTGAACAGGACGATAAAGTAGCATGTAATATTAAGCGATGCATAACGTAAGCAGACATGAAAGAGTGCGACCTCTCTTGCGGACCCATGTAGGCCTCAAGGTCATCTGCTCAGTTGATGATGGTAATGCAGTTCTCATGGCTATCGGCGGCGGGGAAGAAGATCTGAGGCGGCGAAAGACAGTCTGGAGGGCGGATCCCTGCTGTGGTGGACCCTTCCGTCATTGGAGCAGCTTCGCTGGGGTGGATGACAGTGCGGTAGGAGCGGGACAAACCACACAAGGTTTTCTTTGACAACTATCTGTAAGAGAAGTAATTCTGTAAGGGCTCGTTTGAATTGGAGGATTCTAACAACCCAGGGATAGGAAATACACAGTAATAGGATAGGAATGCATGTGCAAAACAGAGAATTTAAAATCACAGGATTTCTGTCAATCTGGGTGTTTGGTTCACAGGAATTGGAAGGTCACAGGAATGCAAAGAAGCATGGTCAAATTAAGTCAAACCACAAGAAAATGTACAGTTATAATGCTATTATGCTACTATCACTTAGTCTTATTCTTCATGGATAGGAATTTGAAAAGGAGGGCCTAGTGGATATTAAAATTCCTACAATTTTTCTTTGAAAGAGACACTAAAGGAACAAATCCTACAGTTTTCCTTTGCTCCATTCCTTTGAACCAAATGCATGAATAGCTGTACCATAGGAAACTTTCCAATTCCTATGTTTTTCCTTCACTTTTTCTTTCAACCACTGGCAATTCTAGTAGGCAGGATTGAACAGGCAAAAGCCTACACTCCAAAAATGTTTTTGTGCTACTTCTACTACTTTGGACCCAGGCCACTGCCCTACTAGCTCAACTCCCAGTCCCATCTACACATGCACAGCTCAAACGCGCAGAAATAAATAATGATGGCTTTCGAGAGAGTCCATCACGGATAGCTAAGTTACCTGGTACCTCACTGCTTGTTATATAGGAGAAACTAATCGTATTTCACGTTACTACGCGTGCTCAGTGGACAATATATATAACATGTAGAGTAAAAAAGCGATGACGCAAGTGTACAACCTCTTTGGCGAAGCCATGTCGATCTCAGCATCATTTGGTTGGTCGCTGAGGATGTTGCGGCTGATGTGGCAGTCGGAGGAGGGGAAGAAGATCTTAGGTGTCTCGAGATGGAGCCAAGGGTACTGCTCCGCTATGATGGAGGGTTTCGTCGTTGGAGCAGCTCCGGTGAGGTGGACGACGGCGAGGTTGAAGTAGGACAAGAGAGACAACATTGTCCTAAAGTGGTATTCTAATAGCATCTCCAGTAGATGATGTAAAATACATAACCAAAAAGTGCTAGATGTAAAATACATCAGCCGCTCATCTCTGAACTTAACTGTCGAAACTGAATTTAACTGTCGAAACTGAATTTAACTGTCAAAACTGAATTTTACTGTCGAAACTGAATTTTGCTGTCGAAACTGAACGCACTAGTAGCAGAAAAGCAGTGCAGTAATAGTTTTGGCCGCTCGAGCACTAGTGGCAGAGTAGCAGTGATCTAAATCGGTAGCCACTCTAGCAGGGAACGTACTACCAGAGAGAAGTCGGGGAAGAGCAGCAGCAGCACCCAGAGTAGCAGCGTGTGCGAGAGCCGAGGCAGCTGGTCGTGTAGCAGCACCTCGGGTAGCAGCAGCAGAAGCTCGAGCGAGAGCCGGAGCAATTGCTCATGCAGTAGCAGCGCGAGTAAGAGTAGACCAGCAGTGCAAGCAAGAGCAAGAGCAGCAGCGCGAGCAAGAGCCAGAGCAGACCAGGCAGGGGACCGAGAGCAAGAGCAGAGCAGGAGCGTGAGCGAGAGCCGAAGCAGTAGCAGGAGGGCCAGCGAGAGCCGGAGCAGCAGCAGTAGCTCCTACTGATGTGGACGTCGCCGCCGAGGGAGCGATGCCATGGAGGAAGTGGCCGGCGACGCTGCCGTAGATGGAGCCACGCCATGGCGGCTCGGGACCGAGCGCCGGTAGCACAGTGAGATCGAATCAAGAAGAAAATGCAGTGATTAGTGTAGAACCTCTTTGGTGGCGCCGATTAGGCCTCAGCTTCATCCGAGGAATCGGTGATGGTGTTGCTCTTCCGGTGGTGCAGGTGAAGACGGCGCTGTGGGAATGGAGGTGGCACGATAGATGAGGCGAACATCAAGGCAGCTCCTTGGAGGTCGAGGACAGGGGTGGCTGAACTGGCGGGAAGATGAGATCAATGGCGGATCCTCATCCAGTGCAGTGGATGAGGGACGTCGAGCTGTTGCACTGGACGATGTCGTCGGGGAAGAGGCTCCCGCTGGGTGGCAGACGGAGGAGGGTGTGGGGCTTCGCGGGTTTTTGCGGCCTCGGTGAACGAATGGGGGCGGAGGGGATGGGAGGGGGGAACCATGGCTTAGGGACGCGCTTGTCCAAAATGTGGGGTAAGTTACGAAAGTACCCTCACCGATTTGAACTAGGTGGTTCTTTCAGTTCAAGGGTATCACGGGAATTTCGCGTGTCGGGATTTCGCAGGAGGTGGGAGTTTTCGTGCGTGTTCTAATTTTGGGATAGCAAGGCGCAGGTTGAGACGGAGGGAGTTTTTGAAGCACAACGAGACAAAGAGATATCTTAAAATTTTGGGATAACAAGGCGCGGGTTGAAATTTCCGGACAAGCCTAACGTGTACTGTACCAAATCAATTCGCACTTCCCTCGAAAAAAAAACCAAAAAGAAATCAATTCGCACCACACAAGAGAGTCTACTCCCGTTTTACTGTATGAGTTACTACAAATGCCATTCAAAACTTTGAATCCATATTATGTTCAATTAAAATATTTCGCTACGTGTATAATGCATGTAACCTGCTACTAAAATGAACATTTTAGTGCATTCCAAACGTATATACTACCGCTTCAATATGAACTAAATTAGAATTCGTTTCTCTATTTGAATAAGATCTACAATCATGATTGTTGTCAAGTTAAACCATTTGAATCCGTTTCTCTATTTTAATAAGATCTACAATCATGATTGTTGTCAAGTTAAACCATCATTTGTATATTATCTTCACAACACACTACATGATTACTGTCGAGTTAGATATGAACTATGTGTACTATATGAACTCGAACTCGAATTTTTGAATTCACTTTATGTTGATTTCAAATCACAGTACATTTCAAGCTCTAGCTAGATCTTCATAATCTAAACCATGTCTCATATGTATAATGTGTTTATCACATAATGTATGGTGCCCCGCCCCCTACGCCTACAAGTATTTAGCTGTGAGCTGCAAATGCCACACATTATCAAAAATTCAAATAAAATGTGAGATTGTTCGATATATAGTATGGTTTAAATTATTCAATATTTAGTTGTGAGCTGCAAGCGCCACGAATTATCACAAATTCAAATAAAATATGAGATTGTTCGATATATAGTATGGTTTAGATTGTTCGATATTTAGTTGTGAGTTGCAAACGCCACGCATTATCACATTATAGTATAACATGTCCAAAACCACACCACGCGTATCATTGCTATATTCATGCATGCATAGGTTTATAACACTATGATCTCTTATTCAAATATATGAATCCACTTTCACAATGAATTATGATCTTTGTTAGTCTCTTACACCCACACAATCCTCTAACCTTTGTAGTTAGCACTAAATTTCTCTCATGCATGCACATGCCCTCCTCGCCCCCCCCCCCCTTAGCATTCTATCCATCGCGCACATTCATTTATTTTCTTTAGGTCGTTCTCCCACGGCCTCCACAACTCTTTCTTTTCGACACACACCGACCGATAAACCTCTCTAGCGATGTCTGCCTACCACATACACACACACTTTCCATCTCCTCCTTTCTCTGTCCATGCCTCATGTCTCTCATATGGTCCCACACACGTGTAAACTCTCGCCCCTCTTTTCATCGATCTCACAATCGCACACTCCTCCCCCCTATCTAGTAGGCCTCTCGCACCACCTCCTAGCTCCATCCCTCTCTCTCTCTATCTGTCTCTCTGGGCCTTATTTGCCTCTAACAAATGGATGTACACCAACTGATCTCCCACTATACATATAGCTAGCTAGGTTGTTTATAACTCGTTTTCCCCACGCACCGATCGATCTACCTCATTAGTTATGTCTCTCACTTCCTCCGACACACAACAATTGTTCTACCGATCTAGTTAGGTCTGCTTACCAAACACATATGGTCCCCCTTCATCATCCATGCATGCCTCCCGACACATCTATCACGCACACGCACACAGAGAAACACATCCCCTCTCTTCTTGATATTGCAGTTGTACCCTCAGTTTGTCTAGTAGGCCCCTCCCACCATCTCCAAGAAGCAACTCCACCGCCCCTCCGGCACTCTATCTCTCTCTCTCTCTCGCAACCTATTTCCCGTCCTTCACTTATGTATAGATGTCGACCGATCTCCCTCAAGACATAGCTAGGTCTCTCCTTCTCAACACATATACAAGTCGATCTACCTCTCTAGTTAGGTCTCTGCCTTCCCCCCCGCCCCCTCCCCCCCCCCCCCCCCCCCACACAAACACCGATACATCGAGCGCTCTAGTCATGTCTCCCTGCCACACATAAACTTGCCCTCTCCCCTCTGACATTCTGGTAGGTCAGTTGCCCTATATCTTTGATGTGCACACACACAATTTCGATGGCTCTCTTCATCTATCTCGCGCCCGCACACTTAATCCTCTCTTCGACTTTATCGATATCTATGACCCCTCCCTCTCTTCTCATGGATCGCCCCCTCTTTATATGATATAGTTAGGCCTCTATTTCACACACATTGCATGTGTCACATTTTTGTTTGAGATATCATCGACACATATTCCCACAAATACACTCACGAAATCACCCCCCCCCCCCATAAAAAACACACTCACGAACGCACACACCATCTCTCTAGGTTTGTATCTCTCTCACACACACCCACGTAGGTGGGGGACATGCACGAAGAAAAGAGGTGCACGCACGGCGACGTACTCTCGTCTCTTTCCCAACCACACCCGCGTGGGTACATGGTGGAGCTCATTTATGTACGAAAAGGCAGCCCACGTGGTAATTTGACACATGTACTGGTTGTCCACTTGATGGAGGATCGTGTACCACGGGTGAACAAACAAATTGTGACTTGACGCGTTATTTAAAAAAAGATTTTATTCCTTGATGGCGCACGTACAGAATATAAACGAATTGTTATGGAGAGAAAACGAAAATCCCTCCACTATACTATACTATATAATATAGGCAGGATCCTAAGTGCTTCCTTTCTGGGGTCGGTATCTTCTACTCTCTCACACAAGATAGCAGTGACCACTCTCTCTCTCTCACCGCTGGTCCCTGATCCGGCCGGATCCAGTCCGTCAGCAGAAAGGGACGATGTGCAACATTGGTTCGGTCGCCGGCGTCGACGCAGGAAACCCACTGCCGGCGCGTCCCAATCTGTGGTACCCACCGTTCTCTCTAAGCAAGCTCTGATACGGTAGTGCCTTTGCCCCTTGCTCGCTGCCGCAGTATGGGCAGATCCCACCCGTCGCCGCCCTCCTGGTTACATCCCGACGACCCTCAGGTACAGCTTCCTCTAGAACCGGCATTGCTCCACAACCCATCTTCCCACGTCGCTGCATGTGGATCTTCTCTAGTTATTTGCCTAAAACGTACTGTAGCTCGGCCGGCATACTTTCCATGTTTCATCAACAATGCCACTATTATTGCAATCACACTTATTCAATATCCTTGTCAACAGGGATGCTCGGCTCCATTTTAGTGCAACTGCACAAAATGATGGGATGGTGCATGCATCCAACTGCTACATGCCTTGGCGGGCATCAACGAGCCGCGTGAAAATGGCTACCAACATGTCCACTGAGCCAGGAAATTAAAGCATGCTTAGGGACCTAATCGATCATTTTTTCTTTATTTGTACACCTTCTCACAACTTTGTCTTAAGTTGTGAAGTAAATATTGGGTCTAATATGTGAATCATTGATATGCATTAGCATGCATGTTAGTTTCCTTTGTATTTGTTGTAATGTTGTAACAAGAAAACCTTCAAGGCAAGACACATGAAACAAAAGCTGAAAGCTTCGTAGCATTGTAGTAGTATAATTTTATCTCACTGAGAAATTACATTTACTATCACAGTATATATAAACAAATGCTGAAAGGTCGATAGCATTGCGAGAAACCATTCTAGGCGCACAGAACTTCCTTTCCTCGACATGTGGGACATCCAGCATCAGGGTTGAAATATCGAGGATGTCGCCTAGAGGGGGGGGGGTGAATAGGCGTTTTAAAATAATTATGGTTTAGGCTTGAACAAATGCGGAATAAACCTAGCGGTTAATTTGTCAAGCACAAAATGTACAACAACTAGGCTCACTTATGTGCACCAACAACTTATGCTAATCAAGAAAAAAAACTAAGTGATAGCAAGATATATAACATGAAACACTATGGCTATCACAAAGTAAAATGCATAAGTAAAGGGCTCGGGTAAGAGATAATCGAGGCACGCGGAGACGACGATGTATCCCGAAGTTCACACCCTTGCGGATGCTAATCTCCATTTGGAGCGGTGTGGAGGCACAATGCTCCCCAAGAAGCCACTAAGGCCACCGTAATCTCCTCACGCCCTCGCACAATGCAAGATGCCGTGATTCCACTAAGGGACCCTTGAGGGCGGTCACCGAACCCGTACAAATGGCAACCCTTGGGGGCGGTCACCGAACCCGTACACTTTAGCAACCCTTGGGGGCTGTCACCGGTACCCGTCAAATTGCTCGGGGCGATCTCCACAACCTAATTGGAGACCCCGACGCTTGCCCGGAGCTTTACACCACAATGATTGAGCTCCGAACACCACCAACCGTCTAGGGCGCCCAAGCACCCAAGAGGAACAAGCTCAAGGGTACCAAGCACCCAAGAGTAATAAGCTTCTCAACTTGTAAATTCCACGTATCATCATGGAGAACTCAAACCTATGCACCAAATGCAATGGCAAGGGCACACGGAGTGCCCAAGTCCCTCACTCTCAAATCCCACCAAAGCAATGAAAGCTATGGAGGAAAAAGAGAGGAAGAACAAGAAGGAGAACACCAAGAACTCCAAGATCTAGATCCAAGGGGTTCCCCTCACATAGAGGAGAAAGTGATTGGTGGAAATGTGAATCTAGATATCCTCTCTCTTTTCCCCCAAATACTAGCAAGAATCCATGGAGGGATTGAGAGAAAGCAAGCTCGAAGAAGGTCAACAATGGGGGAAGAACACGAGCTCAAGAGATAAGGTCCAATGGGGAAGAAGACCCCCTTTTATAGGGGCTCCCAAATCCAACCGTTATGTGCTCAGCCCGCACACGAGCGGTACTACCGCTCGGGCGGTAGAACAGGACAACAGAACAACGGCAATGAACCTTAGGGGCGGTATAGCCGCCGGAGTGGTACTACCGCTCAAGGGAGCGGTACTACCGCAAGCTGCAGTGGTACTGCCGCTTGGCCCAGCGGTACTACCGCTGGGGCCGCGCTCAGCAGCTACGCAGGAGAAGGAAAGAGGGACAGAGGAGAGGTCCTTTGAGCGGTACTAGCAGCGGTGGTAGGCGTGGTACTACCTCTTATAAGCGGTACTACCGCTCCTACTACCGCTGCTACTGCCGCTCAACCCGACACAAGAAACACAGGTCTCGAGTTGAGGCGGTACTACCATGGAACCGGAGCTGTACTACCGCTTATGGCCATGGGCGGTACTGCCGCTGTGAGACAGCGGTACTACCGCTTGTGGCGATAAGCGGTACTGCCGCTCCGGCCCAGCGGTACTACCGTTGGCGCCTTCCTTATGCCGCTTCCACGAAAACAAGTAAACTCCAAGGAAAACCAGAACTGCCACAACTTCTGCAAATGAGCTCTGAATTGAGCAAACTCAAGCTTGTTGGTTATAGTAAGAAGAGGCAGGGGAGGTATGCCTAACATATAGAGGAGTGAACCAATACTGCAGGATGCTGCTAACGCGACACTATGATCAGAGACACTTCGACGAAACTGTGTGCGATGCAATAATCGCAAACGATGGTGTAAAAAACCCGTCAAAAAAGGTGCAAAACGTTTGCGATGACGGATGCATCAAACACGGTTCAGATTTTGGTTGCGTGTGCGATGCAGGGCATATGGTTCAGTTCAATGAACTGTTTGCGATGAGGAAGAAGAACGGAAACGGGCTGCCAAATGAAGGCGTGTGCGATATACGGCATACAGTTCACTCGGATTAACTGTTTGTGATGAGGTGGAACAATAGAAACGGGCAGCTACATAAAGGTGTGTGCGATTGAGGGCATACGCTTCAGAAGGATTAACTGTTTGCGATTAGGCAACAGAACAGAAACAGTCAGCCAGATCAAAGTGTCTGCGATTGATCGCATACACTTCACACGGATGAACTGTTTGTGATTAGCCACAACAAACAGAAACAGTTAGACAGATCAATGTGTGTGCGCTAGACGGGCACACATTCTAATTAAAAGAAGCATGCGCGATGGTAATAACGAGCGCGCACGGTTCTTGGAACAAGACGTGTGCTGACATTGCCTATTGCGGTGCACCCTATGGTGCTAACGCCACGTACGCGGCCGAGAAAGCGTGCCCACGTTACGTCGTCCGGGAATAGTGCCGCACTTAGAAATTATAGAACCGTCAATAAATTTTGAGCCTGCGTCCCGTCACATTCCAAATTGCAAACCTGTTCACACCGATCAAAACCTAAATGGTTTCCCACTTAGGAGCGTATTAGTACTCGGTTATAAATACTACTACTACTCCAAGATGATTGCACATTCCTCCTCAACTCCTCATCCACAAAAACAAACAAGTCATTCATCATCGTTCCCTTGCGTCTGCCATGGCCAGCGTGAGTTCTGGGTCGAGAGATTGCCACCAGGGAGAGGCGAGCATGGAAGTGGAAGCACGAGAGATGTCCCACCTCGCTGCGAAAGCAGCCGACATGTCCCGCCGCGTGGCCGTAGCAGCACAGAGGTCCCGCCGCGCCGTCGATGTAGCAGACTGGTGCGGCCGCGCCGCGGAAGCAGCAGAGATGTCCGGCCGCGCCACAGAAGCAGCAGAGATGTCCTCCCGCGCCGCGGCGGCCTGGGAAAATGTCTCGCGGGCAGGCGAGGACTCTTATAGGCGCATGCATGCGATCGTCCATAGCCAGATGGATCAGATCTTCGGCCGGGCGAGGTTGTAGGACGACATGAAAGGCTCGTTTGAACAGGCTACTGGCATCATCCGGCAACTAAGGGAGAGCATTGCGAAGCTCCAGGCCGAGCGTGACCTGCTGAGGGCGAAGATCGTCGGAAGTGCGGAGCAGCAGGAGGAGACCACTGCCTTGTTGAAGAGGACCAGCGCCATCATCGAGAAACTTATGGACGAGAATGCCGTGCTGCGCATGAAGCGCAAAAGGCTGGTGGAGGAATCCATGGATGCTCTCAAGCAGCATATTGAGGACAGGAAAGAGCTCATCACCGCTCGCTGCGGAGACTAGTTCCCGCGGCCTGCAGCAACGCATCAAGAAAGTAGAGATCAGCGAGCCAGATCGTTGTCTTCCTTCTTCTTTTGCCCTTGTGTATTTCGGGCGTTGCCGCATGTGGCTTTTTTTAATTATGTTCCTAAATATGTAAGACAATTATTATCCACTGTCATCGTCCTTATATTCATCATGCTTGCTATAAGTCGCAGTCGATGCTATATAGGTCCATCGGATCTTACATCAAGATCCGTGCAAAACTTTCTTTTCAGATTTTCATTTTTCTCTCTTAAATCTAAGTCCAGTGAGACATAGCCACGCCGTGAAACAGGGGCTCAGTCGCCATTAATGGAGACGTTGGGAGGGAGGTGCGCGGCGGATAGAGGTCAAAGGGCTCTCCTCCCGATGAGCACGCGCAGGGGTCTGATCGCACGCCTCCCGTACTCAAATAGCTACCCCGCACGGCACCTCCTAGCCAATAAAAAAAGGGGATGCGTGGTGGCACGTAATTGGTAAGTAGAACGCCCATGCTTTCAATAATAGTTGTGTTTCCGATTTGTAACGTGACAGCACTTGTTCCAAAATGACTTTGTTGATTGTTAATGTGTGCGCCTTCGCAAATTGGACAGAAAAATTACCACAACATGTTGGTGCCATGTCATGACACCATGCCAAGTTTCATGGTTTTCAGGCGTGTTTTGGATTTACAGGAATTAAAAAACCAAGTTTCTCAATCTTTCCGGCCGAGCTACGACACCCAGATGTTTGAATTTCATTCCCATTTCTTGCATGGGACCTAAGCATGCACCCAAGGACACAGATTTGATTTTTCAACCAATTTACATGCACTGGAGCATGTGCATGTATTTCAAATTTGAATTATGCACATAAAATGCCTAGAAAACCCAGTTAATGTATAAAAATGTCCAAACGAACCCCGAAAAATTCCAAAACTTAACACAACACTCCTGTTGTTCTATGTTGACACTAGAAATTTTTTGAAAGCAATAAGAGGCAACGGATATCGTTTCGTCCCCAAAGGTGGCACGTTCCCTACCGAAACCATCAGGCTTGTTATGAGAAGCTCTGGTTTGTGAGAAGCTTATACCCAAACCTGCCCCAAATGGGACAAAAAATTTACCACGGCATGTTGATGCCGCTCCATGATAGCATGCCAAGTTTCATGAATTTCAGACGAGTTTTGGATTTACTAGAATTTAAAAACCAGGTATCTCAACGTTTTGTCGGCAATCAATAGTGCCCTGGTGTTTGAAATTCATTCCCATTTCTTGCATGGGACCTAAGCATGCACCCAAGGACACAGATTTGATTTTTCAACCAATTTATATGCACTGGAGCATGTGCATGTAGTTCAAATTTGAATTATGCACATAAAATGCCTAGAAAACCCAGTTAATGTATAAAAATGTCCAAACAAACCTTGAAAAATTCCAAAACTTAACACAACACTCCTGTTGTTCTATGTTGACACTAGAAAATTTTTGAAAGCAATAAGAGGCAACGGATATCGTTTCGTCCCCAAAGGTGGCACGTTCCCTACCGAAACCATCAGGCTTGTTGTGAGAAGCTCTAGTTTGTGAGAAGCTTATACCCAAACCTGCCCCAAATAGGACAAAAAATTTACCACGGCATGTTGATGCCGCTCCATGATAGCATGCCAAGTTTCATGAATTTCGGATGACTTTTGGATTTACTAGAATTACAAAAGCAAGTACGTCGACGTTTGCCGAAGAGCCACGGTGCCGTGGTGTTCGAAATTCATCCCCATTTCTTGCATGGGACCTAAGCATGCAACCAAGGACACGGATTTGAATTTTCAACCAATTTAGATGCATTAGAGCATGTGCATGTAGTTCAAATTTGAATTATGCACATAAATGCATTGAAAACTCAATTAATGTATAAAAATGTCTAAACGAACCCCGAAAAATTCCAAAAACTAACACAACACTCATGTTGTTCTATGTTGACACTAGGAAAAAAATTGAAATCAAGAAGAGGCAACGGATATCGTTTCTTCCAGAAAGGTGAAACGTTCCCTACCGAAACCATCACACTTGTTGTGAGAAGCTCTGGTTTGTGAGAAGCTTATACCCAAACCTGCCCCAAATGGGACAAAAATTTACCACGGCATGTTGATGCCGCTCCATGATAGCATGCCAAGTTTCATGAATTTTGGATGACTTTTGGATTTACTAGAATTACAAAAGAAAGTACGTCGACGTTTGCCGGAGAGCCACGGTGTCGTGGTGTTCGAAATTCATCCCCATTTCTTGCATGGGACATAAGCAGAAACCCATGGACACATATATGATTTTACAACCCAAGTTGGTGCACCGGAGCATGTGCATGTAGTTTAATTTTGAATTGTGCACCTGAAATGGCTAGAAAACCAATTTAATGTATAAAATGTCCAAACGAACCCTGAATAATTCCAATTCTTTTACGACACACATATAGTTGCATGTTCTGCATATAAAAGTTCTAGCAATTCAAACACCGTCCATTGCCACTGTGACCCCATTATGTAATTCAAATCAAGATGAAAAATCAAATAGATCCCACACAGTTTATTATCACCAACCATGTGAGATGCAGTACAAAATATCCTGGAGCACCGTCGGTGTATAGTACGCCTATGGCTTACGCGAGAAGGTGCGTCGGCTACAGTCCACAGCCGGCGTGTCAAGCACACTAGCTCGCTCCCAAAATACTCCCGCCTCTGCATCCCTCGCAATCTCGAAAATATTACTACCTCGTAATCTCGAAAATATCTACCGCCTGGAAGGTTTTAATGTTTGATAGCACACGATTAGTATGTGCGGACCGTGTGCGATGTCTGTTACTCCCGCTCTGCTTTAGTCCCTTGATTCAAATTTTCAGTAGCCCCGGCATTTTACTCCCGCCTCTGCATCCCTCGCAATCTCAAAAATATCTGCTTGCCCTTGATCCAAATTTTTAGTAGCCCCGCCTTGTTACTCCCGCCTAGTAAAATTTTCAGTTGCCGCAGTATTTCCTCAAACACAACCTTGCCCCCCCTCCACACACACCACACACTTTCCAAAACCTCCGCTCACACAGACACACATCACCCCCGAAACCATTGGTAGGTCGCCGCCATCGCCGCCGCCTCCATCCTCAACCTCTGCCTGTGTGCCGGGGAGCTCGAGGAGCCAATGGCCAAAAAGAGGTTTATCGCGGCCTTTTCGCCCAACGCCGGTGAGGTGGCCGCCGAGGTGTCCCCGTCGTCCTCCGCGGGCTCGATCCGCCATCGCCAGTCCCCCGATCCGCCCGCCGCCGCGCCCCTACGCCGGTTCGAGGACTTCCCCGTCCTCCCTCGGACCCGGCATCCGACGAGGTCCTACCTCGAGGTCCGGCAGCGGCGGTGGGGGATGTGGGTCACCGAGATTACAGATCGGGAGACCCACACCCGCTGGTGGCTCGGTAGCTTCCACACGGCCGAGCTCGCGGCCATGGAGTACGACCACTGGCAGGTCCGCTAACACGGCGCGGCGGCTAGGCTCAATTTCCCCTTCAGCACATGTCCGGTCGACCTCGTTCCGCCGGAGCCAGGGGTGGTGAGCTCGGCTATGGCGCGGGAGGACCGCGAGGCGTGGGAGCGCCTCGAGGCTGAGGCCGCTGACGAGGCCTACATGCAAGAGCTCCGCCGACAGCACCCGGAGCTTGTGGAGGCGGAGCGGGCGATCTTTGCCGGCGCGGAGGGCGGTGAGGTTATCGCGCTCTCCTCCGATGATGAGGTCGAAGGCGGCGAGGACGGCGGCGCAGAGGGCGGCAAGGTTATCGCGCTCTCCTTCGATGACGAGGTCGAAGGCGGCAAGGACGGCGGCGCGGAGGGCATCGAGGTGGGCCCCGAGGACAAGGACATCGACGTCGACGAGTGGAGGAGTGCCTTCCCCAACGACCCCGACGACGGCACCGGCCCGGACCCGGCTCGCGGCACACCGTACATGACGAGGAAGGATTGGCTCGACCTCTACTTCGACCGAAAGTAGTTTAGCTTAGTTTAAATTTATGTTTTATGTTCGGTTATGCAGAACTATCTATGTTTATGTTTGAATGCATGCTACTTTTGGTTGAACCTGCTTTGAACTTGATCAAATTGAAGTTTACAATGTTAAGTTTAGGGGATCGACTAGAAAAGGCCAAAAATTGCTGGAGTATATATATATCCACTAAGGGTTTTAGTCCTTTAACTTTTAAAGGATCGGCTAGAGATGGCCTTATGACTTGTTTATTTCAGTTCTTCACAATGTGATGCTCTATATGTGCAACTATTTGCCGTGCAGTTCAATTTCATCAATAACAGTTTCAACAATACCACTATGAATTATGATATTTGGTTGCTGTTAAGGATATTGCAGTTAACATGTCTTTTCATTTTTTTAACAATAACTAGTGTACTTTAGACCTGCACAATACCAGTTTGAATGACTATTTGCTTGTTTTTAAATGTTATGCCTGATGCAGTTAACACACCTTTCCACTTCTTGTTTTGCTTAACTAGAGTGCTTAAGCCTGCACACTGAAGCTACATAGCAACATGCATTGTACTGAATGACTAAATATGCAATCCCAGGCTACATAGCAACAAGGAAGAGTGTTACCTTAATGTTCTGATGATGTCTAGATATACATGTAATAAAATATTATATAATGGGATGGAGGGAGTGTTGTACTACATCATTTTACAATTGTTGTTTAGCTTTTAATATTAACTTGGTGCTTTTAGGTACATATGTCATTGCCAAAGATCCACACTTCGACCCTTTCTGCGTATGGGGCAATGAGATATTCATGAACCAGCATCAAGTGAGGAAACTGATAAAGATTGTTATTAAAATGGGTCAAAAGATGTCAATCGAACTATTTGTTTACACTTTATGCAAGACAACAGTGAACTGCAGGATGGTAAGTAAGAACCCTGTAGCCTTATTTTTACTGCCTGTAATGAGTTGTGTTAGATGACAATGTCTGAATCTTTTTTCCTTTGCAGTGGATCCTGAAGCAGTTTACTCAAGATTACCTCTCAAACTACATGATTGGCAGCCGGCCATCACAAGGGGTTGGACTAGAGTCGTGCGTGCCTTCTGCATCCAGGAGAGCACAATAGGGCCATTCCGCTTCACCTTGTTCAGCAACCAGAATGTCTGTCGCCTCTTTCTTTTCCATCTGTAATAGTACAAGTATAGAACCCTGGTTCATCATTCTTTATTTGGTGCTTATGTAATTCTTAAACAAATGTACCTGTGAATCGAATAATGCATTTCTTGTTTCAACCTGATGGATATGAATAAAGCTATAGCCTACTTTCAAGTTTAAATTAGGTACAATTTTAAATAGCAGCAATTAAATTAGGGCGAAAGTACGGTGTGCAGGTCATTATGGCGCACACGGTTAATAAAGCACGGCATGTGCGATATACATCATAATCCGACACGGTTCACGGAGAGGAAACATGTGTAACAATGCACACAGTTGCCGTTTGCAAAGCGTGTGTGCTGTCAGACACTATCACATACGGTGCGGGAAAACTAAATGTGTGTGTTGTCTACCTATCGTACACGGTTTATAATCATGAACTGTTTGTGATGTGCTAGGCATCATAAACGTAGAGCCAGTTTGGTAGGTGCCTGGAAAACTCCCGTGCCTGGAATCTGCCTGGTTTTAGGTAAAACCACAAAACTCCGAATGCGATGGCAATGCGAGCACAAACGAGCAGCAAGGATGAAGCGTTTGGGATATTCGAGATATCGGAAACGGTTATATAGGGACAACTGTATGCATCAAGGCACCCTATCCCCGACGGTTTCTGGGTCGTGTGGGAAGGACCCCTGTATCGCCCACACTCACTTGGCGACGGTTCCAAATGCCGTCGCGGAAAGGGGTTAAAAACCGTTTGTATAGCAGCGACGCGTACCAGTGAACCCTCCAACAGAGAAGAACCGGCATAACCTCCAACATCGAAAACATCATAGAAGATGCATGTGAACTCCCTTTTTGATGAACTCGAGCTTGTCATCAAGATGACCATAAGCTCTAAGACTCACAAAGAGAACCAAACAAGAACCAAGAAAGATGATGCAAGGATGCAATGGTTTGAGCTCTCTATGAACAATACGATCAAGCTACCAACTTGAGAGCCCCCCTTGATAGTACGGCAATCGATCCTATAACCCGGTCTCCCAACTACCACCATGAGACCGGTAAAATAGAAAACCTGTCGTGGGCAAACCTTTGCCTTGCGCATGATCCACTTGAGCTAGAAGATGATGATCTTCTCCTCCTCAAGATGGACCACCTTTCTTGATTGCGTTGGGTCGATGAAGACTAGTTGATTGCTCCCCCATACTCCAATATGGGTGAGCCACTCTTCGGCACATCTTCACAAGTCCATTGTCACCACAATGGACAGCAAGCTTCAAGCACTTGATCTCTTCGTGATGCTCCACTTGACCTTGCACACTGCAATCTTGATGACGATCACCACTTGATGACATCCTCTCCATGGGTTGTATGATATCTTCCTCTTAACGCAAGCCCATGGAAACATACCTAACCCCACATAGAACTCTCACGTAGACCATGGGTTAGTACACAAAGCGTAATGGACAATGCTTACCATACCATGGGATCACCTGATCCCTCTCGGTACATCTTCTATGCTTTGTGTGTTGATCAACTTGAATCACTCTCTGTACTTAGTCTTGATCAACCTTGAATCTTTCCAACTCTCTTCATTTGGATGATGTATTGAAGGTAAACATGAATGAGCACACAATCTTCTTCTTCAAGACATGCTTGCAATAAGCTCAACACTCACATGACCAATCTTTGGATAATTCATTAATAGCACCTTGGTCAACTCATAAACTCCTTGAAACCAACACATGGACTTCAAGAAATGCCTATGGACAAATCCTTCAAATATAACTCAATGCAACCATTAGTCCATAGAGAATGTCATCAATTACCAAAACCACACATGGGGGCACCGCATGTCCTTTCAAGGGTCCACGTGCCATGCACCAAATTATGAGTGCACAACTGCAAGGAATACTACTAATGAGCAGTCACATCTCAAAGCCACACCTTTCCAATAGTAAGCTGGACGCACGAACAACACATCATTTCACACATCGTAGAATCCTCTCGTAATAATTTTCCAAGAAAAACACCACATGTGAAGATTGGACGGTACTGTTACAGCAAGGCATATAACCCTTCTCTGAAACATCAAGTATGGCCGTATGGGGATGGTTCCAGAAAATAATATTCCCTCCCTTTCGGTTTATGGGCCTCAATTCCAAATCTAAACCAATGAATGAACTAGTACTACTAGATAGTGAGTGTTTACTACTGTATCATGTACGTACTAATTGCAACGCATGCATGTGTTAGCAGTACAATGACCACATACGAATTTGATGGTATGATTTGTGTAAGTTGCATGTCATATTATTGCTCTAACACGTGGTCAAAGTTAGCCTCAAAAACGCATTTTAGACCCTATATGGATTGAGGGAGTACATGCATTGCCGAGTTTTCTCTTAATCCTTGCATGCAACGTTTTTATTAAAGCTTGAAATGTGAACATGTGAATGGGAGGGACTACTACAACCCTTCCAAAAGAATTGTAGTACTAATGGTATCGTACTCCCTCCGTTCACCATCTCACATGCTCAGTACTTTTCAAACTATGGAAATATTAAATTTATTCCACCACTCAGCATCTATTATGGTTAGGGAGATTTCAAATTGAGTCATATAGACCGGAAAGTAGGCACTTAGGGCATACACAATGTATGATTTTTGTTGCCTCTAAGCCCTCTCTCTCCTCTTAGAGGTAGCCTCTATACATTGCATGAACTGCCTCTAACAAAAAATTGGCTAGCATCGCGCCTAACCTTAGAGGCTGCCTCTAAAAATTTAACAATCCATCTGGTCTCACTTGTCAGCCTTAGGAAGCATAAGAATGTACAAGAGAAATATTACTGACTGGACAAATGAGGTGCTAATCAATACTTTTTAAATTTCTGCTAGGGCCCACCTTAGAGGCTGGTTAGAGTCTCTATACATTATGGTTTTTTCATTTGATAAGAGGCAAACCATGTGGGGCCTACCTTAGAGGCAATGCTCTATACACTGGAGATGCTCTGTACTACTTTTGATGTGTCCCATCAACTTGCGGAACGGGGAGAAGCTTGCTTAGTACGCCCTCTCCCCCGCCCACGGGCGCGGTGGCTCGCAGAGTCGCAGGACGAGGAGAAGCTTTCTTACTATGCCTACGCCCGCTCCCTCGCCCACGCGCGTGGTGGCTCGCGAGACGAGGAGAAAATTTTACTACTCCCTCCGTTAGACATATACTCCTCGTCCCTACCTTGGTTAGAGAGATTATCATATTGTTTGAAATATGTGTCTTTTAGCATATTTCAATATGAACTACTAGTACATACTCCAAATACTGATGTATATAGATGTATTTTAGATTGTAGATTCACTCATTTTGCTCCATACGTAGTCCATATTGAAACGGACGTAGTAGTACGCACTCTCCCTCGCCCCTCGCCCACGTGGTGGACGTCCAGCAATTCATTCGGTGTCAGATAGCCAGAACCATATACTGTAGTACCATCATTGCTCGACTTCCCGATGAGGCGAAGAGCCAAGCGCAAGGTTTATAGGAGAACGAGTAGTAGTACTACTAGTAGTACATACTTTATGAGGAAGAAGGCAACAAGAATGTATGTTTTGTGTGACAGTCTCTTCTTACATGACGTGCTAGACCTAGTGGACCTCATTGTTGCAATGGGAGTATCATAGATGGCACGAATCAGAGTGGTGGGCAGCGGGAATAATATTTGGAGCTGCTTAGTATTAAACCCCATGAAGAAGTCCCATCGAAAGGAATAGCCATCCTCTACACGTGCTCCTATGTAAAATGAGTAAATGAGAGAAAAAGAGAAAGAGACAAAGTAAAAACAATCAGCAGCCTTAGAGCCAGCCCTATTTTATCAGTGAATGATATTTCTACGTCGTGATTGACATGGCTATATTATTAACCATGCTGCAGAGGTAGCAGCGGATTTTTATTTATTTGCGGAGGTAGCAGGGGATGGATATTCAACGAGGAGTGAAATGATGGTTGCTTCCTCGGTTAAACATAGAGAAAGGTGGGCCTCATGATTTGACGGCTCATTAGTCATTATTACTGTCTATACTCTTTGCCCATATCATAACCGCGTGGTAGAGTAGTTGGCTATACTTTTAATAAGCATGCTCGAAGAGAAGAGGTGCACGCACCCACGCACGTAGCACTCTTTGTGTGTTCCCCAACCACACACATGACATGGTGGAGCTCATTTCTGTACAATGATGCAGCCCACGTGATAATTTGACGCGTCTAGTAGTAGTTACTCACTTAATGGAGGGTCGGGAACCACGCATGAACGGTGTCGCGTGCTACTTCTTAAGCTTGCGTTGGTTTTTCCCCTGAAGAGGAAAGGGTGATGCAGCAAAGTAGAGATAAGTATTTCCCTCAGTTTGAGAACCAAGGTATCAATCCAGTAGGAGGTACACGCAAGTCTCCAATCTATGCACCTGCACAAACAATCAAACACTTGCACCCAACGCGATAAAGGGGTTGTCAATCCCTTCACGGTCACTTGCAAGGATGAGATCTGATAGAGATAGATATAAAAGATTACTAAAACGTAAAACAAAAGAAAAGTAAATAAATTGCAGCAAGGTATTTTTGGGTTTTTTGGTTTATAGATCTGAAAATATATGATGGAAAATAGACCCGGGGGCCATAGGTTTCACTAGAGGCTTCTCTCTTGAAAGAAAATAATACGGTGGGTGAACAAATTACTGTCGAGCAATTGATAGAAAAGCGCAAAGTTATGATGATATCCAAGGCAATGATTATGAATATAGGAATCACGTCCGTGTCAAGTAGACCGACTCCTGCCTGCATCTACTACTATTACTCCACACATTGACCGCTATCCAGCATGCATCTAGAGTATTAAGTTCATAAGAACGGAGTAACGCCTTAAGTAAGATGACATGATGTAGAGGGATAAACTCAAGCAATATGATGAAAACCCCACATTTTTACCGTTGATGGCAACAATAAAATACGTCCCTCGCTACCCCTACTTTGTCGCCGGGTGAGGACACTGCAAGGTTGAACCCAAAACTAAGCACCTCTCCCATTGCAAGAAGAAAATCTAGTTGGCCAAACCAAACCTATAATTCGAAGAGAAATACAAAGATATGAAATCATGCATATAATAATTTAGAGAAGATTCAAATAATATTCATAGATAATCTGATCATAAATCCACAATTCATCGGATCTCGACAAACACACCGCAAAAAGAATATTACATCGGATAGAACTCCAAGAACATCGAGGAGAACATTGTATTGAAGATCAAAGAGAGAGAAGAAGCCATCTAGCTACTAGCTATGGACCCATAGGTCTGTGGTAAACTACTCACGCTTCATCGGAAGGGCAATAGAGTTGATGTAGAAGCCCTCTGTGATCGAATCCCTTTCCGGCAGGTGCTGGAAAAGGCCCCAAGATGGGATCTCACGGGTACAGAAAGTTACGGTGGCGGAAAAGTATTTTGGTGGACGCTTCTGGTCGTTTGGGAATATTTGGGAATTTATAGGCCAAGAATTAGGGTTGGAGGAGTCCCGTGGGGCCCACAAGCCAGGGGGCGCCCCCCCTAGGGCGCGCCTTGAGAGCTTGTGGAGCCCTCGGGACTCTTCTGGCCCCCTCTCCAAGTCTGCTGGGTGTCTTCTGGTCCAAGAAAAATCATCGCGAAAGTTTTATTCCGTTTGTACCCCGTTTGATATTCCTTTTCTATAAAACTCAAAAACAAGGAAAAAACAGAAACTGACACTGGGCTCTAGGTTAATAAGTTAGTACCAAAAATAATATAAAATAGCATATTAATGCATATAAAACATCCAAAACAGATAATATAATAGCATGGAACAATCAAAAATTATAGATACGTTGGAGACGTATCAAGCATCCCCAAGCTTAATTCCTACTCGTCCTCGAGTAGGTAAATGATAAAAACAGAATTTTTGATGTGGAATTCTACCTAACATATTTATCCATGTAATTTTCTTTATTGTGGCATGAATATTCAGAGCGTGAGCCATAGATATAGCACTATAGGTGGGATAGAGTATGGTGGTTGTGGAGAAGACAAAAAGAAGGAGATAGTCTCACATCAACTAGGCGTATTAACGGGCTATGGAGATGCCCATCAATAGATATCAATGTGAGTGAGTAGGGATTGCCATGCAACGGATGCACTAGAGCTATAAGTGTATGAAAGCTCAAAAAGAAACTAAGTGGGTGTGCATCCAACTTGCTTGCTCATGAAGACCTAGGGCAATTTGAGGAAGCCCATCATTGGAATATACAAGCCAAGTTCTATAATGAAAAATTCCCACTAGTATATGAAAGTGACAACATAGGAGACTCTATCATGAAGGTCTTGGTGCTACTTTGAAGCACAAGTGTGGTAAAAGGATAGTAGCATTGCCCCTTCTCTCTTTTCTCTCTTTTTTTTCTTTTTTTTTGGCTTCTTTTGGCCTCTTTTATTTTTTGTAAAGTCCGAAGACTCATCCCAACTTGTGAGGGAATCATAGCTTCCATCATCCTTTCCTCACATGGGACAATGCTCTAATAATGATGATCATCACACTTTTATTTACTTACAACTCAAGAATTACAACTCGGTACTAGAACAAGATATGAATCTATGAATGCCTACGGCGGTGTACCGGGATGTGCAATGATCAAGAGTGACATGTATAAAAAATATGAACGGTGGCCTTGCCACAAATACTATGCCAACTACATGATCTTGCAAAGCAATATGACAATGATGAAGCGTGTCATAATAAACGGAACGGTGGAAGTTGCAAGGCAATATATCTCGGAATGGCTATGGAAATGCCATAATAGGTAGGTATGGTGGCTGTTTTGAGGAAGGTATGTGGTGGGTTTAATGCACCGGCGAGAATTGCGCGGTACTAGAGAGGCTAGCAATGGTGGAAGGGTGAGAGTGCATATAATCCATGGACTCAACATTAGTCATAAAGAACTCGCATACTTATTGCAAAAAATTATTAGCTATTGAAACAAAGTACTACACGCATGCTCCTAGGGGGATAGATTGGTAGGAAAAGACCATCGCTCGTCCCCGACCGCCACTCATAAGGAAGACAATCAATAAATAAATCATGCTCCGACTTCAGCACATAACGGTTCACCATACGTGCATGCTACGGGAAGCACAAACTTTAACACAAGTATTTCTACCAATCCACAATTACTCACTAGAATTACTCTAATATCACCATCTTTATATCTCAAAACAAATGCAAGGAATCAAACTTCTCATAGTATTCAACGCTCTTTATATGAAAGTTTTTATTATATCCCTCTTGGATGCCCATCATATTAGGACTAAATTCATAACCTAAGCAAATTACCATGCTGTTTAGAGACTCTCAAAATAATATAAGTGAAGCATGAGAGTTCAACAATTTCTAGAAAATAAAGCCACCGTCGTGCTCTAAAAAGATATAAGTGAAGCACTAGAGCAAATTACCTAGCTCAAAAGATATAAGTGAAGCACATAGAGTATTCTAATAAATTACGATTCATGCGTGTCCCTCTCAAAAGGTGTGTACATCAAGGATGATTGTGGCAAACTAAAAGGAAAAGACTCATATCATGCAAGACGCTCCAAGCAAAACACATATCATGTGGTGAATAAAAATATAGCCTCAAGTAAATTTACCGATAGAGGAAGACGAAAGAGGGGATGCCATCCGGGGCATCCCCAAGCTTAGATGCTTGGTTGTCCTTGAATATTACCTTGAGGTGCCTTGGGCATCCCCAATCTTAGGCTCTTGCCACTCCTTATTCCGTTGTCCATCAAATCTTTACCAAAAACTTGAAAACTTCACAACACAAAACTCAACAGAAAATCTCATAAGATCCGTTAGTATAATAAAATAAATCACCACTTTAGGTACTGTTGTGAACTCATTATTTATTTATATTTGTGTAATATCTACTGTATTCCAACTTGTCCATGGTTCATACCCCCTGATACTACCCATAGATTCATCAAAATAAGCAAACAACACAAAGAAAACAGAATCTGTCAAAAACAGAACAGTCTGCAAATATATGAATTGTAGTAACACTTATATAACTTAAAAAATTCTGAAAAATTAGGAAAGCCTGGGAAATTTGTATATAAATCTTTTTTTAAAAATTCAGAATTGTTCGTCGTTTTCGTGAATTTTTAAAATTCTATTACTGGACACAAAAGTTTCTGTTTTTCAGCAAAATCAAATCAACTATCACCGTAGACCATCCCAAAGGTCTTGCTTGACTCAAACACTAATTTAAACACCAAAAAATAATTACTACAGAGGTAATAATGTTTAATTATTAAAAACAGAACCAAAAACAAAAACACAAAAAATAAAATTGGGTTGCCTCCCAACAAGCGCTATTGTTTAACGCCCCTAGCTAGGCATAAAACATAGATTTAGGTATTGTCATCTTTGGTATGCAATCCATAAGTAGCCCTCATAATAGATTCATATGACAACTTAATTTTCTTTCTTGGAAAGTGTTCCATGCCCTTCCTTAACTGAAATTGAAATCTAATGTTTCCTTCTTTCATATCAATAATTGCACCAATCGTTCTATGGAAAGGTTTACCAAGAATAATAGGACATGTAGGATTGCAATCTATATCAAGCACAATGAAATCTACGGGCACATAATTCCTATTTGCAACAATAAGAACATCATTAATCCTTCCCATAGGTTTCTTAATAGTGGAATCCGCTAGATGCAAATTTAAAGAACAATCATCAAATTCACGGAAACCTAGCACATCACATAGGGTTTTTGGAAACGCTAGCACCCAAATCACACAAAGCATGGCACTAATAATCTTTAATTTTAATCTTAATAGTAGGTTCACACACATCATAAATCTTTCTAGGGATTGAAACTTCCAGCTCAAGTTTTTCTTCAAGAGATTTCATCATAGCATCAACGATATGTTTAGTAAAAGCTTTATTTTCATTATAAGTATGAGGAGAATTCAACATGGATTGCAAAAAGGAAATACAATCTATCAAAGAGAAATTATCATAATTAAATTCCTTGAAATCCAAAAGAGTGGGTTCATCGCTACTTAAAGTTTTGACCTCTCCAACCCCACTTTTATCAATTTTTGCATTAAGATCTATGAACTCCGAATCATTGGGACGCCTTCTAGCTAAATTTGACTCATCTACAGTCCCATATTTATCAAGATTTATATTAGAAAACAAAGATTCAAAAGGAGCCACACCAATCACTTTAAGATCTTCATCATTATTCTCGCAAAAACTAGAAGAACACGCTTTTACAAACCAATCTCGCTTAGCACGCATCCTAGCGGTTCTTTCTTTACATTCATCAATAGAAATTTTAATAGATTTCAGAGATTCATTAATATCATGCTTGGGTGGCATAGATCTAATTTTCAAAGAATCAATCTCAAGAGAAATTCTATCAACGTTCCTAGCCAAATTATCAATCTTGAGCAATTTTTCTTCAACCATAGCATTGAAAACTGTTCGGGAATTAATAAAATCTTTAATATTGTTCTCAAGATCAGAGGGCATATTATTATAATTTCCATAATAATTGTTGTAGGAATTAACATAATTATTAGAGGAATTACTAGGAAAGGGCCTAGGGTTAAAATTACCTCTATAAGCGTTATTACCAAAATTGTTCCTACCAACAAAATTCACATCCATAGATTCATTATTGTTCTCAATCAAAGTAGACAAAGGCATATCATTAGGATCAATAGGAGCACTCTTACTAGCAAACAATTTCATAAGTTCATCCATCTTTCCATTCAAAGTATTAATTTCTTCAATCGCATGCACTTTTTTACTAGTGGAAGATCTTTCGGTATGCCATTGAGAGTAATTAGCCATAATATTATCTAGGAGTTTAGTAGCTTCTCCTAATGTAATTTCCATAAAAGTACCTCCCGTAGCGGAATCTAAAAGATTTCTAGATGCAAAATTCAATCCGGCATAAAAAATTTGTATGATCATCCATAAACTTAAACCATGAGTAGGGCAATTTCTTATCATCAATTTCATCCTCTCCCAAGATTGTGCAACGTGTTCATGATCAAGTTGCTTAAAATTCATTATATCGTTCCTAAGGGAGATGATCTTAGCAAGAGGAAAGTACTTGGAAATAAAAGCATCTTTACACTTATTCCATGAATCAATACTATTTTTAGGCAAAGATGAAAACCAAGTTTTAGCATGATCTCGTAGAGAGAACGGGAAGAGCTTCAATTTAACAATATCATTATCCACATCCTTTTTCTTTTGCATATCACACAACTCAACGAAAGTATTTAGATGGGATGCGGCATCTTCACTAGGAAGGCCAGAAAATTGATCTTTCATAACAAGATTCAACAAAGCGGCATTAATTTCATAAGATTCTGCACTAGTGGCAGGAGCAATTGGAGTACTAATAAAATCATTCTTATTAGTATTGGAAATGTCACACAATTTGGTATTTTCTTGAGACATCGTGGCAAGGCAACGGATCTAACACACGGGCAAACAAAAAGCAAACAAAAAGACGAACGAAAGAATGGCGAATAAAACGGCAAATATTTTTGTGTTTTTCCGAAAACGTTTTACAAGTGGGGGAGAGAAAAATGAGAGGGAAATGGCAAATAATGTAATGCAAGAGATGAGATTTTATGGTGGGTACTTGGTTGGCTTGATGTAGAACCTCCCCGGCAACGGCGCCAGAAATTCTTCCTGCTACTTCTTGAGCTTGCGTTGGTTTTTCCCTTGAAGAGTAAAGGGTGATGCAGCAAAGTAGAGATAATTATTTCCCTCAGTTTGAGAACCAAGGTATCAATCCAGTAGGAGGTACACGCAAGTCTCCAATCTATGCACCTGCACAAATAATCAAACACTTGCACCCAACGCGATAAAGGGGTTGTCAATCCCTTCACGGTCACTTGCAAGGATGAGATCTGATAGAGATAGATATAAAAGATTACTAAAACATAAAACAAAAGAAAAGTAAATAAATTGCAACAAGGTATTTTTGGGCTTTTTGGTTTATAGATCTGAAAATATATGATGGAAAATAGACCCGGGAGCCATAGGTTTCACTAGAGGCTTCTCTCTTGAAAGAAAATAATACGGTGGGTGAACAAATTACTGTTGAGCAATTGATAGAAAAGCACAAAGTTATGACGATATCCAAGGCAATGATTATGAATATAGGCATCACGTCCGTGTCAAGTAGACCGACTCCTGCCTGCATCTACTACTATTACTCCACACATCGACCGCTATCCAGCATGCATCTAGAGTATTAAGTTCATAAGAACGGAGTAACGCCTTAAGTAAGATGACATGATGTAGAGGGATAAACTCAAGCAATATGATGAAAACCACATCTTTTTACCCTTGATGACAACAATACAATATGTGTCTCGCTACCCCTACTTTGTCACTGGGTGAGGACACCGCAAGATTGAACCCAAAACTAAGCACCTCTCCCATTGCAAGAAGAACCAATCTAGTTGGCCAAACCAAACCGATAGTTCGAAGAGAAATACAAAGATATCAAATCATGCATATAAGAATTCAGAGAAGATTCAAATAATATTCATAGATAATCTGATCATAAATCCACAATTCATCGGATCTCGACAAACACACCGCAAAAAGAATATTACATTGGATAGAACTCCAAGAACATCGAGGAGAACATTGTATTGTAGATCAAAGATAGAGAAGAAGCCATCTAGCTACTAGCTATGGACCCGTAGGTCTATGATAAACTACTCATGCTTCATCGGAAGGGCAATAGAGTTGATGTAGAAGCCCTCCGTGATCGAATCCCCCTCCGGCAGGGTGCTGAAAAAGGCCCCAAGATTGGATCTGACAGGTACAGAAGGTTACGGCGGCGAAAAAGTTTTTTGGTGGACGCTTTTGGTCGTTTGGGAATATTTGGGAATTTATAGGCCAAGAATTAGGGTTGGAGGAGTCCCGTGGGGCCCACAAGCCAGGGGGCGCCCCCCCTAGGGCGCGCCCTGAGGGCTTGTGGAGCCCTCGGGACTCTTCTGGCCCCCTCTCCAAGTCTGCTGGGTGTCTTCTGGTCCAAGAAAAATCATCGTGAAAGTTTTATTCCGTTTGGACTCCGTTTGATATTCCTTTTCTGTAAAACTCAAAAATAAGGAAAAAACAGAAACTGGCACTGGGCTCTAGGTTAATAAGTTAGTCCCAAAAATAATATAAAACATCATATTAATGCATATAAAACATTCAAAACAGATAATATAATAGCATGGAACAATAAAAAATTATAGATACGTTGGAGACGTATCATCGCGTTATTTATAAATGAAGTTTTTTTTTCTTCAATGGCAGGTACGCAATATAAATAGGTTCATATGGAGAGAAAAAGAAACCGCTCCAATATATACATAGCTAGGAGCCTATACGGTTGCTTGCTGGGGTTGCTCTCTTCACACTCTCTCGCACAAAATGACTGTGGCCACATCTCTATTCACACATCCAGGTGGATCACGTCCGCCAGGGGAAGGGGTGGATGCTTTGTGTAGATGTGGTCGCTGTCGCCGACGGTGAAAACCCACTGTCGGCGCATCCCGATCAGGGGTCCCCGCCGTTCTCTTTCACAAAGCCGGTGTGGTTGCCTTCGTCCTTTGCGCACTGCCGCAACGTGGGAAGTTGCCGCCTCCAGCCGCCCTCCTCTAGCTACATCCCGACATCACTCAAGTACAACTTCCTTTACAGCCGGCTTGCACCACTGCCCCAACTGCCCACATCGCTCCATGTGGATATTTCTCTACTTCTTTGCCCCTCACGTACCTCTACTGGCTTCTACTATATTTTTGATGGGTTTATGTCTCATCAACTAGCCCCACTAGTCTTATTCTAATCACACTTCTTCAATTCCGTTGCCACAGGGATGCTCAGCTCGATTTTAGTGAAACTGCACAAAATGATTCGATGGTTAAAGGGTTGCAAACTTCATTTCTTCGGAAGGTTCGACGTCGCCAGCAAATTAAAGCCTGGTTAGGGTTTAGGGTTCAAGGCCTAGGGACTGCATGGATCATTTTTTTTCTTTAGTTGTCTCTGTTCCAAAATAAGTGTCAACTTTAGTACAACTTTGTACTAAAGTTGGCATAAAGTTGAGACACTTATTTTGGAACGGAGGGAGTACATATTGGCTATGATCTGTGAATCATTGAGATGCAATAGCATGCATGTTAGTCTCCTTTGTATTTGATGGAATGTTACAACGGGGCAACCTTGGACGCAAGATACATGAAACAGAAGCTAAAAGCTTCATAGCATTGTACAATTTTATCTCACTGAGAAATTACAGTTCTGTGTACTAAAGAGTTAGGTGTCGCACGGTGCCCAAAGAATATGGTGATAGTGTGAGGTGGGCCATGTAATCACTGAGCTGCCGTGTTTTTGATGATTTTGCACTCCTCCGTTGTAAGAGTGGAGAAAATTGTAAAGAGTGGAGACGCTCTACCTCTTTTCGCCGAAACGTGGGACATCCAGCATCCGATGCACGTGTCATGCACCAATGTAAAGTGTACAGTACAACTGAGACTCAGCACGGTCGTACCACCTCAGTAATAATGATCAATGAGCCGTCAAATCACATAGACCCGACAGTAAGTTGGACGGACGAAGCAACCATCACTCTTTTGTTGAATCCGCTTCTCCCTTCAACGCATGCGCAAGTGAGAGGTCGCGTTCGCTCTGCCCGGGCATGAATGCGGCACCGATTCCCTGGAGCGGCACTAACCGTTTCGGGCGGGAAGCGTGCGCGGGCGATGGAGGGGCCTTGGATGGGCCAGGCTGGTCAGGAGCGGGCATGGCAGCTGTCCCGACCAGACGCCCGGAAACGAGAGGATGCACCGACTCTCGCGGCTAAATCGTAGTACTACACACCATCTCTCTGTAGGTCGATGTGTCGCTCTCTTTAACACACACACGCTGTTAAAAACACACACACGCGCGCGCGCACACACGCACACACAGGTTCATAGAATAGGAATATCATGGGAGTGGGAAGCCACAAGAAGTGAGATAAATGGAGTATGTACAAGAAGAGAAGAGGTACACGCATGTCCGTCGGAGACGCAGTCGCTGCCTCGCACTATAGCCCAGCTGACCACAACACGACGGCCGAATCTGTGCCTCTCTCGTCCCGGCGCCGGCGGCCAACCGCTATATCAGCGACCGCGGGATTTGACGCACGCGGCTGCCGAATTTGGAGCATTCCGGCTGCCTGTGACTGTGCCTTGCCATGGATTGTTCGGGTACCAGGTCGCACAACAATGGCAATGCCTCCACGTCGCGTGCAGGTACTAAATCCGCCTCTAGCTGCTCGGATCTATCCCATCAGCGGATCGCCAGCAAAGACACGGCCGGCCACCGTCCGGGCTCGGCCCTGGCCCAGCGGCTATTTGGTTCACCGTTGCCGCTCATAAAGTGCGTCGTCCTTGGTCCAGGTCCTGCACCGCGTTTCGACCACGCCAGAACATCCCGGATGGGTGTTCATCAAGTACGAAAAAGATAAGGTGCATAGTACTTCTTTTGATTCGACTGTGCTCCCTTATTCGGCGCATGTTCGGCAGCTTATACTCAAACTTGTGTGTAGGATGGATGCAAGTTTCGGTTTTGGTAATAAGAATACATCGATCTATTGATAGCACGGAATTTGGTAGATGCTCGTGCACTCCTTGCTAGAATAGAGGCTAGAGATGATATTATATGTGAAGCAACATCTAGTTCTTTAGAATCGAAGAAGAAAGAAGTGTGCAAGCTCGAGAAGCCGCAGATCAACAATGAAGACATAGATAAGATATTAATACAATTAGTGGGAGCAGTTATGAAAATTGGATATCTTTTAAAATGTCTAATTATGGTTCTTATTTTCTTTGGTCTTGCTCTCCTAGCAAAGAATTGGTGGATGTACTTCCCTGTATCAAAAGTTGTTGATGAAATAAAGAAATGTGCTGGAAAATAAATGTGTGCATACGGCTGGTGGCCGTATTATACGTTGGTTCTAAACTTTTCTTCGTTTATTGGGCTCATCTCATTTTCTTCGTTTCACCATATTATACAGTCTTATTTTCACTTCTTTCCACCACATGTTCACATTCCAAGGTGCATTAAATTGATGCATGCAAGGATTAAAAGAAACCAACCAGTGCATGTAACTATTCCTACTCAGGTAGTAGTACGAGATACGGTGGCACACTGACTTAGGCCGAATACAAGTGCCCAAAATTATTGGAAGAGAGCAAAGTGTACATACAAAATAATTAAAATTGAATTTCTCAAAAAAAATCGAAACAGAGACAAAAGATTTGCCTCATCCATTAAATAAGAGGATAATAGAGTTTGACAGTTTGCAAGTGACCCTACAAATAAACGGCATGGCAATTACTCTCGTACAACAATATGCCCTAGTTTCTTAGCACCCGCTATAACCCTTAATACATACGGTGGCACACTGACTTAGGCCGAATACAAATGCCCAAAATATTTAAAATTGGAGGATGGTGCAGCCCACCTTTCCGATATTTTGACTATGTGTGGTTCAGTTGTTGTTCACTTCGGAGGGTCGTGTACCACATGTGAACGATAGTAAGTGCGACCGGGACGCGTGGAGCGTTAATTGCGAGTTGACTCCTTCGAGCGTTAAAGTTTTCTAGGGTTTGCTCTCTTCACACACTCTCTCTCCACTATATATATATATATATATATATATATATAAGTCCGAGGAGGGGGAGTTATGAGGTGTAGAGGCAAAGAATGATGAGGATGGGTAAGTGATGTGCGATTTGAGGGTTCTGTGCCTGGGAGAGTATATGGTCGATGATGCGGAGAGTTGGTGTATAATGTGGGCGGGTTGTGGTTTTCTTTTGGGTATATATATATATATATATATATATATATACACACGCTGGAGCCTCAGCGCTTGTAGTTGCTCTCTTCACACTCTCTCACCCTCTCCAGATCTAAACAAGACTGTGTTGGCCTCTCGCTCTCTCACTCTCCCCTCACTGCTGGTCAAAGAGCCGGCAGCATCCCGTCCACCGGGGAAGGGAAGGAGGCTTAACGTTCTCGCCATCGGCGAGCGAGGGAATCCACTGCCGGCGCCGTTGTTCTCTCTCACCCAGCGGCGACGCGGGAGGGCCTCCGACCCCTTCTTCCTCGCTGCCTACCATAGTGTGGGCAGATCGGCCTCCGGCCACCCACCGAGCCACACCCTGAGAACCTTAAGGTAAAATCTACTTAATCCACAGGCATTGCTCTAGCTGCATGTCGATTTTTTCGCTTCTACACTTGAATCTAGGTGTTGGATCAAACAGGAAAGTAGTGGGGAAAGTTGTATAGCATGAATCTAGGACGTGGTTCAAAGAGGAAAGGAAGGGGGAAAGTAGTACAGACTGGCTATCCAACACCTATGTTGGTCGAAAAGGGAAAACAATGACAAACGCAGTACACACATCTGTAAGGAACTGATCTTTCTGTGGGTGGGGGACAAGGCTGTAGAGTTTGAGTAGGACTAGATTTGCTGCCCTCACATAGGGAAAGTTGTCTAAAGAGAACAAAAATGGGACCAACACAAATATGCTCCTTGGTTGTTTGTTGCAACAGACTGTGCATCATCCCTTTATACATCGGTAGATGCACATGGTGCTGGTGCGTCCACTGTCTCATACAACTCTTTAGCTGTAGTTAATCTAATAATGCCGCTGGAAAATTGAAGCAATGCCACAGTTAAAAGCAAATTACATGTTTAACGAATTTTATTGTTAATATAATCTCTCTGTTAATATGAAGCCACTCTTTGAGAAATGCTACTCTCTTGCTTTCTTTCTCATTTAGATAAGTTAGATACTTCTTTTTGTGGGCTTCTGTGACATTCATCGTTATTGACCAGTAATTGTTTCCTTTGCACCTCTGTGTAAACAGGGTTATCTAATTCAACTCATTGCTATTGCGACCTTTTGTTGCACTGCACAAAACACTTTTGTTTTAAGAGTGTTTTGTGCAGTTCAACCAAAATGGCACACCGACAATGTTGCTTGATTGCTTGATCTTAGTGGAACTGCACAAGAGGAGATCTGACTTCCTATCCGTGTTGGCAAATTTGTTTCAGATCTTCTTCTTGTGAGTTGTTTGAATTCTGTGTCATGAGAGATCAGTACTGGCCTTCTTCCACATGATTGTGCAGTGTGCTTTCATATGTTGTGCTACTTATACGGTAATGTTGCTTGATTTTAGTGAACTGCATAAAAGGAGACCAGACTTCCAATCTGTATGTGCACCGTAATATCCCATTGAGGTAAGATAATGATATTTCACAACTGTTGGCCTGTATTTTGCTACTATCATCAGAATATTAATGTTGTTGTTTAGTGCTACTAGCAAAGTGGCCCACTCAATGCGCGGGCTAGCTTTTTATTTGTTTTGTAATGAATGAAAGAAAAATATGTAGTTTGCATGGATATTCACTATTATGCGCAATTTCTTTGTTTTTTGTATGTATGAAAGGCATGTGTATTCTTGTATGTATAGCCACTATAGTGTATTTTTTTGCGAATACACTATATTGTCTTCCTACATGAGGGCAACGCTGCATTGGCTAATACATATCAGATCGATACATCTTTGTGAGTCAAACTGATTTTAACACGGTAAAAAAATATAGTGTATAGATATAATACCCACTTCCTCGTACTAATATATTACATCTTTATATTTTTTTATCTAAATTAGTTGATAAGATGATGAAAATATTACCCCCCCCCCTCTTGTAGTTTTGGGACGTTATTAAGAAGTAGTGGTAACACTACAAATATTGAAGTTAACCATGGAACTCCTAACCAAATGCATGTATGCACCATGAACCCTGGATGGACAATTCTATCTTATATTTGATGGTATTGTTCTAATTTTTGGCACGTATTAATCTATCTTATGTGAGCATACTTGTACTTCTTTTCTCTTCTGATAAAGGAGTACTTGTTACTTCCACACAAAAATGGCTCCAATCATAACCATGCACTTTAACAAAAAGTTGAACCCACATTAATAATTAATGCAATCATTTTAGGAATGTAATTTGCGATACTGCAACTTGTTCATACTAAGTAGAGGGCAAATCATAACAAAACATGGCCTTTTTGTTTTTACAACACAAACAACTCATGGTAAGCAGAATACGGGGAAGGATATTAATGTTTAATTATGTCATGCAAGAAACATGTACGCTTTTACAATTTGTACAAAATAAGCACAAAGAAAATTGTGATATTATATAAATATTACCAAATATTATGTTGTCGATCGATGCTGAACAAAGAAACACAGTGCTAAGCTATTGGGAACATGGTTCCACACGAATAATGTTGGGTGTGATCTGTTCTAATTGGTCCAGCATGGCCAATTCCCTGAGTAGATGCCTAATCATGATATTAGTTCTATGGGTATTGTAAGCCCGCCATATCAGCAATAATTCTCAGTTAGATAGTTACAACGTTTTCTTTCTGCAATGTAAGATCATTTTTTAGACCACAAAGACATTAGATATACTGCATTTTAGACACAAACGGTCTTGAAGATGCAACCTTGTCCATTATTTACTACATGAATATGTTGCTAAAACTTGATAAAAAGATATACACTCTAAAATGCGTCTATATACATCCGTAGGTAGTCCATATTGAAATCTTAAAGTGTCTTTATTTAGAAACAGAGGGAGTATTATTAATTCTTTTAACTCTATTCGTGTGATGCCACTCTTCATTCTAGCCACTGTACCCTGTCGCAGTCTTGCTCACTTGTGTTTATAGTGTAATTTAACATGACTATGGTTAGTTTTAGCATCTTAAAACTCATCAATTTTATTATATGATTTTAATGACATGTCCTCTTGAGTTATAAAAGATAAGAAACAATAGAAACTAACCCAAATCTACCTTAAGTTATGTGGAAAACTTCGGAACTAATCAACCATAAATATTTCGGACACATATACAAAAATAACATTTTCTTTGCACACGTTCGTGATCTATATGAGAAATTTCTGGAATTTATAGCCCTTTAAATTATAAAATGTCTATAGGCCTTAAGAGCTTAAATTCAACATAGGTTTTAAAATAAAAAGAGTGGAAAATTGATGTGGGGAACAGAGGGTAAATCTTATGTGACTTCCCTTGCGACAACAACCTTTTGAGTATTGTTACCGATATTGTTAACAGACCCTATAAATCGACTGCCCCCACGTGTAACATGTTCAAGCCCGACATAATATTCATAATATTTGTAGTACAAATAATAATTTTTATATAGAGATTAACTCATGTGTACTAAAAAGGAATGAAATAAATAGTTGAGGTGGTGAAATATTTATCTAGTACAAGAGGAATTGAGATCAGATTGTATTCTGATTTGAGTATAATCAGTCCCCTCTCCTTTTGCTCCATTGAGGTTATTATTATAAATTGCTTCTAGCAGGATTTATAGAAAAGCTACATTGCAAGTCTCTATCAAATTCAGTTGTTTTTGGTGGAAACTATCAAATTCAGCTAATAAACAAAGAAAGAATTACATAAACGGTCATCTAAAGCATAAAAGATCATAAAATTAATTCGACTGCTGATTACTGCTAAGAAAGTGACATGTTGTGACGTACATGAACTAATGTAGTTTCACTAAAGTAATATGAGACTTGGATGCAGAACATAAGCCTGACATAGTGACATTTAAATAAATACCATTACATAGTGAGTTGGAGTGTTAGTTATAATTACATAACGACTGTGTACACTACATAAGAGCATCAGAGTACTTCAATAGTTCTACTTCAACTTCATATCCTGCTAGCATATCTCAACCTTTTGCACCATTAAATGTTAAAGTGACAAATATATATGAGCAATTACAATGATTCCAAACTTGAAAAGAAAAATAGAACTTTCCTGATAAAAAACTAAATTATCCAAGATTCTAAGATGCATCCATCTACTCTACATTATTCTGGAGCAGTGGTATAATCCTTTTTCTGTCAATAAAAACACAATCTAGCTATCTTCTTTAGGAGAAAATTTGCATTCATGGTACTGAGCACCATCATCGCACCATAGTTCATATACTAATTAGTGGCTGCATAGTTTCGAAAGACTACAAAAACCTATAATGGTCATCACATTGTCACTTTTTTCTGCATGTACTAAGAAAGCCAATAATGCACAATCAGAAGTGCTACTCTTAGAACATCAACCCTAGCAAAGCTAACAAAACTGCATGTAATGAGTATGTATTGTTGAACTTTTAATGTTATCAATTCATCTAATGAAACCCCCTATGAACATGTAAAATACATAGACCACAAACACATTCATCACATAAGATTCTGAGGAATGTCAATGGCATTAGCAAATTACCTTATCTAATCTACAGCTCACCAATTGGGAGTGTGCAGAGTCAATCAGTTGGTCTTCTTCTATAGCCAATTGATCTGCAATTAGAAAATATCCTCCGTCTCTTTCCACATGCCCTTCTCGTCAACACATGCTCCTCATGGTGTGCATGTCCCCTCAACGCTGCAAGTTTCCTCTCCATGTTTTCCCCCTTCTCTTCAAGATGCAGGCTTCCTGGTCCCACTCACCTCATGTACATGTGAACAGCATGTGCATCAGACTGGAAAACTGATTGGTGAACTATGCCAGACATAGATTCTCATTAGAGCTTGCCATATGCACAATTAATTTACGGCTCTTCATCCTCTTCGTATACCTTGTAGTCCTTCACCAATTGGACAAATAATTGCAGAAAACTTAATAACTTATACATAAGGTGGCAAAAAAATTTCTTGCGGCATAAAAACTCTGTCTTAATTATGCACTCTGCCTTAATTATGACGCTATTTGACTCTCCCGTGCATAATACACACCTAATAAGAACATAAATCAAAGAGTATAAAAGTATAGTGATCATATGTTGTACTACTATATGAAAGAAATAGACGTAGCAGTCAAAAGACGGACATGTACTGCTATTATGTACGTCCTGGTACCTAGGACGTCGACCAGCTGACCGTACGCTTGCTGCAAGTCATCTTGGCCAATATCGCTGACGTACGTGCATTCTGAAAATCTCTATTTAGCTGAAATTGCCGACATGCATGCAGGATTGGATGCTTCGAGCGCATAGACATCTGTAATCTGCTGATCTACTGATGTTTGTTGAGGTGTATGATGCATGCGTGATTTTTCCAATAAATGATTGGAGGGAGCGACCTAACTACCATGGAAGAATCAGGATGTGAGGGAGTGAGGAATCGATGGAACCTGCCTCCTGCCGGCGGCCAACCATAGATCTTGAGAGGGCGTTGGCGGGATGAGCATTAATCTTCATGTTGGTTGTGTCTACAGAGCATGCGACATGATCTTCTAATGTCATCGGTCGCCTGGACGGGGTCGCTGGCCTACACCACAGCAATTGGGAGTGCGCATAATCAATCAATTGATCCTCTTCTATAGTAAATTGATCTGCAATTAGAAAGTATCCTGCCTTAGTTTCCACCTCCCCTTCTCATCAACCCATGCTTCCTTGTGGCGTGCCCATCCCCTCAATCCCCCTCTTCGTTCATCTTGCAGTGCTTCGCCGATCGGAGATCAAATAGGAGGCAGGTGGAATTGATCTAAGAGTTTGCAGATGAGATTGATAGCTGCTGAATCATCATGAATCACCCGGAGAGGAAGGGATTGAGGGGAATCAATTTAGGGTTGCATTAGATTTCTTTGGGGAGGAAGAGATTGGAAACTCAATGGGTAGATTAGATTAGTTTTCTTATATGTGAAAAAAATACGTAAGGGCATAGGATCTCCTTTGTTCGTTAAGATGGGACTGGAGGAAGGGTATAGAGACATGGGGTGTGGCCCATCGCTACTCTATTTTTCTTTCTCAAAGCTATATCTAGTCCGTTAATTACGTATTTAAAGATGAAGGGCCACCAAATTAATGGCTAGATCTTTCTAATTTTTATGTGATTTTCTAGCCTAATTCTCTTTTTTTTTGAAGCCCATTAAACACTTTTTATATATAAATAGATACTTGTGCTCCCTAATTGACATGCCAAATCTTACATTGAAGGCGAAGCTTGTCTATTATTGAACCAAGTGATGAAGGGGAAGAACAAGCGGAAGAAGAACAAAAATCAACTCCCGGTGCTGTAATGAAGCACTGGAACTGTGATGACACGAGTAATGATATAGTTTTGCATCTTAATTTATTGCTATGGCTGGAACGAGCAACTGTTTTGCCACTGTGATTTGATACCCCTCTTAATGTAATATGTAATTATCTCTACTTATGCAAACAGGGATCTTGTTTGAAGATAACATATATTTTAGTGGAACTGCACAAGAAGATGTTGGAAACATTAAACTAATCGAGGAGTATATAGTAACCATGGCAACCATAGTAGATAATAACGGATGGTTCCGAAGAAGTGCTTCATGTGTATGCTCTACACAATAAACCTCCTGACAAAGGTTGGTGCCCACGGATTTCATCCATATGATTGAGCTTTGTCATCTCTATTGGTGTTGTGCTACTGTTTAGCTACTATCATGAGAAAGTGGTATTGTTTCGCATGTTAATCTAAGGCTGCTAATAAATTGAGGCATCGGTTTTTCACCGTTATAGCCATTGATAAAATTAAGTAATAATACAGTTCAAGTTGAGCTGCTGTCTTTGGTATCATATCATTTCCTATGAGGATAATGAGGGTGCATCTCTTTGTGACTATACATTTCATCACTTACTCCCATTGTTAATGTAATGGTTGTTTTAAATATTTCTTTTACTTTTTTTGAGCAAAAAGGGATGCTAGCATTTAGTTGCTTTCTTGTCTTCACGCAACAGGATCATCCTCCTCTAAAGAAGAATATGGAGTACATGAAGTGCCTAGTTCCGATTATGCCAGGATGAAGAAGCCCAGTCTATCTTCTCATCAGAAGGAGCAGTTGAAGGATGGTTACATTACTGCCAACAAGATCAAACTAACTTCATCTCACAAGGACTCACATATTTCCATCTTTTTTGCTGTGATGGGCAAGTACAATGTTGTTTTAGGATTCTTTCTGGTGAGTTTCATTTTTTTAAATGTGTGCTCTGCATGGATCATGTAGGTGCCTATTTAAACTGTAAATTCATAATTCAGTTTGCTTCATACTAATCACTTTTTTGTATTTATGCAAACAGGGATGCTCAGCTTGATTTCAGTGGGAACTACACAAAATGTTCTGATGGTGCTGATATGTTGAAGGCGTTGCAACATATAAAGGCGAAATCCTAGAAGCTACGTGTGAAGTTGGTTAATTTTAGTGGAACTACACAAAAAGAACAACTGGTTTATTTAGCATGAGGTGACATGCCAATGTGTAAACTGATGGCAAACCCCACCCATTCCATAATCGTAGGCATTTGATATTTTGTCATGGGAAAACCTTCTCAAAGTTTGCTCATTGATGTTCACAAGAAGACATGCTTTTGATATTTTGGAATGGCACAACCTTTTCAAATTTTGCTCATTGATGTTAGCAAGAAGACATGCATTTGATATTTTGGAATAGGATGCCCTTTGCTGTCAGAAGCATCGATCAATTTTTCTTTATTTGTTTCTTCAGTTGTGAAGTAAATATTGGCTCTAACGTGTGAATAATTGAGATGCTCGATCAATTTTTCTTTATTTGTGTCTTTAGTTGTGAAGTAAATATTCGCTCTGATGTGTGAATAATTGAGATGCATAATCATCGATCGATTGTTGTTCAATGAATTGCCAGGCATGTGAGTTTGATTGCAATGTACAGGCACGCTAAAAAGCTGCTCAAACTTTTGGGAAGTGTGAAACTGCAGCAAACGACGTGATCACCATGCGTCCTGAGAATAATGCTACTCCCTCTGTCTAGGTTCCTAAGTCATCTTAGGTTGTGCACCGTGACCAAGGCAGAGGAAAAAACGAGAGAACTTAATGTTTATTTGCTTAATAGCATTGCATGCAATGGACTGACCACTGCATGTCATGTTTGGTAGTCTCAAGTCATCGATAGCATACACTTCCCACATATCTTATTGGTTGATTCCTTTAATGTCAAAAAACAATAAATGAGGTGAGAGTTAATGCACCGCGCCTAAGTATTTTGGGATTATTTGGTTTTCACCAGGTGACTTACACACCTAGATGGAGGGAGTAGTACGTATTGTTTTGAATGTTCATGTAATGCAACTGATACAAGAATTCAAACTAACTGGTCTAAATTCGTTCATACACGGCCTGATTTCATATAAACATGCCAGAATTCATTACATTTCAGACATTCTTCAACTACAAAGTGGTGCTCGTCCGGCTCTGGAGGTTTAATAAATTAACCTAATTTATGATCTTCGGCGCCCATTCCCCGTGTCTGGCCCAAGAACTGAAGCTTCTTCTCCAGCTCCGCTTCCGGAGCCACGGGAAGTGAAGCTGTCCGACTCCACGTTGCCGCCAAGCAGCTAATCGGCCGTCGATGTTCAACCTGCCAAGCTTGGCTTCAACCAGAAGGTAGGAGCGGTGGCCTTACTTGGACCCGAGCGGCGGCGACATACCGTCTTCTACTCTTCCTTGTTTTTTATGTGGTGCGGCCTCGTTGCCGGCGGGGCAGGGCCTCGACGGAGCCGCCGATGTCTCCTGCCTCGTTGCCGGCGGGGCGGTGCCTCGGCGGAGCGGGGCCTCGGCGGAGCCGACGATGTCCTCTGCAACGTTGCCGGTGGGGCAGGGCCTTGTCGGGGCCAGCGAAGTCCTCCGACTTGTTGACGGCTAGGAGGGGCCTCGGCGGAGCCGGAGATGTTCTCTGCCTCATTCCCGATGAGGCGGGGCCTCAGTGGAGCCTGCGAAGTCCTCCGGCTTGTTGCTGGCGGGGCGTTGCATCGGCGGAGCCGGCGAAGTCCTCCGCCCTCGTCGTCGGTGTCGCCAAATAGCGCCTCGCCCTTTTCATCGTCCTCCTTGTAGGCGGCCGCAACCTCCGCCACCCGCATGCGGTACCACCAGCACTCAAGGCGGCTCTCGTGGGTGGAGCGGTACGACTCGTGCAGCGCCTCCTGCTCGGCCCACTCCGCCACGATCTGCTCCTCTGCCTGCAGGTGCTCCTGGAGGACCTGGTGGTTGTAGGCAGCATCGGCATTAGCCTCCCGGAACATCTCCTCTCACTGCTGCCTCACCATGTCCATGTATTGGGCACGGGCCTCGCCGATGGTCATGGTGCAATGCACCGGCGAGGATGGCGCGGAGGAGGAGGTCGGCGGTGGCTCATCGACCACCACGTTCTCCATTGGGAAGTCGTCGTTCTTCTGGTCCATCGTCTGCCCGTCCCGGAGAGCGGTGGAGAGCGAGGAAGCCATGGTGGGAGTGGTGTTGAGAGGAGAAAGGGAACGGACGCGGATGACTGCGGCTATGGCTGGGGCAGTAGTTTATATAGCAATGGTGGGCGGCAGAGGGACGGACGGGTGGTGCCAGAGTAACCGCCTCGGCAACCATGTATCATTAATGTGGGCGACAGATGGACGGACGGACAGCAGTTGTGTCATTTGAACGCGGAGCAGTCGCCTGCACTGGGAAGCGGTGCGGGCGGCGCTGACCGTTTCGGGCAGGAAGCGCGCGCGGGAGAGGGAGGGGGTCTGGGGGGCCAGGGCGGTGAGACTCGTGCTTAGCAGCGGTCCGGTCCAGTAGCCGGACATGCTGGCTCGCCAGCGAGCTCGCCGAGCTCAAAGACGACAACCAGACGATGGACGAGGATTCTGACCAGGAGCCGGCACCGCCGCCCAAGCCGGTTCATGCCTTGTTCACCATAGAGCAGGTGCGGCCGCACTTCGACGCCCTAATGGCGGAAGAGCTACCAGCGCCGCCGGAATTGGCATTCCGGCAAGTGCAGGAGGACCAGTGCTACAACCTCCATCTCCTCAACGAGCACCGGCTCGCGGAGGGACGAATCGACGGTGAACAAGCGGACGTCAATGCCGTCGCGGACATGTGGCCCGATGATCCTGGCTTCCTGAATGAGCAACGGGCACTGTATCAGAACATCCGTAGGGCCCGCGAGGCCCTCTCCGTCGACCTTCGAGTTGTTGCGCTCGCCGTGGGGCCGCCTTCTCACGTTGTCAACATGGTCAACAAACATGAGGCATCGGGAGATGACTTTACGTGGAGAGGATGATAGTATGGACACACCAGGGCCATCGCCGTACGTATGCAAGTGCCTCCTTATTACAACTATATAAAAAATTGCTTCCTCCTGGTTTCCTGACATCACGGTCCCACACCATTGTCAACGTATATAGTCAATAAACAAGAGAATTGCACAAGGAGCGGCAGACAGCTGGGACCCAGCAGCTCGAGCAGTATTTTTTTTTAGGGGTAAGCAGAATTTTGTTTGACCGATGTTTTTGTTGTTGTTCAGAGAAGCAGGGTATCAACTGGGCAGGCTGTGGCCCGTCTAGCCCAGGCTATTATTTTATGTTGACCAAATATCTAGCCCAGATATAAATTTTTCAAGATGAAAATGGCAATAGGCTTACCAAGAAAATGGGCTTTAAAAAATAATAAATGGGCTGTAATTATAAAAAATATGTTGTAAATATAAAAAAACGCTAAGAACAGGTAATTAGTTTCAGAATTATTATTTTTTGGATTTTCTTGACGGGACCTCGTCAGAGGGCGGGGAGCTCCTGCATTGCATTTTTTTTAATTTTAATTTCATTAATTTTTGCGCGCAAAATTTCGTTGAATTTTTACCTAATATAAATTTATTTTTTAATTAGATTTAAAATGGCTCGAAATTTCAGGATAAATGATATATCGGATCCCATCAAAATGTGGGAAATATGGTTGAAATTATAAACCGTTGTCCTGGCTAGAAAAATGGGCAGTAATGTTAACAAACGGTAAATGGGCTGTAGTAAATTCTATTAGAATTAAGAAATGGAATGTAAATTATTACAAATCGCAAATGGGATGTATGCTCTCTGCCACACAGATGTAATGCTCACTTGTGGGCCTACTAAGTTGACGCGTACGCAGTGCTCAAAAAAAAGTTGACGCGTACGCAAGGCTTTTTCACCTTATAGTCAACACACGATTCTAGTAGCAGTGGCCGTTGGATGTTCATCCAACGGTTGTCGTGCTTCTTCAATCTCGGATATTCTTGCTTCAGCCACCCAAACCACCGTGGGTGGTATCGCCTGCTACCATCTCCCGTGGCCGGCCGTGCTGCCGTGCAGGCCTCACTGGCCCATCCTACTCCCATCGCTATCCAGGCCATTCCTCTACTCACCAACACCTCTTGTTATTCTCCGACGACGGCAGCCTCACACCGCAGCCGAACCAATGAACCCTCGTACTCCCCTTCGTGTGGGCATCCACTGTTGTGCCTTCGCCGGATTTGGGTCGTTCCCTTCCTAGACCTCGACGTCGTCCACTGCGTTGGTTTTCTCGGGGCGACGTGGTCAACTTTGTCAACAAACGACAGCCATTGGAAGAGGGATGTACGTGGAGTGACTGAGAGTAGGGATCCACATGGTCCATGGCCGCATGCAAGTAAGTGCCTCCTTATTATGCGAAAACAAATGATTTCTCCCCCTGACAGGTTTGACCCACCAGCTACATCTTCGCACGCATGCAAGCGCCTCCGTATTATGTGAAAAAAAAAGTTTCCTCTCCCTGATAGCTGGGACCCACCAGCTACATCTTCGCACGCAAGGAAGTGCCACCTTATTACGCGGAAAAAATGATACCCTCCTGCTAGCTAGGACCCATCAGATTTGGACGCTGACTTGTGGGCCTACTAAGTTGACACATACGAAGGGCTTTATCAACTTAGTCAACAAACGACTCTAGGTGCAGTGACCGTTGGATGTTAATCCAACCACAGTGCTGCGTCTTCAACCTCTGGTCTTCTTGTTCCAGCGACCCAAACCAACGCCCGCCGTACCACCTGCTCCTACCTCCCGTGGCATGCTGTGCTGCCACCACTGGCCATGCCATACCTCTACACACCCACACCTCATGTTATTCTCCGGAGACGGTAGCCTCACACCATAGCGGAAGCAGTCAACCCTCGTACTCCCCTCCGCGTGGGCATCCACTACCGAGTCTTCCTCGGCTCCGCGTCGTTCCCTTCCTAGGCCTTTCCGTCATCCACCGCCTTGGTGCTCTCGGCACGGTGTGGTCAACAAATGACAGCCATCGAAAGAGGACTTTAGGGGGTGAGGCTGACAGCTGGACCCACTAGCTACATCTTCGAACACAAGGAAGTGCCTCCTTATTACTCGCAAAATAAAATGATTCCTCCCCCTGACAGCTGGGACCCAGCAGCTATATCTTCCCATGCAAGGAAGTGCGTCCTTATCCTCCCTGACAGCTGGGACCCACCCAGTCGAAGCGTACGTAGCGTTGTCTGTCTGGTCGCGAACGTGTACGTACATACTAGTCGATTGGTCTCGCTGCAACGATGAACCGTGGCCGAGCAACCAGCGGCACATGTCATAGTAGAGCCCCCGACATAGTAGTTCAGGCTATCCCGTCTAAACCGTGTACACATACATACAGCCACATGCCAAAAAATACGGCCACATGCGTACATACGGGCGGGGTCTCGAAACACGTACTCGTGCATACGGACGGCCAGGGCTCGTGTACATGGAGAGGCAACAGACGGCAGCGATGTCGTCCTGTTCATCGGCAGCTAACCGGCTGGGTCGGAACGGAGGAAACAACGTCATGTTCACCGGGAGCCAAGTGACTGGGTCGGAATGCGTCCTGTTCATCGGGAGCGAAGCCACTGGGTCAGAACACGTCCTGTTCATCGGGAGCCAACCAGCTTGGACGAAACAGCCAGAACGAGGTCTGGCGTACCGCAAAACGGAGGAAAACGGCCTTCTGTTCGATTGCGTACGGTCGAAACGGGGTCCTGTTCATCGGGAAGGGTCTGGCGTACCGCAAAATGGAAGAAACGGACTTTTGTTCGAGTGCCTACGGTCGAAACAGGGTCCTGTTGATCGGGAGGGGTGTGGCGTACCACAAAACAGAGGAAACAGACTTCTGTTGGAGCGCCTACGGTCGAAATGGGGTCCTGTTCATCGGGAGGGGTGTGTCGTACCGCAAAACAGGACTACACGGCTACTGTTCATCCACCGTCTACTGCCTCACTCCAGCCTCCACCTGCTACTATTCATCCACCATCGACTTCCTCCAGCCTCCACCTGCTACTGTTCATCCACCGCGGCTTCCTCCAGCCTCCACGGGCTACTGTTCATCCACGGGCTACCATTCATCCAGCCTCCACCGGCTACTGTTCAACCAGCCCTCCACGGGGTCCTATTCATCCACCCCCAACCGGCTCGGGTGTGGCGGCCTCCTCGGGGTCCTGTTCATCCAGCGGCAACGGCATACTACCACGGGGTCCTGTTCATCCAACCCCCACTGAGAACTATTCATCCAACCCCAACCAACCGGCTAGACTCACCACGTCTCGACTAGTTCAACCAACCCCCAACGGTCACTGCTCATCAAGAGGCAGATTCGATCGGCTTCAGTAAGCAGCAGCAACGATCGATCACTCGGGTTCAGTTAGCAGCAGTAGCGAAGGAATCGCTCGGGTTCAGTCAGCAGCGAAGGAATCGCTCGGATTCAGTTAACAGCTAGGGATCAATTGCTCAAGTTCAGTAACATAGCTAGTGCAATTGCTCGGGTTCAGTTAACAGCCCAACGCCTCGCACACACGCGCGTACGTATATACGAGAGAAACGCGCAAACCTCCGTGCATCACTCGGCCCCGACCACCCACCGTAACCGGGAACTCCCCGAAATTTTCCTCGCCCTCACTTCTACCACAATTTTTTCCATCATGGACGACCCAAAGAATGTCATGCAGGTGTGTCCCCAGCCCGCCTAGGACGAAAAGCCCATTTTCTGTCATGATTTTTTGTCATAGAAGTAGGAGCCCACCACATCTATGATGATACGTGGTTTTTTCACAATATCGTCATAGAAGTGTCATAAGCATGACAAAAAAATTTGTTCGGGCCATAATGTCGCGGAAGTGTCTTTTTTTGTAGTGATGGGCTATGAAGATGCCCATCAATTGATGTCAATGCAAGGAGTAGGGATTTCCATGCAACGGATGCACTAAGAGCTATAAATGTATGAAAGCTCAAAACAAAAACGAAGTGGGTGTGAATCCAAATTGCTTGCTCTAGAAGACCTTGAGCATTTGAGGAAGCCCATCATTGGATTATACAAGCCAAGTTCTATAATGAAAAATTCCAACTAGTTATATGAAAGTGACTACATAGGAGACTCTCTATATGAAAAAACATGGTGCTACTTTGAAGCACAAGTGTGGAAAAAGATAGTAACATTGCCCCTTCTCTCTTTTTCTCTCATTTTTTGTTGGGCTCTTTTTTGCCTCTTTTTTCTAGGCTCTTTTTGGCCTCTCTTTTTTTCCTCACTTGGGACAATGCCCTAATAATGAATAATGATGATCATCACACTTCTATTTACTTACAACTCAAAATTACAACTCGATACTAGAACAAAATATGACTCTATATGAATGCCTCTGGCAGTGTACCAGGATGTGCAATGATGTAGCGTAACATGTATAAAAAATGATGAATGGCGGCTAAGCCACAAATACTATGTCAGCTATATGATCATGCAAAGTAATATGACAATGATGATGTGTGTCATAATAACGGAATGGTGGAAGTTGCATGGCAATATATCTCGGAATGGATATGGAAATTCCATGATAGGTAGGTATGGTGGTTGTTTTGAGGAAGATATAAGGAGGCTTATGTGTGATAGAGCGTATCATATCACGGGGTTTGGATGCACCGGCGAAGTTTGCACCACATCTCGAGGTGAGAAAGGGCAATGCACAGTACCGAAGAGGCTAGCAAATGGCGGAAAGGTGAGAGTGCGTACAATCCATGGACTCACATTAGTCATAAAGAGCTCACTTACATTTTGCGAAAGTCTATTAGCCCTCGAAGCAAAGTACTACTACGCATGCCCCTAGGGGGGAGGTTTGTAGGAGTTAACCATCGCGCGCTCCCGACTTTCACGCAAAGGAAGACTCAATAATAAATCATGCTCCAATTTCTTAGCATAACAAGAGACTATGCGTGCATGCTTCGGGAACCACAAACCTTAACACCAATATTCTCACTAAACCAAAATCATTCACTAGTACCTCCCACATATTACTGTATTTATATCGCAAAACTATTGCAAGGAATCAAACTTATCCTATTCAGTGATCTACATGAAAGTTTTTATTATATCCTTCTTGAATACCTATCATATTAGGACCAATTTCATAACCCGTGCATATTGCCATTACTATTTATTAAACTCTCAGAATGATATAAGTGAAGCATGAGAGTACAACTATTTCTTTAAAATATGACCACCGTCGTGCTCTAAAAGATATAAGTGAAGCACTAAAGCAACTGCCTAGCTCAAAAGATATAAGTGAAGCATAAAGAGTATTCTAACAAATCATGAATAATGTGTGTTCCTCTAAAAAAGGTGTGTCCAGAAAATATGATTATGGCAAACTAAAAGGCAAACAAAGCAAAGACTCATATAATACATGACACTCCAAGCAAAACTCATATCATGTGATGAATAAATATATAGCTCCAAGTAATTTACCGATGGTTGGTAGAAGAAAGAGGGGATGCCATCCGAGGCATCCCCAATCTTAGAGTCTTGGGTGTCCTTGAATATTACCTTGGGGTGCCTTGGGCATCCCCAAGCTTAGGGTCTTTCCACTCCTTATTCCTTCATCCATCGCGATCTCACTCAAAACTTGAAAACTTCAGCACACAAAACTCAACAGAAAACTCGTGAGATCCGTTAGTATAACAAGCCAATCATAAACTTTAGGTACTATACCCATTCATATTTTATTATTGCATATTACCTACTATATTCTAACTTGACCATGACTTATACCCCCGATACAATCTATAGATTCATTAAAACAAGCAAACAATGCGATGAAAACAAAATCTGTAAAAAATAGAATGTAATGATCTGGACAAACTCAATACTTCTGTAACTCCAAAAATTCTGAAAATTAGGAAATCCTGGGAAATTTGTATATTAATCATTTGTAAAAATTTCAGAATTTTATCACGTTCCAGTGAATTTGAACAATTCTACTACTGGCGCAAAAGTTTCTGTTTTTTTTCACAGAATCAAAGCAACTATCAACCAAATCATCCCAAAGGCTTTACTTGGCACAGACACTAATTTAAACACAAAATTACAACCATAACAGTAGCATAATTGTGTGCACACATAAAAACAGAAAAGAAAGAAGAAAATAAAGATAACTATTGGGTTGCCTTCCAACAAGCGCTATTGTTTTACGCCCCTAGCTAGGCGTAATGCATAGTTGCAAGTGTTGTCATCCTTCATATCCAATTCCTTAATCACACATCCATGCTTCCTAGGAGTTTTAGCATACATATTTTTAACAATCACACTCCTAGGGACAAGGTTGAGGAATTTATTCTCATAGATGGGTTCCTTTATTAAATCAATGAAGTTAGGGTGGACGCTAATCATTTTAAGATCCTTACTTCCATCACTAGATGTGGCACCCTTTTTCTTAGGAACATACATAAACTTGCAATTCTTACTAGGAGGATTCTTTTTTATAGTTTTAATGGAAGAAAAAGTAGAACCCAAATTATTAATAATTTCTTCCAACTTATCAATTCTAGCGGGACTTTGTTCCACCCTCTCATTAATTATCAGTTCTTTTTCTTTTAGCATCTTCAAAGTGATTCCTACCTTTGAGCCAAATTGAGTGATATGATTACGAATCTTTTTATCCAAATTTTCAATATGTTCTATGGTAGGCATTTTATTTTCAATAGCCTCTAGTCTTTGCATAACATGCTCCAAAGTCAATGTTGTTTCATTAATAGTGATAGGTGGTGACCCTACTAAATTTCCCATAGCATTGAAAGCATCCATAGGGTGACTACTTAAGAAATTCCCTCCAGTAATGGTGTCAAGCACAAATCTATACCAAGTAGTAACACCCACATAAAAATTGCAAAGAAGAACAATAGTAGATTGATTACGAGTTGATCTATTATGAGCAACGCAAATCCTATGCCAAGCATCTTTCAAACCCTCACCTCCCCATTGTTTAAAATTTTAGCACTTCATTCTCAGGGGTACAAGCAACAAGCGAAGAACTAGCCATAACGGTAGGACAAGCAAACAAGCAAAAAGGGCAAACGAAAATATTTTTGTGTTTTTGTGAAAACATTTTAGAAGTGGGGAAGATCAAACCGAGAGGAAAATGGAAAATGAAAGTAAATGCAAGTAGATGAGAGTTTATGCGAAGGTACTTGATAGGTTTTGGTGATGTCTCCCCGGCAACGATGCCAGAAATTCTTCCTGCTACTTGTGAGCTGCGTTGGGATTTCCTCGAAGAGGAGAGGATGATCCAGTACAGTAGAGATAAGTATCTCCCTTATTTAAGAACCAAGGTTATCAATCCAGTAGGAGAACCACACGAAACCTCGTGAACAGCGCCTACACACAAAAGAACAAATACTTGCACCCAACGCGGTCAAGAGGGTTGTCAATCCCCTTGGAGGTTAATTGCAAGGATCAAATCTGATAATGGTAGATAGATAAACAAAAACACAAAATAAAAGAATGATAAATAAATTGTAGCAAGGTATTTTTGGATTTTAATATATGGTAAAGGTAGACCCAGGGGCCATAGTTTTCACTAGAGGCTTCTCTCTTGAACAAAAAGCATACGGTGGGTAAACAAATTACTGTTGGGCAATTGATAGAAAAGCGCATAGTTATGACGATATTCAAGGCAATGATCATGTATATAGGCATCATGTCCGAGACAAGTAGACCGACTCCTGCCTGCATCTACTACTATTACTCCACACATCGACCGCTATCCAGCATGCATCTAGAGTATTAAGTTCATAAAGAACGGAGTAACGCATTAAGCAAGATGACATGATGTGGACAAAGTAAATCCAATAAATATGAATAAACCCCGTCATTTTCCCCTTAATGGCAACAATACAAATACATGTCTTGTCCCCTACTTTGTCACTGGGATATAGACCACTGCAAGATTGAACCCATTACAAAGCACCTATCCCATTGCAAGATAAATCAATCTAGTTGGCCAAACCAAACAGATAGATCGGAGAGAAATACAAAGCTATAACAATCATGCATAAAAGAGTTCAGAGAAGACTCAAATAATATTCATGAATAATCTGATCATAAACCCACAATTCATCGGATCCCAACAAGCACACCGCAAAAGAAGATTACATCGAATAGATCTCCGAGAACATCGAGGAGAACATTGTATTGAAGATCAAAGAGAGAGAAGAAGCCATCTAGCTACTAGCTATGGACCCGTAGGTCTGTGGTAAACTACTCACACATCATTGGAAGGGCGGCAAGGTTGATGTAGAAGCCCTCCGTGATCGATTCCCCCTCCGGCAGAGTACCGGAAAAGGCCTCCAGATGGGATCATAGAAGAACAAAAACTTGCGGCAGTGGAAAAAGTATTTTGGGTGGCTCTCTCATGTATTGGGAATATTTGGGAATTTATAAAGGTGGAATTAGGTCAAGTGGTGCCACGAGGGGCCCACAAGCCTGGGGACGTGCCTCCCGAGCTTGTCGCTCCCTCATGACTCTTCGGGTCTTCTCCTGAACCTTCTAGGGTCCCTTCTGGTCCAGAAAAATTAATCCAAAGTTTTTTCTCCGTTTGGACTCTGTTTAATATTGATTTTCTGAAAAGCCAAAAACAAGCAAAAAAATAGCAACTCGCATTGGGCACTAGGTTAATAGGTTAGTCCAAATAATGATATATAATTGCATATAATTACATATAAAACATCCAACATTGATACTATAATAGCATGGAACAATCAAAATTATAGGTACGTTGGAGACGTATCAGAACCCTAGGCCTTGTTTGTAAGCATTGATATACCGATTTGCTCATTGTTTTCTACTTGCTACATTGTTGTTTTATTATTTCAAATTACAAAAACCTATATATACTATCCATACTACACTTGTATCAATATCTCTTCGCCGAACTAGTGCACATATACAATTGACAATTGTATTGGGTGTGTTGGGGACACAAAAGATTTCTTGTGTTTGATTGCAGGATTGTTTGAGAGAGAACATCTTCATCCTACAACTCCCATGGATTGATAAATCTTAGGTCATCCACTTGAAGGAAATTTGTTGGTCCTACAAAACTCTGCGCTTGGAGGCCCAACTGAGTCTACAAGAAAAAAGTTGCGTAGTAGACATCAGTTACCAACGTTGTCGACGTCCTCGTCATTATCGACATTGTCGGTGCCGTTTAGGGCGACGCCCTCGTCGGCGGTGTTGCCGTTTCTAGTGCCGCCATTGCTAGCCTGGCCGTTGCTTGTGCCACTTTTACGGTGGCCCTTCCGTTGACGCCTGGGGGGTTTTTCGCTTCCACCTCCTCCTTTGGGGGTATCTACCATATAAATGTCATACGTGGAGGTAGCGGCCAACTTGGCGGTGTTACAGGTAGCAGGCAGGGATGTAGTGCCCGATGTCTCGTCAACACCTTCCTCCATGTCGGCATATTCGTCATACGCATACGCCAACACGTCGGTTAAATCATCGATGGTAGCGACTAGGTGGGTGTTGGCTGGGTTTAAAATTCTGACCACTCCAGGTGTTTCCTCGATCCGGTCGTAGATTAAAACTTGATCGTCCGAGACTGACAGACTCTGAATCCGATCTAACATCTCGTTCAACGGCGTGATATCGGTGATACGTCCATTTTGCATCATGTTTTATTACTATTATTTATAGTGTTTTTATGCAATATAATACTTTGTGGAGTAATTCTAATGCCTTTTTCTCATAATATGCAAGGTTTAAACAAAGAGGGAGAATACCGGCAGCTGGAATTCTGGACCTGAAAAAGCTATGTCAGAGATACCTATTCTGCACATCTCCAAATGAGCTGAAATTTTACGAGAATTATTTTGGAATATATGAAAAATACTAGAGAAAAGAAATACCGAAGGGGTCCACCCAGGTGCCCACTAGGCACCAGGGTGCGCCACCCCCTCCAGGCGTGCCCTGGTGGGTAGTGGGCTACCTGGCCCACCTTGGGTGCCCATCTTCTGGTACATAAGGTCTTTTGACCTAGAAAAAATAAGGAGAGGACTTTCGGGATGGAGCGCCGCCGTCTCGAGGCGGAACTTGGGCAGGAGCACTTTTGCCCTCCGACGGAGCGATTCCATCTGGGGAACTTCCCTCCGGGAGGGGGAAATCGAAGCCATCGTCATCACCGACAACCCTCTCTTATTTGGGAGGCCAATCTTCATCAACATCTTCAATAACACCATCTCATCTCAAACCCTAGTTCATCTCTTGTGTTAAATCTTTGTATCAAAACCTCAGATTGGTACCTGTGGGTGACTAGTAGTGTTGATTACACCTTGTAGTTGATGCTAGCCGGTTTATTTGGTGAAAGATTATATGTTCAGATCCATTATGATATTTATTACTCCTGTAATCTTGAGCGTGAATATGTTGTGTGAGTAGTTACTTTTGTTCTTGAGGACTTGGGAGAAGTCATGTTGCAAGTAATCATCTAAATTTTATATTCGTTAGATATTTTGATGATATGTATGTTGTGATTCCCTTAGTGGTGTTATGTGAACATCGACTACATGACACTTCACCATCTTTGGGCCTAAGGGAATGCATTGTGGAGTAGTTATTAGATGATGGGTAGCTAGAGTGATAGAAGCTTAAACCCTAGTTTATGCGCTATTCCGTAAGGGGCTAATTTGTATCCATATGTTTAATGCTATGGTTAGATTTCATCTTAATTCTTCTTTCGTAGTTGCGGATGCTTGTGAGAGGGGTTAATCATAAGTGGGAGGCTTGTTCAAGTAAGAACAGCACCCAAGCACCGATCCACCCACATATCAAATTATCAAAGTAGCGAACGTGAATCAAACCAACATGATGAAAGTGACTAGATGAAATTCCCGTGTGTCCTCGAGAACGTTTTACTTATTATCAGGGACCGTTCTGGCCTGTCCTTTGCTACAAAAAGGATTGGGCTACCTTGCTGCACTTATTGTTACTATTGTTACTTGTTACTTGTTACAAATTATCTTGCTATCAAACTACCTGTTACCGACAATTTCAGTGCTTGCAGAAATTACCTTGCTGAAAACCACTTGTCATTTCCTTCTGCTCCTCATTGGGTTCAACACTCTTACTTATTGAAAGGACTACGATTGATCCCCTATACTTTTGGGTCATCAATCGGCCTCGCACATCTCTTGACAGTAGGTAGGATTTAGTTGAAGTTTTCCCGAGGTTCCACCTGACGTGTCCTCGGGGGTTGCGGTGGTCGGATGTGAAGTTTGATCCGACGGGGTGACGCACGGGTCCAAGCTTGGGGCTGGATCCGAGGTGTGGACGCCTTCAAGATCCTGCTCTGAGATTTAGTTTGGTGCTAGGATGACGGCGTTGGCAAGATCTTTGGTCTGGTCTGACACCCAACCTAAAAATGCAAGTTCACCATGGGAATCCGCGGCATATTCCAGATTGCCAAACCTAATGGTCTGGCCTGGAGCAAAGTTCTTGACTTGGCCGAGGTGGCAAGTCGAATGGGTGTGCAGCACGATGCTGCCGAAGGTAAAAAAGATGTCCGGGAGGATCTTCTTCCCACAGCCAATGTTGTTGTCGATCCGGAGATAAGCCATCGCAACTTTGTGACCACACAACGGGACCTATATGTGCCATAAATGTCGGAGTTAAATTCGCCAGATCTCGGGTAGAGGGTCCCAAGCTAGTGATCTTGGCTTTGGCTTGATGGTAACAGGAAGTAAGGAGACACAATATTTACCCAGGTTCGGACCCTCTCAAAGAGGTAAAACCCTACGTCCTCCTTGTATTGTATTGATTGTGGATCGGGTACAAAGTACAAGATGATCTACCTCGACATCGTATGAATGAATCTAACCTTGCCTCTACATACTAAAACCCTCGGCTTATATAGGGGCTAAGGGGCACCTAAGGTTAAACATGGTCGGTTGCATCTAGAGATAAGCATGTCGAATAATTGAATATGTCTTGAAGTGTACACCAACTCTTCATAGGATTCCATCTTGAGTATGCTGAGGGCCACCGCTTATGGGGCCCATTCTTCGGTTGTCGGTGGTCCTCGTGACGGGGTCCCGGACCTGGGGTGCCTAATGATACGTCCATTTTGCATCATGCTTTTATATTGATATTTATTGCATTATGGGATGTTATTACACATCTAGCACAATACTTATGCCTTTTCTCTCTTATTTTACAAGGTTTACATAAAGAAGGAGAATGCCGGCAGCTGGAATTCTAGACTGGAAAAGGAGCAAATCTGAGAGACCTATTCTGCACAACTCCAAAAGTCCTGAAACTTCACGGAGAATTATTTTGGAATATATAAAAATTATTGGGCAAAGAAAGCACCTGAGGGGACCCACCAGGCAGCAACAAGGGTGGGGGCGCGCCCTACCCCCTGGGCGCGCCTCCCTACCTTGTGGGCCACCTGGCAGGCCCCCGATGCCTATCTTCTGCTATATGATGTGTTTTAACCTGGAAAAAATCATAGGGGGTCAATCTCCATCCACATCTTCACCAGCACCATCTCCTCTCAAACCCTAGTTCATCTCTTGTATCTGATCTTTGTCTCAAAATCTCAGATTGGTACCTGTGGGTTGCTAGTAGTGTTGATTACTCCTTGTAGTTGATGCTAGTTGGTTTATTCGGTGGAAGATCATATGTTCAGATCCTTAATGCTATTCAATACCCCTCTGATTATGAACATGAATATGCTTTGTGAGTAGTTACGTTTGTTCCTGATGACATGGGAGAAGTCTTGTTATAAGTAATCATGTGAATTTGGTATTCGTTCAATATTTTGATGAGATGTATGTTGTCTTTCCTCTAGTGGTGTTATGTGAACGTCGACTACATGACACTTCACCATGATTTGGGCCTAGGGGAAGGCATTGGGAAGTAATAAGTAGATGATGGGTTGCTAGAGTGACAGAAGCTTAAACCCTAGTTTACGCGTTGCTTCGTAAGCGGCTGATTTGGATCCATATGTTTCATGCTATGGTTAGATTTATCTTAATTCTTCTTTCATAGTTGCGGATGCTTGCGAGAGGGGTTAATCATAAGTGGGAGGCTTGTCCAAGTAAGGGCAGCACCCAAGCACCGGTCCACCCACATATCAAATTATCAAAGTAACGAACGCAAATCATATGACCATGATGAAAACTAGCTTGACATTAATTAAAATGTGTCCTCGAGAGCGCTTTGCTTTATATAAGAGTTTGTCCAGGCTTGTCCTTTGCTACAAAAAGGATTGGGCCACCTTGCTGCACCTTAGTTACTTTTGTTACTTGTTACCCGTTACAAATTATCTTATCACACAACTATCTGTTACCGATAATTTCAGTGCTTGCAGAGAATACCTTGCTGAAAACCGCTTGTCATTTCCTTCTGCTCCTCGTTGGGTTCGACACTCTTACTTATCGAAAGGACTATGATAGATCCCCTATACTTGTGGGTCATCAAGACTCTTTTCTGGCGCCGTTGCCGGGGAGTGAAGCGCCTTTGGTAAGTGGAATTTGGTAAGGAAACATTTATATAGTGTGCTGAAATCTATTGTCACTTGTCACTATGGAAAATAATCCTTTGAGGGGCTTGTTCGGGGTATCTTCACCTCAACCGGAAGTGCAAAGAGTTTCTCCTCAACCTACTGCACCTACTGAAAATATTTATTATGAAATCCTTCGGGTATGATAGAGAAACTGCTAGCTAATCCTTATGCAGGAGATGGAACATTACATCCCGATATGCACCTAATCTATGTGGATGAAGTTTGTGGATTATTTAAGCTTGCAGGTTTGCCCGAGGATGATGTCAAGAAGAAGGTCTTCCCTTTATCTTTGAAGGGAAAGGCATTGACATGGTATAGGATATGTGATGATATTGGATCATGGAACTACAACCGATTGAAATTGGAATTCCATCAAAAGTTTTATCCTATGCATCTGGTTCATCGTGATCGGAATTATATTTATAATTTTTGGCCTCATTAAGGAGAAAGTATCGCTCAAGCTTGGGGGAGGCTTAAGTCAATGTTATATTCTTGCCCCAATCATGAGCTCTCAAGGGAAATTATTATTCAGAATTTTTATGCTCGGCTTTCTCGTAATGATCAATCCATGCTCAATACCTCTTGTACTGGTTCTTTTATGAAGAAGACTATTGAATTCAAATGGGATTTATTGGAAATAATTAAATGCAACTCTGAAGATTGGGAACTCGACGAAGGTAAGGAGTCAGGTATAAACCTTAAGTTTGATTGTGTTAAATCTTTCATGGATACCGATGCTTTTCATGATTTTAGCACTAAATATGGACTTGACTCTGAGATAGTAGCTTCCTTTTGTGAATCATTTGCTACTCATGTTGATCTCCCTAAGGAGAAGTGGTTTAAATATCATCCTACCATTGAAGTAAAAGTAGTAGAACCTATTAGAGTTGAAAAAGAAACAATTACTTATAATGTTGATCCTATTGCTCCTACTGCTTATATTGAGAAACCACCTTTTCCTGTTAGAATAAAGTATCATGCTAAAGCTTCAACTGTGGTTCGTAAGAGTAATATTAGAACACCTACACCCCCTGAACAAATTAAAGTTGAGCCTAGTATTGCTATGGTTAAAGATCTCTTGGTCGATAATATTGATGAGCATGTTATTTATTTCTGTGGTGAAGCTGCTAGAATTGCTAAACCTGATATTAAAGATAAACATAGACCAGTTGTTGGCATGCCTATTATTTCTGTTAAAATAGGAGATCATTGTTATCATGGCTTATGTGATATGGGTGCTAGTGTGAGTGCAATTCCTTATACCTTATGTCAAGAAATTATGCATGATATTGCACCTGCTGAGATAGAAGATATTGATGTTACTATTAAACTTGCCAATAGAGATACTATATCACCAATTGGGATTGTTAGAGATGTTGAATTCTTGAGTGGGAAAATAAAATACCCTACTGATTTTCTTGTTCTTAGTTCCCCACAAGATGATTTTTTGTCCCATTATATTTGGTAGACCTTTCTTGAATACTGTTAATGCTAAGATAGGTTGTGAGAAAGAAATTGTTACTGTAAGTTTTAGGAATGTGTCTCATGATTTTAATTTCTCTAAATTTCATAGACAACCCCATGATAAAGAATTGCCTAGTAAGGATGAAATTATTGGTCTTGCTTCTATTGCTGTGCCTCCTACCGATCCTTTAGAACAATATTTGCTAGATCATGAAAATGATATGTTTATGAATGAAAGAAAGGAATTAGATGAAATATTCTTTAACCAAATGCCTGTTTTGAAACACAATTTGCCTGTTGAAATCCTTGGAGACCCTCCTCCACCCAAGGGTGATCCCGTGTTTGAGCTTAAACAATTACCTGATACTTTGAAATATGCTTATCTTGATGAAAAGAAGATATATCCTGTTATTATTAGTGCTAACCTTTCAGAGCAGGAAGAAAACAAATTATTGAAAACTCTGAGGAAGCACCGTGCCGCTATTGGATATACTCTTGATGATCTTAAGGGCATTAGTCCCACTCTATGTTAGCACAAAATTAATATGGAGCCTGATGCTAAACCAGTTGTTGATCACCAATGACGGTTAAATCCTAAGATGAAGGAGGTGGTAAGAAATGAAATACTAAAACTTCTGGAGGCAGGTATAATTTATCCTATTGCTGATAGTAGATGGGTAAGTCCTGTTCATTGTGTCCCTAAGAAGGGAGGTATTACTGTTGTTCCTAATGATAAGAATGAATTGATTCCACAAAGAATTGTTACACATTATAGAATGGTAATTGATTTTCGCAAATTAAACAAAGTTACTAGAAAAGATCATTACCCTCTACCTTTTATTGATCAAATGCTAGAAAGATTATCCAAACATACACATTTTTGCTTTCTAGATGGTTATTCTGGTTTTTCTCAAATACCTGTGTCAAAAGAGGACCAAGAAAAGACCACTTTTACTTGCCCTTTCGGTACCTTTGCTTATAGACGTATGCCTTTTGGTTTATGCAATGCACCTGCTACCTTTCAAATATGTATGACTGCTATATTCTCTGACTTTTGTGAAAAGATTGTTGAGGTTTTCATGGATGATTTCTCCGTTTACGGAATTTCTTTTGATGATTGCTTAAGCAACCTTGATCGAGTTTTGTAGAGATGTGAAGAAACTAATCTTGTCTTGAATTGGGAGAAGTGCCACTTTATGGTTAATGAAGGTATTGTCTTGGGGCATAAAATTTTTGAAAGAGGTATTGAAGTTGATAAAGCTAAAGTAGATGCTATTGAAAAGATCCTGTGTCCTAAAGATATCAAAGGTATAAGAAGTTTCCTTGGTCATGCTGGTTTCTATAGGAGGTTTATTAAAGACTTCTCTAAAATTTCTAGGCCTCTCGCTAATCTCTTGCAAAAAGATGTTCCTTTTGTTTTTGATGATGATTGTGTAGAAGCATTTGAAATACTTAAGAAAGCCTTGATTTCTGCACCTATTGTTCAACCACCTGATTGGAATCTACCCTTTGAAATTATGTGTGATGCTAGTGATTATGCTGTTGGTGCTGTTCTAGGACAAAGAGTTGATAAAAAATTGAATGTTATTCATTATGCTAGTAAAACTCTAGACAGTGCCCAGAGAAATTATGCTACTACTGAAAAAGAATTTTTAGCAGTTGTTTTTGCTTGTGATAAGTTCAGATCTTATATTGTTGATTCCAAAGTAACTGTTCACACTGATCATGCTGCTATTAAATACCTTATGGAAAAGAAAGATGCTAAACCTAGACTTATTAGATGGGTTCTCTTACTGCAAGAATTTGATTTGCATATTATTGATAGAAAGGGAGCTGAGAACCCCGTTGCAGACAACTTGTCTAGGTTAGAAAATGTTCTTGATGACCCACTACCTATTGATGATAGCTTTCCTGATGAGCAATTAGCTGTCATAAATGCTTCTCGTAATACTCCATGGTATGCTGATTATGCTAATTACATTGTTGCCAAATTTATACCACCTAGTTTCACATACCAGCAAAAGAAAAAGTTTTTCTATGATTTAAGACATTACTTTTGGGATGACTCACACCTTTATAAAGAAGGAGTAGATGGTGTTATTAGACGTTGTGTACCTGAGCATGAACAGGAACAGATCCTACGCAAGTGCCACTCCGAAGCTTACGGAGGACACCATGCTGGAGATAGAACTGCACACAAGGTATTGCAATCTGGTTTTTATTGGCCTACTCTCTTCAAGGATGCCCGTAAGTTTGTCTTATCTTGTGATGAATGCCAGAGAATTGGCAATATTAGTAGACGTCAGGAAATGCCTATGAATTATTCACTTGTTATTGAACCATTTGATGTTTGGGGCTTTGATTATATGGGACCTTTTCCTTCCTCTAATGGGTATACACATATTTTAGTTGATGTTGATTACGTTACTAAGTGGGTAGAAGCTATTCCAACTAGTAGTGTTGATCATAACACTTCTATTAAGATGCTTAAAGAAGTTATTTTTCCGAGGTTTGGAGTCCCTAGATATTTAATGCCTGATGGTGGTTCACATTTTATTCATGGTGCTTTCCGTAAAATGCTTGCTAAATATGATGTCAACCATAGAATTGCATCTCCATATCACCCTCAGTCTAGTGGTCAAGTAGAATTGAGCAATAGAGATTAAATTAATTTTGCAAAAGACTGTTAATAGATCTAGAAAGAATTGGTCTAAGAAACTTGATGATGCATTATGGGCTTATAGAACTGTTTATAAAAACCCTATGGGTATGTCTCCGTATAAAATGGTTTATGGAAAAGCATGTCACTTACCTCTTGAACTAGAACATAAAGCTTATTGGGCTATTAAAGAGCTCAACTATGATTTCAAACTTGCCGATGAGAAGAGGTTATTTGACATTAGTTCACTTGATGAATGGAGAACCCAAGCCTATGAGAATGCCAAGTTGTTTAAAGAAAAAGTTAAAAGATGGCATGGCAAAAGGATACAAAAGCGTGAGTTTAATGTAGGTGATCATGTTTTGCTATACAACTCTCGTTTAAGATTTTTTGCAGGAAAGCTTCTCTCTAAATGGGAAGGTCCTTACATTATTGAGGGGGTCTATCGTTCCGGTGCCATTAAGATCAACAATGCCGAAGGCACCAACCCGAAGGTGGTAAATGGTCAAAGACTCAAACATTATATTTCAGGTACTCCCATAAATATCGAGACGAATATTATCAATACCGTAACACCGGAGGAGTACATAAGGGACACTTTCCAGAACGTTTCAGACTCCGAAAAGGAATAGGTATGTGGTACGGTAAGTAAACCGACTCCAAAACTGTTCTAATGGCAATTTTTCTCCGTTTTGGAATATTTAAAAAATTAGGAAAATTAAAAGTAGTCCGAAGAGTGCACGAGGAGGCGACAAGGTAGGGAGGCACGCCCCCCACCCTTGCTGCCACCTCGTGTGCCCTCCGGACTCCGTTTTCTTGCACAATATTTCTTTTGGTCGGTAAAAATTCATTATATAATCTCCCGAAGGTTTCGACCACCGTACCACGGAAAAATCTCCTGTTTTTTTTTGAGCTGTTTTCTGCCAGAGTTTTCAAGGCCAGGCATCATGTCTTCCCCCTCCTCCAACAATGGGGACGATGATGCGTGGCTAATGAAGATAGAGATGAAGAAAGAAGAACTTGGGGAAACCAACAAGGGTGATGAAATCAAGAAGGTCGCGGTGGATCAAGTCCCGGCAGCAGCAGAAGAAGAAAACATCCTTCAACCATACTACGATCATCTTACCCCTACTGAAATTGAAGCTTTTAAGATCGCTGAGATAGTTTGTGTGCAAAATAAATATCTCACTCGTGAAAATATTCTGTTGCAAGAGCATATCGTCTCCCTCCAGAGCATCATTCGCAGATTGGAGTATCTCCTGCGCTCGGAGTGCGGCACTACATCATCAACTCCATCATCACCACCTCCGAAGAAAGAGATCTAAATACATGGGTATGGGCACTCCCCTTGGCAACTGCCAAGCATGGGGGAGGTGCCCCGGTATCGTATCACCATCACACCTTTACTTTTACCTTTTTCTTAGTTCGATCCTTTTGGTTATATCTTGATCTAGTAGAATAAAAGTTTTTAGTATGATCTAGCTTTGAGTTTTGCTTTATGTTCCCTCTATGTAATCGAGTCCGTGAGTTATATAATAAAGAGTAGTTTTGAGTTGAGGGCTTTGCTTTCTTGCTATGATCTTGAGGGAATTTAATAAAAGAAAGAAATAAAAAGATCATATAATGATCTTATGGAGAGTGATGACTTCACATATAAAGAGTATGATGAATAAAAGTTGTTGAGAGTTGACAAACATAGTTTTGGTCATTGTTGCAATTAATAGGAAGTAATAAAGAAAGAGAGGTTTCACATATAAATATACTATCTTGGACAGCTTTTGTAATTGTGAGCACTCATTAAAATATGACATGCTAAAAAGTTGATGTTGGACAAGGAAGACAACATAATGGATTATGTTTTCTTATATCCGGATAGAAGTTATAGTGTCTTGGATCCTCCAACATGTTGAGCTTGCTTTTCCCTCTTATGCTAGCCAAATCCTTTGCACCAAGTAGAGATACTACTTGTGCATCCAAACATCCCTTAAACCAGTTTTGCCATGAGAGTCCACCATACGTACCTATGGATTGTGTAAGATCCTTCAAGTAAGTTGTCATCGGTGCAAGCAATAAAAATTGCTCTCTAAATATGTATGATCTATTAGTGTGAAGAAAATAAGCTTTATACGAACTTGTGATATGGAAGAAATAAAAGCGACGGACTGCATAATAAAGTTCTTTATCACAAGCGGCAATATAAAGTGACGTTCTTTTGCATTAAGATTTTATACATCCAACAATAAAAGCGCATGACAACCTCTGCTTCCCTCTGCGAAGGGCCTATCTTTTACTTTTATCTTCTACCCTTATACAAGAGTCATGGTGATCTTCACCTTTCCTTTTTATACTTTTTCTTTTGGCAAGCACTATGTATTTGAGAAGGATCCAGATATATATATCCACTTGGATGTAGGTTATCATAAAGTATTATTGTTGACATTACCCTTGAGGTAAAAGGGTTGGGAGGCGAAACTATAAGCCGCTATCTTTCTCTGTGTCCGACTGAGGCTTCGAACCCATAAGTATCGCGTGGGTGTTAGCAATTGTGAAAGATTAAACGATAGTTGAGTACGTGGACTTGCTGAAAAGCTCTTGAATTGACTCTTTCCGATGTTATGATTAATTGCTATTGCTTCAATGACTGAGATCATAGTTTGTTAGTTTTCAATGAAATTTCTGATTCATACTTTACCTTGTGAACGAATTGTTACTTTAGCATAAGAAATTATATGACATTATTTGTTGTTGTTCTAAAGATGATCACGATGCCCTCATGTCCGTATTTCATTTTATCGACACCTCTATCTCTAAACATGTGGACATATTTTTCGATTTCGGCTTTCGCTTGAGGACAAGCGAGGTCTAAGCTTGGGGGAGTTGATACGTCCATTTTGCATCATGCTTTTATATTGATATTTATTGCATTATGGGTTGTTATTACACATTCTAGCACAATAATTATGCCTTTTCTCTCTTATTTTACAAGGTTTACATAAAGAAGGAGAATGCCGGCAGCTGGAATTCTGGACTGGAAAAGGAGCAAATCTGAGAGACCTATTCTGCACAATTCCAAAAGTCCTGAAACTTCACGAATAATTATTTTGGAATATATAAAAAATATTGGGCGAAGAAAGCACCTGAGGGGACCCACCAGGCAGCCACAAGGGTGGGAGGCGCGCCCTACCCCCCTGGGCGCGCCTCCCTACCTTGTGGGCCAACTGGCAAGCCCCCGATGCCCATCTTCTGCTATATGAAGTGTTTTGACCTGGAAAAAATCAGAAGGAAGCTTTCGGGACGAAGCGCCGCCGTCTCGAGGCGGAACGTGGGCAGAACCAATCTAGGGCTCCGGCGGAGCTGTTCTGCCGGAGAAACTTCCCTCTGGGAGGAGAAAATCGAAGCCATCGTCATCACCAACAATCCTCTCATCGAGAGGGGGTCAATCTCCATCCACATCTTCACCAGTACCATCTCCTCTCAAACCCTAGTTCATCTCTTGTATCCGATCTTTGTCTCAAAACCTCAGATTGGTACCTATGGGTTGCTAGTAGTGTTGATTACTCCTTGTAGTTGATGCTAGTTGGTTTATTCGGTGGAAGATCATATGTTCAGATCCTTAATGCTATTCGATACCCCTCTGATTATGAACATGAATATGCTTTGTGAGTAGTTATGTTTGTTCCTAAGGACATGGGAGAAGTCTTGTTATAAGTAATCATGTGAATTTGGTATTTGTTTGATATTTTGATGAGATGTATGTTGTCTTTCCTCTAGTGGTGTTATGTGAACGTCGACTACATGACACTTCACCATGATTTGGGCCTAGGGGAAGGCATTGGGAAGTAATAAGTAGATGATGGGTTGCTAGAGTGACAGAAGCTTAAACCCTAGTTTATGCGTTGCTTCGTAAGGGGCTGATTTGGATCCATATGTTTCATGCTATGGTTAGATTTATCTTAATTCTTCTTTCGTAGTTGTGGATGCTTGCAAGAGGGGTTAATCATAAGTGGGAGGCTTGTCCAAGTAAGGGCAGCACCCAAGCACCGGTCCACCCACATATCAAATTATCAAAGTAACGAACGCGAATCATATGAGCATGATGAAAACTAGCTTGACAGTAATTCCCATGTGTCCTCGGGAGCGCTTTGCTTTATATAAGAGTTTGTCCAGGCTTGTCCTTTGCTACAAAAAGGATCGGGCCACCTTGATGCACCTTAGTTACTTTTGTTACTTGTTACCCGTTACAAATTATCTTGTCACACAACTATCTGTTACCGATAATTTCAGTGCTTGCAGAGAATACCTTGTTGAAAACCGCTTGTCATTTCCTTCTGCTCCTCGTTGGGTTCGACACTCTTACTTATCGAAAGGACTACGATAGATCCCCTATACTTGTGGGTCATCACCTAACGTAAAGTAGCCCGACCTCGACCTTGACCAGGGCCCACCATGCCCAAGGGGAATCATGGAACCCTAGGGAAGTGAGAGCGATGAGCGTGTTCCCCAAGGCAGAGGGCGGCGACTGTATTGAGCTGATCTCCCCCCGTGTAAACCCTAGGCCTCTCCTGTCTATATAAAGGGAGGCCTAGGTCCTCATTGGCAATCCAATCTAGAACAACTCTTGGTAGACATCTCAAACACCATTGTAATCCTATGCACGAGGTATCCCCTCACCATGAATACCAAGACAAAGCAGAATTTAGGGTATTACTCTTCGGAGGCCCAAACCTGGGTAAACTGTGTGTGCAGATTCCGTTCCGGTACTTCCGGTCTCGTCATGAATCCTACCGAGGGATCTGACAGGAATTCGCTCCATCACCTCGGCCCGACCCATGAAGGATAGACCAACATGGTGAGCACCCCCTAATCCAGGACACCGTCGCCAGTTGATGTAGGAGGTAGAAGACTTTGGCACCCAAGGATTTTAGGCAAATCCTCTTTGCCACTTCAGACGCCGGTTTGTTGGTTATCTGTAACTAGCGCCCTGTCTGATTCTCTTCGTGGCATAGCTGCACCGACCCAAAGTGTCTCTCCCATTATCGGTTTTTAGGAACCTTCTTGAAGGTTCCCTCTAGTTTTTAGGGATGCGTTCTCTGGTTTGTGTGATTCATTTTTTTTTGTTGCTTTGTGTCGATTTTTTTTTGGGTTTTCTCTTTTTCATTTTTCTTATTTATTTTCCTTAGCTTTTCATTTTTATTCTAATTTTCTTGATTTTTTTAAATTTTGGTGAACTTTTTAAAAATTATGAACAAATTTCAAATTCATGAACTTTTTTGAATTCATGTTTTTCTAAATCCATAAACTTTTTAAAAATTCGCAAACTTTTTCCCATTTCTTGAACATTTTTTTCAAATATGCGAAATTTTTCAAATTCATGAAGTTTATTTCATATTCACCAACATTTTAAAATATGTGAATATTTTCATGAAATTTTTTAATCTGACATTTTTTTGAATTCATGAAGTTTTTTTGAATTATTTTTTCTATTCATGAACTTTTAAGTGTTCGCAATCTTTTTTGAAAAAAGTCAACTATTAACATCCAAGTTAACCCTCATTGGTTAAGGGTCAACTTTTCACATTGGCGGATGGAGCGAGGGGTGCTTCATGAGAGCGACGAGCACAAGACGAGCGCAAATATACTGTTGGGCTGCGACCTATCTAGCCACGCATGCGAGCGCCCGTATGCTACTTGGGGCTAAAGGAGCTCCGGAGCACTCAGGATTTTAAATGTAATGTTATTTATTGGCTAACGTGTGTTTGTAAGGATATGTGATGCTTAATATATGTTCTTAAGCCCTTTCAAAAAAAAACTTGCGATTTGGTTGTGATGAATGGGCCAAAAGGTGTCACCGTGAAAGCCATGTTTTTTTTGTCTTGAGAAGGCCCTTTATACGTGAGAGCTATATCTTGTCTCACCTCAACATTTTTCTTTTCATGCCGCTTCTCGGCCGGCCCGTTTTGGTGTTTTTTCCGTTCGCTTGATTGATCGTGTAATGTTTGTTGTTTGGTCTGGTTTTTATTCCTTTTCTTACTTTCTGTCTTTTCTTTATTTTTTTTATTTCTTTACAGTTTTTTTCTGTTTATCTATTTCCTTGCTTTTTTCATAGTTTTCTCTGTTTCTTCCCGATCTTTATTGATTTCTTTCTTTTCTTCCTTTTTTCTATGATTTCTTTCGTTCCTTTGTTTCTTTCTTGGTTTTCTCTGATTTTTTTCTTCCTTTATTTTTTTCTTTGTTTTTATGGTTTTCATCAATTTTCTTTGTTTCTTTCTTGTTTCCATTCTTTTTCATTGCTTTTACTTTTCATTTTTAGGTTTTATTTGTTTCTTTTTTGATTTTTCTTTGCTTTTCTTCGTTTCTTTGTCAATTTTCACTGATTACTTTTTTATTCAACACATATCAGTTTTTTATTACACAATGTGCATTTTTAGCGTACACATTACATTTTGTTGACACACGTTAAACAATCTTTAAGTACACAATGTATTTTTTTAATTAAATACTTGTTTTGAACTCTTTTTTAGTACATGGTCAACATTTTTTTCAAGTACATGGGAATATTTTTTGAACAATAGTAAACATTTTTTCACATACAATGTACATTTTCTGTATACATCAGAAACATTTTTCAAAATATATTTTTATGTTTTATTTAATGTATGTTGTAAATTTTCCATATAAATCACGAACATCGTTTATACACAGTTTTCATTTTTTAAATACATGTACCATTTAAAAAAATCATATGGTTTGAGGTCTACATTTTTTGTACAAAATTTACTTTTTTGGTTAACAGTAGGAACATTTTGTTGTACTTGTTAAACATCTTTCAAATGCATGATTAACATTTTTCAGATATATGTTTTGATGCCCACTTTTTTCATACGGATTGTGCATGTTCGTATACATAAGAAACATTTTTCTTATATACGTCTAACATTTTTTAAATACATGATTAATATTTTTTTTTCTCAATACATATTTTGACGCCTACTCCCTCCGTCCCATAATATATATTGGATGTAATAAGATCTTATATTATGGAACGAAGAGAGCACTTTTTCCATACATATTGTAGATTTTTCGTATACTTAAAAATGTTTTTTATACATGTTTAACAATTTGCAAGCACATGATAATTTTTTTAAATAAATATATGTTTTAAAATAAAAATAAACAGGAAAATAGAATAAATAAATAAATTAGCATGACATCATCATGGCGGGGCGAGCGCATGTCATGCCCCCGCGCGTTGTGAGGGCGAAGCGCTGCTGCTGTGCTGGCCTGGCCCACAATGACTCCTATTGACAGGAAGCTGCCCTACGTCTCGCTGCAAGCGACAAATAGGCACGCCCGTTTTCTCCCACTTTTTGTAAGCCTTTATCTCCCTCCATGCTTTTGGTGCATATACATTTGCGCAACCCATGAACCAACGAACTTTGTCTGTCGGGCATGTTATTGGACCGGGACACAAGAATGCCATAGATTCAGGTGGCCTTACCGTGCTAATCACACGGTTGTCTCATTCCCGCAAGGGATATGTCTCAAACGTACTGATTGCTATTAGGAATCGCCTACGGGCGAGTGAACCGAGCCAGCCATCAGCGCATTGCGTCGTTGTCACTTGTACGTATTTGTAGTTCGCTCGCTCGCTGCAGTTTTTTTTTGGGTTTTCCTCTGGTTTTCTCTGTTTACATCGGTTTTCTTTTTACCTTTGTTATCTTTGTTTTCCCATAGTTTTCTTTGGTTTTTATTTCTTCATTGTACTTTTGGTTCTATTTTGTTTCTTTCTTGGTTTTCATCGTATTCCTAGGTTTTCTTCAATTTTCTTGTTGTTTCTTTGTTGGCTTTAATCGGTTTCTTTGTTTTAACACATGTCTAATTTTTGTGAGTACACCATCTACATTTGTAGCGCACACACAATATATTTTTTTCAAAGTCTTTTTAAATATTCAAATACATAACTTAATCTATATCTATACCTACTAATAAAGCAAGGTGCGTTTCGTCAATTTTTTCATCCGTTCACCGCTGAAAATAATTTTTTTCTACCCGAGGTGGTACTAAATTCTTATGCGTTTCTCTGCTAGAAAAAGAATTTTCGTACATGGGCCGCGCGCTGTGGCCCAGTAAAGCCAACCCACTTATTTTTCTGCCCACGCAGCTGGGAAAATTCTATTTTCCGCATCAAGCGACAATTAATCGGAGTTTCGCACAGGACAACCAATAATTGGCTGGTCCATTTTTCTTTTTTCTTTGTTTTACTTTTATTTTTATTCCCTTTCCCTATCTCTTTTTTCCCTTCCAAGTTTATTTTTCTTTTAGAGTTTATTTCATAAATTAAAAATTATCAAAAAACATTCAGAATTAAAAAAACAAATTTGTAAAATGTCCAGAATTCCAAAATTTTGTTTCTATTTTGAAAAATATTCAGAACTTGCAAAAGTTGCCATATTTTTTTTAAAAAAACTATTGTTTTCCAAATTGTTCAGGGTTTCTAAAAATAAAATAGCATTTAAAAATGCTCCAAATTTTAAAAATATATATATACCTATCTATATCTATATCTATACCTACTAATAAAAGCAAGGTGCGTTTCGCTAATTTTTTCATCCGTTCACTGCTGAAAATAATTTTTTTCTAACTGAGGTGGTACTAAATTCTTATGCGTTTGTCTGCTAGAAAAAGAATTTTCATACATGGGCCGCGCGCTGTGGCCCAGTAAAGCCAACCCACTTATTTTTCTGCCCACGCAGCTGGGAAAATTCTATTTTCCGCATCAAGCGACAATTAATCGGAGTTTCGCACAAAACAACCAATAATTGGCTGGTCCATTTTTCTTTTTCTGTGTTTTACTTTTATTTTTATTCCCTTTCCCTATCTCTTTTTTCCCTTCCAAGTTTATTTTTCTTTTAGAGTTTATTTCATAAATAAAAAATTATAAAAAACGTTCAGAATTAAAAAAAAAATTTGGAAAATGTCCAAAATTACAAAATTTTGTTTCTATTTTGAAAAATATTCAGAACTTGCAAAAGTTGCCAATATTATTTTTTTAAATTATTGTTTTCCAAATTGTTCAGGGTTTCTAAAAATAAAATGGCATTTAAAAATGCTCCAAATTATAAAAATATATATATACCTATACCCCTACTAATAAAGCAAGGTGCGTTTTGCCAATTTTTTCATCCGTTCACCGCTGGAAAAATAATTCTACCCGAGGTGGTACTAAATTCTTATGCGTTTGTCTGCTAGAAAAAAATTTCGTACATGGGCCGCATGCTGTAGCCCAGTAAAGCCAGCCCAATTATTTTTCTGCCCATGTAGCTGGGAAAATTCTATTTTCCGCGTTGAGCGACAATTAATCGTAGTTTCGCACAAGACAACCACTAATTGGCTGGCTCATTTTTCTTTTTTCTGTGTTTTACTTCTATTTTTATTCTCCTTTCCCTATCTCTTTTTTCCCTTCCAAGTTTCTTTTTCTTTTAGAGTTTATTTTGTAAATTAGAAATTCTCAAAAAAAAATCAGAATTAAAAAAACAAATTTTGGAAAATGTTCAGAATTCCAAATTTTTGTTTCTATTTTAAAAAATATTCAGAACTTGCAAAAAGTTTGTGAATTTTTGTTTCTATTTTTGTTTCTATTTTATTTCCCGTTGCAACGCACGGACATATATGCTAGTACCTACTAATAAAGAAGGTGCGTTTTGCCAATTTTTTCATCCGTTCACCGCTGGAAAAATAATTCTACCCGAGGTGGTACTAAATTCTTATGCGTTTGACTGCTAGAAAAAAATTTCGTACATGGGCCGCACGCTGTGGCCCAGTAAAGCCAGCCCAATTATTTTTCTGCCCAGGCAGCTGGGAAAATTCTATTTTCCGCATTGAGCGACAATTAATCATAGTTTCGCACAGGACAACCACTAATTGGTTGGCCCATTTTTCTTTTTTCTGTGTTTTACTTCTATTTTTATTCTCCTTTCCCTATCTGTTTTTTCCCTTCCAAGTTTCTTTTTCCTTTAGAGTTTATTTTGTAAATTAGAAATTCTCAAAAAATTTCAGAATTAAAAAACCAAATTTTGGAAAATGTTCAGAATTCCAAATTTTTGTATCTATTTTGAAAAATATTCGGAACTTGCAAAAAGTTGCCCATTTTTTTAAAAAAAATTACTTTTTTCAAAATTGTTCAGGGTTTCTAAAAATAAAATGGCATTTAAAAAATGCTCCAAATTTTACAAATATTCATGTATAAAAGATACACATTCATGTTAAAAATTAAAAATAATGTTCCTGTATAAAAGATGCACATTTTCTAAAAATCTTATACATTTTTAACACATGTCCCTGCTTTAAAAAAATGTTCACAAATTCAAATAATGTTCATGGTTTTATAAAAAAGATGTTTTTTCAGAAAATGTTTGTGAATTTTAAAAGATGTGCCCTTTCATATTTTGTTCACATTTTTTAGAAAGTGTACATAATTTCCAAAAAAACTATTCAGGATTTAAAAAATTGTTCATGTTTCCTAGAAATCCAGAAACTTCATACCTTAAAACCCCCTTGATTGAAAGGATTGAAAGGAAGAGTAGATTGAATAACTCATGGGCCTTCTCTGGAGTACGATGGCGTAAGAAAACCCTTAAATGCCCTCGATCAAGGAATGAAAAAATAGCGGATTGATTCCTTCACACACGGCGAAACCGAGAAGCTAAATGTTCCTTTTTCGTGTGCACACAGGGTTTTGCTTGCACATATAATTCTCATTGACTTCAAATGCATATTATTTTATCTCCCGTTGCAACGCACGGGCATATGTGCTAGTTTTTTTAAATACGTGTTACGAACATTTTTTGAATACATGGTAACAATTTCGAAGTACACATAGACATTGTATATAATTTTATTGGCCAAAAAAATTATTCAACTGCAAAACCATTTCTTAATTGTATAAGTATTTTTCAAATCTTCATCGACACTTTTTGGAAACACGTGAATATTCTGCAAAAATGCCACATACACTTTTATGAATCGTCGGCTCATGTTTTCACATTTGTATAAACATTGTTAAATGCCACAAACACTTTTATGAATCGCGGGAATGTTTCATTGTCACATAATTTTTTTTAATGGTAGGCAACACTTTTTTCCCGTACACAAGCATTGTTTTACATCGTATAGACTTATTTGAAATTTCCAATGTTCGTATTTTTTTAAACTTGTTAATGTTTCTTTAAATATAACATGCATTTTTTTCATATATGATTGTTTTTAATTGTGAGAACATTTTTTATTATTGTACAATCATTTTTTTGAATGCCACACAATTTTTTCTAAACGCATGACATTTTTTAATGTCACAAACGTTACACATGACTGACATTTTTCTATACACGATTAACATTTGTCAAATGAATGATTAACAATTCTTTTAAAATTATGTAAAGTGTTTTTTATAATATATTTAGAATATTTCGAAATATAAACAATAGTAGCGGCTCCCTGCAGGCGATCCTGCGCAAAGAATCGCTGCTGCAGCACATGCCGCACCCACTTATTCCAACATCTGTTTTTCTCTAAAGTTCCTATTCCCAGCGTAGAATGTTTTTTGGATCATTCCCAGGGCGGCAAGAGTGGCCCAACGCATAATCCCCACGATCCCACGCGCACCAGTTTTACCGACCTATTTGCAGGGCAGGCGACCTTATTTTTCTTTTCTATTTTATTTATTTTGCTTCTCTAAAATAAATTTGTTAATTCAATAAATTTTCACGTTTTTATTTTTTTACAAAATTCAAAAAATATTCTGCATATTTAAAACGTTAAAAAAATCGAAAAAGGCTGGAATTGGAAAAAGTTCATAAAATTTAAAGATATTCCCAAATTTTAAAAATGTTCGCTTATTAAATAACATGATTTTCAGAAAAATTTCACTGATTGAACAATGTTTTTGAATTTTAAAAACGTTCATGAATTTCAAAAATTATTCCCAAATTTTAAAAATTTCGTTTATTCAATAAATGATCACATTGCAGAAAATATTGGCGATTTTTATTTTACCAATTTCATAAAATTTTCGTCATTTAAAAACTGTTGACTGATCAAAAGATGTTCATTAATTCACAAAATATTCGTGTATTTTTTTCGAAAATTAGGAAAATTATTCCCGAATTTCCAAAAGTGTTCTGAGTTTAAAATGGAAAAATAAAAAGTAAAAGCAAAATGAAAATGAAAACGAAAACGAAAACGAAAACGAAAAAAAGGAAAAGAAGACGAAAAAACCTGAAATAAAAACCACGGAAAATAGAAAAAAAAGGTTCAGAGAAAGGATGGGAAAACAGAGAAGTAAAGCACATATAACAGAGCAAATGGGCCAGCCCATTAGTGCGTGTGGGGGTGAGCGGTTTGGTCATTATCCCCCGACTCGCGTGTGGAATAGGATTCAATGTACATGCTAAAAGAAACTCTCATTTGTCCTTGAGTTGTCGGGGCCAATTTGCTACTTATGTGCTGTTAAAAGTAAATAAATATTGACTCCAACAAGGTAATAGCCTGTAGTACATACTAGTAACTAGAGTACCTCTGTCTCAAAATAATTGAAATTCTCGATTTCTCCCATGTCAATCTTATCCGATTGTTTATCATTTTTTTGTAATTTTACATGATTCGATTGGTGTTGTTTTTCAGTATAGAAATAAATCTACATATAATTTAGACGCACCTCTATAGCACATTGCTGTCTTGGGACAAGACGGACAGTGCAAGTACTCCTCCTGCAAAAAAAAACTCCTATACAAGGCGTGGCCACAAAATGAATGGAGCTCGACGCCTCATGTTCGCAACATCATGCCGCCAGGACATCCACCCCCGAGCGCGTGGCGGCACACCGAGCGCCAAATAGATGGCATATGGTGTTGGCCTTCGTGTATCGACGCATACGAAGATGAGGCCATTGCTCGAGGCTACCACAATAGTGTGATCGCACCGGGCTGCATCAGTGATTTGCAAACGCGGCAGTAGCGTTGTCCTTGGCCCTTGCATCGCAACGAAGCGGAAGCCCGCGATGCGCACCCGGGCGCCCCTCGCGTGCACCGGTAGACATATCTCCCCTTCACTCTCTCTCCCTGTTTGCCATCGTCTGTCATCATCATACACGTCGCCACCACCGTCAGAAACAGAGGCATAACCTAACTAAAGCATCATATGGTTGCCCCCCATGCAAACGAACCCAAGACCCTATGCCCTGTTGTCCAGTAGATGCCTAAGATCCGCCATCAGATCCTCGTAATTGACGGCATCTTCTTCCATGATGGCGTTGTACAATGAAGGGTGGATGTCGACAGACTTGCTCTCTCTGATGGCAGTTGCACCTCCTTGACGGCCTCAATCATCCTACTAAAGATGCTCGGCTCCTTGTCCATCAAGCCACACCGCTACCTCTTCCTATCAAGAATAGGAACGTGAACAGCAGCCTTCTCAGGACCATCAATGGTGATGGTCTCTGACTCCTAGATGTCTGGATACTCAGACATAGGCAAACCGAGAGGTTCACTGGAGCCTATGACATGCTTGTCAGTAGCCAGCCCATAGGAGAAGATCTGCTCTAGCTGTGAATAGTTCTGGATGAAAGTGTTGAGGAACTCAGCATCCTTGGGGTGATCCTAAGAAAGAAAAGCAATGTGATTAGTTGTGATTGACATGTTAGAGAAGCTCAAACAAATGGTATATGAGCTAACCGCGGCCTGGCCTTGATAGTGCTCTGCACCCGACATGATCGTGAAGTGTCATGATCGCATTGTGCGCTGCTAAGGTCTATGAACCTAGATATTTGGATCCATCTCGCTCTCCACTTCCTCTTCCGGAGGTGGTTGTATACCTGGGCTGAGGTGATCTCTTCGCCACATAACTCAAAGATCTGCTTCACAACAAAGTTCAAGTACACTTTATTGAAGCCCTTGTCAGTCCTCACTGCACTGGTTATGAGCTCACACATGTTGTTAAGAACGAAGGTGGACACAAACAATTGTTGTTTCATTGAGTTTATCCCAGACATTTTTTCCTTCGCAGACTTGATGTCTGCCTAATGTGAAGCAGCAACACCAACATTATGCACCGCCAGCACAAATGTTGGCTGCCTAGCAGGCCCCTCGAAACACATCTGAATCCGAAGGCATGTGCTCGTCAATCAGAATCTGGGAGTCCTCCACATAGGACGACATGAATATGTTCTCGGATAAGACAATTGACTCACTAAAGTCTTGGGTGTTCTTGTATTATAAGCGGTCATGAATAAAAATATCTTCGCCTTTCTTTCATGAATACAAAAAAAGTTCACGAGTAAAAAAAAGTCGCGAACAATTTTTGAAAATCACAGAGCATTTTCGACATCCCAATTTTTTTTTGAAGAAATTGAACATTTTTTAAATCATGTTTTTTTTTGAATGAGCTTTTTTTGAATCTTCTAAACATTCTTTTTGAAAACATGAACATATTATGAAAAAAACCAAAGAATTTTTAATAATGGAAACATTTTTTAGAACACATATATCTTTGAAATCTTCAGACTTTTTTTAAAACATGAACAATCTTTGAAAAAATCCAGGCAAATTTATAAAATGGGATTTTTTTTTTAAAACACGAACAATTTTTGAAAACATGAACAGTCATTGAATCTTCTAAACATTTTTGGAATACACAGAGAATTTATTAGAAATTCCAAACAATTTTTAGAAATAAGATCATTTTTTTAAGAGCGTGAAAATTTATTGAAATTGTGAATGAATTTTGAAATTACAAACATGTTTTGAAAAACACAAACAATAAAAAACCATGAACACTTTTTGAAATTCCGAACATTTTTTCAGTTTTTTTTTTAATTCTGTGAATATTTGAAAATAATATAGAAATAGGACAAATGAAGAAAGAAAAGAAAAGACACAAAAAACTAAAATGACCAAGAAAAGGAACCGGTTCAGGAACCTTCTATAAGGTTCCATAAATCGCTTGCTAGCTTTTTAATGGGCTGGCCCATCAACAACGATGTAGCGATCGACGCGAGGCTTAGCGCTCGAGCTTAGTCCTCGCAGCAGTAGCTCCACCCGCCCCACTCGTAGCCTTGCCTGGCCATGTCGCAGCCTCGTAAGTGGCTGTCGCAACAGTAACTCTGTTCGCTCCTTCGTCGCATCACCAGTCGTCCTCGCAGTATCCTTACAACCATGACAGCAACAACTCCGTCTACCTTGCTTGCGCGTAGCAACGCCTCATGCACACCGCCACACCACGTGGTGACGGCCTTCAAGGCACTGCCTTGCAACATCCCGAAGGTAATCGCCAGATCATCGTAACAACAACTCTGCCGCTTCCCATGTAGCATCGTCGTGCGACTGTTGAAGCAACCTTTGGTGCTTTGCAGCAGTGCCGCCGCACACCCCTTCGCAACGTCGATCGTTGCACCACCGGCTTGAAGCACCGGTCGCGCGACAACGACCGGGAGAGTACGAACGGTGGCACATACCTTCAACGATCGCAGCGGCTCGCAACACCCGCTTGCAGCAGCCACGCAACCCGTCGGCTCCTAGCAAAAAGGCCGGAAAGCTTGCATCGACCGTGAGCATCGATCTAAACTCCGGCGAGCAACATAGCATCGCCGGGCCCCGCGGCGTCGCTCATAGCACCGCATCACAACAGTCCCGTCATCACTCGTATCACGACATCGCAGCTGCACTAGCCGCCATCCTCACGACCCTGCAACAGGTTGACGTCGTCGCAGCGCCGCTTGCCCCAGCACGTCGTCGCAGCACCCATGTGTCGTCGATTGGACGGAGTAGCACGAGAGCAACTGCATCACTGAGTCCTCCTCGCAGCACGGCCGACCGGCTTACGCCATGTGGTGGCTATCCCTCACAACGGCGAGCAATCAGTCCCGCTACAATCGGTTGATAAGGGCTCCTTTGATTCAAAGGAATTTCATAGGATTTTTGGAGTGTTAGAATCCTTAGAAATTTTTACCCACGTTGGTTGTTCGATTCATAGTATCCTATAGAAATGTTTCCTATAAAATCATGTGTACTGTATTTCATTGAAAATCCAGGCTCCACTCAAACGTCTTTTTGCAATTTCTTTCTTTTTCTTGCGGCATCAAACATTCTGTGCAAATCTTATAGGGATCAAGTGGGCATGCCATTTCAATCCAATATACTATTTCTTATTCCTATGTTCTGAGAATCATGCAAATCAAAAGGTGCCTAAGAATCCGTTCCCCAGACTGAATTTGCGCTGGTCAGACCTGGGAGATGCATGGTTCGCTGTTCAAGCGAACCTGTGTCGCCAGTCACAGTGCTATCTTGGAACAAGACAGTGCAAGGCGGGAGAGTATTAGGCCCAAATGCTCCCACGATAACATTTTAAAAAATTCAGGAAAAAATTGTGGATGTTCACATCGCATGAATATACAACCCCTGAAAATTCCAGGTTCAAATTCTAAATACACATTGAGAAACAAAAAGACAAATCCAACATAAATAATGCCTGTCTTTTTTGTTTCTCAATGTATATTTGGAATTAGGACCAGAATATTTTAGGAATTATACATTCATGTGATGTGAATATCGATAGTTTTTTCCAGAATATTTTCAAACATATAAATTTAATTTTTTGAAATGGTATCATGGTATCCTAAAGGGTGGTATCATTGATATTCTCCCAGTGCAGGGATGCAACGGAGACATAAGGCCAACTCCAACGCACAACCCCAAATGATCCGGTCACATCCGTTTGGGGTAAACGGACAGAACAGGCCGCCCAACGCGCGGGAGCAAACAGACCTTCGTCCGTTTTTGGTGCGCTTTCGACCCATTCCGGCCCAAAGTTGGGTCGTGTTCGCGGCCGAATGGACACGCGCGGACAACGCGTGGCGCGTGCCCATGTCCTCCCCTGGCCCGCCCGTCGGGGACACATGCGCCCTTTTATTTATTCCCCTCCCCCTCTCCAGCCGCACCCCCACCCACCCCCCTTCCCGCCCTAGCCGCCGCCACCGCCGCCATTTCTTCTCGGTCGTGCGCTGTCCAGCGTGGCCGTGAAGCCCGGCCCCTCCCCTTTCGCAGCCCCCGTTTTCCTCGATGCCCAGAGTTGTCCAACCCCGGCCACCTGATTACAGCGCATCCGGTGGCCGGATTTGAGCTCACCCCGGCTTCCGGAAGCCACACCCTGCCATGGACTGGCCGGGTACCGAACCACAAAGCCCCGACAACGCCCCCAGGCCGCATGCAGGTACTGACTCCGCCTCTAGCCGCTCGGATCGACCCCGTCGCCGGTTTGCCGGCAAATACACGAACGACTGTCGTCCGGGCTCGATGCTGGCCCAAAGGCTCATAAAGTGCGATGACTGTCCACGGAAGGTATTGCGCCGTGTGTCTTACAACACCGGAACATCCCGGATGGGTGTTCTTCAAGTGCACAAATGATGGAGCATGTGCTAGTTTAGCTTCGGTTGTGCTTTTCGGATTCGGCTCGTTGTGCTTACACTCAAATATTATTGTGTAGGATGGATGCAATTTTTGGTATTGAGAAGAAGAATACATCGATCTATTGATAGAAATCAATTTAATAGATGTTCGTGCATTTGTAGCTAGAATATAGGCTAGAGATGAGACATGCGAAGAAGTAATGTCTACTTCTATAGACTCGAAGAAGAAAGAAGCACGCAAGATCAAGACTCCGCAGATCAACAATGAATGCATCGAGAAGGCACTAATCCAACTTACGGGAGCAGTTATGGAAGTTGGATATCTTCTAAAATGCCTTCTTGTTGTTCTTGTTTTGTTCGGTCTTGCTATTCTAGTCAAGATGTGGTGATGTGTTTCCAATATATTAAAAATCAATGATGAAAATAAAAATATGTGTTGCAAAAAAATGTATGTGGACAAGATGCGATTGAAATACAGCCGTGCATCACACGGTCGCCGCATCGACAAATCCGGGCGAACACGACCCCATTATCATCCTTAAACGGGTGAAAAGCGGACGAAACGTTCGTTTACGGTTGTGTGTTGGAGTTGGCCTAAGACGCCCGCCGGCCGGCCGGCACTACGCTCTGGATTTTTTGTCGAAAGAGACCATCTGCCCACTGGAATTGCCAAAAGAGACCCCATGCGGACGAAATTGACAAAAGAGACCCCCTCACTAGTGGCGGCAGGCGTGGCAGGCGACACGTGTCACCTGCCGCCACGCCTGGAGGCGGCGGGCCCTGCCGCCACCGCAGGAGGCGGCCGCGCCGGGGAAAACGGGTTTCGCACAATGCAGCAGCTGGGACGGAACGGGCCGGGCCAGGTGGGCCCTGCCGCCACCGGGCGAGGCGGCCGGCGCTGCCGCTGTCGCTCCCCGGCCGACACGGCCTGCTGCGCGCGGGCCCAGCAGGTGGGCCACGCCGCCACCAGCCGAGGCGGCCTGTGCTGGAGCTGCCGCACGCCCGACAGCTGCCTGGCACTGATTCCCACGCGCGCGTATTTTTGCGCAGACGGCGCTGACTCCGAGGCAAGACAGCGACGCTGTTGCAAACGGCGCTGATTCCGCGCCATTTCCTTTATTCACGCACCCTGATTCATATGCTGCTGCCCGGGAATCACTCTGGCTTTAGCTTCAGCGGATGCGACGGCACTGCGAGAATCACTCACTCGCTGAGACTGTGAGAACCTGTTGTGCCGACACTACAGGGATCCTCTCCTTTTATATGCTATGCTTCGTTCCTCTCCTCTGCTCTTCCTGCTCTCTAAGTTTCTCTCCTCTGCTCTTCCTGCTCTGTGGCCTCGTTCCTCTCCTCTGCTCTTCCTGCTCTCTAAGTTTCTAAGAACACAGAGAAAGAAAAACTCAGTAGGCACTTTCACTCTTGATTTAGGGCGATTTAGAGTTGGATTTTGAAGTTGCTGAAGTTGAAGAAAAGATAGATGAAGGTAAGATCTATCCATTTTTGTTTGTTTCATTCGCATGCATGATGTTTTTACTCTTTTTGATTAGTTCATAACTATGTATTCTCTGTTGTGTTAGGCATTATTTCATTACTTTTTGGAGTCATTTAGAGCTTCAGGACTAGGATTTGCCTAGCAAAGTGAACTACGAAGTTGAGGATCAAGGTATGAGCTTTGCAATACCTTTATTTTTTTGTGCATGCACGGTGGTAATTAGTTAGTCTTTTAGCTCATCATTAGCTATGCGATGTTAGTGCTTAGAAGTTAGAAATAATTTCAAACGACAGATGTTGCATTTATGCTATTTTTTTTAGAAGAGTAGGTTGAAGATGTTGTATCAATGTTAGCTGCGTCCATTAGTATTGACATGCGAGAAGATCTTAATACGGTAATTAAGAAAAAAAAATACTGTAATTGTTCATTCCATGTGGTATGTTATTTCATGTGGTATGTTTATTAATAAGTCTATAGTTAGGAAACCATAGGTGTACTTTGTTATGTCGCAATAATCTAAATTTTGTACGTTAAGATTACGTGCTAATGTACTTAATGATGTATGTAATTAGGTAAAATAATTCATCTTAGTAGCAAACAAGGAGGAGATGACGTGATTGAAAAAATTGTGTTTCCATCTTCGTTGTCCCTTTTTGAGGTGATGACCACATACATGCAAGTGTTATTTTCATACTTTTGATAGCAGAAAGAAAAATCCGTGTGTAATATTGATGTTCAGGTGATAATAGGTTGACTCCGTTCATATAATACTAGTGACGGATATTTATTCGAACTATTTTGACGCTTAATTGCATTCGCAAGCACATCCATATTGGAGCTGAGGTATAAATGACGCCGTAATTTTGTTAATATTTTTTATATTGATGTAATGTTGTGAATAATATGCATGCCGTTGTGAATATTAATATTTGTAAATAAATGATTATTATTGTATGATCTGAAAAAATTCTATAAAACCGGAAGATATTAAATGTTTTACTCATATGATATTAAAATGTTATTATCGTACTATTATATTGAGTGGTTGTTTGGATAACGAGTAATTACGTTCGGCTTTTACCAATAGTCCTTTTTCCAAAAGCTCTGTTTTTGCATGTTACGAGAACCAGTTTAGGATATTTTTGGGGTAGTTAGAGAAAAGCAAACAATCTAAGCAAATGATTATAAAAACAAATCGAATATTTGTAACAAAAATACGGTTATTATTTTAGTCGTACTACTACTGAATGTTGTCATCGTACTACTACTAAATGTTCGGTTACTAATTATTTGAAATGTAAATATGGATGTTGGTTAGGTACTATGGAAAATTTGTTAGTGTACTATGGGGACGTCTTACGCGACGGTTCTTTCGGGGTGGATGTGTCCTTGTGCGAGTCGACTACAGTTGTAGTGAGAGACATGGTGAACGTGGGTTACGCAGCAGTCAGAAGGTGCATCCGAGCGGTGTTTGGCCCAGGGATGCAGGGAAAAAAAATGACAATGGAGGCCTTCGTCGTTGACGGAGGAAATGATGGGACAGTTGCCCGTTGGGGTTTGCGGCCAGTCACAGGTGATCAGTCGTGGGGGTCGTACATGAGATTTGCAAGCAATCCCAATAACTCAATGTTTGGTCAGCCGATGGTGTATGTGGAGTTTATTTCAGTCACTGATGTTGCCGGATGCAGTAGCAGGGGTGGTGAGGTCGAGTTGGCCATCACATCAGCCCCTAGCGCCGGCCCATCAGAACCGACGGGCGGCCAGCCTGTGTATGACACAGGATATTGGTCTGCGGCCGTTGACATGAGCGAACACGTGGAGGGATTGCCGGAGGCGCTAGATGATGACGATCATTCTTCCGCGTCTTCGGAGTCAAGCGAAGAACAAGATGTTCCTCCTCAGAGGGCGGTGGCGGCGTCACTGCAACCTGGGTTTTTACAGGATATGAGCATCACCAATGAATTTCACTCTGTTTCTGGCCTAGAAGCGGGGAACCTGGAGGTTGGGCAGGTTTTCCCAGATAAGAAGTTTGCTTACCAGGCAATGTCTAGCTATGCAATCGCCATCCACCGCCAGCATAGAGTGAAGCAGTCTGATAAAAAAGAGTTGAAGGTCATATGCATCCACACCGCGAAAGGTTGCCGCGGAAGAGTTCTCACTAGACTGAAGCCTGGGGTATGTCAGTCATGGCATATCACAAAAATAGTGGAGCATAGCTGTGAGCAAACTGGGACCCTTTCAAATCACTGCAATGTGACAGCAAGATATGTGGCACAGGTGATGGAAACGATTGTGCAGGCAAGTCTCAACATTAGTGTTAGGGCTTTGCAAAAAGATGCAGAAGATCAAATTGGCTTCCCTGTCAGCTACAGCAAGGCTAGGCGTGCGAAGGAAAGTGGACGCACTCAGAAATAAGTGGGAGGTCAATGTGCGGGCCAAGTACGTTAAGGGTCACCACAGAGGATCAAAAAAGCAAGCTGTCACCCTCGGCCCAACGTCCTGTGAGTGCAGTTGTAACAAGCCCAAACTTGAGGGCTACCCTTGCAGTCATGTGCTCCGGGCGGCTGCAGATCAAAAAATCAGTGTCGAGCCATACATATCGCCGTACTTCAACATGTACAATCTGTACAACACTTGGAACGGTGAGTTCTGGGCCTGGGGCATTGATATGAACTACAAAATGCTGTGGCCAGATGGGCCGAAATGGGTTCCCAACGCCAACTTGATGAGAACCGCCAAGGGACAACGTCAGTCTAGGCGTCATCGCAATGACATGGACCATAGCCAGATGGGAGAACCAAGGCGATGCCGCGTTTGCAGGTGTCCTGGACATTCACGTAGGGAATGCCCGTATCGAGCCAACAATACCGCATGATGTTGATATATCTGTACTCGCTATGTCTATTTATATTAAATTTAAATTGAATCTCTTTGTATTATTGTACTCGTGATGTTAACTTCAGATAATTAATGTAAATTGTACGTCTTTGTATTTTTTAAGTTAATTTTGATTTGCATTTGTATTTGCGTCTTCCTCATAATTTATATTTGTATGTTTGTGTGCAGGTTATGACTGAAGTGTCAGTACTTTTGCAGGGGCCCCATGACGCCGGCCACCGTTGCCACCTATTTTTGAACCCAAATACTAAGCATGATTATCGGAGTTTCAGACTTCGAACCATAAAGAAAATATGGCCAATACACAATTCTTTCCTTGCTCACCTTGACGCTTATGGACTACATGGTTTTGCTATGCTCACATCATGCGAAGACCAATTACGTTCGGACCCATCCCTTTTGACATCCCTCGTTGACCGGTGGAGACCTGAAACCCACACCTTTCACTTTCGTTTTGGGGAGTTTGCACCTACACTGAAAGATGTTTCTATGCTCACTGCTCTACCAATTAGAGGTGAGCCGTTAGTGTCTCGACGAGTGTCTCCATCTTGGGCATTACATATAGCAGCCCGTCTTGGGATGGCAATGCCAGAATCACAACGTTCTGGTGGCCCTCGGGGCATCCCACTCGCCTGGCTTCGTGATAACTTTCGTATTTTATCTAGCTTCGCCGATTCTGAGACGAGAAAAAGACATCTGTTTGCGTATTTGTTGTGGCTCCTCGGGACTCTGTTTCCAAATTCACACGGGGACGTAGTTCTCCCTGGTCTCATCTACATTGCAGAGAATATGGTAGATGAACCTTTACCCGAGCAGCCAAAATACAGCTTCGGTTCTGCCATGCTATGTCATACATATAGAGGCTTGTGTGATGCCACACAAAAAACTTCTTTCGCACAAAAAGCTCCGTTACTTTGTGTCGCCTATGAGTTTCTACAGTTGTGGTCCTGGGAATACCTCCCTGTAGGACGACCTCGTATACTAAATCCCGTACACCCATACGACTTTAGCGAGGGCAGCAGTGCAACTATGGCCACCAGGTGGACAAAGGCACGGAAACGTTGGTCTCCAGATATTGCGAAAAATTGTTACCCTATATACCACCAGCAGTTTGAGATACTTAATGGGTCAGAAGTCACATGGAACCCGTGGACTCAGGACCAGATACAAATGGTCTTTGATATTCGACCCATCACAACAGGCATGTTGAGCGATAGTGCATTCTGGCTGACTCGCTGCAACTTATTGTTCATGTGGTGTGTTGAGCCTTACAATCTAGAGCGTGTAATGAGACAGTTCGGTCTCTATCAAGAGATTCCACCACCTTTTCCAAGACGTATCGATGAGGAAACCCATAAGTAAGATGTGACCTCCCTAAATAGTTAGTGTATTTTTTAATTTACTAAACTCACACTTTGTTACATAATTTGCAGGCTAACCAATATGGGAAGGGGTTGGAGTTTATACGATTGGAGGGAACAAAATATTCAATGGGTACACAAGTGGGAAAATGAAGCGCTAATAGATATAGTGAATCAACTCAGGTACATTTTATTTACATTATTTTATTACGATGACTATACGATGCGTGAAGATGCTTTGCTTTCATCACAATGGTTTATGTAATTATTTAATTTTGCAGACCGTACGATGGAAGTACAGATCAAGCATACAAGCAGTGGTCCTGCATCAACACACGTACTAGCCTGGCCAGTCAACCAGCTACTATACCAACACATCTCACACAGGAGGAGCAGGCGCAGAGACATATTGAGCTGCATGCAGCTTACTATCGTGACCAGATGGTAATCACTTGTAACTTTTTTAGGTCCATCATTTCATAATTATTTCAACCAAATAACATCCAAATTTTATTCAGCTTGAAGCTTGCAACGAAGTAGGGCAGATGGCTGCGGAAAGCATGCCGGCCCTGGGCCCAGCTCGCAAGTCATTCCAGAAACGTTTTCAAGACTACGTGGCAAAAAAGTTCAGATGCGGTAGAGATGACGACGTTGCCACTGGGGTGTACAACATGCCGGTAGCAAGGTCAGCCAGACCAAGTGCGGCGCCGTCGTCCAGACCGAGCGAGGCGCGTACAAGCCATGGGCAGTGGGGGGAGGGTCCGAGTACTACAACGACATTGCCACGACATGACTCATCTCTGCCACTGCATCGCTCTTCTTCGGTGCAGCTTCGTCAGGGGCAGACATCTCACGACCATGGCACGGGCTTGGATTCGATGCCCGAGCAGTATCTTTCCCCAAACCCATATGCGTACACAGGATATGGCGCATACACCCAACGTGAGGGATCTCAGTCGTATCTCTCCACGCGAGGGATCTCCATGCCCGAGGAGACTCGTGTCCCAGATTTAAACCAGTACCACGTACAATGGCCAGACAGTACAGGCGACGGATCTGATCAGGTAGTCATGTTTACATTTTAATGCATTTATAATGATATCATATATTATCCTCTAACAATTTGTTTACAATGTTTCTATGTGCAGGACATACCTGATGTTAATTGGGACGATGAGGACAACCAACGTGGCCTCAACACACGCATACGGGGAGCATCACATGATCATGGCGACACGGTTACAACAGTAGTTACAGAATTCTTCGGAAGGGACGTTATTGGCCCATCTTTTATCCCCGAGGAGTCACAATCATACGCCTACAATTACGCATCAGGTTCGCAACAAGGATTCCATACTCCACCACCTACGCAGGAATCGCAGACACATGAAGCCGGACTGGAGTACGGCCGCGGTCTTCGTGTAACTCGACCACCTAATCGCTTGTCGCTTTCCGGTCCTAAGGAAAGGCTAGGTGGTCGTCGTCGACCAGGGTGATTCATCTATCCACGTGTGCGACTCATTGTATCTACATATGTCAGTATCAGACTTTCCGATTTAAACATCTATGTATGCTGAAATAAAAATGCACCAGTCGGCAACAATGTTTCCCGCCTATATCTCCCGCCATACTATCCCGCTTCACTCTTCGGCTTATGTTAGGCCGAAATGATTTTTTTTAATTTTGGCTGATGAATACTGTGCAACCATTGCCCATCTTAGACATTGAAAAAAAAAATATTTTCGTGCAACCCTTTCCCGCCATACCGCAGTCGTTCTTTCCCGCCATCTTAGACATTGAAAAAATATATTTTTGTGCAACCATTTCCCATTATGTTCTATCTTAATTTCATGTTGTAGTTATTGCACGGCGTTAAATAATTAGTGGAGGGAAAGAAAATGCCACATTTTATTGTAAAACTATATTTTTTCCATTAAGACACGGTACAACTGAAATTAAGATACATCATACAATTGAAATAAAGCTACATTTAACTACTGAAATAAAGCTACATTAAACTGTTGAAATTAAGATACAAACGATTGCGAAATTTAAAATACTACCACAGGAATCTACTGAGTCCAGCGTGGATATTTTCCTTTTCCATCGCCAGCTTCTTCTGCTGCCTTGGCCTCACGAGCCCTTTCTTTCTTTCTCTGTCTTTCCGCCTCACGAGCCTCTTTTCGCTGTCGTTCCTACTCCTCCATGCGACGAGCCTCTTCCCTGTTTTTCTTTCCCCACTCCTCCAAAAAACGGCGTTGCTCCGCATAGTATTCTTTTAACTCTCTCTCTTGCTCTGCTTTCTCCTCAGCTTCCGCCTTCTCGCGTCGCTCTTCCGCATAGAAACTATTCCATGCACGACGACTTCTTTCACGAATCTCAGTCACTCCCCAAGCCGGCATCTCCGTGTCAATCCAACGATAGTACATGCACAGAGGCGGAGGAGACTACAACAAGAAACAAGAATGTTATTAAAGAATCAATCAAAATACCAACAATATCTATTCATGATGGTTAAAGCATACCGGAGGCTTGTCGTACTCTGAAATAGCTACGGGTGGATCTTCCTCATAATTGGCGCACATGAAAAACTTCATGCCCAACCAATCTGAAAAATCCGTCACCTCCTTCACCTTGCAAAGATCGCCACACCAACACCGCAGGACTGCCACCCCTGGAGGCAAACTTGCATTCTTCATTTTCCTCGGCCTAATGCTTTGATCCGAGCAAGGCAAACTCATACCGACTGAAAAAATGTGTTACACACTTTGCGCAGTGGCGATTTCGAGGATGGCTGGAGTCCTCGGTGTCTCCTTTTATAGGCTCAGACGATAAATAATGGCGACAAAATAATGACGAAATTAGGCGGGAAATTTTAGGATCCCTGTAGTGTCGGCACAACAGTTCCCGCAGCATCGGATTCCCGCAGCGAGTGACTGATTCCCGCAGTGCCGTCCCATCCGCTCAAGCAATAGCTCGCAGTGCCGTCGCATCCGCTGAGGCAACAGATGCAAAAGCAGGACTGATTCCCGCGCGAAAGAACCAAAAGCAGGGCATCAGCGTCCATATTCCCGCGCGTCGGAATCACCGCCGTCAGCGTCGCTGTCGTTCCTCGGAATCAGCGCCGTTTGCGCACTGTGGCGCGTGCAGCAGCAGAAGGTGCCGCCTCGGCCGGTGGCGGCCTGGCCCACGCCTCGGCCCGCGCGCAGCAGGTGCTGTCGGCCAGGGAGCGGCAGTGGCAGCGCTCGCCGCCTCGCCCAGTGGCGGCCGGGCCCGCCACTCCTGGCCCGTTCCGTCCCAGCTGCTGCATTATGCGAAACCCGTTTTCCCCGGCGCGGCCGCCTCCTGCGGTGGCGGCAGGGCCCGCCGCCTCCAGGCGTGGCGGCAGGTGACACGTGTCGCCTGTCGCGCCTGCCGCCACTAGTGAGGGGGTCTCTTTTGTCAATTTCACCCGCAGGGGGTCTCTTTTGGCAATTCCAGTGGGCAGAGGGTCTCTTTCGACAAAAAATCCTACGCTCTGCTCCCCTCCCGCGGTAGCACGTGACAGTGGCCGTTTCGCGTGGCCGGGACTGCCGAGTATGATCGCGCCGGGCGTGTCCAACGGCGTCGGCGGGCTGCCATCGCGCCGCGGTCAGACTCAGGCGCGCCCGTACGTCCGCCCGTGGAGCGAAGCGAGCCAGAAGAGAGCCCACGATGCGCATCCCACCGACACGGCGCCCCTCGCGTGCACCGGCAGACATCTCTTTCTGCCCCCGATGAACTATCTTCTGACATTTGCACGCGGGGCGAGACATGCCTGCATACGACAGCCACGACCACGCTGATGCCGGAGCCCAGCGAATCTCTGCGGCGCTCCCCGTCCACCTGCTTTTCTCCGGACGACCGTTCGCCCAACACCGTATTCACATGTCGCGCGCTCTCTCTCTCTCTGGCTCCCTTCTCGCCTGCTCGGTGCACTACCAGTCCCGGCCCCGGACGATCCCTTCGCGGCAGAAAAAGAAAGATGGAATGCCTTCAGATCTCACGAGGGGTTGTTGCTCTCGCTACGCCTCTCTCGACTCTTCCTTTGCTGCTACAGTACCCAAGAGGCGAAAAAGGACGACCAGGTTTTCCCCTAGTTCTGCCGGCGCCGCCGCGGCTTCCCTTCCCCTTCGCCGGCCGCTCCGGCGGCGGGAGGGCGGGGGAAGCCCGGATCTGTGCGTCCGGTTTGTGAATAGTAGGGGTAGAGCCGTCGGAGACGTCGTCATGGCCGTGGCGGCGGCGTCGCGTCGTAATAAGGATTCCCGAGCTCCGCCTGCGGTCCGGCGGTGCAGCCGTCGAGGAGCTAGCGGGAAGGGGCTTCCCCGGATCTCGTCGAGGTCGCGGGCTTGGTGTGCTGGAGGTCGGCCGGCTCTGGGCGGCGCTGGCCTCGGAGGGTTTGTTTCTTTGCAAGGTTGGTGTCTTTGTTCTCGTCTGCGAGTTTGCTCGTGGTTCTTCTTCTTCCTCCTGTCGTGCGTTGGGGAAGGAAGGATCTGCTATGCCCGGGATTGTTCCCGGCCGCGGCGCCGGAACCGGAGTTTAGTCCCTGTTCTTTGGGATGGGGCACCTTTCGCGGTACTAAAAGCCAAGGATGGCGAAGGCTCTTGCAGATCTACTGGATGCCTTTGGGCGTCTGTTTTCTTCTGTGACCGATGCGAGGATGAGGAGGACCTGCGCGGCGGAGGAGTAGCCGAGGATGAGGAAGACGCCCTGGAATGGCTTCGTTCTGTTTTTCTGTTTTCCAGGGGTTTCTTTGCAAAGATCAGTTGATCTGTATGTGTTGTCGTATGTGTACGGTCTGCTTGTATGTGCTGGGATTCTGTACTGTGTATGGGCATACGAATACAAGCTACCTTTCCTCAAAAAAAGATCTCACGAGGGGTTGAGAGAGGAAAAACTTTTAAAACACAGCTCCTATCCGGGCCGTGTAGTAGCAGTAGTACATCAGCCAAATACTATAGCGTAAGAGCATCTCCAACAGCCCCGCAATGCGCTAAAAAGTTGTTTACAGTGTCGGAATCGTCAGTTTTTGCGCGCCGCAAAGCGCTGGCTTCAGCGGCCGCTGCAAAAAATTGTGCGCGCGTCGCTCCAGCAGACCCGCTAAACTACTGCGCGCGCAAGCAGTCAGCGCTTGCAATTTGTTTATTTTGGAGACAATATGGTGATATTTCAAACATCAAAACAAGACATAGCATAGTTTAAAATCACCCAAACAAGATCAAAATCATGCCACATCACATCATCATCCAACCAAGTTCAAAATCATCCAACCAAGTTCATGACATAAAAGTTCACATAAACAAATGGCACATCAATAATCATGCCTCATCATCATCTTCGTCCTCCTCTTCCTTTGATTCTTCATCCTCATCCGAAGACGATTCTTCCTCCTCCTCTTCATTGTGTCGCGCCGCATCATCATGGAGAGCTTGGACGGTGTTGGCAAGATCTCCAACGGCATCATGCGACACACTGGAAGACATGCGTCCACCCATGTCACCCGGAGGTGCTCCCATGCCTCCCATGAGAGACACAAAACTCATGCCTCTCATGATAGCTCCGAAGCCACCCATGCCTCCCATGCCCCCCATGGTAGCTCTGAAGCCACCCATGCCTCCCATGCCGCCCATGGTAGCTCCGAAGCCACCCATGCCACCCATGCCGCCCATGCCTCCCATAGTAGCTCCCATGCCTCCCATGGCCATGGCACTTTTTTGGAACAAGACTTCTTCACGGGCAAGATTGACGTGCTCCTTTTGCTTCTCATCGAAGGTTGATGTGTCCATGAAGAACAAGTACTTCTCCCATTCCAACAATCTAGTTCGCTCCTCCATGGCCAATTTCTTCTCCTCCAATGCCACCTTCCTCTCCTCGGCCGCCACCCTCCTCTCCTCGGCCGCCGCATCTTGGTTCCTTGCCATCTTCCTCAACTCATTCGCTTTCTTTCTTGCGTTCACAATAGCTTCCATAGCATTTTTAGCTCATCATCTTCTTTCCTTTTCTTCTTTTCTTTTCCGTCTTTCTTGCATCCATTTGGTCTTTTTGGCTTGGAGTACGCAACCGAGTTTGGTGTAGGGCTTCTCTTACCGTCATCACTTGATGCCTCCTCCTCATCATCATCCAAATCAATAGTTCCCTTGAGTTTGTTGCTCTCCTCATCATCGATACCATCACGGGGCTTCCATTTCTCATCATCCTTCAACGCATCATAGCAATGAGGCACGGTAAATGGTCTTCCTTTCTTGATCTTTCCTTTCTTGGTCTTCTTCTCCTCTCCTTGAAATAAGTTTTGTGCAATAGTGAGCTACAAACAAAAGAACAAGTTAGCACTTGAAACACCAAGAAGAAGCATGAACATGGAAGAATCATGAAAGAAATGGCACTTACCCTATCTCTATCATTAGTGCCACTTGGGTTTAACGTATCAACCGCCTTAAGTGCGGCCGCCCACCTTTGACAATCTCTGTTGATTGTCGACCACCGGGAGCGAAGAGATCTTTCCGAGCGGTCAATTCCACTTTTGTTGTGTAAATCAAAGTGCTCCTTCATCCGGATCCAATATGCATCTCTACTTTGATCCCCTCCAATGGTGGCATCCCTAGACACTTGCAACCATGTATTGCATAGCAAGATGTCTTCGTCCATGGTGTAGTTGCCCGCTCCTCCTTTCGGTGCATCGACGATACCCTCACCATCCTCGTCCATCTCAAACTCATGATCATCGAAATGCACATCATTGTTTTGAGACCAATGATAGTTGTTGGAGCCAACACCCATAGTTGACATATATGTCTCATCATTGAAACTACAAAGTATATACAACAAAGCAAATAAGCTATCCATATGTATGCATTCAAAAAACAACAACAACAAAGTGGGCGAAATTTTACCTTGTGGGCATTTCATCGAACATCTTATGCGCATCAGCCGCCGGCGCTTCGGTCACCGCCGCATCCGTCGCACGCCCTGCAAGCTTCTTCTTCGGCCGCCTAGAGGAGTGATACGTCTCCAACGTATCTATAATTTTTGATTGTTCCATGCTATTATATTATCTGTTTTGGATGTTTTATATGCATTAATATGCTATTTTATATTATTTTTTGGACTAACCTATTAACCTAGAGCCCAGTGCCAGTTTCTGTTTTTTCCTTGTTTTTGAGCCTCGCAGAAAAGGAATACCAAACGGAGTCCAAACGGAATAAAACTTCACGCTGATTTTTCTTGGACCAGAAGACACCCAGGGGACTTGGAGTCCAAGTCAGAAGAGCCGCGAGGCGACGACACGGGTGGAGGGTGCGCCCCCTACCTTGTGGGCCCCTCGGGACTCTCCTGACCTAGCCCTTCCTCCTATATATTCACATATATTCCAGAACCACCAGAGGCATCCACGAAAACACTTTTCCACTTCCGCAACTTTCTGTTCCCGTGAGATCCCATCTTGGGGCCTTTTCTGGCATCCCGCCGAAGGGGGAATCGATCACGGAGGGCTTCTACATCAACTCCATTGCCCTTCCGATGATGCGTGAGTAGTTTACCTCAGACCTACGGGTCCATAGCTAGTAGCTAGATGGCTTCTTCTCTCTCTTTGATTCTCAATACAACGTTCTCCTCGATGTTCTTGGAGATCTATCCGATGTATTCATCTTTTGCGGTGTGTTTGTCGAGATCCGATGAATTGTGGATTTATGATCAGCTTATCTATGAATATTATTTGAATCTTCTCCGAATTCTTTTATGCATGATTTAATATCTTTGTATTTCTCTTCGAATTATCGGTTTGGTTTGGCCAACTAGATTGGTTTTTCTTGCAATGGGAGAGGTGCTTAGCTTTGGGTTCAATCTTGCGTGATTTCACCCAGTGACAAAGTAGGGGTAGTGAGACACGTATTGCATTGTTGCCATCAAGGATAAAAAGATGGGGTTTTCATCATATTGCTTGAGTTAATTCCTCTACATCATGTCATCTTACTTAAAGCATTACTCCGTTCTTTATGAACTTAATACTCTAGATGCATGCTGGATAGTGGTCGATGTGTGGAGTAATAGTAGTAGATGCAGACAGGAGTCGGTCTACTTGACACGGACGTGATGCCTATATGCATAATCATTGCCTTGGATATCATCATAACTTTGCGCTTTTCTATCAATTGCTCGACAGTAATTTGTTCACCCACCGTATTATTTGCCTTCATGAGAGAAGCCTCTAGTGAAACCTATGGCCCCGGGTCTATTTTCCATCATATTACTTTCCGATCTACTATTTTTCATTCTTTTATTTTCAGATCTATATACCCAAAAAAACCAAAAATATTTTATCTTTTGTTTATCTATCTCTATCAGATCTCACTTTTGCAATTGACCGTGGAGGGATTGACAACCCATTTATCGCGTTGGGTGCAAGTGTTTGATTGTTTGTGCAGGTGTTGGTGATTTGTGCGTTCTTCTCCTACTGGATTGATACCTTGGTTCTTAACTGAGGGAAATACTTACCTCTACTGTGCTGCATCACCCTTTCCTCTTCAACGGAAAAACCAACGCAAGCTCAAAAAGTAGCAGGAAGAATTTCTGGCGCCGTTGCCGGGGAGATCTACGCCAAGTCAAGACATACCAAGTACCCATCATAAACTCTCATATCTTGCATTACATTATTCGCCATTTGCCTCTCGTTTTCCTCTCCCCCACTTCTAAAATGATTTTCAAAAATATTTGCCTTTTTTTTTGCCTTCTTTCCGTTCGATCTTTTGTTTGCTTGTGTTACCATGTGCCTTCTTTTTGCTTGCATCTTCGCTTGCTAAAAGTTTATGGATCCTCATCCGCTTGCTAATCTTTTTAAGAGATCCAATTATGATGAACCAATTTCTAGTGATTTGAGTGCACTAGATTATCTTTATGAAGTTTTGCTTGAAATTCGTGAATCTGAAAATTGTGATGAAGTGTTAAAAGAAGAAATCTATGAAGTGATTCACAATAGCTCCTTGGATGAAAAGCATGATTGCAATGGTTCTACTATAAATTCTATTAATGTCAGTTGTGCTAATGATATGCAAAACCCTAAGCTTGGGGATGCTAGTTTTGCTAGGTCCACTACTTGTTGCAATGATCATGATTGGGGTGATTATTCTTATGATCTTGAAAATTTATTTAAGCCTCATGATAATAGTGTTTGCAATAATATTGAAAGTGAGTTTGGAAGAGTTTCAACTCTAGGTAATAATGATCCCACTACTTTGGAGAATGATCAATCTCATGAAATTTATGATAAAAGTGGGTTTGGAGAAGTCATGACTTTATTTGATGATAATCCCACTATTTTGGAAGAGTGTCAATGATACGTCTCCAACGTATCTATATTTTTTTTATTGTTCCATGCTATTATATTATCTGTTTTGGATGTTTTATATGCATTTATATGCTATTTTATATGATTTTTGGGACTAACCTATTAACCTAGAGCCCAGTGCCAGTTTCTGTTTTTTCCTTGTTTTTGAGTTTCGCAGAAAAGTAATATCAAACGGAGTCCAACTGGCCTGAAAGTTTACAGAGAATATTTTTGGAAAATATGAATAATACTGGAACGAAAAGATATCGGAGGGGAGTCCCGAGGCCACCACAAGGCTGGAGGGCGCCCCCCCTAGGGCGCGCCCTCTGTCCTTGTCTTCGCCTCGTGGGCCCCCTTGACTTGTCCCCGACGCGAACACCTCTTATAAATCCCAAAAACCCCAGAACAAAACCTAGATCGGGAGTTCCGCCGCCGCAAGCCTCTGTAGCCACCAAAAACTAATCGGGACCCTGTTCCGGCACCCTGCCAGAGGGGGAAATCATCACCGGTGGCCATCTTCATCATCCCGGCGCTCTCCATGACAAGGAGGGAGTAGTTCACCCTCGGGGCCGACGGTATGTACCAGTAGCTATGTGTTTGATCTCTCTCTCTCGTGTTCTTGATTTGGCACGATCTTGATGTACCGCGAGCTTTGCTATTATAGTTGGATCTTATGATGTTTCTCCCCCTCTACCTTCTTGTAATGGATTGAGTTTTTCCTTTGAAGTTATCTTATCGGATTGAGTCTTTAAGGATTTGAGAACACTTGATGTATGTCTTGCATGTGCTTATCTGTGGTGACAATGGGATATTCACGTGATCCACTTGATGTATGTTTTGGTGATCAACTTGCGGGTTCTGTGACCTTGTGAACTTATGCATAGGGGTTGGCACATGTTTTCGTCTTGACTCTCCGGTAGAAACTTTGGGGTACTCTTTGAAGTTCTTTGTGTTGGTTTGAATAGATGAATCTGAGATTGTGTGATGCATATCGTATAATCAAACCTGCGGATACTTGTGGTGACATTGGAGTATCTAGGTGACATTAGGGTTTTGGTTGATGTGTGTCTTAAGGTGTTAATTTAGTACGAACTCTAGGGATGTTTGTGACACTTATAGGAATAGCCCAATAGATCGATCAGAAAGAATAACTTTGAGGTGGTTTCGTATCCTACAATAATCTCTTCGTTTATTCTCCCCTATTAGTGACTTTGGAGTGACTCTTTGTTTCATGTTGAGGGATTGTTATATGATCTAATTATGTTATCATTGTTGAGAGAACTTGCACTAGTGAAAGTATGAACCCTAGGCCTTGTTTCGAAGCATTGCAATACCGTTTTCGCTCACTTTTGTTACTAGTTACCTTGCTGTTTTTATATTTTCAGATTACAAAAACCTATATCTACCATCCATATTGCACTTGTATCACCATGTCTTCGCTGAACTAGTGCACCTATACAATTTATCATTGTATTGGGTGTGTTGGGGACACAAGAGACTCTTTGTTATTTGGTTGCAGGGTTGTTTGAGAGAGACCATCTTCATCCTACGCCTCCCACGGATTGATAAACTTTAGGTCATCCACTTGAGGGAAATTTGCTACTGTCCTACAAAACTCTGCGCTTGGAGGCCCAACACGAGTCTACAAGAAGAAGGTTGCGTAGTAGACATCAAGCTCTTTTCTGGCGTCATTGCTGGGGAGGTGAGTGCTTGAAGGTATATCTTTAGATCTTGCAATTGAATCTTTTAGTTTCTTGTTTTATCACTAGTTTAGTTTATAAAAGAAAACTAAAAAAATGGAATTTAGGTTGCCTCATATGCTTCATCTTTTTAATGTTTTTCGTGAAAATAAGGATTCTGATAATTGTGCTCAATTGCTAGAAGAAGAAGTCTATAAAATGTTGGCACTAAATTTTTGAATGATGAGCATGATTGCAATGTTGTTAGTATGAATTCCTTGAATATCCATGATGCTAATGATATGCAAAGCTACAAGCTTGGGGATGCTATGTTTGATGAAGATGATATTTTTAGTCCCCCAAGTTTTGATGAGAATATTTATTATGATGATAGCAAGCCTCCTATTTATGATGATATTGATAAAAGTGGATTTGGAGAGGTCATGACTTTATTTAGTGATGAATCCACTATTTCGGAAGAGGTTCCAATTGATTATGAGAACAAAGTTGCTATGTATGATGATTATTGTGATGACATGTATACTATAAAGAATAATGATAACCATGAAACTTGCCATCATGATTTTAATTTTCAATTGGATTATGCCTCACATGATAGTTATTTTGTTGAGTTTGCTCCCACTACTATTCATGAGAAGAAATTTGCTTATGTGGAGAGTAATAAAATTTCTATGCTTGTGGCTCATGAAAATAATGCTTTATGTGACAGTTATATTGTTGAATTCATTCATGATGCTACTGAAAATTATTATGAGGGAGGAATATATGCTTGTGGGAATTGCAAGAATATCAAGTTTCCTCTCTATGTGCTTAAAATCTTGAAGTTTTGCTTGTTTTACCTTCCTATGCTAGTTGATTCTTGTTCCCATAAGTTGTTTGCTCACAAAATCCCTAGGCATAGGAAGTGGGTTAGACTTAAATGTGCTAGTCATATTCTTCATGATGCTCTCTTTGTGTTTCAATTCTTATCTTTTATGTGAGCATCATTGAAATCATCATGCCTAGCTAAAAAGGCATTAAAGAAAAGCGCTTGTTGGGAGGCAACCCAACATTTACCCCTACTGTTTTTTGTGTACACATGATTAATCTACTGTAGTAATCATGTTTTATAGCTTTTGTTTTAATAAAGTGCCAAGTAAAGCCTTTGGGATAGTGTGGATGATAGTTGACTTGATTCTGTGCAAAAACAGAAACTTTTGTGCCCAGTCCAGGAATTTCTAAAATTCACTGGAACGTGATTTTGATCTGAATTTTTTACACAAGATTGATATACAAATTGTATACGTTTTCCTAATTTTTCAGAATTTTTGGAGTTACATAGGTATGGAAAGTTTCCAGATTACTACAGACAGTTCTGTTTTTGACAGATTCTGTTTTCATTGTGTTGTTTGCTTATTTTGATGATTCTATGGGTAGTATCGAAGGGTATGAACCATGGAGAAGTTGTAATACAGTATATATAACACCAATATGAATTTAGAATGAGTTCACAACAGTACCTAAGTGGTGATTTATTTTCTTATACTAACGGAGCTCATAAGATTTTCTGTTGAGTTTTGTGTTGTGAAGTTTTCAAGTTTTGGGTGAAGTTTCGATGGACTACGGAATAAGGAGTGGCAAGAGCCTAAGATTGGGGATGCCCAAGGCACCCCAAGGTAATATTTAAGGAATACCCAAGCAACTAAGCTTGGGGATGCCCCGGATGGCATCCCCTCTTTCGTCTTAGTTCATCGGTAAATTTACTTGAGGCTATATTTTTATTCACACCATGATATGTGTTTTGCTTGGAGCGTCATTTTATTTTATTTTAAATTTGCTTGCTGTTATTTATAATAAGGTTTTATATCTTTTATTTCAATAAAAGTATCAAGGATAGCCTTCACCATGCTCAATTTACAAGTATATGAGTTGCTGTTTCAAAACAGAAAGTTTATCGCTATTGCAAAAATTCCCTAGAAAAGTCAGAGTGTGATAAAAGCTTGAAATTTTGACAAAACATGAAATGATAAATTCTCTACAGGGTGGTAAATTTTCAGAATTTTTTGAGTTAAATAAGTATGGATTATCCTTAGTCCTTTACAGACTGTCCTGTTTAGACAGATTGCTGTTATTTTTGCATTGTTTGCATATGTTTGCTTGTTTAATGAGTCTATTTGAGGATAGGAGTATTAAATATGCAGAGGAATTTAGTATGAAATATCAAATAATAATTTTAGTGATTTCCTACAGTAAAGAATGATAAGGTTATGCGTTGATTTATACTAACTTATCTCACGAGTTCTTGTTGAGTTTTGTGTGGATGAAGTCTTTAAGATTTAGGAAACCATGATATGAGAGGAATTAAGGAGACAAAAGAGCTCAAGCTTGGGGATGACCAAGGCATCCCTAATTAATATTTCAATAAGTCTCAAGCATCTAAGCTAGGGGATGCCCCGGTTGGCATCCCACCTTTCTTCTTCAACAATGATCGGTCAGTTTCGGTTGAGCCTAAGTTTTTGCTTCTTCACTTGATATGTGCTATCCTTGGAATGTCATTTTATTTTGTTTTGCTTGCTGTTTGAATAAAATATTAAGATCTGAAATTATTTTATGAGAGAGAGTCTTCACATAGCAACATAATTATTTGACTACTCATTGATCTTCACTTATATCTTTTGGAGTAGTTTGTCGTTTGCTCGAGTGCTTCACTTATATCTTTTAGAGCACGGCGGTGGTCTTATTTTGAAGAAATTGATGAACTCTCATGCTTCACTTATATCATTTTGAGAGTCTTAAACAGCATGGTAATTTTCCTAGGTTATGAATTTAGTCCTAATATGATGGGCATCCAAGAGGGATATAATAAAAACTTTCATATAAAGTGCATTGAATACTATGAGAAGTTTGATTCCTTGCATTTGTTTTGAGATATAAAGATGGTGATATAAGAGTAATGCTAGTGAGTAATTGTGGATTGGTAGAAATACTTGTGTTAAAGTTTGTGATTCCCGTAGCATGCACGTATGGTGAACCGTTATGTGATGAAGTCGAAGCATGATTTATTTATTGATTGTCTTCCTTATGAGTGGTGGTCGGGGACGAGCGATGATATTTTCCTACCAATCTATCCCCCTAGGAGCATGCATGTAGTACTTTGTTTTGATAGCTAATAGACTTTTGCAATAAGTATGTGAGTTCTTTATGACTAATGTTGAGTCCATGGATTATATGCACTCTCACCCTTCCACCGTTGCTAGCCTCTCTGGTACCGCGCAACTTTCGCCGGTACCATACACCCACCATATACCTTGCTCAAAACAGCCACCATACCTACCTATTATGGCATTTCCATAGCCATTCCGAGATATATTGCCATGCAACTTCCACCGTTCCTTTTATTATGACACGCTTCATCATTGTCATATTGCTTTGCATGATAATGTAGTTGACATCGTATTTGTGGCAAAGCCACCGTTCATAATTCTTTTATACATGTCACTCTTGAGTCATTGCACATCCCGGTACACCGCCGGAGGCATTCATATAGAGTCATATTTTGTTCTAAGTATCGAGTTGTAATTCTTGAGTTGTAAGTAAATAAAAGTGTGATGATCTTCATTATTAGAGCATTGTCCCATGTGAGGAGAAGGATGATGGAGACTATGATTCCCCCACAAGTCGGGATGAGACTCCGGACGAAAAAAAAAGAGGCCAAAAAAAAGAGAGAAGGCCCAAATAAAAAAAATGAGAGAAAAGAGAGGAGGGTCAATGTTACTATCCATTTACCACACTTGTGCTTCAAAGTAGCACCATGATCTTCATGATAGAGAGTCTCCTATGTTGTCACTTTCATATACTAGTGGGAATTTTCATTATAGAACTTGGCTTGTATATTCCAATGATGGTCTTCCTCAAATTGCCCTAGGTCTTCGTGAGCAAGTGAGTTGAATGCACACCCACTTAGTTTCTTTTTTGAGCTTTCAAAAACTTATAGCTCTAGTGCATCCGTTGCATGGCAATCCCTACTCACTCACATTGATATCTATTGATGGGAATCTCCATAGCCCGTTGATACGCCTAGTTGATGTGAGACTATCTCCCTCTTTTTGTCTTCTTCACAACCACCATATTCTATTCCACCTATAGTGCTATGTCCATGGCTCACGCTCATGTATTGCGTGAAAGTTGAAAAGGTTTGAGAACATCAAAAGTATGAAACAATTGCTTGGCTTGTCATCGGGGTTGTGCATGATTTAAATATTTTGTGTGATGAAGATGGAGCATAGCCAGACTATATGATTTTGTAGGGATAGCTTTCTTTGGCCATGCTATTTTGAGAAGACATGATTGCTTTATTAGTATGCTTGAAGTATTATCATTTTTATGTCAATAATAAACTTTTGTTTTGAATCTTATGGATATGAACATTCATGCCACAATAAAGAAAATTACATGGATAAATATGTTAGGTAGCATTCCACATCAAAAATTCTGTTTTTATCATTTACCTACTCGAGGACGAGCAGGAATTAAGCTTGGGGATGCTTGATACGTCTCCAACGTATCTATAATTTTTGATTGTTCCATGCTATTATATTATCTGTTTTGGATGTTTTATATGCATTTATATGCTATTTTATATGATTTTTGGGACTAACCTATTAACCTAGAGCCCAGTGCCAGTTTCTGTTTTTTCCTTGTTTTTGAGTTTCGCAGAAAAGGAATATCAAACGGAGTCCAATTGGCCTGAAAATTTACGGAGAATATTTTTGGAAAATATGAATAATACTGGAACGAAAAGATATCGGAGGGGAGTCCCGAGGCCACCACAAGGGTGGAGGGCGCCCCCCCTAGGGTGCGCCCTCCGTCCTTGTCGTCGCCTCATGGGCCCCCTTGACTTGTCCCCGACGCCAACACCTCTTATAAATCCCAAAAACCCCAGAACAAAACCTAGATCGGGAGTTCCGCCGCCGCAAGCCTCTGTAGCCACCAAAAACTAATCGGGACCCTGTTCCGGCACCCTGCCAGAGGGGGAAATCATCACCGGTGGCCATCTTCATCATCCCGGCGCTCTCCATGACAAGGAGGGAGTAGTTCACCCTCGGGGCCGAGGGTATGTACCAGTAGCTATGTGTTTGATCTCTCTCTCTCTCGTGTTCTTGATTTGGCACGATCTTGATGTACCGCGAGCTTTGCTATTATAGTTAGATCATATGATGTTTCTCCCCCTCTACCTTCTTGTAATGGATTGAGTTTTCCCTTTGAAGTTATCTTATCGGATTGAGTCTTTAAGGATTTGAGAACACTTGATGTATGTCTTGCATGTGCTTATCTGTGGGGACAATGGGATATTCACGTGATCCACTTGATGTATGTTTTGGTGATCAACTTGCGGGTTCTGTGACCTTGTGAACTTATGCATAGGGGTTGGCACACATTTTCATCTTGAATCTCCGGTAGAAACTTTGGGGCACTCTTTGAAGTTCTTTGTGTTGGTTTGAATAGATGAATCTGAGATTGTGTGATGCATATCGTATAATCAAACCCGCGGATACTTGTGGTGACATTGGAGTATCTAGGTGACATTAGGGTTTTGGTTGATGTGTGTCTTAAGGTGTTATTTTAGTATGAACTCTAGGGCTGCTTGTGACACTTATAGGAATAGCCCAATAGATCGATCAGAAAGAATAACTTTGAGGTGGTTTCGTACCCTACAATAATCTATTCGTTTATTCTCCGCTATTAGTGACTTTGGAGTGACTCTTTGTTGCATGTTGATGGATTGTTATATGATCTAATTATGTTATCATTGTTGAGAGAACTTGCACTAGTGAAAGTATGAACCCTAGGCCTTGTTTCGAAGCATTGCAATACCGTTTTCGCTCACTTTTGTTACTAGTTACCTTGCTGTTTTTATATTTTCAGATTACAAAACCTATATCTACCATCCATATTGCACTTGTATCACCATCTCTTCGCCGAACTAGTGCACCTATACAATTTATCATTGTATTGGGTGTGTTGGGGACACAAGAGACTCTTTGATATTTGGTTGCAGGGTTGTTTGAGAGAGACCATCTTCATCCTATGCCTCCCACGGATTGATAAACCTTAGGTCATCCACCTGAGGGAAATTTGCTACTGTCCTACAAAACTCTGCGCTTGGAGGCCCAACACGAGTCTACAAGAAGAAGGTTGCGTAGTAGACATCAAGCTCTTTTCTGGCGCTGTTGCCAGGGAGGTGAGTGCTTGAAGGTATATCTTTAGATCTTGCAATTGAATCTTTTAGTTTCTTGTTTTATCACTAGTTTAGTTTATAAAAGAAAACTACAAAAAAATGGAATTTAGGTTGCCTCATATGCTTCATCTTTTTAATGTTTTTCGTGAAAATAAGGATTCCAATAATTGTGCTCAATTGCTAGAAGAAGAAGTCTATAAAATGTTTGGCACTAAATTTTTGAATGATGAGCATGATTGCAATGTTGTTAGTATGAATTCCTTGAATATCCATGATGCTAATGATATGCAAAGCTACAAGCTTGGGGATGCTATGTTTGATGAAGATGATATTTTTAGTCCCCCAAGTTTTGATGAGAATATTTATTATGATGATAGCATGCCTCCTATTTATGATGATATTGATAAAAGTGGATTTGGAGAGGTCATGACTTTATTTAGTGATGAATCCACTATTTCGGAAGAGGTTCCAATTGATTATGAGAACAAAGTTGCTATGTATGATGATTATTGTGATGACATGTATGCTATAAAGAATAATGATAACCATGAAACTTGTCATCATGATTTTAATTTTCAATTGGATTATGCCTCACATGATAGTTATTTTGTTGAGTTTGCTCCCACTACTATTCATGAGAAGAAATTTGCTTATGTGTAGAGTAATAAAATTTCTATGCTTGTGGCTCATGAAAAGAATGCTTTATGTGACAGTTATATTGTTGAATTCATTCATGATGCTACTGAAAATTATTATGAGGGAGGAATATATGCTTGTGGGAATTGCAATAATATCAAGTTTCCTCTCTATGTGCTTAAAATCTTGAAGTTTTGCTTGTTTTACCTTCCTATGCTAGTTGATTCTTGTTCCGATAAGTTGTTTGCTCACAAAATCCCTAGGAATAGGAAGTGGGTTAGACTTAAATGTGCTAGTCATATTCTTCATGATGCTCTCTTTGTGTTTCAATTTTTATCTTTTATGTGAGCATCAATGAAATCATCATGCCTAGCTAAAAAGGCATTAAAGAAAAGCGCTTGTTGGGAGGCAACCCAACATTTACCCCTACTATTTTTGTGTGTTCACATGATTAATCTACTGTAGTAATCATGTTTTATAGCTTTTGTTTCAATAAAGTGCTAAGTAAAGCCTTTGGGATAGTGTGGATGATAGTTGACTTGATTCTGTGCAAAAACAGAAACTTTTGCGCCCAGTCCAGTGTCGAACCCAACGAGGAGCAGAAGGAAATGACAAGCGGTTTTCAGAAAGGTATTCTCTGCAAGCACTGAAATTATCGGTGACAGATAGTCGTATGATTAGATAATTCTTAACGGGTAACAAGTAACAAATGTAAACAAGGTGCAGCAAGGTGGCCCAATCCTTTTTGTAGCAAAGGACAAGCCTGGACGAACTCTTATATAAAGCAAAGCGCTCCTGAGGACACATGGGAATTGTTGTCAAGTTAGTTTTCAACATGCTCATATGATTCGCGTTCGTTACTTTGATAATTTGATATGTGGGTGGACCGGTGCTTGGGTGCTGTCCTTCCTTGGACAAGCCTCCCACTTATGATTAACCCCTCTCGCAAGCATCCGCAACTACGAAAGAAGAATTAAGGTAAACCTAACCATAGCATGAAGCATATGGATCCAAATCAGCCCCTTACGAAGCAACGCATAAACTAGGGTTTAAGCTTTTGTCACTCTAGCAACCCATCATCTACCTATTACTTCCCAGTGCCTTCCTCTAGGCCCAAATCATGGTGAAGTGTTATGTAGTCGACGTTCACATAACACCACTAGAGGAAAGACAACATACATCTTATCAAAATAACGAACAAATACCAAATTCACATGATTACTTATAAAAAGACTTCTCCCATGTCCTCAGGAACAAACGTAACTACTCACAAAGCATATTCATGTTCATAATCAGAGGAGTATTTGTAGGATCGAAAGTATGTCTAGAGGGGGGGTGAAGACTACTTGACCAAATAAAAATCTTGCCTTTTCCAAATTTTAAGTCTTGGCAGATTTTAGCAACTTAGCAAAGTCAAGCAATCAACCTACACATGCAATTCTAAGAGTATAGCAGCGGAATGTAAATCATTGCATATGAAGGTAAAGGGGAGGAGTTTGGAGGGAGCAAACGCAATGTAGACACGGAGATTTTTGGCGTGGTTCCGATAGGTGGTGCTATCGTACGTCCACGTTGATGGAGACTTCAACCCACGAAGGGCAACGATTGCGCGAGTCCACGGAGGGCTCCACCCACGAAGGGTCCACGCAGAAGCAACCTTGTCTATCCCACCATGGCCATCGCCCATGAAGGACTTGCCTCACTAGGGTAGATCTTCAAGAAGTAGGCGATCTCCTTGCCCGTACAAACTCCTTGGTTCAACTCCACAATCTTGACGGAGCCTCCCAAGTGACACCTAACCAATCTAGGAGACACCACTCTCCAAAAGGTAATAGATGGTGTGTTGATGATGAACTCCTTGCTCTTGTGCTTCAAATGATAGTCTCCCCAACACTCAACTCTCTCTCACAGATTTGGATATGGTGGAAAGATGATTTGAGTGGAAAGCAACTTGGGGAAGGCTAGAGATCAAGATTCTTGTGGTTGGATTGGAATATCTTGGTCTCAACACATGAGTAGGTGGTTCTCTCTCAGAAAATGAATGCTGGAAGTGTAGGCACGTTCTGATGGCTCTCCTCTCGAATGGAGGAAGGGTGGAGGGGTATATATAGCCTCCACACAAAATCTAACCGTTACACACAATTTACCAAACTCGGTGGGACCGAATATTGAAACTCGGTCAGACTGATTTAGTTCAAAAATGTGAACGTTAGGATTTTCGGTGGGACCGACATGTCAACTCGGTGAGACCGATTTCTGTAATAGGCAAACAGAGAGTTGGTCAGGCAAACTCGGTGGGACCGATTGCTCATTTCGGTGAGACCGAAACGTTACGAAGAGCAAACAGAGAGTTTGCATTGCGAACTCGGTGGGACCGATCGCTCATCTCGGTTAGACCGAAACGTTACGAAGGGAAACAGAGAGTTAGCAATCCCATCTCGGTGAGACCGAGATCCCTATCGGTGAGACAGAACTGATTAGGGTTTCTGGCAGTGGCTATGTCAAATGAACTTGGTGGCACCGGATAGATCAAATCGGTGGGGCCGAGTTTGACTTTTGGTTTGGGACATATGTGGATATGAGAAAGTGGTTGAGGGTTTTGGAGCATATCACTAAGCATTTTGAGCAAGCAAGCCATTAAGCAACACCTCATCCCCTTTTAATAGTATTGGCTTTCCTATGGACTCAATGTGATCTTGGATCACTAAAATGAAAAGAGTAGAGTCTTGAGCTTGAGCCAATATATGTCCTTAGCATTTTGAGGGGTCCACATCTCTAGTCCATGCCATGCCAATCATTGAACTTTCTGAAATGATCATCTTGAAAGAGTATTAGTTCAATGAGCTATATGTTGTTAAGAATTACCAAAACCACCCAGGGATTAGTTGCACTTTCAGTATTAATTATCATTGAGGATCTGAACATATGATCTTCCACCGAAATAACCAACTAGCATCAACTACAAGGAGTAATCAACACTATTAGCAACCCACAGGTACCAATCTGAGGTTTTAAGACAAAGATCGGGTACAAGAGATGAACTAGGGTTTGAGAGGAGATGGTGCTGGTGAAGATGTTGATGGAGATTGACCCCCTCTCGATGAGAGGATCGATGGTGATGATGATGGCGATGATTTCCCCCTCCCGGAGGGATGTTTCCCCGGCAAAACAGCTCCGCCGGAGCCCTAGATTGGTTCTGCCCAGGTTCCGCCTCGAGACGGCGGCGCTTCATCCCGAAAGCTTCCTTCTGATTTTTTCCAGGGTAAAAGACACCATATAGCAGAAGATGGGCGTCGGAGACCTGCCAGGGGGCCCACAAGGACGGGGGGCACACCCAGGGGGGTAGGGCGCGCCCTCCACCCTTGTGGTTGGCTGGTGGCCCCCCTCTGGTGCTTTCTTCGCCCAATATTTTTTATTAATTCCAAAATGACTCTCCGTGAAGTTTCAGGACTTTTGGAGTTGTGCAGAATAGGTCTCTAATATTTGCTCCTTTTCCAGCCCAGAATTCCACCTGCCGGCATTCTCCCTCTTCATGTAAACCTTGTAAAATAAGAGAGAAAAGGCATAAGTATTGTGCCATAATGTGTAATAACAGCCCACAATGCAATAAATATTGATATAAAAGCATGATGCCAAATGGACGTATCAACTCCCCCAAGCTTAGACCTCGCTTGTCCTCAAGCGAAAGCCGATATCGAAAAATATGTCCGCATGTTTAGAGATAGAGGTGTCGATAAAATAAAATACGGACATGAGGGCATCATGATCATCTTTAGAACAGCAACATATATTGTCATATAATTTCTTATGCTAAAGTAACAATTCGTTCACAAGGTAAGGTATGAATCAGAAACTTTATTGAAAACTAACAAACTATGGTCTCAGTCATTGAAGCAATTGCAATTTATCATAACATTGGAAAGAGTCAATATAAGAGCTTTTCAGCAAGTCCACATACTCAACTATCATTTAGTCTTTCACAATTGCTAACACTCACGCGATACTTATGGGTTCAAAGTTTCCATCGGACACAGAGAAAGATAGGGGCTTATAGTTTCGCCTCCCAACCATTTACCTCAAGGGTAATGTCAACAATAATACTTTATGATAACCTACATCTGAGTGGATATATATATCTGGATCTTTCTCCAACACATAGTGCTTGCCCAAAGGAAAAAGTGTAAAAAGGAAAGGTGAAGATCACCATGACTCCTGTATAAGGGTAGAAGATAAAAGTAAAAGATAGGCCCTTCACAGAGGGAAGCAGAGGTTGTCATGCGCTTTTATGGTTGGATGCACAAAATCTTAGTGCAAAAGAACGTCACTTTATATTGCCGCTTGTGATAAGGACCTTTATTATGCAGTCCGTCGCTTTTATTTCTTCCATATCACAAGTTCGTATAAAGCTTATTTTCTTAACACTAATAGATCATACATATTTAGAGAGCAATTTTTATTGCTTGCACCAATGACAACTTACTTGAAGGATCTTACTCAATCCATAGGTAGGTATGGTGGACTCTCATGGCAAAACTGGGTTTAGGGATGTTTGGAAGCACAAGTAGTATTTCTACTTGGTGCAAAGAATTTGGCTAGCATGAGAGGGAAAGGCAAGCTCAACATGTTGGAGGATCCATGACAATATAACTTCTATTCGGATATAAGAAAACATAACCCATTATGTTGTCTTCCTTGTCCAAGATCAACTCTTTAGCATGTCATATTTTAATGAGTGCTCACAATTACAAAAGATGTCCAAGATAGTATATTTATATGTAAAGCCTCTCTTTCTTTATTACTTCCTATTAATTGCAACGATGACCAAAACTATGTTTGTCAACTCCCAACAAATTTTATTTATCATACTCTTTATATGTGAAGTCATTACTCTCCATAAGATCAATATATGATCTTTTTATTATTTTATTCCCTCAAGATCATAGCAAGAAAACAAAGCCCTCAACTCAAAACTACTCTTTATTATATAACTCATGGACTCGATTACATATATAGAGATCAAAACAAAACTCAAAGCTAGATCATACTAAAACTTTATTCTACTAGATCAAGATATAACCAAAAGGATCGAACTAAGAAAAACGATAAAAGTAAAGGTGTGATGGTGATACGATACCGGGGACCTCCCCCAAGCTTGGCAGTTGCCAAGGGGAGTGCCCATACCCATGTATTTATGTCTCTTTCTTCGGAGGTGGTGATGTGATATTCTTGGCGATGATGTCCTTTAGGATGCGATTCTCTTCCTCGAGCTTATTAATTTGCTGCTTAAGCTCCATTACTTCCTTGCAAAGTTTACCCGTCACGGCTAGAGCTCCATTCACCCATGGATGTTTTATAGCTGCGGGGGAAAAGGCAACACTCTTTTTCATATTTTCATAAGAAAGAAATCTAGCATTGGGAGGAATGACCGAATTTGGTATTGCTGAGCTCTGAAGTTCCTCCAGCATGAATCCGGTTTGAAGACGGGAGGTGACTTCTTGATCCTCCTCCATGGCATCCACCCTTTTCAAGTCAGCCTCCATCTCTTCCTCTGTTGATTGCCCGAAGTGGTCAGCTTCGATGTATGCTCTTGGGCGCGGTGTCGGGTGAGATACACGACTCTCCCCGACCGACTCTTGCGAAGACATCTTGCTCTAAATCTGCTGCAGAAACAGCTCAAAACAAAAACAGGGGATTTTGTCGTGGTAAGGTGGTCAAAACCTTCGTGAGATTATATAATGATTTTTTACCGACCAAAAGAAGTATTGTGCAAGAAAACGGAGTCCGGAGGGCACACGAGGTGGCCACAAGGTCGGGGGGCGCGCCCAAGGGGGTAGGGCGCACCCTCCACCCTTGTGGATGCCTCGTGTCTCTTTGAGACTACTTTTAATTTTCCTAATTTTTTAAATATTCGAAAACGGAGAAAAATTATCATTGGAAACGTTTTGGAGTCGGTTTACTTACCATACCACATACCTATTCCTTTTCGGAGTCTGAAACATTCTGGAAGGTGTCCCTTATGTACTCCTCCAGTGTTACGGTGTCAATAACATTGGTTTCAACATTTATGGGAGTACCTGAGATATAATGTTTGATTCTTTGACCGTTTACCACCTTTGGATTTGTGCCTTCAGCGTTGTTGATTTTGATGGCACCGGAACGATAGACCTCCTCGATAATGTAAGGACCTTCCCATTTAGAGAGAAGTTTTCCTGCAAAAAAATCTTAAACGAGAGTTGTATAGCAAAACATGATCACCTACATTAAACTCACGCTTTTGTATCCTTTTGTCATGCCATCTTTTAACTTTTTCTTTAAACAACTTGGCATTCTCATAGGCTTGGGTTCTCCATTCATCAAGCGAGCTTATGTCAAATAACCTCTTCTCACCGGCAAGTTTGAAATCATAGTTGAGCTCTTTAATTGCCCAATAAGCTTTATGTTCTAATTTGAGAGGTAAGTGACAAGCCTTTCCATAAACCATTTTATATGGAGACATACCCATAGGGTTTTTATAAGCAGTTCTATAAGCCCATAATGCATCATCAAGTTTCTTAGACCAATTCTTTCTAGATCTATTAATAGTCTTTTGCAAAATCAATTTAATCTCTCTATTGCTCAATTCTACTTGACCACTAGACTGAGGATGATATGGGGATGCAATTCTATGGTTAACACCATACTTAGCAAGCATTTTACGGAAAACACCATGAATAAAATGTGAACCACCATCAGTCATTAAATATCTAGGGACTCCAAACCTCGAAAAAATAACTTCTTTAAGCATCTTAATAGAGGTGTTATGATCAGCACTACTAGTTGGAATAGTTTCTACCCACTTAGTAACGTAATCAACAGCAACTAAAATATGTGTATACCCATTAGAGGAAGGAAAAGGTCCCATATAATCAAAGCCCCAAACATCAAATGGTTCAATAACAAGTGAATAATTCATAGGCATTTCCTGACGTCTACTAATATTACCAATTCTCTGGCATTCATCACAAGACAAGACAAACTTACGAGCATCCTTGAAGAGAGTAGGCCAATAAAAACCAGATTGCAATACCTTGTGTGCAGTTCTATCTCCAACGTGGTGTCCTCCGTAAGACTCGGAGTGGCACTTGCGTAGGATCTGTTCTTGTTCATGCTCAGGTACACAACATCTAATAACACCATCTACTCCTTTATAAAGGTGTGGGTCATCCCAAAAGTAATGTCTTAAATCATAGAAAAACTTTTTCTTTTGCTGGTATGTGAAACTAGGTGGTATAAATTTAGCAACAATATAATTAGCATAATCAGCATACCATGGAGTATTACGAGAAGCATTTATGACAGCTAATTGCTCATTAGGAAAGCTATCATCAATAGGCAGTGGGTCATCAAGAACATTTTCTAACCTAGACAAGTTGTCTGCAACGGGGTTCTCAGCTCCCTTTCTATCAATAATATGCAAATCAAATTCTTGTAGCAAGAGAACCCAACTAATAAGTCTAGGTTTAGCATCTTTCTTTTCCATAAGATATTTAATAGCAGCATGATCAGTGTGAACGGTTACTTTGGAATCAACAATATAGGATCTGAACTTATCACAAGTGAAGACAACTGCTAGAAATTCTTTTTCAGTAGTAGCATAATTTCTCTGGGCACTGTCTAGAGTTTTACTAGCATAATGAATAACATTCAATTTCTTATCAACTCTTTGCCCTAGAACAGCCCCAACAGCATAATCACTAGCATCGCACATAATTTCAAAGGGTAAATTCCAATCAGGTGGCTGAACAATAGGTGCAGAAATCAAGGCTTTCTTAAGTATTTCAAATGCTTCTACACAATCATCATAAAAAACAAAAGGAACATCTTTTTGCAAGAGATTAGTGAGAGGCCTAGAAATTTTGGAGAATTCTTTAATAAACCTCCTATAGAAACCAGCATGACCAAGGAAACTTCTTATACCTTTGATATCTTTAGGACACGGCATCTTTTCAATAGCATCTACTTTAGCTTTATCAACTTCAATACCTCTTTCAGAAATTTTATGCCCCAAGACAATACCTTCATTAACCATAAAGTGACACTTCTCCCAATTCAAGACAAGATTAGTTTCTTCACATATCCGCAAAACTCGATCAAGGTTGCTTAAGCAATCATCAAAAGAAGTTCCGTAAATGGAGAAATCATCCATGAAAACCTCAACAATCTTTTCACAAAAATCAGAGAATATAGCAGTCATACATCTTTGAAAGGTAGCAGGTGCATTGCATAAACCAAAAGGCATACGTCTATAAGCAAAGGTACCAAAAGGGCAAGTAAAAGTGGTCTTTTCCTGATCATCCTTTGGCACAGGTATTTGAGAAAAACCAGAATAACCATCTAGAAAGAAAAAATGTGTATGTTTGGATAATCTTTCTAGCATTTGATCAATAAAAGGTAGAGGGTAATGATCTTTTCTAGTAGCTTTATTTAATTTGCGAAAATCAATTACCATTCTATAACCTGTAACAATTCTTTCTGGGATCAATTCATTCTTATCATTAGAAACAACAATAATACCTCCCTTCTTAGGGACACAATGAACAGGACTTACCCACTGACTATCAGCAATAGGATAAATTATACCTGCTTCCAGAAGCTTTAGTATTTCATTTCTTACCACTTCTTTCATCTTAGGATTTAACCGTCGTTGGTGATCAACAACTGGTTTAGCATCTTTCTCCAATTTAATTTTGTCCTGACATAGAGTGGGACTAATGCCCTTAAGGTCATCAAGAGTATATCCAATAGCAGCACGGTGCTTCTTCAGAGTTTTCAATAATCTCTTTTCTTCATGCTCTGAAAGGTTAGCACTAATAATAACAGGATATATCTTCTTTTCATCAAGATAAGCATATTTCAAAGTATCAGGTAATTGTTTAAGCTCAAACACGGGATCACCCTTAGGTGGAGGAGGATCCCCAAGGATTTCAATAGGCAAATTGTGTTTCAAAATAGGCCCTTGATTAAAGAATATCTCGTCTATTTCCCTTCTTTCATTCATAGACAAATCATTTTCATGGTCTAGCAAATATTGTTCTAAAGGATCAGTAGGAGGCACGGCAATAGAAGCAAGACCAATAATTTCGCCCTTACTAGGCAATTCTTTATCATGGGGTTGTCTACGAAATTTAGAGATATTAAAATCATGAGACATATCCCCTAAACCAACAGTAACAATATCTTTCTCGTAATCTATCTTAGCATTAACAATATTCAAGAAAGGTCTACCAAATATAATGGGACAAAAGTTATCTTGTGGGGAACCAAGAACAAGAAAATCAGTAGGATATTTTATTTTCCCACACAAGACTTCAACATCTCTAACAATTCCAATTGGTGAAATAGTATCTCTATTAGCAAGCTTAATAGTAACATCAATATCTTCTATCTCAGCAGGTGCAATATCATTCATAATTTCTTTATATAAGGAAAAAGGAATTGCACTCACACTAGCACCCATATCACATAAGCCATGATAACAATGATCTCCTATTTTAATTGAAACAACAGGCATGCCAACAACGGGTCTATGTTTATCTTTACCATCGGGTTTAGCAATTCTAGCAGCTTCATCACAGAAATAAATAATATGCCCATCAATATTATCAACCAAGAGATCTTTAACCATAGCAATACTAGGTTCAACTTTAATTTGCTCAGGGGGTGTAGGTGTTCTAGTATAACTCTTACGAACCACAGTTGAAGCTTTAGCATGATCCTTTATTCTAACAGGAAAAGGTGGTTTCTCAATATAAGCAGTAGGAATAATAGGATCAACATTATAAGTAATAGTTTCTTCTTCAACTTTAATAGGTTCAACTACTTTAACTTCAATGGGAGGATGATATTTAAACCACTTCTCCTTAGGGAGATCAACATGAGTAGCAAAAGATTCACAGAAAGAAGCTACTATCTCAGAGTCAAGTCCATATTTAGTGCTAAAATCACGAAAAGCATTGGTATCCATAAAAGATTTAACACAATCATACTTAAGGTTTATACCTGACTCCTTACCTTCGTCGAGGTCCCAATCTTCAGAGTTGCGTTTAATTCTTTCCAATAAATCCCATTTGAATTCAATATCCTTCTTCATATAAGAACCAGTACAAGAAGTATTGAGCATGGATCGATCATTATGAGAAAGTCGAGCATAAATTTTTTGAATAATAATTTCTCTTTGGAGCTCATGATTGGGGCATGAATATAACATTGACTTAAGCCTCCCCCAAGCTTGAGCGATAATGTCTCCTTCACGAGGCCAAAAATTATATATATAATTCCGACCACGATGAACCAGATGCATAGGATAAAACTTCTGATGAAATTCCAATTTCAATCGGTTGTAGTTCCATGATCCAATATCATCACATAGCCTATACCATGTCAATGCCTTCTCCTTCAAAGATAAAGGGAAGACCTTCTTCTTGACTTCATCCTCGGGCAAACCTGCAAGCTTAAATAATCCACAAACTTCATCCACATAGATTAGATGCATATCAGGATGTAATGTTCCATCTCCTGTGTAAGGATGAGCTAGCAGTTTCTCTATCATACCCGAAGGAATTTCATAATAAATATTTTTAGTAGGTGCAGTAGGTTGAGGAGCAACTCTTTGCTCTTCCGGTCGAGGTGAAGATACCCCGAACAAACCCCTCAAAGGATTACTTTCCATAGTAACAAGTGACAGTAAATTTCAGCACACTATATAAATGTTTCCTTACCAAATTCCACTCACCAAAGGTGCTTCACTCCCCGGTAACGGCGCCAGAAAAGAGTCTTGATGACCCACAAGTATAGGGGATCTATCATAGTCCTTTTGATAAGTAAGAGTGTCGAACCCAACGAGGAGTAGAAGGAAATGACAAGCGGTTTTCAGCAAGGTATTCTCTGCAAGCACTGAAATTATCGGTGACAGATAGTTGTATGATGAGATAATTCGTAATGGGTAACAAGTAACAAAAGTAAACAAGGTGCAGCAAGGTGGCCCAATCCTTTTTGTAGCAAAGGACAAGCCTGGACGAACTCTTATATAAAGCAAAGCACTCCCGAGGACACATGGGAATTGTTGTCAAGTTAAGTTTTCATCATGCTCATATGATTCGCGTTCGTTACTTTGATAATTTGATATGTGGGTGGACCGGTGCTTGGGTGCTGTCCTTCCTTGGACAAGCCTCCCACTTATGATTAACCCCTCTCGCAAGCATCCGCAACTACGAAAGAAGAATTAAGGTAAACCTAACCATAGCATGAAACATATGGATCCAAATCATCCCCTTACGAAGCAATACATAAACTTGGGTTTAAGCTTCTGTCACTCTAGCAACCCATCATCTACTTATTACTTCCCAATGCCTTCCTCTAGGCCCAAATCATGGTGAAGTGTTATGTAGTCGACGTTCACATAACACCACTAGAGGAAAGACAACATACATCTTATCAAAATATCAAACGAATACCAAATTCACATGATTACTTATAACAAGACTTCTCCCATGTCCTCAGGAACAAACGTAACTACTCACAAAGCATATTCATGTTCATAATCAGAGGAGAATTAATTATCATTGAGGATCTGAACATATGATCATCCACCGAAATAACCAACTAGCATCAACTACAAGGAGTAATCAACACTACTAGCAACCCACAGGTACCAATCTGAGGTTTTGAGACAAAGATCGGGTACAAGAGATGAACTAGGGTTTGGGACGAGATGGTGCTGGTGAAGATGTTGATGGAGATTGACCCCCTCTCGATGAGAGGATCGATGATGATGACGATGGCGATGATTTCCCCCTCCCGGAATGATGTTTCCCTGGCAGAACAGCTCCACCGGAGCCCTAGATTGGTTCTGCCCAGGTTCCGCCTCGAGACGGCGGCGGTTCGTCCCGAAAGCTTCCTTCTGATTTTTCCAGGGTAAAAGACACCATATAGCAAAAGATGGGCGTCGGAGGCCTGCCAGGGGGCCCACAAGGACGGGGGGCGTGCCCAGGGGGGTAGGGCGCGCCCTCCACCTTGTGGTTGGCTGGTGGCCCCCCTCTGGTTCTTTCTTCACCCAATATTTTTTATTAATTCCAAAATGACTCTCCGTGAAGTTTCAGGACTTTTCGAGTTGTGCAGAATAGGTCCCTAATATTTGCTCCTTTTCTAGCCCAGAATTCCAGCTGCCGGCATTCTCCCTCTTCATGTAAACCTTGTAAAATAAGAGAGAAAAAGGCATAAGTATTGTGCCATAATGTGTACTAACAGCCCACAATGCAATAAATATTGATACAAAAGCACGATGCAAAATGGACGTATCATCCAGTAATTTCTAAAATTCACTGGAACGTGCTTTTGATCTGAATTGTTTACACAAGATTGATATACAAATTGTCTACGTTGTCCTAATTTTTCAGAATTTTTGGAGTTACATAGGTATTAGAACAATTCGGATCTTCGCAGACTGTCTATTTTTGACAGATTCTGTTTTCTCTGTGTTGTTTGCTTATTTTGATGAATCTATGGGTAATATCGGGAGGGTATGTGTAGCATCCCCAGCATCACACTACAGTAATCCCTTATGATCAGTGCCAAGTCATCATGATTTGCATCATAATGGTCTCAGTGGTTAAGCACTTCCATCCAATTTCCTCTCTGAAAATAATTCAAAATTCAAGTGCAAAATAAAGTTGCCCAAAAGTTGCTGGAAAAATGTTCATCTCATAGCAAATATTCCATAACATTTATTTGTTAAGGAATACAACATCACTCTTATGCAAAGATGAACAGTAACAATTTAAACAGCACAATTCCAGCATATTTAAATGCTATTCTAGTTATGAAAAATCCAAACAGATTCAAATAATTCTCAAACTTGTTGTGGCAGTGCATAAAAATGCCTTGGATTTTATGGGCCCAGTTCCATAATTTACCTAAGATATTTGGATGCCCAATTAACTTCTTTTCTCTCTCTGTTTGTTAAACAAAAGAAAAACAAGAAAGAAATAACGAAAAAAAAGGAAAAAGGCCTACGTGCTACTGTACCTACGGGCCTAAGTCAAACAGGGAGGCCCAGCCCACCACCGCGCCCGTCCCCTACCTCGCGCGCTGTCGGCCGCGCGCGCTGACACACCGACGATACCGCACGCGTCGAGCATCCGGCGAGCTGCGGAGGTGGATAAGGACCACCTCGGCCCCCCTCGAACCCTAGCCCTCGTCTCTCCCTCTCGCCCAGATCCCCTTTCTCCCCCCCTCACCCGCGCTCACTCCTCCCGTCTCCCTTGCTCTCTGCCCGAGCGAGCGCCGCCGTGACCACGGCCACGGTGCCTCCGTGCCTCCCCGACCGGCTCAACCGCGCCACCGACGCCTTCTCCTTCCTCTTCGATGTCGCGTGCAAGCCGGGGAGCTCTGCCTCAACCGAATCGCGCCGCCCTCTTCCTCTCGGATGCCGGCGATCTCTGACGTCTCCGACGAGCGTCTGTTGCTACTAATCCTAACGCTGAGCCGCCGTGAGCTCCTACGTAAGCGCCATCTCTCCTCCCTCTCTCTATTCTGCCTTGCTTCGCTCATAGCTCACCTCGTTCGCCACGCCCACACGCGCCGCCTCCGATGAGCACGTCGCCGTCGCCACAGCCTCCGCCGTGCTCAAATGAACTCATCAATGAGTTCCCGGGGTCCCCTGAGCTCAACGCACACCTGCACGTCGCCTGTCGTGCCCGCTAACGCCGGTTCGATCAACGGCCGAACTCCGGTGGCCACAGAGTAGGACGCCGCCGTCGATTGAGGTCACCTCCGGTGAAGCCAGTAGCACCACTCGACGCGGGATGAACCGCACGTTCGAACGCAAACGGCCCTCTGTGGAGCAAATCCGAGCTCGCCGGATCTTCGGGCCGCATCCGGCGCTCGCCGGAGTGGATTCCGGCGCCGGCGCCAGTGTGGCACGTGTGGGGCCCACCCGAAGGCACTGACTGTGGGCCCCAGTCCACTGTTTGACCATGTTGACCGGGTCAACACCGGGTTACTATTCCCCTCTGTAGCTGACATGTGGGCCCCTGCACTTAATTAGACTAATTAGGTTTTTAAATAAAATCTGTTAACTAACTAGTTAGTTAGATAGTCACTGACACCTAGGGCCCACTCCCCTAATTAGTTATGTTAGTTTAGATTAATTCATTGTTTGTCCCATAGAGGCTGACAGGTGGGCCCCACCTGTCTGTTTGACCAGTCAGTAGGTCAGCCGACTGCTGACGCAATGCTGACATCGCGCTGATGTCATAATCAATTTCTGTTAATTTAAATAATTCCAGAAAATGTTTAAATCTTTAGAAAATCATATAAAATAAACAGTAACCCGGATCAAAAAACTTTCTACATGAAAGTTGCTCAGAACGACGAGACGAATCCAACCGTGCCATCTGTTTCCATGTCGGGACCCTCTACGGAGGTGAACCCGCAACTTTTAGCCTGTTTTCGGTAGATGAATAGTGCATATACACCGGTTAATAATTCCAACTTAAATCCTAAAAAAAAACTAAAATGATTTAAACATGCCTTTAGGCAACCCTGCACTGCACGTTAGCATAGCATGCTCTGTGTTGCATATGTTTGCTGTGTATTTATCTGTTTCCTCCCCCTCTTCTCTCTCGGTAGACCCCGGTACCGACGCAGTTCCCGAGAACGATGCAGCTCAGGAGCCCGACGACACCGTTGACGACCTTGCCTTTGCTGCTGAGCAACCAGGCAAGCACCCCCCCTTGAGCATGCCTAGATCGCCTATTCTCTGCTCTCTTGTGCTTGCATTAGAATTGCTGCTGTTACTGCTTTACCTATTCTGATGCATAGCCTGATTTTTGTAACATGCTTTTGATAATTACCTGCTTATCCTAAACTGCTTAGTATAGGCTGAATAGAGACCCACTAGAGACCCCACTTTGTCCTAGTTGCCCCGCTGGATCATCGGAAGACTCGACGACCAGGCCCCTGTGCCCACATCACCCCCTTTGTTGTACGACACTGCAGCGTTACTATCAAGTGCCGAGGGTGATACCTCGTTTAGCATTTCTGATGTTAACTCTATAGAGTAGCTATTTGGTCATGGTCATCGAGGGTGATTCCTCCTTCACCACTCCCGATAACAACGCTGTCGTGCAACACCTCAAGTGTGAACCCATCGAGGGTGATTCCTCCGAGTTCACCTTGACGGATACATCAAATAGGAATTGAACGAGGGTGATACCTCAGATTCCCCTGATGTTATGGACACACGGTTACTTGGACTTTACAACTGTTACTTAGAAAGGCGGGTCGACCCTGAGGGGTACCCGCGAGTGATGTGGAGACGGGTTGACCTGGAGGGTGCCCGTGAGATAATTACGAGGCGTGGCCGGGATTCTTAGGCCTTGCCGCAAGTCCTCGAGACGGGGCGACGGGGTCACATCGATCGTGAGTCTCTGCTCGTTACCGCACACCCCCAATACAATAACGATTTGGATATTTGATCTGAGTGGGCCTTTGGCCCGATAGTACTAACCATCACGCGGGAATAGTTATGGGCACTCTGCATCATATGCATCAGCCGAAAGCTCTATCAGACGTCCAGTTCAGCATGGCGGCACGGCTGGGCCGGCACCATCCTTTAGTGGTGGAGTCTGGACCCGCCCTGCGCGCAATGACCCGGAGTGCACAGGGCGATGGCCCAAGACCCCTGAGCGCTTAGGATGTAGACCGACGGGGACCTCTCAGTTGTGCTTTAGGTAGGGCTGCGGTGTGTCGATTGGCCGAGGCCGGGCATGACCCAGAAAAGTGTGTCCGGCCGGAATTAATCGAGCGTGTTGGGTAAGTTGGTGCACCCCTGCAGGGAAGAACTAATCTATACATAGCCGGATCCTCGGTAACGGACACTCGGAGTTGTATCCCAATCGATACAACTAGAACTGGATACTTGTGATGAGAAATGGATAGTATGGCTCTGGGATTGCTTTCTCGCAGGGAGTCGAGAAAGGATCTCTGGCCGAGGTTGATACATGGATATTAGGGCTCTGAGATTGCTTTCTCACAGGGAGTCGAGAAAGGATCTCTGGGCGAGGTTGGTACTTATTACTACTATTACTTTATACTGTACTAATCTACACTCTTCTAATGCTGCAAGACTGCTGAAGATGCTAGTCTTCGATAGGACTAGGCCTTCTCTCTATTCAGGCATTACTGCAGCCCCTTTCCTTGATAATGTTGCATATGTAGTGTAGTTCCTTGCTTGCTAAGTACTCACGGTTGCTTTGCTTCCTCTTTTTTCCCCATACCCGTTTGATGCAACCAGATGACGAAGCCCCAGAGCCAGCTGCCCTGTCGACGATCACTACTACTACTACCCCAAGGATGACTACTACTACGAGTCGGCTGACGACCAAGAGTAGGTTCGGAGGGTCCCAGGCAGGAGCCATGCGCCTTTTCGATCGTAGCTTTTGTTTTGCATCGCCTTTTTAAAGGCTTGTCTGTTTCTCTTTTATATCTGTACTCAGATATCTAAGGCTTCTGCTTATGCTTGTTGACATCAAGCTTATGTATTCGAGCCCTCGAGGCCCTGGCTTGTAATATAAAGCTTGTATGACTTTATTTATGTTTTAGAGTTGTGTTGTGATTCCTTCAAGTGAGTCCTTAGGCTTGATCGTGTGCATTTGCGTGTATGATTAGTGCATGATTAAGCCGGGGGCGTCACAGGTTGGTATCAGAGCCGACTGCCTGTAGGAACCCCCTTTCCAACTCCTTGGCCGAAGATGAGTCTAGTGGTCCAAAATTGTTTTACTAACATGGCTGTGTGGCTTATGGCCCCACGTCGCCAATTGGGTGGTATTAGGATCTTTTATTCCTCGTCTATACTCTGGGACTCTGATCTCTCTTCTATTCGGGTTAAATAATTTTGCTAACTCTAACACTAGGTTCTCGTAACCGCTTCCTCCCGGAGAGCTCCTTCAACACAGATGATCGTCTGCTTCATCAGAAGGCTCGGAAGATACTTCTCGATGTTTCCCGAGACCCTGTGCCCACTGCTTTGCATTTCCTGACCACAGATAAACTCTGATGGATAACTACTTACAACTGTCGTTCATATATTCGTTCCAGTTACTCTCGGGTTCTATCCGACATATCGAAATACTATCCGACATTTCGAGAATTCTCTGAACCTACTGCCTTGCAGTTCCTCTCCGCCTGAACACACCTACGAATAAATCCTCATACTTATCAGGGATACGTTCATCCCCAGTTGATCTTGTGTTACATGAAATACTTTGTTTTGCTATCCGATCTCCTAAAAATTTCCTGCCGACTATTGCTCTTGAAAATTCGTGCATGCTTGCATTATGGGTAATTCCATATGACAAGTAATCTTTGTTGATATCACTTGTCACTATCATTCTGGCCTCATTTATTCAACCTATGTGCGAACACTCGCAATCATCAGTTCTTTCCCAGAATTCTTCCAACCGGCTCAGACGTCATTTTGGAAATGAGTTGGATCTCGGCCAGTCATGTTGTAATTGCTTGTCCACCTAATTCCCTTCAACTTGAAATCCAAATTATTCAGCTGTTTCTATAATCTGATGCCTTTGCATTCTTTCCTTCTTCTGATTGAGTACTGTTGCTCACATCAGATCCCTTGTGGACCACCCAATCCTTTGTTGGATTATTATCCGACAGTGTCCTTCATATTCAAAAATCTTGTGAGTTCTTCCCTGATACATAATACCTTTGGTAAATTGTATCATCTGCTTTGACTTCGACACTTTGCTTTCGAACTCGTATCCCTTGCTTTGGTTGATGGTTGTATAGATTCGTAAAATGTCCCGATGGGTTGGACCTATACTTGCCCTAATCCATGTGAACTCGAAAGTTATGCGAGTCATAATCTTCTGGTGCTTCACCAGATAAATCTTCAGCACTACAATCTCTTCGAAAACGAGGAGTGAATGCAAGGTTATGCATTGAAGAAGTGGGAGTCGACCTTGAACCTTTGTGTTCATGCCCATGGACCCGATGTAGAACTCATCATGGAAGCTGCTCGTAAAAAAATAATTATTTCCTTGGAATAAGTTTATCTTGTATCTGTGAATTGATCCTTTGCAATTGTGGTTCCAACCATATTTTCTCCTTGATTCCATTTCCTGAACAAGTTAAAATACTTGTCTCCTGCAGGTCATTTCACATGTCCAACCTCTAATTTGATCTACCTTCAAGTATTGCCTCGTGTTATCTCGAGGATATTGTGTCATTGCACTACCTCTTGTGAATTCTTATTGTAATGATACTCCATCACATCATTCCTAGCCCGATCAGCTATATCATTATCGTGTCGATTTTTAATTATGCTACCTGGTCCTTGTGCCCGGAGCAACTTCCGAAGATGAGCGAAGCTTACGTCGATTTCCCTCATCTTATCTTTTCACTTCGAAAAACAAGCTTGATTTCGAGCTTGTGTCGTATCCGTGGTTCCAATAACCTTTCGCTCGGCATTCCTTTTGCTAGATGTCATCGCTGACCGATTATATCTTCTTGAAACCTCTCGACAAATGTGTCATGATCATCATCAACATTCAGAGCTCTTTCAGGATATCAATCGAATTCATGAGAGAAATACCATCCTTGTTCTTCGATGAATTGCGTTATCATCGACATTATCCTCGACTTCCTGCCAACACAGACTTGGACGTGTTGGGTTATACTTTACGTTCCGTGATATTCTTGGAAATGTTCCTTCGTGTCTCTTGTGATCTTCAGATCCAACCCTTACTTGAAACACGATGTTATTGCTACCTCGAAGCATAACTGTGGTACTCCGAACATCAATAAGAACATTGGAAGCGCACCGCTAAATGTTTCTTGCTCTATTATCCACACACCATTGTATGGATAACATCATGAATTCCCTTGCCCCTTTATCCAAATGATGATGTACTTGTTGATCTGACATGTATATCATGCTCTACTTTTCCTTGGGAAAAGTTACACTCCTAATTCCTGTGTATAAACACATTTTCCTTTCCATTGGTTTGTTTAACCTTTCTTGTGATTCATATGTTATAAGCAGAATAATTCCCTGCTTATGGAAACACCCCGGTGTACAACTCTGTCAGTAAGATCCTGTTACTATTGTTGATGACATTTCGGTAACCACCGATGGACGAGAACTTTACCTTATTGGTCCACCTCGTTCTTACGAGTAGGAAAATGGTTCTCTTCGTCCCTCGCCCTTGGTACCGACGATGTTGTTGACATAGCTGACAGACTATCCTCTGACATACCTTGTTGACGTGACCGGTAAGATGTCACCGTTCTCCCTACTTTTGATCGACCCTCATCACAGTTCCACAGGATCAGAACCTGACTCTTCTGTACATCCTTGATTCCGAAGTATCATATGCCCTTGGTTTTGTGTGTTATCACGAGCCACCCTTCGAGAGATGATCTATTCCCGATGCTCTGAACCCCCTTCTCACACTCTGTTCAGGTATCAGTCGTTTGTCCATTCGCTTGAAACTTCTTATTGTACCTTCATACCTTGCTCTCGATGTTTTCTTAAGTTTAAACTCGAGAGATACTTCTGACACATTCCCTGAATTGTCTACCAGATAATCAACCCTATGAGGGTCAGTTCTCCCGAAGTTACTCTTTACTTCCCCACTTAAATCTCGGGACGAGATTTCTTGTAGTGGAGGAGATTTGTAACATCCCCAGCATCACACTACAGTAATCCCTTATGATCAGTGCCAATTCATCATCATTTGCATCATAATGGTCTCAGTGGTTAAGCACTTCCATCCAATTTCCTCTCTGAAAATAATTAAAAATTCAAGAGCAAAATAAAGTTGCCCAAAAGTTCCTGGAAAAATGTTCATCTCATAGCAAATATTCCATATCAATTATTTGTTAAGGAATACAACATCACTCTTATGCACAGATGAATAGTAACAATTTAAACAACACAATTCCAGCATATTTAAATGCTATTCTAGTTATGAAAAATCCAAACAGATTCAAATAATTCTCAAACTTGTTGTGGCGGTGCATAAAAATGCCTTGGATTTTATGGGCCCAGTTCCATAATTTACCTAAGATATTTGGATGCCCAATTAACTTCTTTTCTCTCTCTGTTTGTTAAACAAAAGAAAAACAGAAAAGAAATAATGAAAAAAAGGAAAAAGGCCTACGTGCTACTGTACCTACGGGCCTAAGTCAAACAGGGAGGCCCAACCCACCACCGCGCCCGTCCCCTACCTCGCGCGCTGTCGGCCGCGCGTGCTGACACGCCGACGATGCCGCACGCGTCGAGCATCCGGTGAGCTGCGGAGGTGGATAAGGACCACGTCGGCCCCCCCCTCGAACCCTAGCCCTCGCCTCTCCCTCTCGCCCAGATCCCCTTTCTTCCCCTCCCCTCACCCGCACTCACTCCTCCCCTCTCCCTTGCTCTCTGCCCGAGCGAGCGCCACCGTGACCACGGCCACGGTGCCTCCCCGACCGGCTCAACCGCGCCACCGACGCCTTCTCCTTCCTCTCCGACGTCGCGTGCAAGCCGGGGAGCTCTGCCTCAACCGAATCACGCCACCCTCTTCCTCTTGGATGCCGGTGATCTCTGACGTCTCCGACGAGCTTCTGTTGCTACTAATCCAACGCCGAGCCGCTGTAAGCTCCTATGTAAGCTCCATCTCTCCTCCCTCTCTCTATTCTGCCTCGCTTCGCCCGTAGCTCGCCGCGTTCGCCATGCCCGCACGCGCCGCCTCCGGCGAGCACGTCGTCGTCGCCACAGCCTCTGCCGTGCTCAAATGAGCTCGTCAATGAATTCCCGGGGTCCCCAGGAGCTCAACGCACACCTGCACGTCCCCTGTCGTGCCCGCTAATGCCGGTTCGATCAACGGCCGAACTCTGGTGGCCGTAGAGTAGGACGCCGCCGTCGATTTAGGTCACCTCCGACGAAGCCAGTAGCACCACTCGACGTGGGATGAACCGCACGTTCGAACGCAAAAGGAATCGCGCGAAACGGCCCTCTGTGGAGCAAATCCGAGCTCGTCGAATCTTCGGGCCGCATCCGACGCTCGCCGGAGTGGATTCCGGCGCCGACGCCAGCGTGGCACGTGTGGGGCCTGCCCGAAGGCGCTGACCGTGGGCCCCAGTCCGCTGTTTGACCATGTTGACCGGGTCAATGCCGGGTTACTATTCCCCACTGTAGCTGACATGTGGGCCCTGCACTTAATTAGACTAATTAGGTTTTTAAATAAAATCTGCTAACTAACTAGTTAGTTAGATAGTCACTGACACCTGGGGCCCACTCCCCTAATTAGTTCTGTTAGTTTAGATTAATTCACTGTTAGTCCCACAGAGGCTGACAGGTGGGCCCCACTTGTCTGTTTGACCAGTCAGCAGGTCAGCCGACTGCTGACGCAATGCTGACATCATGTTGATCTCATAATCAATTTCTGTTAATTTAAATAATTCCAGAAAATGTTTAAATCTTTAGAAAATCATATAAATAAACCGTAACCCGGATCGAAAAACTTTCTACATGAAAGTTGCTCAGAACGACGAGACGAATCCAACAGTGCCATCTGTTTCCATGTCGGGACCCTCTACGAAGGTGAACCCGCAACTTTTAGCCTGTTTCTGGTAGATGAATAGTGCATATACACCGGTTAATAATTCCAACTTAAATCCTAAAAAAAATGATTTAGACATGCCTTTAGGCAACCCTGCACTGCACGTTAGCATAGCATGCTCTGTGTTGCATATGTTTGCTGTGTATTTATCTGTTTCCTCCCCCTCTTCTCTCTCAGTAGACCTCGGTACCGACGTAGTTCCCGAGACCGACGCAGCTCAGGAGCCTGACGACACCATTGATGAACTTGCCTTTGCCGCCGAGCAACCAGGCAAGCACCCCCCCCTTGAGCATGCCTACATCGCCTATTCTCTTTTTTCTTGTGCTTGCATTAGAATTGATGCTGTTACTGCTTTACCTATTCTGATGCATAGCCTGATTTTTGTAACCTGCTTTTGATAATTATCTGCTTATCCTAAACTGCTTAGTATAGGCTGAATAGAGACCCACTAGAGACCCCACTTTGTCCTAGTGGCGCCGCTGGATCATCGGAAGACTCGACGACCAGGCCCCAGCACCGCACATCACCCCCTTTGTTGTACGACACTGCAACGTTACTATCAAGTGCCGAGGGTGATACCTCGTTTAGCATTTCTGATGTTAACTCTGTAGAGTAGCTATTTGGTCGTGGTCATCGAGGGTGATTCCTCCTTCACCACTCCCGATAAGGACGCTGTCGTGCAACACCTCAAGTGTGAACCCATCGAGGGTGATTCCTCCGAGTTCACCTTGACGGATACATCAAATAGGAATCCAACGAGGGTGATACCTCAGATTCCCCTGATGTTATGGACACACGGTTACTTGGACTTTACAACTGTTACATGGAAAGGCGGGTCGACCTTGAGGGGTACCCGCGAGTGATGTGGAGATGGGTTGACCTGGAGGGTGCCCGTGAGATAATTACGAGGCGTGGCCGGGCATTCTTAGCCCTTGCCGCAAGTCCTCAAGATGGGGCGACGGGGTCACATCGATCGTGAGTCTCTGCTCGTTACCGCACACCCCCAATACAAATACGATTTGGATATTTGATCTGAGTGGGCCTTTGGCCCGATAGCACTAACCATCACGCGGGAATAGTTATGGGCACTCTGCATCGTATGCATCAGCCGAAAGCTCTGTCAGATGTCCAGTTCAGCATGGCGGCATGGCTGGGCCGGCACCATCCTGTGGTGGTGGAGCCTGGACCCGCCCTGCGCACAACGACCCGGAGTGCACAGGGCGATGGCCCAAGACCCCTGAGCGCTTAGGATGTAGACCGACGGGGACCTCTCTACTGAGCTTTAGGTAGGGCTTGTAACATCCTCAGGTTACCTCACCCTAGTTAAGCTACTTAACTTGCCATGTCATCATGATCAATCTAAATAAATTGCAACTAGGAAATAATCCAACTCAAATCAAATTTAAAATACAAGTCAAATAAAAATTTCCTAAAACAACAAAACTAAAATGTTAATAATGTTGCAGATATTTCAGAAGCAATTATAAAAATATAATCAATAATAAATGAGTTGGTTAAGTGACTCCAAAAACTTCGAACAGCACCAAAACAGAAATATTAAATCCATTTAAAATCATATCAATTCCAAATAAAACCCAATTTGGCTCAAACCAATTTTTGGTAAAGGCTAATATTACATATTAATATTTGGGTCAACTCCCACATTTTATAAAAATGCATAAGTGCCCTAACTAATTCAGAACAGAAAAGAATAAAAGAAAATGTGAAACAGAAAATAGAAAAATGGAAAAGGCCGGCGCTGTCACTTTGCACTTAAGCCTACAGCTACAGTCCCCGGCCCAGCCCAACTAGCCGCGGTCGTCCTCCTCCTCTCGCGCTGTCGCGCCCGCGCGCCGACACGGCGACGGCCGCCAAACGCGTCGCCCATCCGCCGTCGCCCGCGCGCTGATAAGATCCCCGAGCCCCCCTGGCGCAACCCTAGCTCCCCTCCAGTCCCTCTCCTCCCTCGCCCGCCACTCTCTTCCCCTCCGCCGAGTGCCACCGCCGCCACGAGCGCTACTCCCCGCGGCCATCGTCGACCACGCGACCAGCTGAGTTGCTCGGGAGCTCCGCCGGCCTCTTCCTCTTCCACTGGTGCTGTCAGACGGAGTCGGAGGGATATGCATCGCGCGGATAAAGCCGATCCCCTCCTCTGCATCGCCGGCGCCCGCCGCCGATCCCCGTCGTCTCCGAGCTCCTCTGCTGCTCCAAAGCCGTCAATGGCTTTACTTAGCCGCGCGGTGAGCTTCATCCTCCTTCCGCTCCTTCCCTCGCGCCGCGTTCCTCCTCGTAGCCACCTCACCGCCTTGTCCGTGATATGGTCGCCGCCGGCGAGCTCATTGTCGTCGCCCTGATGCTCCTCATGCCGCGTTAACTCCACCGTCGAGCTCCCTAAGCTCCTAGCTACCCAGCGCGCCTCTCCGCACGTCTCACCGTGCCCCATATCCTCGTCCCCGAGCTCGACCGAGCTCCGGCGTCCGCCGTGGTCGATGTCGCCGTCATTCCCGGCCATCCTAGCCCCGTCCTGTGCCATGAATGGATGCGCGGCGAGCCCCTCTACCGATCCGTGCCAGCCGCCACTCGAATGGTCGCCGGAGGCCAAGTTCCGGCTACCGCCGCTGCGTCGGGCCTCGCCGCCGGCGCGTGCGAGCGTTTAAACCTCGCCTGGGTCCATGGCATGTGGGCCCGGGCCATTAACTGTTAGATTAGGCACTAATCTCAGATGCAAACGCCCACTGACATGTGGGGCCCGTGTACTGTAGCGATTAGTATTAGGGTTAATTAACTAAACTGCTAACTGTCATTGACATATGGACCCCACCCCGCTGTTTAGCTAATTAGGTTAATTTAAAACTCAGTTAAACTATCAGTGGATGACAGCTGGGTCCCACTGGGCCCAGTTGACTCAGTCAACCTACTGACTGGGCACCTCCAGTCTATGACAGGTGGGACCCACTGGTCCTGTTGACCAGTCAACTGGTCAAGCCGACTGCTGACGTCATGTCTCTGTCATGATGACGTCATAACTCCATTTCTAATAATAAAATTAATTCCAGAAAATCAATTAAACTTTGAAAATGAAAAAACTTTTAAACCGTAGCTCAGATCGAAAAAGTTAAAACATGAAAGTTGCTCAGAACGACGAGACGAGTTTGATCGTGCCGTCTGTTTCCTTGTTGGAACCTCCTACGTAGGAGAACTCGTAACTCCGAACCCGTATCTGATAGATGAATAGTGACTAATCACCGGTAAAAAGATCCAACACTAATCCTAAAATAACTAAAATGACTTAGACCTATGTCAGGCAACCCTGCACTGCATCATAGCATAGCATGCCCCGTGTTGCATTTGATTGCATTATATTTACTTGTTTCCTCCCCCTCTTCTCTTTCGGTAGACCCCGACATTGCCGTAGCTCCTGAGGCAGACGCCGCTCCGGAGTACGACTACGTCCCCGACGATCAGACCCTTGCCGTCGAGCAAACAGGCAAGCACCCCCATTTTGAGCATTCCGATATCGCCACTCTCTTCTCTCTTATGCTTGCATTATAAGTACTGCTGCTACTGTTGTCCTATATCTGCTGCATAGCCTGTTTACTTGTAACCTGCTATTGATACTTTCCTACTATCCTAAACTGTTTAGAATAGGTTGGGTAGAGACCATTTGAGACTCCACTTAACCCGACTGCCCCGCTGGATGTTCAGAAGACACGTGCAACGTGATTGAAGACCAGGCCCCGACACCGCATGTCACTTCCCCCTTAATTTGCTTGACACTACTGGGTTGCTATCGAGTGCCGAGGGTGATACCTCGTCAGCACTTTTGATGGTAACCTTGTAGGTTAGTTATTCGGTCGTGGTAAGCGAGGGTGATTCCACCTACACCGCCCCCGATACCGACACTGTCGTGCATCACTTCAAGTGTGGACCTCGAGGGTGATTCCTCCTTCGTTCACCTTGACGATAACATCAAGTGGGATTCCGTCGAGGGTGATTCCTCAGGGTTCCCCTTGGTGTCAGACACACGGAGACTTTGGTTACTATGACTGAACACTGAACCATGATAATAAAGACGGGTCGGCCCTGAGGGGTACCCGCGCGAGCATGATGCGAAGTGATATGGAGTCAGGTTGACCTGAGAGGTGCCCGCGAGATAACTACGAGGCGTGGCCGGGCATTCTTAGCCCTTGCCGCAAGTCCTCGAGACGGGGCGACGTGGTCACATCGATCGTGAGTCTCTGCTCGTTACCGCGCACTCCTAATCCACTAACGGTTTGGATATTTGATCCGAGGGACCTCTGGCCTGATAGCACTAACCATCACGTGGGCATAGTATGGGCGTTCTGCGTCGTATACATCAACCGAAGCTCTATTGACGTCAGCGAGGAGCGGCCCATTTTGGATTGGACTAGAAACGCAACTGTGCTTGTATAAGGGGTTGCTAGGTCTGCTTCCGAAACGTCCTCGCAACGTGCAGGGTTCCCAGGGCGAAGGCCCAAGACCCCTGGGGGCATAGGTTAGTCCGGCGTGCTGACCTCTCTTTAGAGCCTAGGTCGGGTTGCGACGTGTTGCTTAGCCGAGGCCGGGCATGACCCAGTAAAGTGTGTCCGGCCGGAGTTAAGCGAGCGTGGTGGGTAAGTTAGTGCACCCCTGCAGGGAAGAAAACATCTATCGATAGCCTGTCCTACGGTAGCGGACACTCGGAGTTGTATCCCGATCGGTATAACTAGAACTGATGACTTGAGATAAAATGGATAGTATGGCTCTGGGATTGCTTTCTCGCAGGGAGTCGAGGAAGAATCTTTGGCCGAGGTTGATGACACTGTTATAATTTACATTATGTTATTCTGCTCTCTTCTAATGCTGCAAGACTGTTGAAGAAGCTGAAGATGCTAGTCTTCGATAGGACTAGGCCTTCCCCTCTATTCTGGCATTTCTGCAGCCCAGTCCACATATACAGCCCTCCTTTGAAAATGTTGCATATGTAGTGTAGATCCTTGCTTGCTGAGTACTTCGGATGAGTACTCACGTTTGCTTTACTTTCTTTTTCCCCCCATATCCAATTGATGCCTCCAGACGACGGAGCCCCTGAGCCAGACGCCCCCGTCGACGACCACTACTACTACCAGCTCGGAGAGTACTACTACTACGAGGAGCCGACTGACGACCAGGAGTAGGATCGGAGGGTCCAGGGCAGGAGGCCTACGCCTTTCGATCGTAGCTTTTATTTTGCCCCGCCTTTGTGAAGGCTTATTTCTCTCTCTGTAATATATCTGTACCCAGATATCTAATGCTTCCGCTGACGCTTGTATGCCATCGAGCTATGTATTCGAGCCCTCGAGGCCCTGGCTTGTAATATTAAGCTTGTATGACTTTATTTATGTTTTAGAGTTGTGTTGTGATATCTTCAAGTGAGTCCTTAGGCTTGATCATGTGCATTTGCGTGTATGGTTAGTGCATGATTAAGCCGGGGTTATCATAGGTTGGTATCAGAGCCGACTGCCTCTAGGAATCCCCTATCCAATTCCTTGGCCGAAGTGGAGTCTAGACGTCAAAAACTGTTTTACTAACTTGGTTGTGCGGCTTACGGGCCCACGTCGCCAACTGGGTGGTATTAGGATCTTTTACTCCTCAATCCTTACTCTGGGACTCTGATCTCTCTTCTATTCGGGTTAAAGATTTTGCTAACTATAACACTAGGTTCTCGTAACCGCTTCCTCCCGGAGAGCCCCTCATGCCAGATGAACGCTTGGTTCATCAGAAGACTCCGAAGATACTCCTCGAAGTTCCCGAGACCCTTGTGTCCACTATCTTTGCAATTCCTGACCACCGTTAAACCACCGTGGATAACTAACCATCCTTGTCGTTCGAATCTTCATTCCCAGTTACTCCTTTATGTACGAGATACCCCGAAATACTCCTCATTAATCCAGAAATCCTTTGAGCCTACTGCCGCATAGCTTCTTTCGCACTGCAGTTAATTGCTCACATTACCAGGGATCCGTTCATCCCCAGTTGTTCTTGTGTTCCTGAAATATTTCATAATGCTATCCGATCTTCCAAGAATCTCCTGCAGCCTACTGCTTCTGAGATTCTTCTTACCTACTTTCATTATGGTTAATTCCATACATTTAGTAATCTTCGTTGACATCCCTCGTCATTTGTCAATTTGAGTCCCTTGATTCAATCTGCTGCGAATGCTTTTTATCATCCGTCGATTCCTAGAATTCGTCCGTCCGGCTCAGTCACCATTCCGGACATGAGCTGGTTCTCAGCTAATCAAGTATTGGTTGATTGTCCAACTAAGCATGTATAAATCACTCATCCCTCTGCCCAGGTGAACTAATTGTCACTCCTGGCTTTGGAAATCGTGAACCCTCTGAATTTTATACTTGGGTTGTTCAAGTGCTTCCTTAATTCAATGTGCTTGCCTCCCGTCTTTTCTCGGAGGACTTTCAGGTGGAACCAGTTGTTTAAACCTTACCCCGTTAGTTCTCACGGATCACTTGATTCCTTTTGTGGACAATTATCTGACCGATTCTTTTCTATTCTAAGAATTTTATCGGTTCCTTCCCCGTTGACATTGCCTTTGGCACTGAAGCATTCTCTACTTCTTGCCATCTGTATATCCGCCCTGCTTGCATGACACGGAGAGACAGTGCATTCCTTCTCCATATTGACTTGGGACTGACTACTGACCAGGACATGTCCCGTAAACATGGTTGGAGATCTCTGCAAGACGGAACGCTAAAGTTGTTCATCTAGTTCTATTCAACCTACTCATATTTGGACAAAACTTTTGCTTCTGATACTTCGTTTCTGAACCATAACTCCTTCGTACTTAAACGTCGGATTGTTCCGATGTTTCTATAATCTGATGTCGTCACATTCTTTCTTCTTCTGGTTAAGTACCGCTAGTCACGTCAGATCCTTTGCTGACCACCTGCTCTTTTGTTGGATTATTATCCGACAATGTCCTTCATCTTCTATCTTTGAGAATTCTTTCACTGTTGCAATTGCCTTCGGCAATGCGGTATCATGTAATTCTTTTTGTCCATATTCAATTATGAAATGTTGTTTGTTGCTTCTATAAGCGTGGGGTATAGATCCGTAAAATGCCCCTATGGGTTGAGTCTATGCCTTCGCTAGCTGTGAGAACCCACAAGGCTTCATGTGCCATACCTTCTGTTGTTCCACCAGTTAAACTTTCAAACTCTAAACATTCTTAACAGAGAGCAGTGAATGAGAAGTTGATCATTGAAGAAGTGGGAGTCGACCTTGAACCTTTGTGTTCATGCCCATGGACCCGATGTAGAACTTATCATGGAAGCTGCTCGTAAAAATAATTATTTCCTTGGTACAAGTTCATCTTGAATCTACGAATTGATCCTTTGCAATCGTGGTTCCGACCATATTTCCTCCTTGATTCCATTTTCTGGATAAGATAAAATACTTATCCTCTGCAAATCATTTCCCCCGTCCAACCTCTACTCCGATTTACCTTCCGGTATTATCCCTAGTATTTGTTACTGGGAAGTTAAATACTCCATTACCTCATTCCTAGCCTGATCGGCTATATCATTATCGTGCTGACTTTTAACTGTGCTACCCGGCCCTTCTTCCCGGAGCACAATTTTCGACTATGAGTTAAGCTTACGTCGATCTTTCTCATCCTGTCATATCACCTCAAACAACAAGCTTGAATTCGAGCTTGTGCCGTATCCGTGGTACCAATAACCTTTCGCTTCGGCATTCCTTTTTGCTTGATGTCATCGCTGATTGATTACATCTTCTTCAAACCTTTCGGCAATTGTGTCGTGATCACCGATAATATTTTGGCTTCCTCGGAGATGTCCATTGAATTCATGGCTAGAATTACCAACTCTACCCCTCGATGATTTGTGATATCATCGATGACATCCTTGACTTTCTGCCAACACAGACCTGGTTGTGCTTGGTTAATCTTTACGTTCCTATATAATCCTGGAAGTGTTCCTTTGCATTTCTTGTGATCTTTCGATCCAATCCTTACTTAGAACACCATGTTATCGCTTCCTCGGAGCATGACTATGGTATTCCGAATATCATTGAGAATAGTGAAAATGCAATGCTACATGTCTCTTCATCAATTGTCCAAAGCATCGTTGTATGGGTAATATCATGATTCTTCCCTCGTCCCTTTGACTAGATACTTTTGAACTTGCTGTCCAATCATGTAAATCATGCTCCGCTTTTCCTTGGACAGGATATATTCCCAATTCTTGTGTGTAAACACATTTTCCTTTCCATTGTTTTGTTTAACCTTTCTTGAGATCTATATGATGTAAGCAGAAATAACTCCCTGCCTATAAAATACCCCGGTGCACAACTTCGTCAGAGAGACCCCATTACTATGGTTGATGACATTCCGGTAACCACCGATGGACGAGAACCTTGCCGATTGGTCCGCCTTGTTTTAACGAGCAGGAAAATGGTTCTCTTCGTCCCTCGCCCTTGGTACCGATGCTATTACCAACTTAACTGACAGACTATTCTCTGACATACCCTGTTGTCGTGACCGGTAGGATGCCACCGATCTCCCTACTCTTGATCGACACCCCTCCACAGTTCCACAGGATCGGAACCTGACTCTCCAGTATATCTTTGATTCCGAAGTATCATCTGTTCTTCGATTTGTGTGTTGTTACGAGCCACTCTCCGAGAGATAATCTATTCCCGATACTCTGAACCCTCTTCTCACCCTCTTTTCAGGTATCGATCGGAAGTCCATTCGCTTGAAACTTCTTATTGTACTTTCATACTTGCTCTCGGTGTTCTCTTAAGTTTCAACACGAGAGCTACTTCTACCACATTCCCTGAATTGTTCATCAGATAATTAACCCTATAAGGGTCAGTTCTCCCGAAGTCACTGCTTATTTCCCCACTTAAATCTCGGGATGAGATTTCTTGTAGTGGAGGAGATTTGTACCATCCCCAAGTTACCTCACCCTAGTTAAGCTACTTAACTTGCCATGTCATCATGATCAATCTAAATAAATTGCAACTAGGAAATAATCCAACTCAAATCAAATTTAAAATACAAGTCAAATAAAAATTTCCTCAAACAACAAAACTAAAATGTTAATAATGTTGCAGATATTTCAGAAGCAATTATAAAAATATAATCAATACTAAATGAGTTGGTTAAGTGACTCCAACAACTTCGAACAACACCAAAACAGAAATATTAAATCCATTTAAAATCATATCAATTCCAAATAAAACCCAATTTGGCTCAAACCAATTTTTGGTAAAGGCTAATATTACATATTAATATTTGGGTCAACTCCCACATTTTATAAAAATGCATAAGTGCCCTAACTAATTCAGAACAGAAAAGAATAAAAGAAAATGTGAAACAGAAAATAGAAAAATCGAAAAGGCCGGCGCTGTCACTGTGCACTTAAGCCTACAGCTACAGTCCCCGGCCCAGCCCAACTAGCCGCGGTCGTCCTCCTCCTCTCGCGCTGTCGCGCCCACGCGCCGACACGGCGACGGCCGCCGCACGCGTCGCCCATCCGCCGTCGCCCGCGCGCTGATAAGATCCCCGAGCCCCCCTGGCGCAACCCTAGCTCCCCTCCAGTCCCTCTCCTCCCTCGCCCGCCACTCTCTTCCCCTCCGCCGAGCGCCACCGCCGCCACGAGCGCTGCTCCCCGCGGCCATCATCGACCCCGCGACCAGCTGAGTTGCTCAGGAGCTCCGCTGGCCTCTTCCTCTTCCACTGGTGCTGTCAGACGGAGTCGGAGGGATCTGCATCGCGCGGATCAAGCCGATCCCCTCCTCTGCATCGCCGGCGCCCGCCGCCGATCCCCGTCGTCTCCGAGCTTCTCTGCTGCTCCAAAGCCGTCAAGGGTTTTACTTAGCCGCGCGGTGAGCTTCGTCCTCCTTCCGCTCCTCCCCTCACGTCGCATTCCTCCCCGTAGCCACCTCGCCGCCTTGTCCGTGATATGGTCGCCGCCGGCGAGCTCATTGCCGTCGCCCTGATGCTCCTCGTGCCGTGTTAACTCCACCGTCGAGCTCCCTGAGCTCCTAGCTACCCAGCGCGCCTCTCCGCGCGTCTCACCGTGCCCCGTATCCTCATCCCCGAGCTCGACCGAGCTCCGGCGTCCGCCGTGGTCGATGTCGCCGTCGTTCCCGGCCGTCCTAGCCCCGTCCTGTGCCATGAATGGATGCGCGGTGAGCCCCTCTACCGATCCGTGCCAGCCGCCACTCGAATGGTCGCCGGAGGCCAAGTTCCGGCTACCGCCGCCGCGTCGGGCCCCGCCGCCGGCGCGTGCGAGCGTTTGAACCTCGCCTGGGTCCCTAGCATGTGGGCCCGGGCCGTTAACTGTTAGATTAGGCACTAATCTCAGATGCAAACGCCCACTGACATGTGGGGCCCGTGTACTGTAGCGATTAGTATTAGGGTTAATTAACTAAACTGCTAACTGTCACTGACATATGGACCCCACCCCGCTGTTTAGCTAATTAGGTTAATTTAAAACTCAATTAAACTATCAGTGGATGACAGCTGGGTCCCACTGGGTCCAGTTGACTCAGTCAACCTGCTGACTGGGCACCTCCAGTCTATGATAGGTGGGACCCACTGGTCCTGTTGACCAGTCAACTGGTCAAGCCGACTGCTGACGTCATGTCTCTGTCATGATGACATCATAACTCCATTTCTGATAATAAAATTAATTCCAGAAAATCAATTAAACTTTGATAATGAATAACTTTTAAACTATAGCTCAGATCGAAAAAGCTAAAACATGAAAGTTGCTCAGAACAACGAGACGAGTCTGATCGTGCCGTCCGTTTCCTTGTCGGAACCTCCTACATAGGAGAACTCATAACTCCAAACCTGTATCTGATAGATGAATAGTGACTAATCACCGGTAAAAAGATCCAACACTAATCCTAAAATAACTAAAATGACTTAGACCTACGTCAGGCAACCCTGCACTGCATCATAGCATAGCATGCCCCGTGTTGCATTTGATTGCATTATATTTACTTGTTTCCTCCCCCTCTTCTCTTTCGGTAGACCCCGACGTTGCCGTAGCTCCTGAGGCAGACGCCGCTCCGGAGTACGACTACGTCCCCGACGATCAGACCCTTGCCGTCGAGCAAACAGGCAAGCACCCCCATTTTGAGCATTCCGATATCGCCACTCTCTTCTCTCTTATGCTTGCATTAGAAGTACTGCTGCTACTGTTGTCCTATATCTGCTGCATAGCCTGTTTACTTGTAACCTGCTGTTGATACTTTACTGCTATCCTAAATTGTTTAGAATAGGTTGGGTAGAGACCATTTGAGACTCCACTTAACCCGACTGCCCCGCTGGATGTTCAGAAGACCCGTGCAACGGGATTGAAGACCAGGCCCCAACACCGCACGTCACTTCCCCCTTAAATTGCTCGACACTACTGGGTTGTTATCGAGTGCTGAGGGTGATACCTCGTCAGCACTTTTGATGGTAACCTTGTAGGTTAGTTATTCAGTCGTGGTAAGCGAGGGTGATTCCACCTACACCACCCCCGATACCGACGCTGTCGTGCATCACTTCAAGTGTGGACCTCGAGGGTGATTCCTCCTTCGTTCACCTTGACGATAACATCAAGTGGGATTCCGTCGAGGGTGATTTCTAAGGGTTCCCCTTGGTGTCAGACACACGGAAACTTTGGTTACTATGACTGAACACTGAACCATGATAATAAAGACGGGTCGGCCCTGAGGGGTACCCGCGCGAGCATGATGCGAAGTGATGTGGAGTCGGGTTGACCTGAGAGGTTCCCACGAGATAACTACGAGGCGTGGCCGGGCATTCTTAGCCCTTGCCGCAAGTCCTCGAGACAAGGCGACGGGGTCACATCGATCGTGAGTCTCTGCTCGTTACCGCGCGCTCCTAATCCACTAACGGTTTGGATATTTGATCCGAGGGACCTCTGGCCTGATAGCACTAACCATCACGTGGGCATAGTATGGGCGTTCTGCGTCGTATACATCAGCCGAAGCTCTATTGACGTCAGCGAGGAGCGACCCATTTTGGATTGGACTGGAAACGCAACTGTGCTTGTATAAGGGGTTGCTAGGTCTGCTTCCGAAACGTCCTCGCAATGTGCAGGGTTCCCAGGGCGAAGGCCCAAGACCCCTGGGGGCATAGGTTAGTCCGGCGTGCTGACCTCTCTTTAGAGCCTAGGTCGGGTTGCGACATGTTGCTTAGCCGAGGCCGGGCATGACCCAGTAAAGTGTGTCCGGCTGGAGTTAAGCGAGCGTGGTGGGTAAGTTGGTGCACCCCTGCAGGGAAGAAAACATCTATCGATAGCCTGTCCTACGGTAACGGACACTCGGAGTTGTATCCCGATCGGTACAACTAGAACTGATGACTTGAGATAAAATGGATAGTATGGCTCTGGGATTGCTTTCTCGCAGGGAGTCGAGGAAGAATCTCTGGCCGAGGTTGATGACACTGTTATACTTTACATTATGTTATTCTGCTCTCTTCTAATGCTGCAAGACTGTTGAAGAAGCTGAAGATGCTAGTCTTAGATAGGACTAGGCCTTCCCCTCTATTCTAGCATTTCTGCAGCCCAGTCCACATATACAGCCCTCCATTGAAAATGTTGCATATGTAGTGTGGATCCTTGCTTGCTGAGTACTTCGGATGAGTACTCACGTTTGCTTTACTTTCTTTTTCCCTCCATATCCAATTGATGCCTCCAGACGACGGAGCCCCTGAGCCAGACGCCCCCGTCGACGACCACTACTACTACCAGCCCGGAGAGTACTACTACTACGAGGAGCCGACTGACGACCAGGAGTAGGATCGGAGGGTCCAGGGCAGGAGGCCTACGCCTTTCGATCGTAGCTTTTATTTTGCCCCGCCTCTATGAAGGCTCATTTCTCTCTCTATAATATATTTGTACCCAGATATCTAATGCTTCCGCTGACGCTTGTATGCCATCGAGCTATGTATTCGAGCCCTCAAGGCCCTGGCTTCTAATATTAAGCTTGTATGACTTTATTTATGTTTTAGAGTTGTGTTGTGATATCTTCAAGTGAGTCCTTAGGCTTGATCGTGTGCATTTGCTTGTATGGTTAGTGCACGATTAAGCCGAGGTCGTCACAGGGCTGCGGTGTGTCGTTTGGCCGAGGCCGGGCATGACCCAGAAAAGTGTGTCCGGCCGGAGTTAATCGAGCGTGGTGGGTAAGTTGGTGCACCCCTGCAGGCAAGAACTAATCTATGCATAGCCCGATCCTCGGTAACGGACGCTCGGAGTTGTATCCCGATCGATACAACTAGAACTGGATACTTGTGATGAGAAATGGATAGTATGGCTCTGGGATTGCTTTCTCGCAGGGAGTCGAGAAAGGATCTCTGGCCGAGGTTGATACATGGATATTAGGGCTCTGAGATTGCTTTCTCGCAAGGAGTCGAGAAAGGATCTCTGGGCGAGGTTGATACTTATTACTACTATTACTTTATACTGTACTAATCTACACTCTTCTAATGCTGCAAGACCGCTGAAGATGCTAGTCTTCGATAGGACTAGGCCTTCTCTCTATTCTGGCATTTCTGCAGCCCAGTCCACATATACAGCCTTTTCTTGATAATGTTGCATATGTAGTGTAGATCCTTGCTTGCTGAGTACTTCGGATGAGTACTCACGGTTGCTTTGCTTCCTCTTTTTTCCCTATACCCGTTTGATGCAACCAGATTACGGAGCCCCGGAGCCAGCTGCCCTGTCGACGATCACTACTACTACCCCAAGGATGACTACTACTACGAGTTGGCTGACGACCAGGAGTAGGTTCGGAGGGTCCCAGGCAGGAGGCCTGCGTCTTTTCGATCGTAGCTTTTGTTTTGCACCGCCTTTTTAAAGGCTTGTCTGTTTCTCTTTTATATCTGTACTCATATATCTAACGCTTCCGCTGATGCTTGTTGACATCAAGCTTATGTATTCGAGCCCACAAGGCCCTGGCTTGTAATATAAAGCTTGTATGACTTTATTTATGCTTTAGAGCTGTGTTGTGATTCCTTCAAGTGAGTCCTTAGGCTTGATAGTGTGCATTTGCGTGTATGATTAGTGCATGATTAAGCCGGGGCGTCACAGTATGAACCATGGAGAAGTTGGAATACAGTAGATATTACACCAATATAAATAAAGAATGAGTTCACAACAGTACCAAAAGTGGTGATTTTATTTTCTTGTACTAACGGATCTCACGAGTTTTCTGTTGAGTTTTGTGTTGTGAAGTTTTCAAGTTTTGGGTAAAGATTTGATGGACTATGGAATAAGGAGTGGCAAGAGCCTAGGCTTGGGGACGCCCAAGGCACCCCAAGGTAATATTCAAGGACAACCAAGAGCCTAAGCTTGGGGATGCCCCGGAAGGCATCCCCTCTTTCGTCTTCGTCTATCGGTAAATTTACTTGAGGCTATATTTTTATTCACCACATGATATGTGTTTTGCTTGGAGCGTCTTGTATGATATGAGTCTTTGCTTTTTAGTTTGCCACAATCATCCTTGCTGTACACACCTTTTGAGAGGGACACGCATGAATCGTGATTTATTAGAATACTCTATGTGCTTCACTTATATCTTTTGAGCTAGGCAATTTTGCTCTAGTGCTTCACTTATATCTTTTTAGAGCACGGCGGTGGTTTTATTTTATAGAAATTATTGAACTCTCATGCTTCACTTATATTATTTTGAGAGTCTTTTTAAACAGCATGTTAATTTTCTTTGGTTATAAATTTAGTCCTAATATGATAGGCATCCAAGAGGGATATAATAAAAACTTTCATATAAAGTGCATTGAATACTATGTGAAGTTTGATTCCTTATGATTGTTTTGAGATATAAAGATGGTGATATTAGAGTCATGCTAGTGAGTAATTGTGGATTGTAGAAATACTTGTGTTAAGGTTTGTGATTCCCGTAGCATGCACGTATGGTGAACCGTTGTGTAACGAAGTTGGAGCATCAGGTATTTATTGATTGTCTTCCTTATGAGTGGCGGTCGGGGACGAGCGATGGTCTTTTCCTACCAATCTATCCCCCTAGGAGCATGCGCGTAGTACTTCATTTCGATGACTAATAGATTTTTGCAATAAGTATGTGAGTTCTTTATGACTAATGTTGAGTCCATGGATTATACGCACTCTCACCCTTCCATCTTTGCTAGCCTCTCTAGTGCCGCGCAACTTTCGCCGGTACCATACACCTACCTTTTACCTTCCTCAAAACAGCCACCATACCTACCTATTTTGGCATTTCCATAGCCATTCCGAGATATATTGCCATGCAACTTTCCACCGTTCCGTTTTATTATGACATGTTCCATCATTGTCATATTGCTTTGCATGATCATGTAGTTGACATAGTATTTGTGGCAAAGCCACCATTCATAATTTTTATACATGTCACTCTTGAGTCCTTGCACATCCCGGTACACCGCCGGAGGCATTCATATAGAGTCATATTTTGTTCTAAGTATCGAGTTGTAATTTTTGAGTTGTAAGTAAATAAAAGTGTGATGATCTTCATTATTAGAGCATTGTCCCATGTGAGGAAAAAAATAAAAGAGGCCAACAAAGCCCACAAATAAAATAAAAGAGGCCAAAGAAGCCCACCAAAAAAAATGAGAGAAAAGAGAGAAGGGGCAATGTTACTATCCTTTTTCCATACTTGTGCTTCAAAGTAGCACCATGATCTTCATGATAGAGAGTCTCCTATGTTGTCACTTTCATATACTAGTGGGAATTTTTCATTATAGAACTTGTCTTGTATATTCCAATGATGGGCTTCCTCAAATTGCCCTAGGTCTTCGTGAGCAAGCAAGTTGGATGCACACCCACTTAGTTTCTTTTTGAGCTTTCATAAACTTATGGCTCTAGTGCATCCGTTGCATGGCAATCCCTACTCACTCACATTGATATCTATTGATGGGCATCTCCATAGCCCGTTGATACGCCTAGTTGATGTGAGACTATCTCCTTCTTTTTTTGTCTTCTCCACAACCACCATATTCTATTCCACCTATTGTACTATGTCCATGGCTCACGCTCATGTATTGCGTGAAAGTCGAAAAGGTTTGAGAACATCAAAAGTATGAAACAATTGCTTGGCTTGTCATCGGGGTTGTGCATGATTTGAATACTTTGTGTGATGAAGATGGAGCATAGCCAGACTATATGATTTTGTAGGGATAACTTTCTTTGGCCATGTTATTTTGAGAAGACATGATTGCTTTATTAGTATGCTTGAAGTATTATTATTTTTATGTCAATATTAAACTTTTGTTTTGAATCTTATGGATCTGAACATTCATGCCACAATAAACAAAATTACATGGATAAGTATGTTAGGTAGCATTCCACATCAAAAAATCTGTTTTTATCATTTACCTACTCGAGGACGAGCAGGAATTAAGCTTGGGGATGATTGATACGTCTCCAACGTATCTATAATTTTTGATTGTTCCATGCTATTATATTATCTATTTTGAATGTTTTATATGCATTAATATGCTATTTTATATTATTTTTGGGACTAACCTATTAACCTAGAGCCCAGTGCCAGTTTCTGTTTTTTCCTTGTTTTTGAGCCTCGCAGAAAAGGAATACCAAATGGAGTCCAAACGGAATAAAACTTCACGATGATTTTTCTTGGACCAGAAGACACCCAGGGGACTTGGAGTCCAAGTCTGAAGAGTCACGAGGCGGCGACAAGGGTGGAGGGCGCGCCCTGGGGGGGCGTCCCCTACCTTGTGGGCCCCTCGGGACTCTCCTGACCTAGCCCTTCCTCCTATATATTCACATATATTCCAGAACCACTAGAGGTATCCACGAAAACACTTTTCCACCACCGCAACCTTCTGTTCCCGTGAGATCTCATCTTGGGGCCTTTTCCGGCATCCCGCCGGAGGGGGAATCGATCACGGAGGGCTTCTACATCAACTCCATTGCCCTTCCGATGATGCGTGAGTAGTTTATCTCAGACCTACGGGTCCATAGCTAGTAGCTAGATGGCTTCTTATCTCTCTTTGATTCTCAATACAACGTTCTCCTTGATGTTCTTGGAGATCTATCCGATGTAATCTTCTTTTGCGGTGTGTTTGTCGAGATCCGATGAATTATGGATTTATGATCAGCTTATCTATGAATATTATTTGAATCTTCTCTGAATTCTTTTATGCATGATTTAATATCTTTGTATTTCTCTTCGAATTATCGGTTTGGTTTGGCCAACTAGATTGTTTTTTCTTGCAATGGAAGAGGTGCTTAGCTTTGGGTTCAATCTTGCGTGATTTCACCCAGTGACAAAGTAGGGGTAGCGAGACACGTATTGCATTGTTGACATCGAGGATAAAAAGATGGGGTTTTCATCATATTGCTTGAGTTAATTCCTCTACATCATGTCATCTTACTTAAAGCGTTACTCCGTTCTTTTTGAACTTAATACTCTAGATGCATGCTGCATAGCGGTCGATGTGTGGAGTAATAGTAGTAGATGCAGGCAGGAGTCGGTCTACTTGACACGAACGTGATGCCTATATGCATAATCATTGCCTTGGATATCGTCATAACTTTGCGCTTTTCTATCAATTGCTCGACAGTAACTTGTTCACCCACCGTATTATTTGCCTTCATGAGAGAAGCCTCTAGTGAAACCTATGCCCCCCGGGTCTATTTTCCATCATATTACTTTCCGATCTACTATTTTGTAATCTTTTATTTTCAGATCTATATACCAAAAAAACCCAAAAATATTTTATCTTTTGTTTATCTATCTCCATCAGATCTCACTTTTGCAATTGACCGTGAAGGGATTGACAACCCCTTTATCACGTTGGGTGCAAGTGTTTGATTGTTTGTGCAGGTGTTGGTGATTTATGCGTTCTTCTCCTACTGGATTGATACCTTGGTTCTTAACTGAGGGAAATACTTACCTCTATTGTGCTGCATCACCCTTTCCTCTTCAAGGGAAAAACCAACGCAAGCTCAAGAAGTAGTAAGGGACCATCCGCCGCCTTGTTCTTCTTTTCCGGACTCCTTGCCCGCCTTCGCCCGCGCCGCATTTGGGAGCTTCGAGAGGGGGCATGTGGCTTCACGGCGGGCGCCGGCGCGACGCCACCCGCCGCCGAGGTCGTCCGTGGCGCCATGAAAGGGCCGCGCGCGAGACCGGTGCCTGGAGGAGCACCGGCGGAGGCGAAGCCAAAGCTCCCCGCGCTAGGGTTAGCGGCGGCGGTGGAGGGGTCGCGGGTGTAGGAAGGGGTGAGGGCGATGTCGGCATGGCCGTCCATCAGGCGAATTCGCCGGCAGCGGCGCGGGCGGGGCGAATGCGGCGCGGCCGGAGAGGGTGCGGCGCGGGCGCTCGAATGTGCAGCGCGCGGGAGCGGGCACACGAAATAAGCGGCGCGCGATGCCGTTTCGTCCCGCGCGCTGTACCACTTATGCCGCGCACGCGTTTTTTGCGCCTCCGCTGGAGCGCCCGGAGCGGCTATGCGCGCGCAAAAAACTCTATTTTTCCAACGCGGCGCTTATATCGCGCGGCTGTTGGAGATGCTCTAAGAGCATCTCCACTCGCCCCCCAACAGGCCCCCGGCCCATTTTTTATCGCAGGCTCGAAAAAATCGGCCCAGTCGCGTCCCCATGAGCCCAATTTTCGTCGGTTAGGGCCGGAATTGGCGCCGGCGGACACAGGCCGAACCCGACGCGCCGGGGGAAACGAATTTGGCGGGAAACATGTGGACCCGCCGATTCAGCGACTGGGCACCTTCGTCGTCCACATCGCCTCGTTTTTCTGCGGGAATCAATGCGAAGGCTGTCGCCGGTCAGCCTTCCTTTGATTCATCACGGGCGGCGCAGTGAAGGCGGCACCGCCGCGCGTCCCGCCCTCTCCCGCCACGCGTCCACATGGCTGCCGTCTGCTCGCCGCCCACCCGCTGCTATAAAAGTCACTCTCTGTCGCCGCTGGACGCACACTCCCTCGCCGCAGCCTCTCTCTGTCCCCGCCGACGACCCTCTCTCTCTCCTTCGCCGCTCTCTCTCTTCCCGTCCCTCAAACCACCGATGGCCAAGCGATTCCCCGGCGACGGAGCGGCGGCCAACGGCTTCGGCCGCCGCCACCTTCACGAGTGGGAGGCGCGCCTCCTTCACGAGGCGAACTACTCGGCGCCGCCGAACATGCGCGTGCCGGGCTCGTGGAGGCTCAGCGCCGGCGGCGTCCCCGTCCCCCCGCCACCGACCGACGCCGAACGCCGCGGCGAGATCGCGCGCGTTCGGGCGTCCCTGCCGGAGGAGGTGCGGGACCTTCCGAAGTACGCCGTCGACAACCACGTTTTGTGGATGGCGTACTTCCAGCGCCGCCATGAGGAGCAGCTCAACTCCACCAACAACGCGCCGGCGCCAAGGGGGCGCCACAACGCCGACGGCCGCCGCCTGTGGTGGGGCGTCCCCGGGCGCACGCTCCACGCCGTCCTCGAGCACCTCGAGGGCGGCAACTAGCCACCATTTCGAGTACCCGGCACCCACGTTCTCCCGCCGGAGCGGCAGCTCTTGGCTGTCGAGGCACATGCCGGGCGCTTCCTCCTCCCGCTCCTCTGGCACAGCGCCGCTCGCCACCGCCAAGGCCAAGCCGCTGGAGACGCCGGAGCGTCGGCGCAGCCCGGCCTCGTCATAAACGAGGGTCGCCGTCAGCCTTTCTCTTCTCCCCGCGACCACCTTCGCCTGGCGAGGCCGAAGAAGGAGCCGGCGACGCTGCCAGTCGTCGTCAAGCAGGAGCACCCCGCCATGGCCGCCGCCGACGAAACCGGCATGAAGTGGGCGCGGGACGACTACGTCCGCGAGGAGATGGAGCGCCAGCGCCGCGCCCTCAAGGAGATCACCGCTCAGCGCCGCGGCCGCGAGGAGGGCGTCGTCGTCATCCTCGACGACAGCGACGTGGAGGCGCCCGGGCCGTCCAACCCCGTCCGCCACGGCGACCCAGGGCAGGGCTGCAGCAAGGACGGCGGCGGCATGCAGGACGACGACGGCGGCGGCATGCAGGACGACGACGACGACGGAGGCGACTACACGAACTTCTACAGGCTCCTCGGCATATAGAAGGCTCGGCGGCGGCGGCGGCGTAGTAGTAGTTTTAGTTTAGTTTTTAAATTATGTTTTAAGTTTGTACAAATATCAATGAAACGCCTGAATTTTCTTCAAATTTGTGTCATTTTGTATGAAGTTTGGCCGATTTTGGTTTTCAAAAACCGGCGATTGGGATCAACTTAGGACGACGGTTGGGAACCCGACCGTCCTAAGGTTAAAAAAGCACCGGCGAGCCCCAAGAGGCGCTATTTCAGCCCCCTGAAGCGCCGAAACTAACTCGTTTGTTCTTTCGCAGATAAATAAAAAACCAGGGCGTTTTGTTCCTGTTTGACGTTGGTCCCAGTAGGAGTAGGTTGAGTTGAGTTGAGTTGAGTTGACAGCTCGCTCGCATGCGCCGATCCGTGAAGGAGAAGAGCTTGCGGGTGCAGTGAAGTGGTGCGACACAAGCCGGCCATGCCCATCACGTGGCCGCACCAGACCAGAGACCTTCGCACGAGAGTGGAGTCGAGCAGATCGGTCCAGGAGCAAATCAATCCAACACTGGGCATGCAGCGACAACAACACTCAACTCGCATGCCCGCTCACGCGCATGGTGGCGCATGCATTCAATACAACAACGTGTCTAAACATTTTTTTTGTCAGCACGCAAGCTATAGCCAGCCGATCGCGTCACCGCATCATCTTCCCATTTTTGTGTGCAACGGCGTGAACCGCCCATTGCCCCATTCTATCTTTCCACTTGTGCGCAACGGGGGGAACCCAAAATTTGGGTGAGGGTGAAAGTTTCTCCCGTTCACCAGCTTTTCCATTCGGAGTGGATTTTCTCGTTTTCACGGGCAGTAGTACATTTTTGTAGCACTCCATCTCGCTCTGTACCACCTCACATGGCAAAAGGTGTTGCTGATGATGGTTGGTTGATCGATGACCGATCCCAGACTTTACAGCCAGTCTTTTCACTCGGAGCCAAAGCCCACCCTCCATCCAGCTTTTCCACCCCCCAAAACCCTCATTAAATACACCCCCCACGAACCCCACAATATCACTCCAAGCCTCTGCGCAAGCTCACTCCACTGTCCACTCCAGTCCAGTCCAGTGCAGCGAGTGTGTGCGACCAAGCAGCCAGGAAGCACACACAGGAGATGGCAACGGCAACGTCGGCGGCCACCGGCCTCCTGGTCGTGGTGTCGCTCCTGCTCCTCGCGGGCGGCGCGTCGGCGGCGACTCTGGCGCTGTACAACAAGTGCGGGGAGACGGTGTGGCCGGGCATCCAGCCGGGCGCGGGCAAGGAGATCCTGGCCCGCGGCGGGCTGCAGCTGCTCCCCAACCGCGCCACCTCCATGCGCCTCCCCACCGGCTGGTCGGGCCGCGTGTGGGGCCGGCAGGGGTGCCGCTTCGACGCGGCGGGCCGCGGCAAGTGCGCCACGGGCGACTGCGGGGGCGCCCTCTACTGCAACGGCGCCGGCGGCGAGCCCCCTGCCACGCTGGCCGAGATCACCCTGGGCGCGTCCGCCGCGGCGCTGGACTTCTACGACGTGAGCCTCGTGGACGGCTACAACGTGGCCATCGACATGCGGCCCTACCACGGCTCCGGCGCCAACTGCCTCCCCGCCGGCTGCGTCAGCGACCTCAACAGCGTCTGCCCCGCTGGGCTCGCCGTCCGCGGCAGCAACAGGGTCGTGGGCTGCCGCAGCGCCTGCGCCGCGTTCGGGAGCGCCGAGTACTGCTGCACGGGGCAGTTCGGCGGGCCGCAGCAGTGCAAGCCGACGACATACTCGCGGCTCTTCAAGCGGGCCTGCCCCAAGGCCTACTCGTACGCCTACGACGACAAGACCTCCATCCTCACCTGCGCCGCCGGCACCTCCTACGTCGTCACCTTCTGCCCCCACCGCCGCTAGACCATGCCACCGCCACGGATCCTGATCCAAACCTGAAGACGGTGGCAGTATGTTGGTTCAGTTGAGGCATTGTTGCTGTGTTGTTCTTTGGTTCATGCTGTCGTTGCGTGCTGTATTAGTACCGGGGTCGATAATAACACCAGTGGTACGTAGTAGTAGCAGTGAAGTGAACCAGTGATGGTTCGTGGTAGGCCTGGATGGATGGGTAGGAGTATAATAGTATGGTCGGGTATAATTGCAGTATATGCAGATGGAACTACTTATATTTTTCATTTGGACTACCCGGTTGATTCTGTCCTCGTGCGTGCGTGCTTGCATTCATTCATTCATTTTTCCTGCATTGCTATATTGGATTGATTTCTTGCTCGTTCAGATTTGAATGCTTGAGCGCTGTACTTTATAAAGTGCTCTTCAGATCTGAACATTTTCACCGGTGGGCCCTGCTCCCTGGCCCGTGTGAAGACGACAGTCGTCCGTACGGGGCGTCGTGCAGTGCGCCGCATTAGCTAGGGAGGGCCTTTTGTCACGGAACATCATCATAATCGAGGACGTGAAGGATTCCAGGAACCCACTCCTTGTGGTAACACCCTCCAGTTTGTACTCCGGACGGTGTAACCGAGGCGCTGGATGGAGCAGAAGCTCGTTGGATACTTGGATTCCGCAAAATGTAGCGACTCTTCTACAGTCTCCGCCACAAAGGCGTGTAAATTTCCGAAGAAACGCTGAAGAAATACCAGTATATATACGCATCTTTATATGGAGATAATCTCGCATCTGAAGCTCGGAAGAGTTTACGAGCAGAAAAGCTCAACTCATTCATTTCATCCTCACTCCTGCCTGCCCTCTACCAACCAGAGTCCACGGCTACAGTCAGTAGAGTGTACTCCAGCATTCACGTCGCAGTTATGGATCATAGGATCCTCTGCTGAAAGTTGTCGCGACCGACGGGCTGGCAATCACGCCAGCTTTTGCTTGCTCTCCGCTTTCCGGAGCAGGCGCATCAATTTTGAACAGCCACGGCGCCCTGGAGCCGTTGCCAAATGTTGCCGTTCAAACCTGAAAGTGCCGCGCCTCGCACCTGCATTGCACATTTCCACGTACTACCTGCGCATCAAAGATCAGGACGATCGCCGTGGTACTAGTCGCTTTGTTACCGGTGATCGTTGCAGTGGTAGTACTGGTTTGAATCGTGACGCCGTGGTTGGTTTAGCTTTTGAACAAACCGTGGTGGTGGTGCGGTACTGAAAAGAAGAGGAGTTCTCTAGAGAGAAAGCACGTGACCGGATCGGAGCTTTTTCCTTCTACAGCACAGCTTCAAGATCCAACAACTACGCAGATAGGAGTAGGTTAGATCGATCACCGTAACGCCATATAGCAAGATCTTGTGATTGGATCAGGCGTGACGCGAACCTTTTCCCCTCCGCTTTCTCACTTCTCATCACAGTCACGTGGGCGGTACATGCACTGGCGATGGGCAAACTCTAGAGGGAGGCAGCACATGATCTCGTGGCCGGTGGGCCGGCGACTGCTCGCCACATCCGCGTCCAGGTCTAGCCAGGTCCGCGCGAGATGTTTCTTTGTTTGGTTACCTGCGTCGCATTGGAAAATTGGTCCGCACGGAACTCAAAGCATCTCTCAGTTTGCATGTGGAGGAACGCTCAAATCGGCCGTTTCTACTGGGCCAGGATGAGGCGAGCCACCCTCAAAAGCACATGGTGGGCCCTCTTGCACGAGAGGATGCTAGCTGTATACACCATGTAAGTTGTTTCTTCTTGATGTAAAAGCACTGGGGGTCCTAAAACTTGTTCAACATATGATCCTTTAGTCCTAAAATTTGCAAAAGTGAATCGATCAGTCCTACAACTTGTTCAAGATGTGTAAGTTTAGTCCACAACCACTCAGACGCAGCCAAGTGGCGCCAGCTGGACTGGTCCTGTCCGTGCTAGACTTTTTGCATATACCCCCTTCCGTTTCTTGAATCCAACCCGCAGGACAACCACGTGAATTAATTTTATCTAACTTTTCTGTTGGAATCTGGCGCCCTACTCCTTTCTCTGATTTGTCGCTAGAGGAGCAGCACCTGCGCATCGAGAACTCGCGCCTTAAGGACGAGCTGGACCGCGCGTGCTCGCCGGCAAGTTCCTCGACCGCCCGTCTCCGCCATCTCCTCGCCGTTGAGCCTCCCGTCGTCCCTCTGCTCCGGCCTCGACCTCACCGTCAGCAGCAACAACGGCTTCATGGGAATGGCAATGCAGTCCATGTTGGAAATATTAGCACTTTCTCGACTAATCTAATCCACGAGTAACAGTAAACATGGCAAATATGGTATGCATCTCATACCGATACCGAAGTATGTGAGCACGTACAATACATAGAACCGAAACATCTATGAACATCATATATACGGCCAGCACATGAACGAGCAAATAGGGGATGGACGAGTCATACCCTCCGGTTGGCCAGGACAACGCGGCGGCGCAGCGGCAGCCTCGGCATCGGTCGAGGCCTTCTTCTTGGCGGCTTCGTCGTCAACCATGGAGTCGATGCAGGGGAAGTAGTGGAAGCAGAGGCGGACGGAGACGGGGACAGATCGAGAGCAGTCGTGTCAAGATGCTCCCCAAAAACCTTATTGCCGTTCTCCCGAGCAGGATCTCGAACGACAGGGTTCCGGAGGCGCCTGCTCTCTCGACTAACCGTGCACACGGTCGTCGGGATGGGATCGCCGGAAGCAGCACAGTGAGAGAAACAGTAGATGACGGCTAGGGTTGTGCGAGAGGGAGTGAGTGAACCGAGTTAGGGTTCACTCCACTGGCCAGCGCCTTCCTATATAGGCCGTCAGGTTGATGGGCCTGGGCTCAGGCCCACGACCGAGTCCGCGAACAACCCACGGTCCAACGTCTCGGACAGTGGCACTTCCGTAAGCGACTCGTTAATTAATCCGAGATTAATTAACCATTTCTGACAGGCAAAAATAAGCTTCGGCTCGGCTCATTCCCGCAACCCGCGGCGCGCGCGCGTCGTGACGCGGCGAGGCGTGGCGAGGCGAGGCGGGCGGAGGAGGAGGAGGAGCGCGCGTGTACAGCTCCTATTCCCAAGCTCCCAATTGTAACATCTCTATGTAATGGCTACAGTGATTGCCTTCTGATAATGCCAAGTCATCATGTTCAACAATGCTTGATCATCATTAGTGTCATAATCCATTTCAAAATCCAATTCAAATTTCAACTCAAACTTAAAGTGAAGATAAAATTTGTTCAATTTGGAAAACTAAAATGTTCATTAAATAGCAAATAATCCAGATGCAATTATAAAATTGTAATCAACATTAAATGGATTAGTTTAGTAACCCTAACAACCTCAAGCAGTAGCAAACAACACCCTTTTAATCCCATTTCATTTAATAAAAATACAAATGAAATCATATTTGGCCCAAACTAATTTCTGGTGTTAGCTAATAATACTCTACAATTATTGGGCTAAGTCACATATTTTGCAAAAGTCATCTGGTGGCTTAGGAATTTGCAAAACAGGAAGGAAAACAAAAAACAGAACAAAAAATAGAAAAATAGAAACAGGGCCTAACTGCTACTGTGGCGCTGGGCTCTAGTCAAACAGGAGCAACCCAGCCCACCTTGCCGCATCGTCGTCTTCATCGCGCGCCCGCGCCGACACGCCGACGCCTGTCGCCGTGTCGCCCATCCGCGGCTTCCCGGCGCCGATAAGATCACCCCCGACGCCCTAGGGTTCGCCCTCGTCCTCTTCCCCTTGCAGCTCCTCCCTTCTCGCCCCAGATCCGCCGCGGCAAGCACAGCCGAGCGGCCGCCGCCATGGCCGTGGACTAGCGCGGCCACGGCCTCCCAATCGTCGCCCCGTTGAGCCCATCGACTCCGCCGCGCTTGACTCCTTCTTCTGCACCTCGCCATCGAGCTCGGGGAGGACCGCAGAGACGAGATTGACCTCGACTTCACCCTCTCTGTCGCCGGCGATCCCCGTCGACCCCGAGCTCCTCTGCAGCTCCTAAGCCGTCGAGGGCCTTTCTTGGCCGCCCGGTGAGCTTTCCCCTCCATCTCCCCCACTCTGTGTTGCCCTACGCCGCCCGTAGCCACCGCACCCGCCATGGCTGAGCTCGGCTCCGCCGCAAAGCTCCCCGCCGTCGCTGTAGTTCTTGCCATGGACATCCGAGCACATGGACGTGCTCGGGGCACTCCCGTAGTGCGGCCAGCACCATCCGTTTGCCCCCGTTCGAGCCGCTGTGCCATGCCGTCGCAGCTCCCGTATGCGCCGCCGTCCGCCGTCGCTGCTCCGGCCACTTCCGGCCTCCCCTGCTGCTTCCACCGCCGCAGTTCGAAGCGCGGCTCTGCCCGCATTCGATCCCGCCCATCCGCGCACTGAATGGTCGCCGGACGGCGGATCCCGAACCACCCCGCCGTTCCTGTGGTCGCCGCCGGCGCGCCACCACGTTTAAACGCCGGTGGGCAGCTGACCGATGGGGCCCAGTGATTAGCTCACTAACCCCGTGCGTAACACCCACTAACGAGTGGGCCATGTTACTGTAGCAGTTAGGATTAGTGTTAAACTAACCCCCTAACAGCTGTGACACTGACAGACTGGGCCCACGTCGTAATTAGAGTATTAAAATTAACCTAACTACTGTTAAATTAACCAGAGGCTGACCACTGGGTCCCACTGGACCCAGTTGACTGGTCAACCAGCTGACTGGACCAGTCCAGTCACTGACTGGTGGGTCCAGTGGGCCCCTTTTGACTAGTCAAGCCCCTAGTTGACTGCTGACTAGGCAGTCAACTGGGGCCCACTGTCAGCCACACCAGCACTCTGCTGGGTGCACCAGTGGGTACCCATAGCATTTTCATTTTAAAAATAATTTGAAATATTAATAAACAGAAAATTCAGAATATTGCTAAAACTTTAATAATTCATAGAAAATAATCCGTAGCTCGGATGGAAAAACTTTGTACACGAAAATTGATCAGAACGATGAGACGAAGCTGACTGTGCCGTCTGTTTCCGTGACGGGATACTCTACGGAGGTGAACCCGTAATTTTTTGCCCGTTTCCGTTAGGTGAATAGCGCATATACACCGGTTAATAAATCCAACTTAAACCCTAAAATAACTAATATGACTTAGACATACTTTTAGGCAACCCTGCACTGCACGTTAGCTTAGCAAGCTCTGTGTTACTTTGCCTGCCTTGTATTTATCTGTTTCCTCCCCTCTTCTCTCTTGATAGAGCCCAGTACCATCGCAGCTCCGGAGATCGATGACCCCTGACGACCTTGCCTTTGCCGCCGAGCAACCAGGCAAGCCCCCCTCCTTTGAGCATCCCGATATCGCCCATTCTATTCTCTCCTGCTTGCATTAGATTTTGCTACTGTTACTGTTATCCTATTTCTGCTGCATAGCCTGTTTATTGTAACCTGCTGTTGATACCTTCCTGTTCATCCTAAACTGTTTAGAATAGACTGGGTAGAAACCCATTAGTGACCCCCACTTGTCCCGACTGCCCCGCTGGATTCTCAGAAGACCCGATCAACGGGATCAAAGACCAGGCCCCGGCACAGCACCTCACTTCCCCCTTAGTTGCTCGACACTACTGGGTTACTATCGAGTGCCGAGGGTGATACCTCGTCAGCACTTCTGATGATAACCTTGTAGGTTAGTTATTTGGTCGTGGTCAGCGAGGGTGATTCCTCCTACACCACCCCCGATAATGACGAAGTCGTGCAACACCTCAAGTGTGGACCTCGAGGGTGATTCCTCCTACGTCCACCTTGATATTACATCAGGTGGGAGTCCAACGAGGGTGATGCCTCGGATTCCCCCTTGATATGGTAGCCACACGGATATCTTACATTACCGTGGATACTGATACTTGGAAACGCGGGTCGACCCTGAGGGGTACCCGTGAATGATGGATAGCTACCCGTGAGTTATTTTACGAGGCGCGGCCGGGCATTCTTAGCCCTTGCAGCAAGTCCTCGAGACGGGGCGACGGGGTCACATCGACCGTGAGTCTCTGCTCGTTTCCGCAAACCCCTAGTCCTCTAACGATTTGGATATTTGATACGAGCAGGCCTACGGCCTGATAGCACTAACCATCACGTGGGAATAGTTATGGGCACTCTGCATCGTAGCATCAGCCGAAAGCTCTGTCAGACATCCAGTTCAGCATTGCGGCACGGTCGGATCGTGTCGGCCTTCCGAGGCGACGCTGGTATCCACCCTGCTTGCAACGACCCGGAGTGCACAGGGCGATGGCCCAAGACCCCTGAGCGCTTAGGAGGTAGACCGGCGGGGACCTCTCTGCTGAGCTCTAGGTAGGGTTGCGGTGTGTCATTTGGCCGAGGACGAGCATGACCCAGGAAAGTGTGCCCGGCTGGAGTTAAGCGAGCATGGTGGGTAAGTTGGTGCACCGCTGCAGGGAAGAAAACATCTATCGATAGCCGGTCCCACGGTAAAGGACACTCGGAGTTGTATCCCGATCGGTACAACTAGAACTTGGGATGGTACCTGGATATGTGGCTCCGGGATCGCTTTCTCGCAGGGAGTCGAGAAAGGATCTCTGGGAGAGACTGTTACTTAATACTACTACTACTTTACATTATGCTAATCTGCACTCTTCTAATGCTGCAAGACCGATGAAGATGCTAGTCTTTGATAGGACTAGGCCTTCCTCTCTATTCTGGCATTTCTGCAGCCCAATCCACATATACAGCCTTCCTTTGAAAATGTTGCATATGTAGTGTAGATCCTTGCTTGCTGAGTACTTCGGATGAGTACTCATGGTTGCTTTACTTTCTTTTTCCCCCATATCCATTCGATGCAACCAGATGACGGAGCCCCTGAGACCGCTGCCCCGATTGACGACTTCAGCTACCACTTCTACCCCGAGGGTGGCTACTACCACGAGCTGGCCGACGACCAGGAGTAGGTTCGGAGGGTCCTAGCCAGGAGGCCTACGCCTTTCGATCATAGTGTTTTATTTTGCCCCGCCTTCTTAAAGGCTTATCTCTGTTTCTCTTTTATATCTGTACCCAGATATCTGATGCTTCCGCTGACACTTGTATGCCATCGAGCTATGTATTCGAGGCCTCGAGGCCCTGGCTTGTAATATAAAGCTTGTATGACTTTGTTTATGTTTTATAGTTGTGTTGTGATATCTTCAAATGATTCCTTAGGCTTGATCATGTGCAATTGCTTGTATGATTAGTGCACGATTAAGCCGGGGGCGTCACAGGTTGGTATCAGAGCCGACTGCCCCTAGGAACCCCCTTTCCAACTCCTTGGCCGAAGTTGAGACTAGAAAACCAAAACTGTTTTACTAACTTGGCTGTGTGGCTTACGGGCCCACGACGCCGAATGGGTGGTATTAGGATCTTTTACTCCTCGACCTTTACTCTGGGACTCTGACCTCTCTTCCTTTCGGGTTAAAATTTTACTAACTCCAACATTAGGTTCTCGTGATCACATTCCCCCAGAGTTCTGAAAATATTCCCCCTTGCTCCAAGATTGTGGGCCAGGTTCTGCTTACAGGATCCTTTATCGAGGGCACCCTGTGTTGTCACTTGCAGATTCCTCGCTCCAACAGTTTTCTCTGACGTTGACGTAGCCTTTGCTATGTCTCGTTGTGTACTTCCTTACCGTGTGCCTGCGCGCCGCCAAGCTTGTCTAGCTGCGTGCGTTTTCGAACTCCTACCGCCGTTTGAGTCCAACTCCGTGCATCGTTCTGTATGTCTTTAATGACTACTAATATGCACCTGATGCCTCCTTGTTTATTACTCATGTTACATCATGAATGACCTCTTACACCTGCAATTTTGCTTGCTAAACTGCCCCTGTTGATTTGGCAGGATGGCTGACGATCCTCCACCTCCACCCTATATTGCCGCAATGATGCAGCAGTTTGAATTGAACCGTCAGCTCAACGAGAGTCTGGTAAAACGTTTGGAACGCAACGATGCTCGTCAGGAGCCTGGACAGATCTCACTGCCAGAATTTGTTCGCCTCAACCCGTTTGTTTTCCGCAACTCCACCAATCCTATGGATGCTGATGATTGGCTTCGTGACATCCTGTTTGAAATGGATCAGCTAATGTGGCCCCTGATAGTTACGTCACCTTTGCGACATTTCACTTGAAGGGTCCCGCTGCTCAATGGTGGGAAAGCCACAAGAGTATGTTGCCTGCTGAATCTGTAACCACTTGGCAGGAATTTCAGTCAGCTTTTCGTGCCCGGTACATTCCTCAAGGTCTGATCGACCAGAAGAAGCAGGAGTTCCGCAAACTCTCACAGGGCACAATGACCGTGCATGAATATCAGAGGAAATTTCTCGAATTATCCCGCTATGCTAAAGATGATGTCGACACTGACACTCGCAAGCAGGAGAAATTCCGTGAAGGACTGCGTTCCAATATACAGCTCGCACTTCTTGTCCTTGACTGTGAGGACTTTGCGATGCTTGTCAGTCAATCCTACCGAGTTGAAACTGGTCTGTCTAAGTATCTGGAGTCGCTCAAACGCACTCGTGATGTTGGCTCATCCTCGGGTCAGCCTATTCAGAAACGCCGAGTCTGGATTCCGCACAATGTTTATCACCGACCTGCTCCAACACCAAGGCCATCATATGTTGCACCTCGTTTGCCTTCACCGCCGAGACAGCTAACAGTTCAGGGTGGACAACCTAATGCTATGGCAACTCCTCAGGTTGCACCACGTCCTCCTGTTGGTCGTAAGAAGAGCTGTCGAAACCGCCGATTCAGGAACCGTAATATTATACCGACTGCTATTGTACTTGGCCATGTCAATCATGTCGATGCTGAAAAGGCCCTGAAGGAACCAACAATTGTGATGGGTACCCTTCATGTTAATTCAGTGCTAGCTTCTGTTCTCTTTGATTCAGGAGCATCGCATGCTTTCGTGTCCCAAGAATTTTTTCAGCTGCCTGGACTAGGCATGGAAGAATTACCCACTCCTCTAGCGGTTCAATCTCCGGGGTCCAAGTGGCAAACCTCAATGGTAAGCCACCACAACCACATCGAGATTGGAGGTCTACTTTTTCCGGCTTCCCTCGTTGTGCTCGGACCATCCAACATTGATATCATTCTTGGTATGGAATGGTTGACAGCGCATAAGGCTCTGATTGACTGTGCTACCAAGACAGTCGAGCTCACTCACCCCTCTGGCCAGACAGTCAAATACTCAGCTCGAACAGTTCAGAATGCCGAGAATCAGATATATGTTCTGAATGCATTGAATGCTTCACCTCTTGAAGGCATCGAGAACATTCCAGTTGTTCATGATTTCCAGGATGTCTTTCCTGAAGAACTTCCAGGAATTCCCCCTGCTAGAGCTGTCGAGTTTATCATCAACTTAAAACCAGGCACAACTCCTATTGCGAAGCGTCCTTATAAGATGCCTCCACACCACCTTCTCGAGCTTAAGGAAGAAATCGATAAGTCACTTAAGAAGGGTTTCATCCGCCCCTATTCCTCTACTTGGGGAGCACCTTCCCTCTTTGTCAAGAAGAAGGATGGTACGAATCGGTTGGTTCATGATTATCGACCTATCAACCAAGCAACAATTCAGAACAAGTATCCGCTTCCCAGAATCAACGATCTGTATGATCAACTTGCTGGTTCCTCAGTATTCTCTAAGCTTGATTTGAGATTGGGATATCATCAGATCCGAGTTCGTGAAGAGGATATTCCGAAGACAGCATTCGTTACTCGCTATGGTTCTTATGAGTACACTGTCATGTCTTTCGGCTTAACCAATGCTCTAGCAACCTTCTCCCGGTTAATGAATTACATCTTCATGGATTATCTCAATAAATTCGTCGTGGTATATCTAGATGATATTCTCGTTTATTCGAAGAATGAAGAAGAACATGCCGAACATCTTCGGCTTGTACTAGAAAGGCTGCGTGAACATCAGCTGTATGCCAAGTATTCAAAATGCGAGTTCTGGTTATCTGAAGTGACGTATCTCGGCCATGTGATTTCCAAAGATGGCATTGCCGTTAACCCAGAACGAGTTCAGGCTATTCTTGAATGGACTCCACCGAAGAATGTCAAGCAAGTCAGAAGTTTTCTCGGCCTTGCAAGCTATTGCCGTCGCTGTGTCGAGAATTTCTCAAAGATTGCTAAGCCTTTGACTGATCTGCTTCACAAGGGCGTAAAGTTTGAGTGGACAAAAAAATGTCAGGAAAGTTTTCAAACACTCAAAGACAAGCTGACATCTGCCCCAGTGTTAGCTCCTCCAGATTCTCGCAAAGATTTTGTGATCTATTGTGACGCATCCCGTGAAGGATTAGGCTGTGTCCTAATGCAAGAGCGTAAAGTGATTGCCTATGGCTCTTGTCAGTTGCACCCGCATGAAGAGAATTATCCGGTACATGATCTAGAACTAGCTGCTGTCATCTATGCACTGTAGTTGTGGCGACATTACCTTCTCGGTAATCGTTGCAAGATATACACGGATCATAAAAGTCTGAAGTACTTGTTCACTCAGCCATCTCTAAACCTCCGTCAGCAAAGATGGATGGAGACCATTGCGGACTATGATTTGGGTATTTCTTATACCCCTGGCAAGGCTAATGTAATGGCTGATGCATTGAGTCGCAAATCCTATTGCTGTGAACTTGAAGTCCAGCTAGAGCAACCACTTCTATATGAAGAGCTTCGAAAGTTAAATATCGAGATAGTTCCTCAAGGATACCTAATAACCTTGGTTGTTGAACCAGACCTTGAGAAGGCTGTTAAGAGTGCACAAGCTAAAGATGCTGAAGTTGATCTGATGAACAAAGATCTTCACCTTGAAAAGTACAGGGATTTCTCGCTGTCTGAAGATGGAACCTTGTACTTCAGAGGCCGCATTGTCGTACCTCGCTTCGAGCTTATGACTGACAAGGTCATGAAGGAGGCACATGACACACCGCTGTCTATTCATCCGGGTAGCACCAAGATGTATCGTGATCTCCGTCAAAGGTACTGGTGGTCTAGAATGAAGCAGGATATTGCTCGCTATGTTGCTGAATGTGATGTGTGTCATCGCGTTAAGGCTGAACATCAGAAGCCTGCTGGAATTCTGCAACCGCTCCCTATTCCTCTATGGAAATGGGATAAGGTTCAAATGGATTTTATTACTGGCCTTCCCAAGTCACAGAAGGGTCACGATGCTATTCTTGTCGTCGTCGACCAACTCTCTAAAGTTGCACACTTTCTGCCTGTCAAGGAGACGATCACTGCTAGTCAGTTAGCAGAATTATATATCTCCAGAATTGTTTCACTCCACGTTATTCCGAAGGAGATCAGTTCGGACCGTGGCGGTCTTTTCACCTCGAAGTTCTGGGAAAGTTTCCAAGAAGCTATGGGAACTCATATCACCTGGAGTTCAGCATATCACCCCCAGTCCCAAGGCCAAGTCGAACGAGTAAATCAAGTGCTTGAAGACATGCTGCGAGCTTGCGTTATTTCTTTCGGCAAGAAGTGGGAAGAATCTCTCCCGTATGCCGAGTTCTCTTATAACAACAGCTATCAAGCCTGCTTGAAAATGGCCCCCTTCGAAGTTCTATATGGACGTAAGTGTCGAACCCCTCTGAATTGGACAGAAACTGGGGAACGACCGCTCGTGGGTCCAGATATTATTCAACACGCCGAAGAGCAAGTCCGTATCGTTCGAGAAAATCTCAAGGCGGCTCAGGACCGTCAGAAGAGCAACTATGATCGCAAACGATGGGCTTTGACTTATCAACCTGGTGATCAGGCTTATCTACGAGTCACTCCTATGAAGGGCACTCACCGTTTCGGAATCAAGGGCAAGCTAGCTCCACGCTACATTGGTCCTTTCCGCATTGTTGCTAGACGTGGTCAGGTGGCATATAAACTGGAGTTGCCACCGCAATTCTCTCATATCCACGACGTCTTCCATGTGTCGCAACTTCGTAAATGCTTCAAGGAATCTCCGCACCGAGCAGTGGATCACGAGATGCTCGAATTGCAAGATGATCTTTCTTATAAGGAGCATATGATCCGCATTCTCGATGAAGCTAAACGTCGGACCCGTCAGAAGGTTACCAAGTTCCTGAAAGTGCAGTGGTCAAATCATACTGAAGATGAAGCCACTTGGGAACGCGAGGATCATCTTCGCAAGGAATACCCCGACCTTTTTCCTTCTACCTCCTGAATTCTCGGGACGAGAATTTCTTTTACTTGAGGAGAATTGTAACATCCCTATGTAATGGCTACAGTGATTGCCTTCTGATAATGCCAAGTCATCATGTTCAACAATGCTTGATCATCATTAGTGTCATAATCCATTTCAAAATCCAATTCAAATTTCAACTCAAACTTAAAGTGAAGATAAAAGTTGTTCAATTTGGAAAACTAAAATGTTCATTAAATAGCAAATAATCCAGAGGCAATTATAAAATTGTAATCAACATTAAATGGATTAGTTTAGTAACCCTAACAACCTCAAGCAGTAGCAAACAGCACCCTTTCAATCCCATTTCATTTAATAAAAATCCAAATGAAATCATATTTGGCCCAAACTAATTTCTGGTGTTAGCTAATAATACTCTACAATTATTGGGCTAAGTCACATATTTTGCAAAAGTCATCTGGTGGCTTAGGAATTTGCAAAACAGGAAGGAAAACAGAAAACAGAACAAAAATTAGAAAAATAGAAAAAGGGCCTAACTGCTACTGTGGCGCTGGGCTCTAGTCAAACAGGAGCAACCCAGCCCACCTTGCCGCATCGTCGTCTTCATCGTGCGCTTTCGCGCGCCCGCGCCGACACGCCGACGCGCGTCGCCGTGTCGCCCATCCGCGGCTTCCTGGCGCCGATAAGATCACCCCCGACGCCCTAGGGTTCGCCCTCGTCCTCTTCCCCTCGCAGCTCCTCCCCTCTCGCCCCAGATCCACCGCGGCGAGCACAGCCGAGCGGCGCCGCCGCAATGGCCGTGGACTAGCGCGGCCACGGCCTCCCAATCGTCGCCCCGTTGAGCCCATCGACTCCGCCGCGCTTGACTCCTTCTGCACCTCGCCATCGAGCTCGGGGAGGACCGCAGAGACGAGATTGACCACGACTTCACCCTCTCTGTCACCGGCGATCCCGTCGGCCCCGAGCTCCTCTGCAGCTCCTAAGCCTTCGAGGGCCTTTCTTGGCCGCCCGGTGAGCTTTCCCCTCCATCTCCCCCACTCTGTGTTGCCCTACGCCGCCCGTAGCCACCGCGCCCGCCATGGCCGAGCTCGGCTCCGCCGCAAAGCTCCCCGCCGTCGCTGTAGTTCTTGCCATGGCCGTTTGAGCACATGGACGTGCTCGGGGCACTCCCGTAGTGCGGCCAGCACCATCCGTTTGCCCCCGTTCGAGCCGCTGTGCCGTGCCGTCGCAGCTCCCGTATGCGTCGCCGTCCGCCGTCCCTGCTCCGGCCACTTCTGGCCTCCCCTGCTGCTTCCACCGCCGTAGTTCGAAGGGCGGATCTGCTCGCATTCGATCCCGCCCATCCGCACACCGAATGGTCGCGGATGGCAGATCCCGAGCCACCCCGCCATTCCTGTGGTCGCCGCCAGCACGCCACAACGTTTAAACGCCGGTGGGTAGCTGACCGGTGGGGCCCAGTGATTAGCTCACTAACCCTGTGCCTAACACCCACTGACGAGTGGGCCATGTTACTGTAGCAGTTAGGATTAGTGTTAAACTAACCCCCTAACAGCTGTGACACTGACAGACTGGGCCCATGTCTTAATTAGAGTATTGAAATTAACCTAACTACTATTAAATTAACCAGAGGCTGACCACTGGGTCCCACTGGACCCAGTTGACTGGTCAACCAGCTGACTGGACCAGTCCAGTCATTGACTGGTGGGTCCAGTGGGCCCCTTTTGACTAGTCAAGCCCCCAGTTGACTGCTGACTGGGCAGTCAACTGGGGCCCACTGTCAGCCACACCAGCACTCTGCTGGGTGCACCAGTGGGTACCCATATCATTTTCATTTTAATTTTTTTTTGAAATATTAATAAACAGAAAATTTAGAATATTGCTAAAACTTTAATAATTCATAGAAAATTGTGACGCCCCCGGCTCAATCGTGCACTAATCATACACGCAAATGCACACGATCAAGCCTAAGGACTCACGGGAAGATATCACAACACAACTCTAAAACATAAATAAAGTCATACAAGCTTTATATTACAAGCCAGGGGCCTCGAGGGCTCGAATACATAAGCTTGCGAACAAGCGTCAACGGAAGCATCAGATATCTGAGTACAAATATAAAAGAAAACACAGAAAGGCCTTTAGAAACGTGGGGCAAAAGAAAACACTACGATCGAAAGGCGTAGGCCTCCTGCCTGGGACCCTCCGAAGCTACTCCTGGTCGTCAGTCAACTCGTAGTAGTATCCACCCTCGGGGTAGTAGTAGCGATCGTCGGTGGGGGCAGCTGTCTCAGGGGCTCCATCATCTTGGTCACGACAAACTGATATGGGGAGAAAAGGAAAACAAAGCAACCGTGAGTACTCAGAAGTACTCAGCAAGCAAGGATCTACACTACATATGCAACATTTTCAAAGAGAGGCTGTATATGTGGACTGGGCTGCAGAAAAGCCAGAATAGAGAGGAAAACCTAGTCCTATCGAAGACTAGCATCTTCAGCGGTCTTGCAGCAATAGAAGAGAGTAGAACAGTACAATATAATGTAGCAGTATCATTAAGTATCAACCTCACCCAGAGATCCTTTCTCGACTCCCTGCGAGAAAGCAATCCCAGAGCCATACAGTCATCAACCTTGTCCTGAGATCCCTTCTCCACTCCCTGCGAGAAGCAATCCCAGAGCCATACAGTCATCAACCTCGTCCTGAGATCCCTTCTCGACTCCCTGCGAGAAGCAATCCCAGAGCCATACAGTCATCAACCTCGTCCTGAGATCCCTTCTCGACTCCATGCGAGAAGCAATTCCAGAGCCATAGTATCCAAGTATCCAGTTCTAAATTGTATCAATCAGGATACAACTCCGAGTGTCCTTTACCGTGGATCCGGCTATCGATAGATGTTTTCTTCCCTTTTGTTTTCTTCTGTCTTTTTCTTTTTATTTATTCTTTTGTTTGTTTTTATTTTACTTACTTTTTGTTTTGTTTTTACTTAATATTCAAAATGATCTCTAAATTAGTAATAACACAAAACCCACTGCCACAAAAAGTTTTACCCCAAAACCATCTAGTTTAGTATTTTATTAATTATAAAAGCATTCAAATATTGGTTTTTGCTACTGTTTCTTGTTATTTGAGTTATTTAAATAATCCAGTTAAAGTTGCTTACAATTTTATAATTGCCTCTAAATTATTTGCTATTTAACGAACATTTTAGTTCTAGGTTTTGAGTAACTTTTATTTTCACTTTGAGTTTGAATTTCCAATTTGAATCTGAATTGGAAATGAGATATGAGCCAAATAATGATTAAGCACTATTTAACATGATGACATGGCACAATCAAAGGGGTGATTACTGTAGCTAACTGTAACACCCCCTTGTAATGGCCACAGTGATCAGCTGTTAATAATGCCATGTCATCATCATTTGCAGTGCCAAATCATTTGGGTTAATAATCCAATTCAAATTCAAAATCTGAAAATCAAATTAAATTCCAAAGTGCAAATTGAAGTTGATCAAACTCTGCTGGAGAAATGTTATTTAATTAGCAAATAATCCAGTGGTCATGGCAAAATCATAATCATTATTTTTGGAGTTAGCTAAGTGAGTGAAACTACCTGAAACAGCACTCAAAACAGACTATTTACATCTATTAAATTAATATCAAACTCAAATGGAATCCAAATTTGTCCAAACCACTTTTTGGTGAGAGATAATATTGCACTGCAATATTAGGGTCAACTCCCACATTTTTCAAAAGTGCACAAGTGCCCTAAACATTTTGAAACAGAAAAGAATAAAAGAAACAAAAACAGAAAAAAAAATAAAAACGAGGCACTGTGCACAGGCCTAAGTGCACAGTGCCAGGAGCCCAGCCCACCGCGGCCTGTTTCTCCCTCCTCCCTCTCTCTCCGACGCCGTGTCGCCCCGTCCCTGGCTGCGCGCGCTCGCGCCGGTCGCCGCTCGACAGCGCGACGCCGCGGGCGCCGCGAGAGGATAAGGGCGATGCCCGAGCCATCCCCCCTGGTCCTCCTCGACCACTCCTCCCTTCTCCCCTCGTTTTCTCCACCTCTCCCCATCGGCGCCCGACGCGGGCGCCGCCGTGCCTCGCCGTTGCCGCGGCCACCGGCCACCCTTCGTCAAGCGGACAAGTCAGCGAGCTCCGCCCCGCTCCTCTTCGTCGCCTAGCGTCCTCAGTTTGAGCCGAGGAGCAGCGAAGGCGGTGAATCGAGCCGTTCCCCTTCAACTCTGCCTCCGGCGATCTTCGTCGACTCCGGCGACCTCCTGCACTACTAAGCTTTCACAGGGCCACCGTGAGCCTGCTAGGTGAGCGCCGCCTTCTTCTCCTTCTCTTCCCACCGTCGTTTGAGCTCTCTGGCTCTAGTTTCACCGGCGCCCGAACGCGCCTCCGCATGAGCTTGTCGCCGGCAGCCGGCCGGTGAGCGTTTGGTCACGGGCTCACGCCCGTCGAGCTCGCACACGCACGTAGAGGATTTCTGGCCGTTTAGTTCTTCGCTAGCGCGTCTGCATCGCCGATCTCCACCGCCACCACTCGACGCGCCGTCGAGTGGCCGTTCGAATGCGACCGGCCCTGTCCTTTTTGGTGGCCCGTAGGCAAAATCCGACAAGGCCCGAGGCCACCGCCGCGTTCTGGCGTCGCCGCCGGTGAGCCGCCGGCCCCGCTGACGTGGCACACGTAGGACCCACCTCTGGGTCGCTGCCCGCGGGCCCGTGGGACCCCAGTTGACTGTGTTGACCCAGTCAACTGCTGACTGGGCAACCCAGTGAGGCTGACATGTGGGCCCCGCGTTAGTTAAAAGATTTAAAAGAAAAAGAAAATGTTAAATAAGTTAATTAAACTAATGTCTCACTGACATGTGGGGTCCACCCCCTAATTAACCCTGGTAATTAAATTAATCCACTGATTAGCCTAAACAGAGGCTGACATGTGGGTCCCACTGGACCCACATGTCATATTTGACTGGTCAACCGTCCTGTTGACTTGCTGATGTCAGCATTACCTCATGCTGACGTCATAATTCATTTTCTGTTAAATAAAATAATTCCAGAAATTCAAATAATCTTTAAAAATTAATAACTTTTAAACCGTAGCTCGGATCGAAAAAGTTAAAACATGAAAGTTGCTCAGAACGACGAGACGAGTCTGATCGTGCCGTCTGTTTCTCCATCGGAACCTCCTACGTAGAAGAACTCATAACTCCGGACCCGAATCCGGCAGATGAATAGTGCACACACGTCGGATATTAAATCCCAGAATAATTCTAAAAATAACTAAAATGACTTAGATGCATATTTAGGCAACCCTACACTGCATCATAGCATCACACGCACCGTGTTGCATTTGTTTGCATTATGTTTACCTGTTTCTTCCCCCTCTTCTCTCTCGGTAGCCCCCGACGTTGACGTAGCTCCCGAGGCAGACGCCGCACAGGAGTACGACTACGTCCCCGACGATACTACTGAAGACCTTGCCCTTGCCCCCGAGCAAACAGGCAAGCACCCCCATTTTGAGCATGCCTATATCGCCTACTCTCTTCTCTCTTATGCTTGCATTAGAACTGCTACTGCTACTGTTTTCCTATATCTGCTGCATAGCCTGTTTATTGTAACCTGCCTTGCTACCTTACTGGTTATCCTAGACTGCTTAGTATAAGGTGGGTAGAGACACGACCGAGACCCCCACTTGATCCCGACTGCCCTGCTGGACATCAGAAGACCCGATCATCGGGATTGAAGACTAGACCATGGCACCGCACATCACTTCCCCTTAGTTGCCGACGCTACTGGGTTATCGTCGAGTGCCGAGGGTGATACCTCGTCAGCACTTCTGATGTTAACCTTGTAGGTTAGTTACTCGGTCGTGGTAAGCGAGGGTGATTCCTTCTACACCACCCCCGATCACGACGTCGTCGCGCAACTCCTCAAGGTGGACCTCGAGGGTGATTCCTCCTTCGTTCACCTTGATGATAACATCGAGCGGGAATTCCATCGAGGGTGATTCCTCAGGGTTCCCTTCGGTGTCAGACACACAGTTACCTTGGATATTATGACTTGCACTAAACTATGATACTAAAGACGGGTCGGCCCTGAGGGGTACCCGCGCGAGCTTAACGCGAAGTGATGTGGAGTCGGGTTGACCTGGATGGTGCCCGCGAGATAACTACGAGGCGTGGCCGGGCATTCTTAGCCCTTGCTGCAAGTCCTCGAGACGGGGCGACGGGGTCACATCGATCGTGAGTCTCTGCTTGTTTCCGCGCGCTCCTAATCCACTACGGTTTGGATATTTGATCCGAGGGGCCTCTGGCCCGATAGCACTAACCATCACGTGGGCATAGTATGGGCGTTCTGCGTCGTACACATCAGCCGAAGCTTGTTTGACGTCAGTAAGGAGCGGCGCACGCCGAGTTGGACTGGTAACGCAACCGCGCTTGTATAAGGGGTTGCTAGGTCTGCTCTCGGTGGCCCCGTAACGTGCAGGAGTTCCCGGGGCGATGGCCCAAGACCCCTGGGGGCATAGGTTTAGTCCGGCGTGCTGACCTCTCTTATAAGCCTAGGTCGGGTTGCGGCGTGTTGCTTGGCCGAGGCCGGGCATGACCCAGAAAAGTGTGTCCGGCCAGAGTTAAGTGAGCGTGGTGGGTAAGTTGGTGCACCCCTGCAGGGAAGAAACTTCTATCGATAGCCTGTCCTACGGTAACGGACACTCGGAGTTGTATCCCGATCGGTACAACTAGAACATGTGATGAGAACTGGATAGTACGGCTCTGGGATTGCTTTCTCGCAGGGAGTCGAGAAAGGATCTCAGGTCGAGGTTGATGATATCACTACTACTACTTTACATTATGTTCATCTGCTCTCTCCTGATGCTGCAAGACTGTCGAAGATTGTTGAAGATGCTAGTCTTCGATAGGACTAGGCTTTCCCCCTCTACTCTGGCATTTCTGCAGCCCAGTCCTCATATACAGCCATTCCTTTGACAATGATGCATATGTAGTGTAGATCCTTGCTTGCTGAGTACTTCGGATGAGTACTCACGTTTGCTTTATTTTCTTTTTCCCCCATTTTCCATTTAATGCCACCAGACGACGGAGCCCCTGAGCCAGAAGCCCCAGCCGACGACCAGTACTACTATCCGCCTGGCGAGTACTACTACTACGAAGAGCCGTTCGACGACCAGGAGTAGGATCGGAGGGTCCAGGGCAGGAGGCCTACGCCTTTCGATCGTAGTTTTTATTTTTACCCCGCCTCTGTGAAGGCTTATCTCTCTCTCTGTAATATATCTGTACTCAGATATCTAATGCTTCCGCTGACGCTTGTATGCCATCGAGCTTGTATTCGAGCCCTCGAGGCCCTGGCTTGTAATATTAAGCTTGTATGACTTTATTTTTATGTTTTAGAGTTGTGTTGTGATATCTTCAAGTGAGTCCTTAGGCTTGATCGTGCGCATTTGCGTGTATGATTAGTGCACGATTAAGCCGGGGTCGTCACAGGTTGGTATCAGAGCCGACTGCCTCTAGGTATCCCCCTTTCCAATTCCTTGGCCGAAGTTGAGTCTAGTGGTCGAAAACTGTTTTACTAACTTGGCTGTGTGGCTTACGGGCCCACGTCGCCAACTGGGTGGTATTAGGATCTTTTATTCCTCGTCTTTACTCTGGGATTCTAATCTCTCATCTATTCGGGTTTAATAAAATTTACTAACACTGACATTTAGGATCTCGTTAATTCTATCCACCCGGAGAGCTGGATTCAGTGCGATTTCCCTGTCATTGATCTGATTAGTCTGATAATCATTTCCTTTCCATTGTTTTGTTTAACCTTTCCTTTTGAGATCGGTTATATTTCTCAATGTCTTACGACAATCCTGAACTTCTTATTTCAGATGGATCGACTGTTTCCCCCTCGTCCTACGACGCAGCTCGTGCTTCGCACCTGTGCTCGAGACGTCCCTGGGTTTCCAGCTGTTCTGATCGCCCTCTTGATCAGGCTGGGATACCGCTGGTGCCCCGAGTACATGGTCTATGAGGTTTATCGTGAGTTCAACCAGGAGCAGTACTATGCTGATGTTCGCATCTACGATCAGCAGGATAACTCTGACACTGAGCTTCACCGTTTTCACGGTATCGGCGTGACGATTGAGATGGCAGTCCATGATGCCGCCTACTCTGCTGTCGCACGTCTCCGAGGAGAGCACAGTGCTAACTTGGATGATACTGTGTTTCGATACATTCCATATGCACCTGTTGGAGATGCTACTGGATTTTACACAGCTATCTGTGCCCCGTACGAGTCTCGACGCTACGACCCGCAGGTTCTGATTCAGTGCACTCAGGCTTTGGATCGCACTGTTCGTGCACTTGCTGTTGAGTTGTTTGCCACTCGAGCACGCTACTACGAGGCTATGACACAGTTGCTACCAGCTGTTCGTGCAGGGATGCATCCGGAGTACATTCTTTACCCGAGCAGGACTGAGATGCCATCAGGGATCGTCTGGCCTGCTGTGGGAGGTCACACGCCTGCACGTGGACCTCTTCTTTCTTCTCGAGACCGGGTTCTGCATCAGAGTGCCCATGGAGCGCAGGATCCTTCTGCGACGAACGTCCATCGTCCGCACTTGCAGTTACCCCGTTTCAGTGGTTTTCTCCGACGCTGATGTAGCCTTTGCTATGTCCCGTTGTGTACTTACTTACCGCGTGCCTGCGCGCCGCCTAGCATGTCTAGCTTTTCATTTGCGCCGTTATGCTGCCCGAATGTAACCGACTATGTATGGATCTGTATGTCTTAATGACTACTTTCAGCATCTGTGCACTACTTCAATAAATGTCGAGTTACATCATGTTTATTGCTAAACACTTGCATAAGCTATTGCTGAAATACCCCTGTTGAATTAGCAGGATGGCTGACAACAATCCACCACCGCCGCCACCACCTGATTATATGGCAGCGATGATGCAACAGTTTGAAATCAACCGCCAGTTTATGACGGGAATTATGCAGCAGTTTCCTCGTCCTGATGCTAATCAGCAGCCTTTCTCCATCACTTTGCCAGAATTTTTGCGGCTCAGCCCATCCTTCTTCCGCAACACAGTCAACCCATTGGATGCCGATGACTGGCTGCGTGACATCTCCCATGAGATGGAGTCTGCTAGTGTCGCCGAAATTAACTATGTCACTTTTGCGACATATCTTCTTAAGGGTCCCGCAGCCCAATGGTGGGCCACTCACCGACAAACTCTGCCGCCTGGTACTGTCGTCACTTGGGCAGAATTCAAGATTGCATTCCGTGCCCGCTACATTCCTCAAGCTGTCATAGCTCGGAAGAAGGCCGAGTTCCGTAGCCTTGTTCAGGGCAACAAGACCGTGGAAGTATATCAGCGCGAGTTTCTTGACTTATCTCGCTATGCTGAAGAAGACATTCCTACTGATGAGCGAAGACAGGAGAAGTTCCGTGAAGGACTGCATCATGACATACAGTTGGCACTGCTTGTCCAGGATTATCCTGATTTCGCCACCTTGGTGAATAAGGCCATCATGGTTGAAACTGGACTTAAGAAGCACAAGGAAGCGTCCAGACGCACCCGTGAGTCGGGCTCCTCTTCGGGCTCGTCTTCCCAGAAGCGACGCATCTGGTTCCCCAAAGGCATGTTCCGTTCAGCAGCTCCTGCGAACAGACCTTCTTATGCTGCACCACGTCTGCCACCTCCACCACCGAGACAGCCCCTGCCAGCTCCAGCACCTCGAGCTCCAACACCTCGTCCTGACAGCGGGCTATGCTTCAAGTGTGGCAAGCCAGGTCACCGTGCTAGAGACTGTCCTCAAAATCAGAATCAACTAGCTCTTCCTTCTGCTGGACGTGGAATTGGCCGTGGTATTCCGCAGTAGCGCAACAATAATGCCAGACCTTCTTACGGTCGTGGGCAGTACTACCACGTCAACATGTCTGAAGCTCCAGATCAACCAGATACTGTGATGGGTACACTTCTCGTTAATTCAGTACCAGCATCTGTTTTATTTGATTCAGGAGCATCGCATTCCTTCATGTCAGAACATTTTGCACGCATGCATGACATTAAATGCGAATACATGAACACACCTTTATTGGTACACACCCCCGCGGGTGGTTGCCGAACCTTTACAGTTAGCTATAATGTTCCCGTTGAAATCGAAGAGTTGGAGTTCAGTGCGTCTCCCATTATTCTGAAATCGTCCAAGATTGACCTTATTCTGGGAATGGATTGGTTGAAGGCCCACTATGCCTCAATCAATTGTGCCACCAAAGTTGTTCACCTCTTGCACCCCTCGAATGAGATGGTGAATTACCATGCTCATATCACTCAGAACGCCGAGGCTCAAATTTATGCCTTGAACGCGTTGAATGCTTCTCCGCTTGATGGGATCGAGAATATCCCAGTTGTCTGTGACTTCCCAGATGTTTTTCCAGAAGAACTTCCAGGAATACCCCCTGCTAGAGCTGTCGAGTTCGTCATCGACTTGAAGCCTGGCACCACTCCTATTGCGAAGCGTCCCTACAAGATGCCTCCGCACCACCTCATCGAGCTTAAGGAGGAAATTGAGAAATCCTTAAGGAAGGGTTTCATTCGCCCCAGTTCCTCTGCATGGGGAGCACCGTCTCTTTTCGTCAAGAAGAAAGATGGAACGAATAGGTTGGTCCAAGATTATCGTCCTATCAACCAGGCAACCATTCAGAATAAATATCCACTTCCCCGGATCAACGATTTATATGATCAACTCGCTGGATCTTCGGTGTTTTCTAAACTCGACTTGAGGTTGGGTTATCACCAGATCCGTGTTCGCGAAGAGGTTAGTTACTCGGTCGTGGTAAGCGAGGGTGATTCCTCCTACACCACCCCCGATAACGACGTCGTCGCGCAACTCCTCAAGGTGGACCTCGAGGGTGATTCCTCCTTCGTTCACCTTGATGATAACATCGAGCGGGAATTCCATCGAGGGTGATTCCTCAGGGTTCCCTTCGGTGTCAGACACACAGTTACCTTGGATATTATGACTTACACTAAACTATGATACTAAAGACGGGTCGGCCCTGAGGGGTACCCGCGCGAGCTTAACGCGAAGTGATGTGGAGTCGGGTTGACCTGGATGGTGCCCGCGAGATAACTACGAGGCGTGGCCGGGCATTCTTAGCCCTTGCCGCAAGTCCTCGAGACGGGGCGACGGGGTCACATCGATCGTGAGTCTCTGCTTGTTTCCGCGCGCTCCTAAACCACTACGGTTTGGATATTTGATCCGAGGGGCCTCTGGCCCGATAGCACTAACCATCACGTGGGCATAGTATGGGCGTTCTGCGTCGTACACATCAGCCGAAGCTTGTTTGACGTCAGTAAGGAGCGGCGCACGCCGAGTTGGACTGGTAACGCAACCGCGCTTGTATAAGGGGTTGCTAGGTCTGCTCTCGGTGGCCCCGTAACGTGCAGGAGTTCCCGGGGCGATGGCCCAAGACCCCTGGGGGCATAGGTTTAGTCCGGCGTGCTGACCTCTCTTATAAGCCTAGGTCGGGTTGCGGCGTGTTGCTTAGCCGAGGCCGGGCATGACCCAGAAAAGTGTGTCCGGCCAGAGTTAAGTGAGCGTGGTGGGTAAGTTGGTGCACCCCTGCAGGGAAGAAACTTCTATCGATAGCCTGTCCTACGATAACGGACACTCGGAGTTGTATCCCGATCGGTACAACTAGAACATGTGGTGAGAACTGGATAGTACGGCTCTGGGATTGCTTTCTCGCAGGGAGTCGAGAAAGGATCTCAGGTCGAGGTTGATGATATTACTACTACTACTTTACATTATGTTCATCTGCTCTCTCCTGATGCTGCAAGACTGTCGAAGATTGTTGAAGATGCTAGTCTTCGATAGGACTAGGCTTTCCCCCTCTACTCTGGCATTTCTGCAGCCCAGTCCACATATACAGCCATTCCTTTGACAATGATGCATATGTAGTGTAGATCCTTGCTTGCTGAGTACTTCGGATGAGTACTCACGTTTGCTTTATTTTCTTTTTCCCCCATTTTCCATTTGATGCCACCAGACGACGGAGCCCCTGAACCAGAAGCCCCAGCCGACGACCAGTACTACTATCCGCCTGGCGAGTACTACTACTACGAGGAGCCGTTCGACGACCAGGAGTAGGATCGGAGGGTCCAGGGCAGGAGGCCTACGCCTTTCGATCGTAGTTTTTATTTTTACCCCGCCTCTGTGAAGGCTTATCTCTCTCTCTGTAATATATCTGTACTCAGATATTTAATGCTTCCGCTGACGCTTGTATGCCATCGAGCTTGTATTCGAGCCCTCGAGGCCCTGGCTTGTAATATTAAGCTTGTATGACTTTATTTTATGTTTTAGAGTTGTGTTGTGATATCTTCAAGTGAGTCCTTAGGCTTGATCGTGCGCATTTGCGTGTATGATTAGTGCACGATTAAGCCGGGGTCGTCACAGGTTGGTATCAGAGCCGACTGCCTCTAGGAGTCCCCCCTTTCCAACTCTTTGGCCGAAGTTGAGTCTAGTGGTCAAAAATTGTTTTACTAACTTGGCTGTGTGGCTTATGGGCCCACGTCGCCAACTGGGTGGTATTAGGATCTTTTATTCCTCGTCTTTACTCTGGGATTCTAATCTCTCATCTATTCGGGTTTACTAAAATTTACTAACACCGACATTTAGGATCTCGTTAATTCTATCCACCCGGAGAACTGGATTCAGTGCGATTTCCCTGTCATTGATCTGATTAGTCTGATAATCATTTCCTTTCCATTGTTTTGTTTAACCTTTCCTTTTGAGATCGGTTATATTTCTCATTGTCTTACGACAATCCTGAACTTCTTATTTCAGATGGATCGACTGTTTCCCCCTCGTCCTACGACGCAGCTCGTGCTTCGCACCTGTGCTCGAGACGTCCCTGGGTTTCCAGCTGTTCTGAACGCCCTCTTGATCAGGCTGGGATACCGCTGGTGCCCCGAGTACATGGTCTATGAGGTTTATCGTGAGTTCAACCAGGAGCAGTACTATGCTGATGTTCGCATCTACGATCAGCAGGATAACTCTGACACTGAGCTTCACCGTTTTCACGGTATCGGCGTGACGATTGAGATGGCAGTCCATGATGCCGCCTACTCTGCTGTCGCACGTCTCCGAGGAGAGCACAGTGCTAACTTGGATGGTACTGTGTTTCGGTACATTCCGTATGCACCTGTTGGAGATGCTACTGGATTTTACACAGCTATCTGTGCCCCGTACGAGTCTCGACGCTACGACCCGCAGGTTCTGATTCAGTGCACTCAGGCTTTGGATCGCACTGTTCGTGCACTTGCTGTTGAGTTGTTTGCCACTCGAGCACGCTACTACGAGGCTATGACACAGTTGCTACCAGCTGTTCGTGCAGGGATGCATCCGGAGTACATTCTTTACCCGAGCAGGACTGAGATGCCATCAGGGATCGTCTGGCCTGCTGTGGGAGGTCACACGCCTGCACGTGGACCTCTTCTTTCTTCTCGAGACCGGGTTCTGCATCAGAGTGCCCATGGAGCGCAGGATCCTTCTGCGACGAACGTCCATCGTCCGCACTTGCAGTTACCCCGTTTCAGTGGTTTTCTCCGACGCTGATGTAGCCTTTGCTATGTCCCATTGTGTACTTTCTTACCGCGTGCCTGCGCGCCGCCTAGCATGTCTAGCTTTTCATTTGCGCCGTTATGCTGCCCGAATGTAACCGACTATGTATGGATCTGTATGTCTTAATGACTACTTTCAGCATCTGTGCCCTACTTCAATAAATGTCGAGTTACATCATGTTTATTGCTAAACACTTGCATAAGCTATTGCTGAAATACCCCTGTTGAATTAGCAGGATGGCTGACAACAATCCACCACCGCCGCCACCACCTGATTATATGGCAGCGATGATGCAACAGTTTGAAATCAACCGCCAGTTTATGACGGGAATTATGCAGCAGTTTCCTCGTCCTGATGCTAATCAGCAGCCTTTCTCCATCACTTTGCCAGAATTTATGCGGCTCAGCCCATCCTTCTTCCGCAACACAGTCAACCCATTGGATGCCGATGACTGGCTGCGTGACATCTCCCATGAGATGGAGTCTGCTAGTGTCGCCGAAATTAACTATGTCACTTTTGCGACATATCTTCTTAAGGGTCCCGCAGCCCAATGGTGGGCCACTCACCGACAGACTCTGCCGCCTGGTACTGTCGTCACTTGGGCAGAGTTCAAGATTGCATTCCGTGCCCGCTACATTCCTCAAGCTGTCATAGCTCGGAAGAAGGCCGAGTTCCGTAATCTTGTTCAGGGCAACAAGACTGTGGAAGTCTATCAGCGCGAGTTTCTAGACTTATCTCGTTACGCTGAAGAGGACATTCCTACTGATGAACGCAGACAGGAGAAGTTTCGTGAAGGACTGCACCATGACATTCAGTTAGCCCTTCTTGTTCAAGATTATCCTGATTTCGCCACCTTGGTGAATAAGGCCATCATGGTTGAAACTGGACTTAAGAAGCACAAGGAAGCGTCCAGACGCACCCGTGAGTCGGGCTCATCTTCGGGCTCGTCTTCCCAGAAGCGACGCATCTGGTTCCCCAAAGGCATGTTCCGTTCAGCAGCTCCTGCGAACAGACCTTCTTATGCTGCTCCACGTCTGCCACCTCCACCACCGAGACAGCCCCTGCCAACTCCAGCACCTCGAGCTCCAGCACCTCGTCCTGACAGCGGACTATGCTTCAAGTGTGGCAAGCCAGGTCACCGTGCTAGAGATTGTTCTCAGAATCAGAATCAACTAGCTCTCCCTTCTGCTGGACGTGGAATTGGCCGTGGTATTCCTCAGCAGCGCAACAATAATGCCAGACCTTCTTACGGTCGTGGGCAGTACTACCACGTCAACATGTCTGAAGCTCCAGATCAACCAGATACTGTGATGGGTACACTTCTCGTTAATTCAGTACCAGCATCTGTTTTATTTGATTCAGGAGCATCGCATTCCTTCATGTCAGAACATTTTGCACGCATGCATGACATTAAATGCGAATACATGAACACACCCTTATTGGTACACACCCCCGCGGGTGGTTGCCGAACCTTTGCAGTTAGCTATAATGTTCCCGTTGAAATCGAAGAGTTGGAGTTCAGTGCGTCTCCCATTATTCTGAAATCGTCCAAGATTGACCTTATTCTGGGAATGGATTGGTTGAAGGCCCACTATGCCTCAATCAATTGTGCCACCAAAGTTGTTCACCTCTTGCACCCCTCGAATGAGATGGTGAATTACCATGCTCATATCACTCAGAACGCCGAGGCTCAGATTTATGCCTTGAATGCGTTGAATGCTTCTCCGCTTGATGGGATTGAGACTATCCCAGTTGTCTGTGACTTCCCGGATGTTTTTCCAGAAGAACTTCCAGGAATACCCCCTGCTAGAGCTGTCGAGTTCGTCATCGACTTGAAGCCTGGCACCAAGTTCCTAAAAGTGCAATGGTCGAATCACACTGAAGACGAAGCCACTTGGGAACGCGAGGATCATCTTCGGGAAGAATATCCCGGACTCTTTCCTTCTACCTCCTAAATTCTCGGGACGAGAATTTCTTTTAGAGGAGGAGAATTTGTAACACCCCCTTGTAATGACCACAGTGATCAACTGCTAATAATGCCATGTCATCATCATTTGCTTTGCCTAGTCACTTGGGTTAATAATCCAATTCAAATTCAAATCTGAAAAATCAAATTAAATTCCAAAGTGCAAATTGAAGTTGATCAAACTCTGCTGGAGAAATGTTATTTAATTAGCAAATAATCCAGTGGTCATGGCAAAATCATAATCATTATTTTTGGAGTTAGCTAAGTGAGTGAAACAACCTGAAACAGCACTTAAAACAGACTATTTACATCTATTAAATCATTACAGATTCAAATGAACTCCAAATCTGCCCAAACCACTTTTTGATGAGAGATAATATTGCATTGCAATATTTGGGACAACTCTCACATTTTTCAAAAGTGTAGAAATGCCCTAAACATTTTGAAACAGAAAAGGAAATAAAAGAAAAAGAAAACAGAATCAGAGAAATAATTAAAAGGGACACTGTGCACTGGGCCTTAGTGCACAGTGCCCCGATTTGAGGTCCAACCGGCCCAGCCCATCTCCCCATCGTCCTCCTCGCCGCGCTGTCAAACGCGCGCGCCGACACGCCGACGAGCGCGGCGCGTGTCGACCATCCTCCGGCGCCGCTGCCGCCGCGTAGGGGAATAAGAGGCCCCGCGGCCTCACCCGAACCCTAGTCGTTCCCCATTCCTCTCCCTCGCCGCTCCGCGCCTCCACCCTTCCTCCAGATCCGCCACCGAACGCCGCCGTCGCCGCGTCTTAGCACCGCCGTCGCCGCGTCTTAGCACCGCCGTGGCCACCGAGCTCCTCCGGCTCCATCCTCGTGACCACGAGCTCCGGGTTCGTCGACTCCTTCGACTGGAAGCCAGAGATCGAGCCGGGGAGCACCACAACGACTACTACGCGCCGCCCCCTTTCCTCTCGGCTGCCGGCGATCTTCTCCAAATCCGGCGACGGCTGCTGCTCCTAAACCGTCACCGGCTTTTCTTAGCCACCCGGTGAGCTCCCCCTCGTCTTTCCCCTCTTCGATCCGCACCTCTCTGTCGCCGTAGTGGCCGCACCCGAGGAGCCCGAACCCGCTGCCGCCGACGAGCTCGCTGCCGTGGCCAACGCCGCCGTCATGCGCAACTGAGCCCAGCTTCGAGCTCCTGGAGCTCGTGCGAGTCCAGCAAAGCCTCTAGCACCTCTCCCCGTGCCGCATAGCGTCGAACCCGACGAAGCCCGAACTCCGGCGTCCGCCGCGATGCTCGCCGCCGTCGCTACACGCCGTCTCCGGCGACGCCACCGCCACGGTTGGACACGGCGTTGAACGCCCGTTCGAAAGAACCTACCCACGGCTCGAACGGAGCTCTGTAGCGCAAATCCGAGCGGCTCCGGCGACGCACCGCCGCGATTTTGGTCGCCGGCGCAACTCCGGCGCCGGCCGCCGACGTGGCTGCCACGTGGGACACCCCTGGGTCACTGCCAGTGGGTCCCACGGGCCCAGTTGACCGCGTTGACCCGAGTCAACGCGGGCACTGTTCACCCCTGTAGCTGACACGTGGGTCCCGTTCGATAATTAGACTAATTAAAGATTTAATTAATTAGAAACTAATTAGATTAACCTAATGTCTCACTGACATGTGGGGTCCACCCCCTAATTAATCCTGGTAATTAAACTGAATCACTGATTAAAGAAACAGAGGCTGACATGTGGGTCCCACTGGACCCACATGTCATATTTGACTGGTCAACCGTCCTGTTGACTTGCTGACGTCAGCAGCGCGTCATGCTGACGTCATAATTCATTTTCTGTTAAATAAAATAATTCCAGAAATTCAAATAATCTTTAAAAATTAATAACTTTTAAACCGTAGCTCGGATCGAAAAAGTTAAAACATGAAAGTTGCTCAGAACGACGAGACGAGTCTGATCGTGCCGTCTGTTTCTCCATCGGAACCTCCTACGTAGAAGAACTCGTAACTCCGGACCCGAATCCGGCAGATGAATAGTGCACACACGTCGGATATTAAATCCCAGAATAATTCTAAAAATAACTAAAATGACTTAGATGCATATTTAGGCAACCCTGCACTACATCATAGCATAGCACGCACTGTGTGGCATATGATTGCATATTGTTTACCTGTTTCCTCCCCCTCTTCTCTCTCGATAGACCCCGACGCAGACGTAGCTCCAGACGCAGACGCAGCTCCGGAGTACGACTACTTTCCCGACGACACCCCTGAAGACCTTGCCCTTGCCCCAGAGCAAACAGGCAAGCACCCCCATTTTGAGCATGCCTATATCGCCTACTCTCTTCTCTCTTATGCTTGCATTAGAACTGCTACTGCTACTGTTTTCCTATATCTGCTGCATAGCCTGTTTATTGTAACCTGCCTTGCTACCTTACTGGTTATCCTAGACTGCTTAGTATAAGGTGGGTAGAGACACGACCGAGACCCCCACTTGATCCCGACTGCCCTGCTGGACATCAGAAGACCCGATCATCGGGATTGAAGACTAGACCATGGCACCGCACATCACTTCCCCTTAGTTGCCGACACTGCTGGGTTATCATCGAGTGCCGAGGGTGATACCTCGTCAGCACTTCTGATGTTAACCTTGTAGGTTAGTTACTCGGTCGTGGTAAGCGAGGGTGATTCCTTCTACACCACCCCCGATCACGACGTCGTCGCGCAACTCCTCAAGGTGGACCTCGAGGGTGATTCCTCCTTCGTTCAACTTGATGATAACATCGAGCGGGAATTCCATCGAGGGTGATTCCTCAGGGTTCCCTTCGGTGTCAGACACACAGTTACCTTGGATATTATGACTTGCACTAAACTATGATACTAAAGACGGGTCGGCCCTGAGGGGTACCCGCGCGAGCTTAACGCGAAGTGATGTGGAGTCGGGTTGACCTGGATGGTGCCCGCGAGATAACTACGAGGCGTGGCCGGGCATTCTTAGCCCTTGCCGCAAGTCCTCGAGACGGGGCGACGGGGTCACATCGATCGTGAGTCTCTGCTCGTTTCCGCGCGCTCCTAATCCACTACGGTTTGGATATTTGATCCGAGGGGCCTCTGGCCCGATAGCACTAACCATCACGTGGGCATAGTATGGGCGTTCTGCGTCGTACACATCAGCCGAAGCTTGTTGGACGTCAGTAAGGAGCGGCGCACACCGAGTTGGACTGGTAACACAACCGCGCTTGTATAAGGGGTTGCTAGGTCTGCTCTCGGTGGCCCCGTAACGTGCAGGAGTTCCCGGGGCGATGGCCCAAGACCCCTGGGGGCATAGGTTTAGTCCGGCGTGCTGACCTCTCTTATAAGCCTAGGTCGGGTTGCGGCGTGTTGCTTAGCCGAGGCCGGGCATGACCCAGAAAAGTGTGTCCGGCCAGAGTTAAGTGAGCGTGGTGGGTAAGTTGGTGCACCCCTGCAGGGAAGAAACTTCTATCGATAGCCTGTCCTACGGTAACGGACACTCGGAGTTGTATCCCGATCGGTACAACTAGAACATGTGGTGAGAACTGGATAGTACGGCTCTGGGATTGCTTTCTCGCAGGGAGTCGAGAAAGGATCTCAGGTCGAGGTTGATGATATTACTACTACTACTTTACATTATGTTCATCTGCTCTCTCCTGATGCTGCAAGACTGTCGAAGATTGTTGAAGAGGCTAGTCTTCGATAGGACTAGGCTTTCCCCCTCTACTCTGGCATTTCTGCAGCCCAGTCCACATATACAGCCATTTCTTTGACAATGATGCATATGTAGTGTAGATCCTTGCTTGCTGAGTACTTCGGATGAGTACTCACGTTTGCTTTATTTTCTTTTTCCCCCATTTTCCATTTGATGCCACCAGAAGACGGAGCCCCTGAGCCAGAAGCCCCAGCCGACGACCAGTACTACTATCCGCCTGGCGAGTACTACTACTACGAGGAGCCGTTCGACGACCAGGAGTAGGATCGGAGGGTCCAGGGCAGGAGGCCTACGCCTTTCGATCGTAGTTTTTATTTTTACCCCGCCTCTGTGAAGGCTTATCTCTCTCTCTGTAATATATCTGTACTCAGATATCTAATGCTTCCGCTGACGCTTGTATGCCATCGAGCTTGTATTCGAGCCCTCGAGGCCCTGGCTTGTAATATTAAGCTTGTATGACTTTATTTTATGTTTTAGAGTTGTGTTGTGATATCTTCAAGTGAGTCCTTAGGCTTGATCGTGCGCATTTGCGTGTATGATTAGTGCACGATTAAGCCGGGGTCGTCACAGGTTGGTATCAGAGCCAGGTTTCGATCCTGGGACCTGTGGGTTATGGGCCCACGTCGCCAACTGGGTGGTATTAGGATCTTTTATTCCTCGTCTTTACTCTGGGATTCTAATCTCTCATCTATTCGGGTTTACTAAAATTTACTAACACTGACATTTAGGTTCTCGTTAATTCTATCCTCCCGGAGAGCTGGATTCAGTGCGATTTCCCTGTCTTTGATCTGATTAGTCTGATAATCATTTTCCTTTCCATTGTTTTGTTTAACCTTTCTCTTCAAGTTGTATTATACTCCGAGTTGTCATTCGATGAGACCGGATTCTGCATCAGAGTGCACGCGGAGAGTAGGATCCAGCGAGTTGATGGATCTTCGGTGTTTTCTAAACTCGACTTGAGGTTGGGTTATCACCAGATCCGTGTTCGCGAAGAGGATATTCCCAAGACTGCATTCGTTACTCGTTATGGCTCATACGAGTACACCGTCATGTCATTTGGTCTGACGAATGCTCCCGCTACCTTCTCCCGCTTAATGAATTATATATTCATGGACTACCTCGACAAATTCGTCGTGGTATATCTGGATGATATTCTGGTTTATTCGAAGAACAAAGAAGAACATGCTGAGCACCTTCGACTAGTTCTGGAGAGACTTCGAGAGCACCAATTATATGCCAAGTTCTCTAAATGCGAATTCTGGCTTCCTGAAGTGACCTATCTTGGACATGTGATTTCCAAGGACGGTATTGCCGTTAACCCGGAGCGTGTTCAGGCTATCCTTGACTGGACTCCTCCGAAGAATGCCAAGCAGGTCCGAAGCTTTCTCGGTCTAGCCAGCTATTGTCGCCGATTCGTCGAGAACTTCTCCAAGATCACCAAGCCCCTGACTAATCTGCTCCACAAAGGCGTTAAGTTTGAGTGGACAGACAAGTGTCAGGAAAGTTTCCAAACCCTCAAGGACAAGCTCACTTCTGCTCCAGTGCTTGCTCCTCCTGATTCTCGCAAGGACTTTGTCATATATTGCGACGCCTCTCGTCAGGGATTAGGCTGCGTCCTAATGCAAGAGCGGAGAGTAATTGCATATGCTTCACGTCAATTGCGTCCACATGAAGAGAATTATCCAGTGCATGATCTTGAACTTGCAGCAGTGATGTATGCATTGAAGTTATGGCGACACTACCTTCTGGGTAATCGGTGTGAAATTTATACCGATCACCAAAGTCTGAAATACTTATTCACTCAACCGGATCTTAATCTCCGACAACAACGATGGTTAGAAGCTATTGCGGATTATGACTGCGGTATTTCTTATACCCCGGGCAAAGCTAATGTGATGGCCGATGCCCTGAGTCGCAAGTCATATTGCAACAACCTCATGGTTAGGCAAGCTCAACCTCGTCTTCACGCAGAACTGACTCAGCTGAATCTGTGAATTCTTCCCCAGGGTTCTCTTAATAACCTTGTGGTACAGCCAGACCTTCTGAAGGCTGTTAAAGAAGCGCAAGCCAAAGATGCTGAAATTGACTTGATGAAGAAGGAGCTTCACCTTGCTAAGTATCGGGATTTCTCAGTTGCTGAAGATGGTACATTATATTTCAGAGACCGCATCGTAGTACCTCGCTTCGAGCTGATGACTGACAAAGTCATGAAGGAGGCCCATGATACACCGCTGTCTATCCATCCGGGTAGTACCAAAATGTATCGAGATCTTCGTCAAAGGTACTGGTGGTCTAGGATGAAGCAGGATATTGCTCGTTATGTTGCCGAGTGTGACGTTTGTCATCGCGTGAAGGCAGAACATCAGAAACCTGCTGGAATTCTGCAACCGCTCCCTATTCCTCTATGGAAGTGGGATAAAGTGCAAATGGACTTCATCACTGGTCTTCCCAAGTCTCAGAAGGGTCACGATGCCATTCTTGTCGTCATCGACCAACTCTCCAAGGTTGCTCATTTCCTACCTGTTAAGGAGACTATCACCGCTAGCCAGCTAGCAGAACTGTACATTGCCAGAATTGTTTCACTCCATGGTATTCCCAAGGAAATCAGTTCAGACCGTGGCAGTATTTTCACTGGCCATTTCTGGGAAAGTTTCCAGAAAGCAATGGGAACTCATATTACCTGGAGTTCAGCTTATCATCCCCAATCTCAAGGCCAAGTTGAGCGCGTTAATCAAGTGCTTGAAGACATGCTACGAGCCTGTGTTATATCCTTCGGTAAGAAATGGGAGGAATCTCTCTCGTATGCCGAGTTCTCTTATAACAACAGTTATCAAGCCAGCTTAAAAATGGCCCCATTTGAGGTTCTTTATGGACGAAAATGTCGAACCCCTCTGAATTGGTCAGAAACTGGGGAACGACCTCTTGTTGGACCGGACATTATTCAGCATGCCGAAGAACAAGTCCGAATTATCCGGGAGAATCTCAAAGCAGCTCAAGACCGTCAGAAGAGTAATTATGATCACAAGCGATGGGGTGTGATCTATCAACCTGGTGATCAAGCTTATCTTCGTGTCACTCCAATGAAGGGCACCCGTCGTTTCGGAATCAAGGGCAAGCTAGCTCCTCGCTACATTGGTCCTTTCCGTATCGTGGCTAGACGGGGACAGGTGGCATATAAATTGGAGTTGCCACCGCAATTCTCCCATATTCATGATGTCTTCCACGTGTCGCAACTCCGTAAGTGCTTCAAGGAATCCCCGCGTCGTGCAGTGGATCATGAGATGCTACAACTGCAAGATAATCTTTCATATAAGGAGCATCCGATCCGCATCCTCGACGAAGCTGAGCGTCGTACTCGTCAGAAGACGACCAAGTTCCTAAAAGTGCAATGGTCGAATCATACTGAAGATGAAGCCACTTGGGAACGCGAGGATCATCTTCGGGAAGAATATCCCGGACTCTTTCCTTCTACCTCCTAAATTCTCGGGACGAGAATTTCTTTTAGAGGAGGAGAATTTGTAACACCCCCTTGTAATGGCCACAGTGATCAGCTGTTAATAATGCCATGTCATCATCATTTGCAGTGCCAAATCATTTGGGTTAATAATCCAATTCAAATTCAAAATCTGAAAATCAAATTAAATTCCAAAGTGCAAATTGAAGTTGATCAAACTCTGCTGGAGAAATGTTATTTAATTAGCAAATAATCCAGTGGTCATGGCAAAATCATAATCATTATTTTTGGAGTTAGCTAAGTGAGTGAAACTACCTGAAACAGCACTCAAAACAGACTATTTACATCTATTAAATTAATATCAAACTCAAATGGAATCCAAATTTGTCCAAACCACTTTTTGGTGAGAGATAATATTGCACTGCAATATTAGGGTCAACTCCCACATTTTTCAAAAGTGCACAAGTGCCCTAAACATTTTGAAACAGAAAAGAATAAAAGAAACAAAAACAGAAAAAAAAAATAAAAACGAGGCACTGTGCACAGGCCTAAGTGCACAGTGCCAGGAGCCCAGCCCACCGCGGCCTGTTTCTCCCTCCTCCCTCTCTCTCCGACGCCGTGTCGCCCCGTCCCTGGCTGCGCGCGCTCGCGCCGGTCGCCGCTCGACAGCGCGACGCCGCGGGCGCCGCGAGAGGATAAGGGCGATGCCCGAGCCATCCCCCTGGTCCTCCTCGACCACTCCTCCCTTCTCCCCTCGTTTTCTCCACCTCTCCCCATCGGCGCCCGACGCGGGCGCCGCCGTGCCTCGCCGTTGCCGCGGCCACCGGCCACCCTTCGTCAAGCGGACAAGTCAGCGAGCTCCGCCCCGCTCCTCTTCGTCGCCTAGCGTCCTCAGTTTGAGCCGAGGAGCAGCGAAGGCGGTGAATCGAGCCGTTCCCCTTCAACTCTGCCTCCGGTGATCTTCGTCGACTCCGGCGACCTCCTGCACTACTAAGCTTTCACAGGGCCACCGTGAGCCTGCTAGGTGAGCGCCGCCTTCTTCTCCTTCTCTTCCCACCGTCGTTTGAGCTCTCTGGCTCTAGTTTCACCGGCGCCCGAACGCGCCTCCGCATGAGCTTGTCGCCGGCAGCCATCCGGTGAGCGTTTGGTCACGGGCTCACGCCCGTCGAGCTCGCACACGCACGTAGAGGATTTCTGGCCGTTTAGTTCTTCGCTAGCGCGTCTGCATCGCCGATCTCCACCGCACCCGAACTCCGGCGTCCGCCGCGATGCTCGCCGCCGTCGCTACACGCCGTCTCCAGCCACGCCACCGCCACCACTCGACGCGCCGTCGAGTGGCCGTTCGAATGCGACCGGCCCTGTCCTTTTTGGTGGCCCGTAGGCAAAATCCGACAAGGCCCGAGGCCACCGCCGCGTTCTGGCGTCGCCGCCGGTGAGCCGCCGGCCCCGCTGACGTGGCACACGTAGGACCCACCTCTGGGTCGCTGCCCGCGGGCCCGTGGGACCCCAGTTGACTGTGTTGACCCAGTCAACTGCTGACTGGGCAACCCAGTGAGGCTGACATGTGGGCCCCGCGTTAGTTAAAAGATTTAAAAGAAAAAGAAAATGTTAAATAAGTTAATTAAACTAATGTCTCACTGACATGTGGGGTCCACCCCCTAATTAACCCTGGTAATTAAATTAATCCACTGATTAGCCTAAACAGAGGCTGACATGTGGGTCCCACTGGACCCACATGTCATATTTGACTGGTCAACCGTCCTGTTGACTTGCTGATGTCAGCATTACCCCATGCTGACGTCATAATTCATTTTCTGTTAAATAAAATAATTCCAGAAATTCAAATAATCTTTAAAAATTAATAACTTTTAAACCGTAGCTCGGATCGAAAAAGTTAAAACATGAAAGTTGCTCAGAACGACGAGACGAGTCTGATCGTGCCGTCTGTTTCTCCATCGGAACCTCCTACGTAGAAGAACTCGTAACTCCGGACCCGAATCCGGCAGATGAATAGTGCACACACGTCGGATATTAAATCCCAGAATAATTCTAAAAATAACTAAAATGACTTAGATGCATAATTAGGCAACCCTGCACTGCATCATAGCATCACACGCACCGTATTGCATCTGTTTGCATTATGTTTACCTGTTTCTTCCCCCTCTTCTCTCTCGGTAGACCCCGACGTTGACGTAGCTCCCGAGGCAGACGCCGCACAGGAGTACGACTACGTCCCCGACGACACCCCTGAAGACCTTGCCCTTGCCCCAGAGCAAACAGGCAAGCACCCCCATTTTGAGCATGCCTATATCGCCTACTCTCTTCTCTCTTATGCTTGCATTAGAACTGCTACTGCTACTGTTTTCCTATATCTGCTGCATAGCCTGATTATTGTACCCTGCTTTGTTACCTTACCGATTATCCTAGACTGCTTAGTATAAGGTGGGTAGAGACACGACAGAGACCCCACTTGATCCCGACTGCCCTGCTGGACATCAGAAGACCCGATCATCGGGATTGAAGACTAGACCATGGCACCGCACATCACTTCCCCTTAGTTGCCGACACTGCTGGGTTATCATCGAGTGCCGAGGGTGATACCTCGTCAGCACTTCTGATGTTAACCTTGTAGGTTAGTTACTCGGTCGTGGTAAGCGAGGGTGATTCCTCCTACACCACCCCCGATAACGACATCGTCGCGCAACTCCTCAAGGTGGACCTCGAGGGTGATTCCTCCTTCGTTCACCTTGATGATAACATCGAGCGGGAGTTCCATCGAGGGTGATTCCTCAGGGTTCCCTTCGGTGTCAGACACACAGTTACCTTGGATATTATGACTTGCACTAAACTATGATACTAAAGACGGGTCGGCCCTGAGGGGTACCCGCGCGAGCTTAACGCGAAGTGATGTGGAGTCGGGTTGACCTGGATGGTGCCCGCGATATAACTACGAGGCGTGGCCGGGCATTCTTAGCCCTTGCCACAAGTCCTCGAGACGGGGCGACGGGGTCACATCGATCGTGAGTCTCTGCTCGTTTCCGCGCGCTCCTAATCCACTACGGTTTGGATATTTGATCCGAGGGGCCTCTGGCCCGATGGCACTAACCATCACGTGGGCATAGTATGGGCGTTCTGCGTCGTACACATCAGCCGAAGCTTGTTTGACGTCAGTAAGGAGCGGCGCACGTCGAGTTGGACTGGTAACGCAACCGCGCTTGTATAAGGGGTTGCTAGGTCTGCTCTCGGTGGCCCCGTAACGTGCAGGAGTTCCCGGGGCGATGGCCCAAGACCCCTGGGGGCATAGGTTTAGTCCGGCGTGCTGACCTCTCTTATAAGCCTAGGTCGGGTTGCGGCGTGTTGCTTAGCCGAGGCCGGGCATGACCCAGAAAAGTGTGTCCGGCCAGAGTTAAGTGAGCGTGGTGGGTAAGTTGGTGCACCCCTGCAGGGAAGAAACTTCTATCGATAGCCTGTCCTACGGTAACGGACACTCGGAGTTGTATCCCGATCGGTACAACTAGAACATGTGATGAGAACTGGATAGTACGGCTCTGGGATTGCTTTCTCGCAGGGAGTCGAGAAAGGATCTCAGGTCGAGGTTGATGATATCACTACTACTACTTTACATTATGTTCATCTGCTCTCTCCTGATGCTGCAAGACTGTCGAAGATTGTTGAAGATGCTAGTCTTCGATAGGACTAGGCTTTCCCCCTCTACTCTGGCATTTCTGCAGCCCAGTCCTCATATACAGCCATTCCTTTGACAATGATGCATATGTAGTGTAGATCCTTGCTTGCTGAGTACTTCGGATGAGTACTCACGTTTGCTTTATTTTCTTTTTCCCCCATTTTCCATTTAATGCCACCAGACGACGGAGCCCCTGAGCCAGAAGCCCTAGCCGACGACCAGTACTACTATCCGCCTGGCGAGTACTACTACTACGAAGAGCCGTTCGACGACCAGGAGTAGGATCGGAGGGTCCAGGGCAGGAGGCCTACGCCTTTCGATCGTAGTTTTTATTTTTACCCCGCCTCTGTGAAGGCTTATCTCTCTCTCTGTAATATATCTGTACTCAGATATCTAATGCTTCCGCTGACGCTTGTATGCCATCGAGCTTGTATTTGAGCCCTCGAGGCCCTGGCTTGTAATATTAAGCTTGTATGACTTTATTTTTATGTTTTAGAGTTGTGTTGTGATATCTTCAAGTGAGTCCTTAGGCTTGATCGTGCGCATTTGCGTGTATGATTAGTGCACGATTAAGCCGGGGTCGTCACACTAACCACTGGGGGTGTTACAAGTCTCCTCCACTAACAAGAATTCTCGTCCCGAGAATTAAGAGGTAGAAGGGAAAAGTTCGGGGTATTCCGCACGAAGATTATCCTCGCGTTCCCAAGTGGCTTCATCTTCAGTATGATTTGACCACTGCACTTTGAGGAACTTGGTAACCTTCTGACGGGTCCGACGTTCAGCTTCATCGAGAATGCGGATCGGATGCTCCTTATAAGAAAGATCATCTTGCAATTCGAGCATCTCGTGATCCACTGCGCGGTGCGGAGATTCCTTGAAGCATTTATGAAGTTGCGACACATGGAAGACGTCATGGATATGAGAGAATTGCGGCGGCAATTCCAATTTATAGGCCACCTGACCACGTCTTGCAACAATGCGGAAGGGACCAATGTAGCGTGGAGCTAACTTGCCCTTGATTCCAAAACGGTGAGTGCCTTTCATTGGGGTGACTCGCAGATAAGCCTGATCACCAGGTTGATAAGTCAAACCCCATCGTTTGCGATCATAGTTGCTCTTCTGGCGGTCCTGAGCCGCCTTGAGATTTTCACGGACGATACGGACTTGTTCTTCGGCGTGTTGAATAATATCCGGACCCACGAGCGGTCGTTCCCCAGTTTCTGACCAATTCAGAGGGGTTCGACACTTACGTCCATAAAGTACTTCAAAGGGAGCCATTTTCAAGCTGGCTTGATAACTGTTGTTATAAGAGAACTCGTCATATGGAAGAGATTCTTCCCACTTCTTGCCGAAAGAAATAACACAAGCCCGAAGCATGTCTTCAAGCACTTGATTGACTTGTTCGACTTGGCCTTGGGATTGTGGATGATAAGCTGAACTCTAGGTAATATGAGTTCCCATAGCTGTTTGGAAACTTTCCCAGAACTTTGAGGTGAAAAGACCGCCACGGTCCGAACTGATCTCCTTCGAAATACCGTGGAGTGAAACAATTCTGGAGATATACAACTCTGCTAACTAACTAGCAGTGATAGTTTCCTTGACGGGCAGAAAGTGTGCAACTTTAGAGAGTTGGTCGACGACGACAAGAATAGCATCGTGACCCTTCTGTGACCTGGGAAGTCCTGTAATGAAATCCATCTGAACCTTATCCCATTTCCATAGAGGAATAGGAAGCGGTTGCAGAATTCCAGCTGGTTTCTGATGTTCTGCTTTAGCGCGACGGCAAACATCACATTCAGCAACATATCGAGGAATATCCTGCTTCATTTTAGACCACCAGTACCTTTGACGGAGATCACGATACATCTTGGTGCTACCCGAATGAATAGACAGCGGGGTATCATGTGCCTCCTTCATGACCTTGTGAATCATAAGTTCGAAGCGAGGTACGACAATGCGGTTTCTGAAATACAAGGTTCCATCTTCAAATAGCGAGAAATCCCTGTACTTTTCAAGGTGAAGATTTTTCTTCATGAGATCAATTTCAGCATCTTTAGCTTGCACATTCTTAACAGTTTTCTCAAGATTTGGTTGTATCACAAGGTTATTAAGAGAACCCTGTGGGACAATACGCAGATTCAGCTTGCACAGTTCGCCTAACCATGAGGTTGTCGCAATAGGACTTGCGTCTTAAGGCATCAGCCATCACGTTAGCCTTGCCAGGGGTATAAGAAATACCCAAATCATAGTCCGCAATGGCCTCCATCCATCTTTGCTGAAGGAGGTTTAGAGATGGCTGAGTGAACAAGTACTTCAGACTTTTATGATCCGTGTAGATCTCGCAACGATTACCGAGGAGGTAATGTCGCCACAACTGCAGTGCATAGATGACAGCAGCTAGTTCTAGATCATGTACCGGATAATTTTCTTCATGTGGGCGCAACTGACGAGAGCCATAAGCAATCACTTTACGCTCTTGCATTAGGACACAGCCTAATCCTTCATAGGATGCGTCACAATAAATCACGAAGTCTTTGCGAGAATCTGGAGGAGCAAGTACTGGGGCAGATGTTAGCTTGTCTTTGAGTGTTTGAAAGCTTTCCTGACATTTTTCTGTCCATTCAAATTTAACGCCCTTGTGAAGCAGATCAGTCAGGGGCTTAGCAATCTTGGAAAAGTTCTCGACAAATCGACGACAATAGCTTGCAAGGCCGAGAAAACTTCTCACTTGCTTGACGTTCTTCGGGGGAGTCTAGTCAAGAATAGACTGAACTCATTCTGGGTTAACAGCAATGCCATCTTTGGAAATCACATGGCCGAGGTATGTCACTTCAGACAACCAGAATTCACATTTGGAGTATTTGGCATACAACTGGTGTTCTCGGTGCCTTTCCAGTACAAGACGGAGGTGTTCGGCATGTTCTTCCTTATTCTTCGAATAGACCAGAATATCATCCACATATAACATGACGAACTTGTCGAGGTAATCCATGAAGATATAATTCATCAGACGGGAGAATGTGGCTGGAGCGTTTGTTAAGCCAAATGACATTACAGTGTACTCATAAGAGCCATAGCGAGTAACAAATGCAGTCTTTGGAATATCCTCTTCACGAACACGAATCTGATGATAACCCAACCTCAAGTTGAGTTTAGAAAATACCGATGATCCAGCAAGTTGATCATACAAATCATTGATCCGAGGAAGCGGATATTTATTCTGAATTGTGGCTTGGTTAATGGGCCGATAATCCTGAACCAATCGGTTAGTTCCATCCTTCTTCTTAACGAATAGTGAAGGTGCTCCCCAAGCAGAGGAACTGGGGCGGATGAAACCTTTCTTAAGTGACGTGTCGATTTCTTCCTTAAGCTCGAGAAGATGATGCGGAGGCATTTTATAAGGACGCTTCGCAATAGGGGTAGTGCCTGGCTTCAAGTCGATGACGAACTCAACAGCTCTAGCAGGGGGTATTCCTGGAAGTTCTTCTGGAAATACATCTTGAAAATCACGAACAACTGGAACGTTCTCGATGCCTTCAAGAGGCGAAGCGTTCAATGCATTCAGAACATATATCTGGTTCTCAGCATCTTGAGCTATTCGGGCTGAGTATTTGACTATCTGGCCAGAAGGGTGAGTGAGCTGGACTGTCTTAGTAGCGCAATCAATCAAAGCATTATGGGCTGTCAACCAGTCCATACCGAGAATAATGTCTATGTCGGAAGGTCCAAGTACAATGAGAGAAACCGGAAAAAGTAGACCTCCAATCTCGATGTGGTTGTGAGGGCTTAGCATTGTGGTTTGCCACTTGGATCTCGGGGACTGAACCATTAGAGGAGTGGGTAACTCTTCCAAGTATAACTCATGTGACTGAGCAAATTGTTGGGACACAAAAGCATGCGATGCTCCTGAATCAAAGAGAACAGAGGCTGGTACTGAATTCACAGAGAGTGTTCCCAGCACGATTGTCGGTTCCTTCTGAGCCTTTTCAGCATTGACGTGATTGGCATAGCCAATTACAACAGCAGACGGTATGGTATTACGGTTTCTGAATCGGCGGTTTTGACAACCCTTCTTACGTCCACTAGAAGGACGTGGCGCAACTTGAGGGGAGGCCATAGCATCAGGCGGTCCATCATGAACCGTAAGCTGTCTCAGCGGTGAAGGCAGACGAGGTGCAACATAAGACGGCCTTGGTGTTAGAGCAGGTCGGTGATGAACATTGTGCGGGATCCACACTCGACGCTTCTGAACAGGCTGACCCGAGGATGAGACAGCTTCATGAGTGCGCTTGAGTGACTCCTGGTACACAGTCAGAGCTGTTTCAACTTGGAAAGATTTGCTGACAAGCGTTGCGAAGTCTGCAAAATCAAAGACAACAAGTGCGAGGTTTATATCCGTACGCAGTCCTTCACGGAATTTCTCCTGCTTGCGGGCGTCAGTGCAGACGTCATCTTCAGCATAGCGGGACAATTCAAGAAATTTCCTCTGATATTCATCCACAGTCATTTTACCCTGAGAGAGTTTACGGAACTCCTGCTTCTTCTGGTCCATCAGACCTTGAGGAATGTACCGTGCACGAAAAGCTGACTGGAATTCCTGCCAAGTGGTTACAGTTTCAGCAGGCAACATACCCTTGTGGCTTTCCCACCATTGAGCAGCTAATCCCCTCAGGTGATACGTCGCATAGGTGACGTAACTGTCAGGGATAACATTGGCCGACTTCATCTGGAAGGCAATGTCACGGAGCCAATCATCAGCATCCATTGGATCAGTCGAGCTGCGAAAAGTGGACGGATTGAGGCGCACGAATTCTGGCAGTGTTATTGGGGTAGGCTGTTGATGAGCATTTTGGTTTGGGAACTGAGCCAATATCCCGGTCATAACCTGACGGTTCAGTTCAAATTGCTGCATCATTGCGGCAATATAAGGTGGAGGATCGTCAGCCATCCTGCCAAATCAACAGGGGCAGTTTAGCAAGAAGAACTGCAGGTGTATGGAATGATTCATGAAGTAACACGCACAACAAAAGGAGGTGCAATAGATACTTCATCATATTCGCACCAGACATTCGAATCCACACATAGCCTCGATTACAATCCGGCAATACGACAGCTGAAAGGGGAAGGCTAGACAACTAGGCGGCGCGCAAGCACGCAATATGGAAGTACACAACGAGACATAGCAAAGGCTACATCAACGTCGGAGAAAACTATTGGAGCGAGGAATCTGCAAGTGACAAAACAGGGTGCCCTCGATAAGAGGATCCTGCAAGCAGAACCTGGCCCGCAATCTTGAAGGAATGGGGGGAAATTTCAGAACACCGAGTGGATGTGATCACGAGAACCTAATGTTGGAGTTAGTAAAATTTTAACCCGAATAGAAGAGAGATCAGAGTCCCAGAGTAAAGACGAGGAATAAAAGATCCTAATACCACCCAATTGGCGACATGGGCCCGTAAGCCACACAGCCAAGTTAGTAAATTAGTTTTTGGACCACTAGACTCAACTTCGGCCAAGGAGTTGGAAAGGGGGGGGGGGGGGTTCCTACAGGCAGTCGGCTCTGATACCAACTTGTGACGCCCCCGGCTCAATCATGCACTAATCATACACGCAAATGCACAGGATTAAGCCTAAGGACTCACGGGAAGATATCACAACACAACTCTAAAACATAAATAAAGTCATACAAGCTTTATATTACAAGCCAGGGGCCTCGAGGGCTCGAATACATAAGCTTGCGAACAAGCGTCAGCGGAAGCATCTGATATCTGAGTACAGATATAAAAGAAAACACAGAAAGGCCTTTAGAAAGGCGGGGCAAAAGAAAACACTACGATCAAAAGGCGTAGGCCTCCTGCCTGGGACCCTCCGAAGCTACTCCTGGTCGTCAGTCAACTCGTAGTAGTATCCACCCTCGGGGTAGTAGTAGCAATCGTCGGCGGGGGCAGCTGTCTCAGGGGCTCTGTCATCTTGGTCACGACAAACTGATATGGGGAGAAAAGGAAAACAAAGCAACCGTGAGTACTCAGAAGTACTCAGCAAGCAAGGATCTACACTACATATGCAACATTTTCAAAGAGAGGCTGTATATGTGGACTGGGCTGCAGAAAAGCCAGAATAGAGAGGAAAACGTAGTCCTATCGAAGACTAGCATCTTCAGCGGTCTTGCAGCAATAGAAGAGAGTAGAACAGTACAATATAACGTAGCAGTATCATTAAGTCTCAACCTCACCCAGAGATCCTTTCTCGACTCCCTGCGAGAAAGCAATCCCAGAGCCATACAGTCATCAACCTCGTCCTGAGATCCCTTCTCGACTCCCTGCGAGAAGCAATCCCAGAGCCATACAGTCATCAACCTCGTCCTGAGATCCCTTCTCGACTCCCTGCGAGAAGCAATCCCAGAGCCATACAGTCATCAACCTCGTCCTGAGATCCCTTCTCGACTCCCTGCGAGAAGCAATCCCAGAGCCATAGTATCCAAGTATCCAGTTCTAAATTGTATCAATCAGGATACAACTCCGAGTGTCCTTTACCGTGGATCCGGCTATCGATAGATGTTTTCTTCCCTTTTGTTTTCTTCTGTCTTTTTCTTTTTATTTATTCTATTGTTTGTTTTTATTTTACTTTCTTTCTATTTTGTTTTTACTTAATATTCAAAATAATCTCTAAACTAGTAATAACACAAAACCCACCGCCACAAAAAGTTTTACCCCAAAACCATCTAGTTTAGTATTTTATTAATTATAAAAGCATTCAAATATTGGTTTTTGCTACTGTTTCTTGTTATTTGAGTTATTTAAATAATCCAGTTAAAGTTGCTTACAATTTTATAATTGCCTATGAATTATTTGCTATTTAACGAACATTTTAGTTCTTGGTTTTGAGTAACTTTTATTTTCACTTTGAGTTTGAATTTCCAATTTGAATCTGAATTGGAAATGAGATATGAGCCAAATAATGATTAAGCACTGTTTAACATGATGACATGGCACAATCAAAGGGGTGATTACTGTAGCTAACCACTCAGGGTGTTACAAAAATAATCCGTAGCTCGGATGGAAAAACTTTGTACACGAAAATTGATCAGAACGACGAGACGAAGTTGACCGTGCTGTCTGTTTCCGTGACGGGATCCTCTACGGAGGTGAACCCGTAACTTTTTGCCTGTTTCCGTTAGGTGAATAGCGCATATACACCGATTAATAAATCCAACTTAAACCCTAAAATAACTAATATGACTTAGACATACTTTTAGGCAACCCTGCACTGCACGTTAGCATAGCAAGCACTGTGTTACTTTGCCTGCCTTGTATTTATCTGTTTCCTCCCCCTCTTCTCTCTCGATAGAGCCCAGTACCGTTGCAGCTCCGGAGATCGACGACCCCTGACGACCTTGCCTTTGCCGTCGAGCAACCAGGCAAGCCCCCCCTTTGGGCATCCCGATATCGCCCATTTCTATTCTCTCCTGCTTGCATTAGATTTTGCTACTGTTACTGTTATCCTATTTCTGCTGCATAGCCTGTTTATTGGAACCTGCTGTTGATACGTTCCTGTTCATCCTAAACTGTTTAGAATAGACTGGGTAGAAACCCAGCAGTGACCCCCACTTGTCCCGATTGCCCCGCTGGATTCTCAGAAGACCCGATCAACGGGATCGAAGACCAGGCCCCGGCACCGCACCTCACTTCCCCCTTAGTTGCTCGACACTACTGGGTTACTATCGAGTGGCGAGGGTGATACCTCGTCGGCACTTCTGATGATAAGCTTGTAGGTTAGTTATTCGGTCGTGGTCAGCGAGGGTGATTCCTCCTACACCACCCCCGATAACGACGAAGTCGTGCAACACCTCAAGTGTGGACCTCGAGGGTGATTCCTCCTACGTCCACCTTGATATTACATCAGGTGGGAGTACAACGAGGGTGATGCCTCGGATTCCCCCTTGATATGGTAGCCATACGGATGTCTTACATTACCGTGGATACTGATACTTGGAAAGGCGGGTCGACCCTAAGGGGTACCCGCGAATGATGGATAGCTACCCGTGAGTTATTTTACGAGGCGCGGTCGGGCATTCTTAGCCCTTGCAGCAAGTCCTCGAGACGGGGCGACGGGGTCACATCGATCGTGAGTCTCTGCTCGTTTCCGCAAGCCCCTAGTCCTCTAATGATTTGGATATTTGATTCGAGCAGGCCTACGGCCTGATAGCACTAACCATCACGTGGGAATAGTTATGGGCACTTTGCATCGTAGCATCAGCCGAAAGCTCTGTCAGACGTCCAGTTCAGCATTGCGGCACGGTCGGATCATGTCGGCCTTCCGAGGCGACGCTGGTATCCACCCTGCTCGCAACGACCTGGAGTGCACAGGGCGATGGCCCAAGACCCCTAAGCGCTTAGGAGGTAGACCGGCGGGGACCTCTCTGCTGAGCTCTAGGTAGGGTTGCGGTGTGTCGTTTGGCCGAGGCCGGGCATGACCCAGGAAAGTGTGTCCGGCCAGAGTTAAGCGAGCGTGGTGGGTAAGTTGGTGCACCCCTGCAGGGAAGAAAACATCTATCGATAGCCGGTCCCACGGTAAAGGACACTCGGAGTTGTATCCCGATCGGTACAACTAGAACTTGGGATGGTACCTGGATATGTGGCTCCGGGATCGCTTTCTCGCAGGGAGTCGAGAAAGGATCTCTGGACGAGACTGTTACTTAATACTACTACTACTTTACATTATGCTAATCTGCACTCTTCTAATGCTGCAAGACCGATGAAGATGCTGAAGAAGCTAGTCTTCGATAGGACTAGGCCTTCCTCTCTATTCTGGCATTTCTGCAGCCCAGTCCACATATACAGCCTTCCTTTGAAAATGTTGCATATGTAGTGTAGATCCTTGCTTGCTGAGTACTTCGGATGAGTACTCACGGTTGCTTTACTTTCTTTTCCCCCCATATCCATTTGATGCAACCAGATGATGGAGCCCCTAAGACCGCTGCCCCGATTGACGACTTCAGCTACCACTTCTACCCCGAGGGTGGCTACTACCACGAGCTGGCCGACGACCAGGAGTAGGTTCGGAGGGTCCTAGGCAGGAGGCCTATGCCTTTCGATCGTAGTGTTTTATTTTGCCCCGCCTTCTTAAAGGCTTATCTCTGTTTCTCTCTTATATCTGTACCCAGATATCTGATGCTTCCGCTGACACTTGTATGCCATCGAGCTATGTATTCGAGCCCTCGAGTCCCTGGCTTGTAATATAAAGCTTGTATGACTTTGTTTATGTTTTAGAGTTGTGTTGTGATATCTTCAAGTGAGTCCTTAGGCTTGATCGTGTGTAATTGCGTGTATGATTAGTGCACGATTAAGCCGGGGGCATCACACCAATAGCAAGTAATGGAGCATCCCTTATAAAGAGGTCTCACTCTTCTTACTGTAGCAGTATAGGACTAAACTTCCCACACTTCCCACCACTTGCCGTACACATTAATGGGCCTTAGAGATTAACCAGGGATTATTGTCTTGTATGGGCCTAAGCCCATCCATCAATCCCCCATCAGATCTCGAGGCACATAAGATTGTCAACTGTCCAAACAATGTTTGATATACCAGAATTTTCAGTGGAGACTATTAGGTTGAACTTCCACCTAGAGCAATAGGATTAGACTTCTTCACAACTGAACAATGGACTATGCCTTAAATTGTCAGTTTGGCGTGTAGAAGTTTCGCCTATTGTCAGCCGATACGTGGCTGCCGAAGGCTAAACCCCACGGGTGGATTTTATCAGTCATACTCCATACCTTCTCATGAGCTTCCTAGAGATCACCCAATCTCATAGATTGTGACCAGCAGTCGGGCTCACATAGGTGTGTTCCTCCAAAGAATGCTCTGTAGGTTAGCATCTTGCTTACATAAGCTTTGGAACACATTAAGACAAAAGTCAGCCTGCCTTACATAATTGAGAGTATTATGCATCTCCAACAGAGTGGGTTAATTAAGGATACTCTCCTCAGTTGACCGCTAGATTGTTTTCCCAGGTCCTAATTCACGGGATCTCCGATCACATAGGTTGGGTTACCCCCATGGCAACTTACGTGGGTCTCATACCCATCTCCTTCAATGCATTTTCTATCACAATCAGTGATAGCCCTTTCGTAAAAGGGTCTGCCAGATTTTTAGAAGTCTGGATATAATCCAATGCTATCACTCTGGAGTTTCTTGATTTTCTGACAGATTTCAATCTTCTTCTTATGTGCTTTGTGGATTTCATATTGTCCTTTGAACTCTTAGCCTTGGCAATCACAGTTTGATTGTCAAAGTTCATGAGGACAGCCGAGACTGGTTTATCAACCACTGGCAAATCCATCAAAAGCTCTCGAAGCCATTCTGCTTCGACGCATGATGTGTCTAATGCTGTGAGTTCTGCTTCCATAGTTGATCTCGTTAAGATCGTCTGCTTGCAAGACTTCCAGGAAACATCACCACCACCAAGTGTGAAGACATATCCACTTGTGGCTTTCATCTCATCAGCATCAGATATCCAATTAGAATCACTATACCCCTCAAGTACCATCGGGTACCCGGAATAGTGAATTCCGTAGTTCACAGTACCTTGCAAGTAGCGCATCACTCGCTCAACAGAATGCCAATGCACATCTCCCGGATTGAAAACAAACCGGCTCAGTTTGCACACAGCAAATGAGATGTCAGGACGAGTAGCACAAGCTAGGTACATGAGTGAACCAACCACTTGAGAATATCTCAATTGATCTACATCCGTGCCTTCGAACTTTTGAATTCGCACGCTAGGATCATATGGTGTTGAAGAAGGTTTGCAGTCCGAATATCCAAACAGCTCAAAATCTTCTCAACATACTAGGATTGCAAAAGTGTAATTCCACCCTCAGTCTTTCTCAGTAGCTTAATGTTCAAGATAACATCAGCCACACCCAGGTCTTTCATCTCAAAGTTATGAGATAGAAAAGCCTTGACCTCCTCAACGACTTTGAGGTGGGTCCCAAATATCAGTATGTCATCGACATACAGATATATTATAACTCCTTCGCCCCCACGATAGCGATAGTATTCACATTTGTCAGCTTCATTAATAACAAAGCCAGCAGATGTCAAAGTTGTATTAAACTTCTCATGCCATTGCTTAGGCGGTTGTTTCAGGCCATACAAAGATTTCACTAGCTTGCACACCTTTCTTTCCTGACCATTTACTACAAAGCCATCTGGCTGTTGCATGTAAATTTCCTCGTCTAGCTCTCCGTTAAGGAAAGCCGTCTTAACGTCCATCTGATGAACGAGAAGACCATGCGAGGCAGCCAAAGCGAGTAACACTCGAATGGTTGTCAGTCTAGCCACATGTGAGTAAGTATCGAAGAAATCCTCTTATTCTTTCTGGGTATAACCATTGGCCACAAGCCTAGCCTTGTACTTCTCAAAAGTACCATCGGGCCTAAGTTTCCTTTTGAACACCCACTTACATCCCAATGGTTGGCAACCATAAGGACAATCAGTGATCTCCCATGTTCCGTTAGCCATGATGGAATCCATCTCGCTACGGACCGCATCCTTCCAGTAGTCAGCATCCGGAGATGCATAAGCTTCTGAAATGGAACTGGGAGTGTCATCATCCACGAGGTACACGAGGAAATCATCACCAAAAGACTTTGCAGTCCTTTGTCTCTTACTCCTAACAGGAGCTTCCTCGTCATCCTCCGTGGAACTTTCATCACTTTTGTGTTCATAGTATTCCATCGGAATGGCAGGTTCAGGAGTCTCATCAGATTCCAGTCTAGAAGTGCTTTGCATATCTCTCATGGGGAAAATATCCTCAAAGAATGTAGCATCCTTAGACTCTATAATTGTACCGACCTTCTGGTCAGGTACCTCAGATTTCACTACTAGAAATCTATAGCCAACGATGTTCTTAGCGTAGCCCAAATTAACGCAGTCCACGGTCTTTGGTCCAAGCTTGCGCTTTTTGGGGATCGGCATATTGACTTTCGCCAAACAGCCCCAAGTGCGCAAGTAAGAGAGTGTAGTTCTTTTCTTTTCCCATTGCTCATAGGGAGTAGTCTCATTATCCTTCGCGGGAACTTTATTCAGGACATGACATGATGTCAATACAGCCTCCCCCCACCATGCCTTGGATAAACCCGATATATCTAACATGGCATTAACCAAATCTGTTAGAGTACGGTTTTTCCGTTTGGCAACCCCGTTTGACTGGGGTGAATAGGAAGGCGTCCTCTCATGAATAATGCCATGTTCCGCACAGAATAAATCAAACTCACTATAAAAGTACTCTCCACCACGATCAGACCGGACTCGTTTTATTTTCTTCTCAAGTTGGTTCTCAACTTCAGCCTTATAGATTTTAAAGTAGTGTAGAGCCTCATCCTTTGTATTTAACAGATACACATAACAAAATCTAGTGGAATCATCAATTAAAGTCATGAAGTATTTCTTTCCACCTTTAGTCAACACACCATTCATCTCACAGAGATCTGAATGTATGAGCTCTAGTGGTGCCAGGTGTCTCTCCTTCGCAGGCTTGTGAGGCTTACGAGGTTGCTTTGCTTGCACACACGCATGACACTTAGAGCCTTTGGCTAAAGTGAAACTCGGAATTAGATCCATCTTAGCCAGCCGCGTCATACAACCGAAATTTATGTGACAAAGACGTGAATGCCAAACCTCAGATTCGTTCACATTAGAATGAATTTGGTTCACGACTTTATTACAGAAATCCTCCAGGGAAAGGCGGAACAAACCGCCACAATCATATCCTTTTCCAACAAATAGTCCATACCAAGATACGACTACTTTGTTGGACTCAAATACTAACTTAGACCCTTCTTTACATAGAAGGGAGCCACTAACGAGATTCTTCTTGATGGCGGGGACATGCTGCATGTTCTTCAGTTGCACGATCTTTTCCGAAGTAAATTTCAGATCTACCGTGCCAACACCATGAACAGAAGCATGCGAGCCGTTCCCCATCAGGACGGAACAATCTCGCGTGACCTGGTAAGAAGAAAACAAAGACACGTCAGCACACACATGAATATTGGCCCTAGTGTCAACCCACCAATCGGTGGACTAACAAACTAAAAGTACGGTAAACAGATTACCATACTCAGCTGCTGCATCATTGTTGCTCAGAGTGACACTGACAGACTTAGTGTCCTGTCCTGGCTTCTTGTACTTGTTTGGGCACTTGTTTGTCCAGTGTTCCTCTGAACCACAAGTAAAGCAGTCATCTCTCTTTTTGTCTTTCTTCTTACCCTTCTTCTTAAAGGTAGTATTCTGCTGGACATAGTTCTTTCCCTTGAACTTGTGGAAGTTCTTCTGCACCACATTGGCGCTAGAAGAACCCTCTGCCCCTTTCACGTGTGAGTCCTTTGCTCTCGAGTTCTGCTCAATACTTAGATGACCGATGACATCCTCAACAGAGAATTCATGTCTCAAGTGCTTGAGAGAAGTAGCAAAGTTCCTCCATCCAGGAGGGAGTTTTGCAACAATGCAACCCGCGACAAACTTGTCCGGTAACTCACACTTCAGGAGCTCCAGCTCCTTAGCGATGCATTGTATCTCATGGGCCTGGTCCAATACAGAACGGTTATCAACCATTTTGTAATCATGGAACTGCTCCATAGCATACAACTCGCTTCCAGCATCGGTTGCGCCGAACTTAGCTTCGAGCGCATCCCATAAATTCTTGGCAACACGCATATGAAGATATGCGTCGACTAGCTTGTCTCCGATCACAGTAAGAACGGCTCCCACAAAGATGGTGGTTGCCTCCCTAAACGCATTCTCCTGTTCAGGAGCAATTGTTACCGTGGGAGACACACCACCAACCCAGAACACGTTCATTGCTGTGAGCCACAAGGTAGTCCTCGTCTGCCAACGCTTAAAATGCGTCCCGGTAAACTTTTCCGGTTTCAGTGTAGCGGCGAAGCCATGAGTCAAAAAGTGCCTAAAATAAGGTTTTTGGATTGTTGGAAATATTAGCACTTTCTCGACTAATCTAATCCATGAGTAAACAGTAAACATGGCAAATATGATATGTATCTCATACCGATACCTAAGCATGTGAGCACGTACAGTACATAGAACCGAAACATCTATGAACATCATGTATACGACCAGCACATGAACGAGCAAATAGGGGATGAACGAGTCATACCCTCCGGTTGGCCAGGCCAACGCGGTGGCGGCAGCGGCAGCCTCGGCATCGGCCGAGGCCTTCTTCTTGGCGGCTTCGTCGTCAGCCATGGAGTCGATGTAGGGGAAGTAGTGGAAGCAGAGGCGGACGGAGACGGGACGGATCGGGAGCATTCGCGTCGAGACGCTCCCCAAAAACTTTATTGCCGTTCTCCCGGGCAGGATCTCGAACAACAGGGTTCCGGAGGCACCTGCTCTCCTGACCAACCGTGCACGCGGTCGTCGGGATGGGATCACCGGAAGCAGCACAGTGAGAGGAACATTAGATGACGGCTAGCAGGGGCGGAGCCAGGATGAAAATCAAGAGGGGGCAAAGATGTACATGATTTTTTCCCCAGAAACATGTATATGCACTAATGGCTAGATCATTTTAAAAATCAAGCACACAAGCATAGATATAATGTGTAAGAAGCAAAATCGCATATATGTTCTTACAAGATAATATCAACACACACATAATTATGACACGGTCATTGCCAATGTAAAAGTAAACTAACCACTTAAGGCACAATAGCTTGAGAAATATGAATATGTCAATCCTTTTTGTTGCTACATCCTTGATTTACAGCCTTCGAGCTGCACGAAAGGAAACACGTTTTATAAAATAGAGAATGTAAACATTGATAGATAAAAAAAATTCTTAAGCACGTTAACTCCTTCCGCTTCATCCTGAGATGATTTTTCCCATGTAAGACAATTTCCCCATGCTTGTTGATATTAAATATGTAAGTCTCTTTTTCTGGATGGATCCCGAGTAAGCTGTTTAGGTCGACTATTTCAGCCATACTGCCAGTTGTCGATTTTACAAAAAATCTCTCCATTAGCTTGCCTGTCAATGTCAGATAGTTCAAAGTTAAATAAATTGAAATACATGAAGGCAAGATATTGCGATAGATTTTATTCTACTCCCACAAGCTGAAACTTATTCATACAAAATTATTACGCGAAGCTAGATCCAATCAATCTAATTATCAGTTTGTACATTATAATCTATACACATGGACATTGGATACAATTTGCTACCTTTTTAACATGGAAATCAAAATAGAATAATAAGAGAACTAAACCTAGGTCTCACGGATTACCTTGATATTGATCAGCAGAGCTTCTTCCTTAGGCCGGGATGGCAAGCCGGCCGGGCGGTGTGTGTAGTGCGCGGATGGCAGATCACGCTATCGGAGGAGGGGGCGTCGTATAATCGTGTATCTACAGGGCAGTACAGCCGTAGGTGGCGGCGCAAAGGCTTCTGGTTGTCAATGCGGTCACGCGAGCACATAGGAGACGAACACGCTCCTGAAGACTAGGTTTCTAGCGAATTGAGAACCATCGTACGCATGAGGCCTACTCGCCTGCTCGTCATTCTCATTAGATGGGTAGCTGGGCTAATAACCGATCTACTTTCTCATACATGGGCTTTAAAAATACGACAGAAAATAAATGAGTGGGGGCAAATATCTTAGCCTAAGTGGGGGCAATGCTGTATATTCTGGGCCTAGCATAAGTGGGCCAAAACGCCACATCGATGAACGTAGATTCGCGCTGTCAGGTTGATGGGCCTGGGCTCAGGCCCACGACCGAGTCTGCGAACAGCCCACGATCCAACGTCTCGGACAGTGAAACTTACGTAAGCGACTCGTTAATTAATCCGAGATGCGAGGCGACGCGGCGGAGGAGAAGCGCGCGTGTACAACTTCTATTCCCAAGCTTCCAATAGCAATTAATGAAGCAACCCTTCTAAAAAGGTCTCACTCTTCTTACTGTATCAGTATGAGACTAAACTTCCTACACTTCCCACCACTTGCCGTACACGTTAATGAGCCTTAGAGATTAACCAGGGATTATTGTCTTATATGGGCCTTAGCCCATCCATAATCCATCAGTCCATGCCGGACCTGATGGGCGCCGGTCATGCGCCTGCCCGCTGGCATCATGGGCGGTGGCCTCGACGACGGCCTCGGCGGCGGCTGGAGCTCGGCTGGCCGCAAGGAGGAGCTGGTGAAGGTGACGCAGGTGGACGACCCGCTGTGGCAGCCCAGCCTGGATATTGGGCTGGAGACGCTCAACTATGACGACTACCGGCGCGTGTTCGCTGACTTCGCTCGCGTGCTCGGCCCCAGTCCCGCCGGCTACGTCTCCGAGGCCACCCGCGACGCGAGAGGTCGGCATCGCCATCATCATCCGAGGCCACCCGCGACGCGAGAGGTCGGCATCGCCATCATCAACAGCGTCGACCTAGTCAACAGCCTCATGAACGAGGTGCGCATTGTCATCAACATGCATACTAGCGTCGTACCGTCTCCCTCGTCGCCACATCCATGCCACTCCATTATTGACACTGACCTGCAGGCTCGTGCCTCCGCAGTGCTAGAACCATGGCGATTTCAGCAACAGCTTCAGACAAAGTTAACAGTAGTGGACCTCAGTGACAATCGCACAGACGGATTAATTGGAGAATTCAAGTTCCCACGACAAAATTAACAACGGACGGTCGATCCATTCGAACTCTCAACTGAACTTGAAATTACTCGGGCGGGAGAATTCACAGTTTTACAGAAACAAATTGACAGGGTCAGTCGTCCCAAATCGACATCATCCACTTACAGCTCCACGCACGAACGCACCAAAACTGCCTCGACTGGCCGACCGATCGACCCAGGGATGGATGGATGGACTCATTGAAAGCAAACTAAAAGGACTCATGGTGATGGCAAGGAAGGAGACGACGACGCGATCGATCATCACACGGACGGACGGCGAGCTTGCATGCAAACTTGCTTAGTAGTCGGTGGTGGGGAGTGTTGGCGCCGCCTCCTCGCAGCGCCGCGTCATCTTTCCTCCCTCTCGTTGCATCTCACAACTCTACTGAGGTTTCTCTCTTCTCTTCTCTGACAAACACACACATGGTGATGAACTCTACAAACACACACACACTCATATACACCAAGGAAGAACACACAGGCTTTGCCGAGACTCTCCCTTGGCACCCACAAGCACTACATTATTTTCTCAGCCCGCACCGGCTTTCATTCACGTACTCAACTTAAATAGGCATTACAAGAGTATCTCCACACCAACTAATCCTAAACTCACGTCACGCCCACCATGCACAGCTAGTCTAGTAACTAACTAATGCATGGGCTAACTCTACGGCCATTTCTCACGGCCACTAACCAACTCCACGACTTGACCAATCTTGCATGCACTAACTAACTGGAGTCTAACTCAAACTACGTACACAACGCACGCCTACAGACTCGGTAAGGCCACGAAACGATGCCCAGTTCCACCAGCACGCACACTTGCCACGGTGCTGCATCCCGCACGTCCCGCGCGCACCCGACGCGTCCGACGAGCCCGACCACACCGGACGCCGTGGCTTATTCCAACAGGGAACTGCTCGTGGGTGCGGGAGATGAAGAGCAGCTCGTAGATGACGCCGGCGAGGCCGTCGCCGATGAGGGGGCCGACCCAGTACACCCACTGGTACCCCCACTCCCAGATGATGAGGGCGGGGCCGAAGGAGACGGCGGGGTTCATGGACGCGCCGGAGAAGGCGCCGCCGACCAGGATGTTGGCGCCCACGATGAAGCCGATGGCGATGGGCGCGATGGATGCCCAGGCTACCCTTCTTGGGGTCCATGGCGGTAGCGTATGTAACACCCCTGTGTAATAACCACTGTGATCATCTGCTAATTATGCCAAGTCACCCTGCTTAACAGTGCTTGATCATTACTGCATCAAATCCCCTTTCAAATTCCAACTCAAATTGCAAATTCAAATTCAAAGTGAAAACAAATCTGTTCAAACTTGGAAAACTAAAATGTTCATTAGCTAGCAAATAATCTCAAGGCAATTGTAAAATTGGAACCAACCTTACCAAAATTCCCAAAATGCCCTGGATTTTATTTTTGAGGTCCAGTAGCATTTAAATTGCCCTATTCAATTTCTAAAATTACCTAGTCACTTCCCTCTGCCTTGAAACTTTTTGTGGCAGAGCCTAAAAGTGTATTGGATTTATGGGACCTAGACCCATATTTTTTTTCAAAGTCATTTGGATGCCTACATAAATCTTTTACCTTCTCTGTTAATTAAATAAAAGTAAAACAGTAAAAGAAAAAGGCCGAAGCCACTTACCTGACGCCGGCCCAACTAGCCACCTGCTCCTCCCTTGCGTGTCATCGTTCCCGTGGCTGGGCGCGCGCGCCGGCGAGCGATCGACAAGCCGACGGCCACCGACAGCGAGGGGATAAGCATCTCCCCTCGTCCAGTCCCCCTGGTCGTCCCCTCCATTTCCCCCTCCTCTCTCCCACGCGCTCGAGCGCGCTCTCTCTCTCTGCTCGCGAGTGCCAGGGCGCATCCGCCGCCGTCGTTCATCGCCGCCGCGGCGACAGCCATCCCCGTTCCACTCCGACGAGTCCAGGGGCTCCGCTAGGCTCGGCCACGTCTCCTGCGCCACCACAACAAGCTCGGGGAGCCCGGCATCGCCTACATCGCGTCGCCCCCTTTCATCTCTGTCTCCGGCAAATCTCCGGCGACCGCGGCTCCCTCTGCGCTCCCGTTGCTCGCCGGACCTTCTTGTGTCCCCACGGTGAGCCATCTCCTCTCCTCTCCCTTCTCGTTTCCTTCCCGCGCGTGTAGCCGTCGCTCCCACCGAGGCCGAGCTCGCCGCCGCTTGAGCTCCTCACCGGCCTTGTTCCGGTGGCCTCACGGCCGCGTGGCGCTGTCCAACGTGTTCGCCCGCTCCCGTAGATCACTTCCACGCCTCGCGTTCGAGCCGCAGTGCGCTACACTGCTGTTTTCGCTGTCACCCGAACACCACCGCCGCCATACGTCGTCGCCGGCGACGTTCCGGCCACCCCGCGGCCTCGCGTTCGTCGTCACTGGACGCGGCACGAACTGCCCGATCGAACGCAAAAGAAACCGCGTGAAACGGGCCCCTGTGGCGGAATTCCGAGCCTCTCCGGCGAACTCGCCGCCGCAGAGAGCTCGCCGGAGCTCATTCCGGCACCGGCGCCCACGTGGCACATGTGGGGCCCGCCCGTAGACGCTGGCCAGTGGGCCCGAGGGCCACCGTTGACTCGTTGACCGAGTCAACGTGGCTGACGTGGCAGCCACAGACACTAACCAGTGGGCCCGTCCCACTTAATTAATTTAATTAATCTAATTTTAATTAAAACCTAAACTAACTAGCTAATTAGTCTCCGACAGTAGGGCCCCACCTCACTAATTAACCCTATCCAAATTAATACCTAATCAACCCTGAGTCACTGACCAGTGGGTCCCACTGGACCCACAGGTCAGGTTTGACTGGTCAGCGGTCTGTTAACCTGCTGACGTCATGCTACCGCAATGCTGACGCAATAAACCCCTTTTCTAATAATTTAAATAATTTCAAAATATTGCTAAAATCTTTAGAAATTCGTAGAAAATAATCCGTAGCTCGGATGGAAAAACTTTGTACATGAAACTTGCTTAGAACGACGAGACGAATCCAATTGCGCGGTCCGTTCGTCCGCCACACGTCCTTAACATAGCGAACGTGCAACCGTTCCCCTCTTTTCGTCTGTCCGAAATGCCGGACACCGGGAATACTTTCCCGGATGTTTTTCTCTTTCGCTGGTATTACCTAGCCCTGCGATAGAACACCGCTAGCTCTGCTTGTTGACATGTCATGCACCTGTTGCTTTGTATTTACTATTCTTCCCCCTCTTCTCTCTCGTTAGATCTCGGTACCGACGTAGCCTCCGAGACCGACGCAGCTCCGGAGATTGGCTACACCAGCGACGGCCTTGCCTTTGCCGCCGAGCAACCAGGCAAGCACCCCCCCTTTGATCATCCCGATATCGCCTATTCTATTTTCTCATGCTTGCATTAGAATTTGCTACTGTTACTGCTATCCTATATCTGCTGCATAGCCTGTTTATTGTAATCTGCTGTTGATACCTTACTGTTATCCTAAACTATTTAGAATAGACTGGGTAGAGACCCATCAGAGACCCCCACTTGTCCTGACTGCCCTGCTGGATTCTCAGAAGACCCAATCAACGGGATCGAAGATCCGCACCTCACTTCCCCTTGATTGCTCGACACTACTGGGTTACTATCGAGTGCCGAGGGTGAAACCTCGTCAGCACTTCTGATGTTAACCTTGTAGGTTAGCTAATCGGTCGTGATAAGCGAGGGTGATTCCTCCTACACCACCCCCGATAATGACGAAGTCGTGCAACACCTCAAGCGTGGACCTCGAGGGTGATTCCTCCTATGTCCACCTTGATTTTACATTATGTGGGAGTCCAACGAGGGTGATGCCTTGGATTCCCCTTGATATGGTAGCCTCACGGATGCCTTACATTACTGTTGATACTGATATTTGGAAAGGCGGGTCGACCCTGAGGGGTACCCGCGGATGATGGATAGTTACCCGTGAGTTATTCCACGAGGCGCGGCCGGGCATTCTTAGCCCTTGCAGCAAGTCCTCGAGACGGGGCGACGGGGTCACATCAATCGTGAGTCTCTGCTCGTTACCGCAAGCCACTAGTCCACTAATGATTTGGATATGTAATCCGAGCCGGCCTCTGGTCGGATAGCACTAAGCATCACATGGGAAGAGTTATGGGCACTCTGCATCGTAGCATCAGCCGAAGGCTCTGTCAGACGTCCAGTTCAGCACGGCGGCACGGTCGGATCACGCCGAGGCGTTGGTATCCACCCTGCGCGCAACGACCCGGAGTGCACAGGGCGATGGCCCAAGACCCCTGAGCGCTTAGGATATAGACCGACGGGGACCTCTCTGCTGAGCTCTAGGTAGGGTTGCGATGTATCGTTTGGCCGAGGCCGGGCATGACCCAGGAAAGTGTGTCCGGCCGGAGTTAAGCGAGTGTGGCGGGTAAGTTGGTGCACCCCTGCAGGGAAGAACACATCTATCGATAGCCGGTCCTACGGTAAAGGACACTCGGAGTTGTATCCCGATCGATACAGCTAGATCTTGAGATGATACCTGGATATGTGGCTCTGGGATCGCTTTCTCGCAGGGAGTCGAGGAAGGATCTCTGGGCGAGACTGTTACTTGACACTACTACTACTTTACATTATGCTATTCTGTACTCTTCTAATGCTGCAAGACAGTTGAAGTTGCTGAAGATGTTAGCCTTCGATAGGACTAGGCTTTCCCTCTCTATTCTGGCATTTCTGCAGCCCAGTCCACATATACAGCCATCCCTTGACAATGTTGCATATGTAGTGTAGATCCTTGCTTGCTGAGTACTTCGCAGTACTTACGGTTGCTTTGCTTTCCTTTTTCTCCCTTATCAGTTGTCGTAACCAGACGACGGAGCCCCTGAGGCAACTGCACCACCGATGACTACTACTACCACCTCGAGGATGGCTTCTTCTACGAGATAGCCGATGACCAGGAGTAGGTTCGGAGGGTCCCAGGCAGGAGGCCTGCGCCTTACGATCGTAGAGTTTTATTCTGTCCCGCCTTGTTAAGGTTTCACTGTTTTCGTTTTATATCTGTACTCAGATATCTGATGCTTCCACTGACGCTTGTATGCCATCGAGCTATGTATTCGAGCCCTCGAGGCCCGGCTTGTAATATAAAGCTTGTATGACTTTATTTATGTTTTAGAGTTGTGTTGTGATATCTTCAAGTGAGTCCTTAGGCTTGATCGTGTGCATTTGCGTGTATGGTTAGTGCACGATTAAGCCGGGGGCGTCACAGGTTGGTATCAGAGCCGACTGCCTGTAGGAACCCCCTTCCAACTCCTAGGCCGAAGTTGAGTCTAGTGGTCCGAAAACTGTTTTACTAACTTGGCTGTGTGGCTTACGGGCCCACGTCGCCGAATGGGTGGTATTAGGATCTTTTATTCCTCGTCTTTACTCTGGGACTCTGATTTCTCTTCCTTTCGGGTTACAGATTTTACTAACTCTGACATTAGGATCTCGTAATCACATCCACCCGGAGTTCTGAAATATCCCCCCTTGCTTCGAGATTATGGGCCAGGTTCTCCTTACAGGATCCTTTTATCGAGGGCACCCTGTGTTGTCACTTGCAGATTCCTCGCTCCAATAGTTTTCTCCGACATTGATGTAGCCTTTGCTATGTCTCGTCGTGTACTTCCTTACCGCGTGCCTGCGCGCCGCCTAGTTGTCTAGCCTTCCCTTTTTAGCTGTCGTAATGACAGTTGGTAACCGAGGCTATATGTGGATTTGAATGTCTGGTGCAAATATTATGAAGTATCTATCGCACTTCCTTCTGTTGTGCACCTTATTTCATGAATCATTCCATACACCTGCAGTTTTTCTTGCTAAACTGCCCCTGTTGATTTGGCAGGATGGCTGACAATCCTCCACCTCCATCTTATATTGCTGAAATGAGGCAGCAGTTTGAACTCAACCGTCAGTTTATGACCGGAGTATTGGCTCAGTTCCCAACTCGAAATGCTCAGTAACAGTCTTCTCCGATAACTCTGCCAGAATTCGTGCGCCTCAACCCGTCTGTTTTCCGCAGCTCCACCAATCCTATGGATGCTGATGATAGGCTTCGTGACATCATGTTTGAGATGGAGTCAGCTAACGTTGCCCCTGCCAGTTATGTCACCTTTGCGACATTTCACTTGAAGGGTCCAGCTGCTCAATGGTGGGAAAGCCACAAGAGTATGTTGCCTGCTGAATCTGTACCCACTTGGCAAGAATTCTAGTCAGCTTTTCGTGCACGGTACATTCCTCAAGGTCTGATCGACCAGAAGAAGCAGGAGTTCCGTAAACTCACCCAGGGCACAATGACTGTGGATGAATATCAGAGGAAATATCTCGAATTATCCCGCTATGCTAAATATGATGTCGACACTGACGCACGTAAGCAGGAGAAATTCCGTGATGGACTGTGTTCCGATATACAGCTCGCACTTCTTGTCCATGATTGTGAGGACTTTGCGACGCTTGTCAGTCAAGCCTACCGAGTTGAAACTGGTCTGGCTAAATATCAGGAGTCGCTCAAACGCACTCGTGAAGCTAGCTCATCCTCGGGTCAGCCTGTTAAGAAACGTCGGGTTTAGATTCCGCACAATGTTCATCACCGACCGGCTCCAACACCAAAGCCATCTTATGTTGCACCTCGTCTGCCTTCACCGCCGAGACAGCTAATAGTTCAGGGTGGACAGCCTAATGCTATGGCATCTCCTCAGGTTGCACCATGTCCTCTTGTTGGTCGAAAGAAGAGCTGTCAGAACCGTCGTCTCGGAAGCTCTAATGCCAGGCCGTCTGCTATATTTCGGGGTCAAGTCACCCATGTCAAGATTGAAGAAGCTTGCGAGTCACCAAAAATTGTGATGGGAACCCTTCGCGTTAATTCAGTGCCAGCTTCTGTTCTTTTTGATTCAGGAGCATCGCATGCTTTCGTGTCCCAACAATTTGCTCAGTTGCATGGGTTAGGTACGGAAAATTTGTCCACTCCTTTAGCGATTCAATCCCCGGGGTCTAAGTGGCAAACCTCAATAGTAAACCCCCACAACCACATTGAGATTGGAGGTCTACTATTTCCGGCTTCCCTTATTGTGCTCGGACCTTCCAACATTGACATCATTCTTGGCATGGATTGGTTGACAGCGAATAAAGCTTTGATTGACTGTGCCACTAAGACAGTCCAGCTCACTCACCCTTCTGGCCAGACGGTCAAGTATTCAGTCCGAGCAGCTGAGGATGCCGAGAATCAGATATATGTTCTGAATGCATTGAATGCTTCACCTCTTGAAGGCATCGAGAACATTCCAGTTGTTCGTGATTTTCAAGATGTCTTTCCGGAAGAACTTCCAGGAATTCCCCCTGCTAGAGCTGTCGAGTTTGTCATCGACTTGAAACCAGGCACTACCCCTATTGCTAAGCGACCGTATGAGATGCCTCCGCATCACCTTATTGAACTTAAGGAAGAAATCGACAAGTCACTTAAGAAGGGTTTCATCCGCCCCAGTTCATCTGCTTGGGGAGCACCTTCCCTCTTTGTCAAGAAGAAGGATGGTACGAATCGGTTGGTTCAAGATTACTGACCTATCAACCAAGCAACAATTCAGAACAAGTATCCGCTTCCCAGAATCAACGATCTGTATGATCAACTTGCTGGTTCCTCAGTGTTCTCTAAGCTTGATTTGAGATTGGGATACCACCATATCCGAGTTTGTGAAGAGGATATTCCGAAGACAGCATTCGTTACTCGCTATGGTTCTTATGAGTACACTGTCATGTCTTTCGGCTTGACTAATGCTCCAGCTACTTTCTCCCGATTAATGAATTACATATTCATGGATTATCTCGACAAATTCGTCGTGGTATATCTGGATGATATTCTGGTATATTCGAAGAATGAAGAAGAACATGCCGAACATCTTCCGCTTGTACTGGAAAAGTTGCGTGAACATCAACTGTATGCCAAGTATTCCAAATGCGAGTTCTGGTTATCTGAAGTGACATATCTCGGCCATGTGATTTCGAAAGATGGCATTGCCGTTAACCCAGAACAGTTCAGGCTATTCTTGAATGGACTCCACCGAAGAATGTCAAGCAAGTCAGAAGTTTTCTCGGCCTTGCAAGCTATTGCCGTCGCTTTGTCGAGAATTTCTCAAAGATTGCTAAGCCTCTGACTGATCTGCTTCACAAAGGCATTAAGTTTGAGTGGACAGAAAAATGTCAGGAAAGTTTCCAAACACTCAAAGACAAGCTGACATCTGCCCCAGTACTTGCTCCTCCAGATTCTCGCAAAGATTTTGTGATCTATTGTGACGCATCCCGTGAAGGACTAGGCTGTGTCCTAATGCAAGAGCGTAAAGTGATTGCCTATGGCTCTCGTCAGTTGCACCCACATGAAGAGAATTATCCTGTACATGATCTAGAACTAGCTGCTGTCATCTATGCATTGCAGTTGTGGCGACATTACCTCCTCGGTAACCGTTGCGAGATCTACACGGATCATAAAAGCCTGAAGTACTTGTTCACTCAACCATCTCTAAACCTCCGTCAGCAAAGATGGATGGAGACCATTGCGGACTATGATTTTGGGTATTTCTTATACCCCTGGCAAGGCTAATGTAATGGCTGATGCATTGAGCCGTAAATCCTATTGCTGTGAACTTGAAGTCCAGCTAGAGAAGCCACTCCTGTATGAAGAGCTTCGAAAGCTAAATCTCGAGATAGTTCCTCAAGGATACCTAAAAACCTTGGTTGTTGAACCAGACCTTGAGAAGGCCGTTAAGAGTGCGCAAGCTAAAGATGCTGAAATTGATCTCATGAAGAAAGATCTTCACCTGGAAAAGTACAGGGATTTCTCGCTGTCTGAAGATGGAACCTTGTATTTCAGAGACCGCATTGTCGTACCTCGCTTCGAGCTAATGACTGACAAGGTCATGAAGGAGGCACATGATACACCGCTGTCTATTCATCCGGGTAGCACCAAGATGTATCATGATCTCCGTCAAAGGTACTGGTGGTCTAGAATGAAGCAGGACATTGCTCGATATGTTGCTGAATGTGATGTTTGCCGTCGCGTTAAAGCAGAACATCAGAAGCCTGCTGGAATTCTGCAACCGCTCCCTATTCCTTTGTGGAAGTGGGATAAAGTGCAGATGGATTTCATTACTGGTCTTCCCAAGTCTCAGAAAGGTCATGATGCTATTCTTGTCGTTGTCGACGAACTTTCTAAAGTTGCACATTTTCTGCCTATCAAAGAGACAATCACTGCTAGTCAGTTAGCCGAGTTATACATCTCCAGAATTGTTTCACTCCACGGTATTCCGAAAGAGATCAGTTCGGACCGTGGCGGCCTTTTCACTTCCAAGTTCTGGGAAAGTTTCCAACAAACTATGGGAACTCATATCACCTGGAGTTCAGCATATCACCCCCAGTCCCAAGGCCAAGTCGAACGAGTAAATCAAGTGCTTGAAGACATGCTGCGAGCTTGTGTTATTTCTTTCGGTAAGAAGTGGGAAGAATCTCTCCCGTATGCCGAGTTCTCTTATAACAACAACTATCAAGCCAGCTTGAAAATGGCCCCCTTCGAAGTGCTTTATGGACGTAAGTGCCGAACCCCTCTGAATTGGTCAGAAACCGGGGAACGACCGCTCGTGGGCCCGGAAATTATTCAACACGCCAAAGAGCAAGTTCGTATTGTTCGAGAAAATCTCAAGGCGGCTCAGGACCGCTAGAAGAGCAACTATGATCGCAAACGATGGGGTTTGACTTATCAACCTGGTGATCAGGCTTATCTGCGAGTCACTCCTATGAAGGGCACTCACCGTTTCGGAATCAAGGGCAAGCTAGCTCCACGCTACATTGGTCCTTTCCGCATTGTTACCAGACGTGGTCAGGTGGCATATAAATTGGAGTTGCCGCCGCAATTCTCTCATATCCACGATGTCTTCCATGTGTCAGAGCTTCGTAAATGCTTCAAAGAATCTTCGCACCGCGCAGTGGATCACGAGATGCTCGATTTGCAAGATGACCTATCTTATAAGGAGCATCCGATCCGCATTCTCGATGAAGCTGAACGTCAGACCCGTCAGAAGGTTACCAAGTTCCTCAAAGTGCAGTGGTCAAATCATACTGAAGATGAAGCCACTTGGGAACGCGAGGATAATCTTCGTGCGGAATACCCCGAACTTTTTCCTTCTACCTCTTAATTCTCGGGACGAGAATTTCTTTTAGTGGAGGAGAATTTGTAACACCCCTGTGTAATAACCACTGTGATCATCTGCTATTTATGCCAAGTCACCCTGCTTAACAGTGCTTGATCATTACTGCATCAAATCCCCTTTCAAATTCCAACTCAAATTGCGAATTCAAATTCAAAGTGAAAACAAATCTGTACAAACTTGGAAAACTAAAATGTTCATTAGCTAGCAAATAATCTCAAGGCAATTGTAAAATTCGAACCAACCTTACAAAAATTCCCAAAATGCCCTGGATTTTATTTTTGAGGTCCAACAGCATTTAAATTGCCCTATTCAATTTCTAAAATTACCTAGTCACTTCCCTCTACCTTGGAACTTTTTGTGGCAGAGCCTAAAAGTGTATTGGATTTATGGGACCTAGACCCATATTTTTTTTCAAAGTCATTTGGATGCCTACATAAATCTTTTACCTTCTCTGTTAATTAAATAAAAGTAAAACAGTAAAAGAAAAAGGCCGAAGCCACTTACCTGACGCCGGCCCAACTAGCCACCTGCTCCTCCCTTGCGTGTCATCGTTCCCGTGGCTGGGCGCGCGCACCGGCGAGCGATCGACACGCCGACGGCCACCTACAGCGAGGGGATAAGCATCTCCCCTCGTCCAGTCCCCCTGGTCGTCCCCTCCATTTTCCCCTCCTCTCTCCCACGCGCTCGCGCTCTCTCTCTCTCTGCTCAAGAGTGCCAGGGCGCATCCGCCGCCGTCGTTCGTCGCCGCCGTGGCGACAGCCATCCCCGTTCCACTCCGATGAGTCCAGGGGCTCCGCCAGGCTCGGCCACGTCTCCTGCGCCACCACAACAAGCTCGGGGAGCCCGGCATCGCCTACATCGCGTCGCCCCCTTTCATCTTTGTCTCCGGCAAATCTCCGGCGACCGCGGCTCCCTCTGCGCTCCCGTTGCTCGCCGGACCTTCTTTTGTCCCCATTGTGAGCCATCTCCTCTCCTCTCCCATCTCGTTTCCTTCCCGCGCGTGTAGCCATCGCTCCCACCGAGGCCGAGCTCGCCGCCGCTTGAGCTCCTCGCCGGCCTTGTTCCGGTGGCCTCACGGCCGCGTGGCGCTGTCCAACGTGTTCGCCCGCTCCCGTAGATCACTTCCACGCCTCGCGTTCGAGCCGCAGCGCACTACACTGCTGTTTTCGCTGTCACCCGAACACCACCGCCGCCATACATCGTCGCCGGCGACGTTCCGGCCACCCCGCAGCCTCGCGTTCGTCGTCACTGGACGCGGCACGAACTGCCCGATCGAACGCAAAAGAAATCACGCGAAATGGGCCCCTGTGGCGGAATTCCGAGCCTCTCCGGCGAACTCGCCGCCGCAGAGAGCTCGTCGGAGCTCATTCCGGCGCTGGCGCCCACGTGGCACGTGTGGGGCCCGCCCGTAGAAGCTGGCCAGTGGGCCCGAGGGCCACCGTTGACTCGTTGACCGAGTCATTGTGGCTGACGTGGTAGCCACAGACACTGACCAGTGGGCCCGTCCCACTTAATTAATTTAATTAATCTAATTTTAATTAAAACCTAAACTAACTAGCTAATTAGTCTCCGACAGTAGAGCCCCACCTCACTAATTAACCCTATCCAAATTAATCTAATACCTAATCAGCCCTGAGTCACTGACCAGTGGGTCCCACTTGACCCACAGGTCAGGTTTGACTGGTCAGCGGTCTGTTGACCTGCTGACGTCATGCTACCGCAATGCTGACGCAATAAACCCCTTTTCTAATAATTTAAATAATTTCAGAATATTGCTAAAATCTTTAGAAATTCGTAGAAAATAATCCGTAGCTCGGATGGAAAAACTTTGTACATGAAACTTGCTCAGAGCGACGAGACGAATCCAATTACGTGGTCCGTTCGTCCGCCACACGTCCATAACATAGCGAATGTGCAACCGTTCCCCTCTTTTCGTCTGTCCGAAATGCCGGACACCGGGAATACTTTCCCGGATGTTTTTCTCTTTCGCCGGTATTACCTAGCCCTGCGATAGAACACCGCTAGATCTGCTTGTTGACATGTCATGCACTTGTTGCTTTGTATTTACTGTTCTTCCCCCTCTTCTCTCTCGTTAGATCTCGGTACTGACGTAGCCTCCAGACCGACGCAGCTCCGGAGATTGGCTACACCACCGACGACCTTGCCTTTGCCGCCGAGCAACCAGGCAAGCACCCCCCCCTTTGATCATCCGATATCGCCTATTCTATTTTCTCATGCTTGCATTAGAATTTGCTACTATTACTGCTATCCTATATCTGCTGCATAGCCTGTTTATTGTAACCTACTGTTGATACCTTACTGTTATCCCAAACTGTTTAGAATAGACTGGGTAGAGACCCATCAGAGACCCCCACTTGTCCTGACTGCCCTGCTGGATTCTCAGAAGACCCAATCAACGGGATCGAAGATCAGACCCCGGCACCGCACCTCACTTCCCCTTGATTGCTCGACACTACTGGGTTACTATCGAGTGCCGAGGGTGAAACCTCGTCAGCACTTCTGATGTTAACCTTGTAGGTTAGCTAATCGGTCGTGTTAAGCGAGGGTGATTCCTCCTACACCACCCCCGATAATGACGAAGTCGTGCAACACCTCAAGCGTGGACCTCGAGGGTGATTCCTCCTACGTCCACCTTGATTTTACATTAGGTGGGAGTCCAACGAGGGTGATGCCTCGGATTCCCCTTGATATGGTAGCCTCACAGATGCCTTACATTACTGTTGATACTGATATTTGGAAAGGCGGGTCGACCCTGAGGGGTACCCGCGGATGATGGATAGTTACCTGTGAGTTATTCCACGAGGCGCGGCCGGGCATTCTTAGCCCTTGCAGCAAGTCCTCGAGACGGGGCGACGGGGTCACATCGATCGTGAGTCTCTGCTTGTTACCGCAAGCCACTAGTCCACTAACGATTTGGATATGTAATCCGAGCTGGCCTCTTGTCGGATAGCACTAACCATCACGTGGGAAGAGTTATGGGCACTCTGCATTGTAGCATCAGCCGAATGCTCTGTCAGACGTCCAGTTCAGCATGGCAGCACGGTCGGATCACACCGAGGCATTGGTATCCACCCTGCGCGCAACGACCCGGAGTGCACAGGGCGATGGCCCAAGACCCCTGAGCGCTTAGGATATAGACCGACGGAGACCTCTCTGCTGAGCTCTAGATAGGGTTGTGATGTATCGTTTGGCCGAGGCCGGGCATGACCCAGGAAAGTGTGTCCGGCCGGAGTTAAGCAAGCGTGGCGGGTAAGTTGGTGCACCCCTGCAGGGAAGAACACATCTATCGATAGCCGGTCCTACGGTAAAGGACACTCGGAGTTGTATCCCGATCGATACAGCTAGATCTTGAGATGATACCTGGATATGTGGCTCTGGGATCGCTTTCTCGCAGGGAGTCGAGGAAGGATCTCTGGGCGAGACTGTTACTTGACACTACTACTACTTAACATTATGCTATTCTATACTCTTCTAATGCTGCAAGACAGTTGAAGTTGCTGAAGATGTTAGCCTTCGATAGGACTAGGCTTTCCCTCTCTATTCTGGCATTTCTGCAGCCCAGTCCACATATACAGCCATCCCTTGATAATGTTGCATATGTAGTGTAGATCCTTGCTTGCTGAGTACTTCGCAGTACTCACGGTTGCTTTGCTTTGCTTTTTCTCCCTTATCAGTTGTCGTAACCAGACGACAGAGCCCCTGAGGCAACTGCACCACCGATGACTACTACTACCACCTCAAGGATGGCTTCTTCTACGAGATAGCCGATGACCAGGAGTAGGTTCGGAGGGTCCCAGGCAGGAGGCCTGCGCCTTACGATCGTAGAGTTTTATTCTGTCCCGCCTTGTTAAGGTTTCATTGTTTTCGTTTTATATCTGTACTCAGATATCTGATGCTTCCGCTGACGCTTGTATGCCATCGAGCTATGTATTCGAGCCCTTGAGGCCCTGGCTTGTAATATAAAGCTTGTATGACTTTATTTATGTTTTAGAGTTGTGTTGTGATATCTTCAAGTGAGTCCTTAGGCTTGATCGTGTGCATTTGCGTGTATGGTTAGTGCACGATTAAGCCGGGGCGTCACAGCGTACACCGTGTACACCAGCCCGAAGGTCATGACGATCTCGAGGACCACCACCTCCCACGCGCCGATGCCGGTGAGGCCGAAGGTGCCGGTGGAGAAGCGGAGGAGGAAGCAGGCGGCGGTGGAGACCAGGAGCTGGGCGATCTAGTAGAGCAGGCCACGGAAGAGGGTGATGTTGCCGCCCACGAAGGCGCTGAAGGTCACGTCCAGGTTCATGTGCCCGCCGGAGATGTTGGCGCCCACCGAGACCGCCATGAACAGGGCGAAGGCGTGCACTATCCCCGCTGAGATCAGGCCGTCGGGGGTCGCCGCGCCGTCGGGGCTCAGCTTGCCTAAAGCCACAATCAAACATGGAAAACAGTCAGTCAGATACGCACTTGTGGCTGTCCTGTGGGTTGAATTCAAGAAACAGCAGGGGGTCTCTGCAAAAAAGTCCAGCGTTGACCGAACCGGGCCAGCTGGCGCCACTTGGCCGCGTTTGAGTGGCTGTGGATTAAACTTGCACATCTTGGACAAGTTGTAGGACTGATCAATTCACTTTTGCAAGTTCATGTTGGACAAGTTCTAGGACCGCGGTGCTTTTACCTCTTTCTTCTTCCACCTCGAGTAAGCTCCTTCTCTAATCTCTTTTTTAGCTCCCTTCTAATCCACATAACGGTGCATCGATTTAAAATAAGCTCTACAGGAAAAAGATGCGCATCGATGTTATGGTTCCATTTTTATGATCAGTTCGTAGTTTCGTCGACCGTAATTATTTAATTTCGTGTTCATGTTTGCAGCTATTTCGAATGAATTTTGTCAAATTCATCGTGGATGGTCGACCATTTGAATTTTCCTTTGATTGGTAGTTTCATCTTACAGTTTCACACGACTTTCGTGTTGCACATTTTCTGTTTCGACAATCGTAGATGATTAAATCCGACTTCTTCCTCGTGAAAAGTATATACACATATGTGTGATATGTGTTAATAATGACACTCCTTAATCTCGGTCTCCTCTCCTGTGTCCTCCTACACCAGCATCATCGTCGGTGTCGGCATGTCGCTCCTCTCGGCCTCCTCTCCCGCGTGCTATTGCACTAGAGCCACCGCCGGCGTCATTCCTCTCAACCTCCTCCCCCATGTCCTGCTACACTGAAGCCATCGCCTGCGTCGTTCCTCTCGGCCTCCTCCCTCACGTCCTACTACACTAGTGATGTCACCATCGTCGTTCCCTCCCGCGTGTTGTTGCATTAGCGCCACCGCCGACGTCGTTCCTCTCAACCTCCACTCCCATGTCCTACTACACTCGCGCGGTCGTCGTTCCTCTCTGTCTCCTCTCTCATGTCCTGCTACATTGAAACCATCGCCGACGTTGTTCCTCTCGGGCTCCTCACTCGCATCCTACTACAAGGGCGTCGTCGTCATCGTTGTTCTTTTTGACCTCCTACTCTGCGTCCTACTACACTGACGCCGTCGTCATCATTGTTCTTTTTGGCCTACTCCTCCACGTCCTACTACATTGACGACACCATGGCAGACACACTGCATTTTTTCATCATCATCCTCTGCCTCAACGCCTTCCTATTTGTTACTCCACACAGACTTTCTCTGCGGCAACAACGCTAGCAAATAGCTCACCGTGCCTCCGATGAGATCGCTCGCCCGCGACTCCATGCTCGTTGTGTCGGACGCGGCGCCGCGACCACCGCCCACCGCTGTCGCCGAGGCACTTTAGTGTAACACTGTGTGTTATCGGTAGCTATTAAGTCTTAATCATATTCCGTGCAAGCAACCAAACAACGTGCACTCATCTGACCACATACAATGTGAACAACCAAACACGGTGCGTAGAGGTATCGTTACGATGCAGGGATAGGACATGCAGGCAACCAATCAACATGCAGATTTGGTTTTTTGCCTGCATATACTCAACCAGGCCCAACTGGGAAAAGTATGCAAATGGCAAAAAAACGATGCAGGTAACCAAACACGCTCTTACTGTATTGTGTTGTGTGGAACACAGGGTGTTTGTTTTGTACGGTGCATGGCAGCATGGGTCCTGCACTCTGTCTATTATACTTTGTGTATGTTGCACTTTTCTCTAGTTAATTACTTTTGCCCCTCCGTTCTTCGAGCAATTTGTCACGGAACTTTAGGGTGTCAACGGCAAGAACAGACTAGCCAGTGAAGGTCGTGTCCAAAAAGATGGAGCCAGTAGATCTAAACAAGTCGTAGTACCACTAGAAAAGAAACACGGGTGGAATGTTGACTGCAAAGGCCATCTCCAATCGTGGACCCTCAAACCATCCGTAACATGGTCGCGTGGTTCTCGAGTGTTTAGCAATTCAATGTGGGTATGTATCGTTTTGTAAGTCGGTCTAGACATGCTTTTTTCTGAAAACCAGAGACGACTTTGCGCGCGTTCAGGCCTGCCACACCCGCTCCTGACTACTCTCGCCCACAAAAAAACCCTCCTGCGGCCGCACACTTTCCCGTCCAAAGCCAGTTGTCCACGTCACCGCTCTGGAGCGGTCGCTCTGCATTGACGGCGGTCTAGAATGGACGTGACCACACGCAGATAGAAGTAGGTTAGATTGATTCACCCTAATGCCTGTCGTAGCAAGATCATGTGCCTATATCGGGCGTGATGAGAACCTTTTCTCCTCTTCTTTCTCACTTCTCACTTCTTAGTCATGTGAATGAACACTACTAGTAAAGAACTGGCCATGGACAAACTCTAGAGGGAGGCAGCACATGATCTCGTCTTGTGGGCGGTGGGCTGGCAAGCGCTCGCCTCGAAACATCAACATCTGCATCGAAGGACTCTATTGCGTTGAACACAAGGTGTATTGCATGGTTTGAGTATGAGTTTGCCCTTTTTTCCAATTCATTACTCTCGCCCTCTCCATTGCTCGAGCGATTTGTCACGGACATTGGCGGAGCCAGGAATTAAGAATCAGGGGCGCCAAATGACTCAAAATTTAATAACAGAGGTCAAACAATACTAATACATGTATTTTTGTATAAATTGCACACTGTTCATCTCCTAATTAGCAACAAATCAATGATCTTAGGGGGGTGTTGGGGATATAACTATTGAGTATAAACCGCCCAGGAGGGGCCGGGTTATGCTCATAGTGATTTACCTGTATTGAAGCCCATGAAGACATAGAAGATGGCGACTTACGAAGGAGACCTAATAAGAAGGCCCAAAGCCCAAAGGCGAGTTAGGGCCCATAGATGTAAACCGCCATAAGTATATGACTTGTATTGTAAGATAGGAAAGAGTGGATACCGAGCCGGACACGTTTATGAGCCGGCCGGGATTCTGTGAACCGCCGGGCGTCAACCTGTGTATATAAAGGGACGACCCGGCGGCGGTTTAGGGACAGGTAACAAACAATCGGGAACTAGGTCAAGCGTATTCGCTCTCTGGTAATCAAAACCCTAGAAATACAACACAAAGCAGGAGTAGGCTTTTACCTCATTGAGAGGGGCCGAACCTGGGTAAACTCTCTGTGTCCTTTGTCCCGTTTAACCCCTTCAAGTTAACCTAGTTGCGATGGCTCCATGACTAAGTCCTTCCGCTAGGACATCTGCCGTGTCAACTCCACGATAGTTGGCGCCCACTGTGGGGCCAGCGCACGGTGGTTTCGAGTTCTTGAAGGGCAACTTCGAAGGGATCAAGGGATACGCTGTGGGCCGGATGACCAAGAGTCATCGCGGCAAGCTCTACATCGACGACGAAGGCTGGGGCCCCGAGGCCGGCTCAATTGAGTACGGATACCGGGTCCCCTTCGGTGGAATTCACGTCTTCATTGGCAAGATCGGCGAACCGGGCCCTGAGCCGGACACCTGCACCGACATCATCGAGACGGCTCAGCATGCAAAACCCGCCCGAGTTCAGCCCGCCATGAGTCGTGCCTTCGTGGGATTCATCAATGGTGTAGGATCTAAGGATAAATCGGTATTTGACGGTGAGACAGTTGTCTATTCTGATGGTGAGTCATCCACCGGTGAAACCGAGTCATTGTACCAACTGCAAAACGGTCGGCCTGGAGGCTGTTCCGATGGCGATAGTATTCCGGACCCCTATGAGTCACCGAACCGGGTTGCAATCTTCATGGCCGGTACACAGCCAGTGCAGCACTCTTCAACTGCAGCGGCATTGATTTCCGGGTCAGCAGCAGCGATGGCAGCCGGGGCAGGGGGCCCTACGCGCCCGCCGGCTCAAGTCTTGTCCGGATTACTAGACGCCTTGGCAACACTGCTGACGACGGAGGTTAACCCGGGTAATCAAGATCAGCATAATGCGGAGGTCGTGAAATTGCGAGATCAGATAGCTCAAGCTAAGGAAGACCTGGCAGCTGAAGATGCCAGGATGGCTGCGGAGCGGGTTACGTTGGATGCACAGGCGCAGCGGATTCAGTCGGAGTCTTACCGGCTCATGCTAGATCAGAACGCTTCAAACAAAGTCATGAGGAGGAGGCATCAGTCTCGCCTGCCACCGGTTTACGAGGCGAGGAACCTCTTTAACACGCCAGGAGCAGGAACCAGTAACCCGCCAGTGGCGGACCGGGTTGAAACACCTGGGACGGGAGCGCCGGTTCAGCCGCACACCACGGATCCGCCTCGTCAGAACAATATCCCACCGCAACACATGCCAACACCAGCGGGTCATTACTCTAACCCTTTGGAAAACATGATCGCTGCGGCGTCACGATTGGCGGCTATCCCGGTTGAAGGCGAGTCTCCAACAGCGGTTGAGATGCGGAGGGCTAGAGAGCTCCTTCAGACAGCACTGGTTCAGCAGCAGGCTTATTCTTACAGTCGGAGCCGGATTCATTCCACCCCTCGCCCAAGCCGGAGTTACAGTAGGCATATTGATGAACCAGCTGTGTCAAGCAGTGGGCGGAACCATAACCAGCCTCGTGGGCATAACCCGGCGGGCGGTGGTGCTGATGCTCAGAACGTGGTGGACCAAGGTAGAGCGCGTCGAGAGGCCGAGCTGGCGGCGCAATACGCGGCCCGTCAACCTTCTCCGGTTCGTCCGACAACTTCGGTGGAGCTAGGTGTAACCTTTAGGAATTTGGGCGTACCATGTTTAGTGCCGGCCATACGTAATGAGCGTCTGCCCAAGGATTTTAAGGGTCCTCGCAAGATGCCTAACTATACAACCGATTTACCTCCTGAAGCATGGATCGAGAGTTATGAGATGGCCATGGAATTGCTAGATGTTAGCGATGCGGCATGTGCTAAATATTTTCCCCTGATGTTGGATGGAACGACTTGCACTTGGTTGAAGGGGCTCCCTGCCAACTCCATTGGGTCATGGGCCGAGTTAAAGGCCCGGTTTATCCAGAATTTCAAAGATACGTGCAAGCAGCCAATGTCAATTGTGGATCTGGATGCCTGTGTCCAAGAAGAGGGTGAGTCCACAACCCATTGGTTGCGCCGAGTTTTGACCATCTTACATTCATCGGATCGCATCAATGCCGGTTCAGCGGTCATAATGTTGGAGAAGAATTGCCGGTTTACGCCTCTTAATCAGAAGTTGGATCGGCTCAAGCGCCACAGCAATGACATGGGAGAGCTGATGGCGGCTCTGGTTAAGTACGCTGACTCTGATGGTACCAAGGACCCCGAGTCTGATGATGACAAGCCGGGAAAGGGAAAGAAGGGCAGCAGCACCAGAGGACAGCAGCATAATCCGGCGAATCAGGGAGGCAATGGTAAGCGCAAAGCTGATAATAGTTTGGACTTTGTGGCTAACACCAACGCACAGAATAATGGCCAGCGTCGTAAAGGTAAACCGCCCCCATGGGCCGGATGGTCAGGCTTTAATCTTGAGAAGATGCTAAATCAGCCCTGCCCAAGGCATGGGACGCGAGAAAGACCGTCTGGCCACCTCTGGAAGGATTGCTACATCATGAAAGAGTATAAAAATTCCAATCTTTTTCAAGACAATCATGGACCGGGTGGTGGTTCAGGGTCTGGTTCTCATGGGCCGGGTTACGGCGGTGGCGGTTCTAGTTCTGGATTCCAAGGTAATCAGGGCAATCAAGGCAGTCAGGGTGGCTACCATCAACAGTCAGGTCAGGGGAATCAACAGCAGCAATCTGGGTATCAGAGTAACCAAAGCAGTTGAATGGTGGGCAGTACCACGTCTTCACCACAAATTCATGCAAACGGGATTAGAAGCTTCATAAAAGGGCAGTGAACGCCATTGAACCGGCGGTTCCCCGTTACTTGCGCTGGTCTGAGCAGCCCATCGTGTGGAGTCGGGAAGATCACCCGCCCCGGGTTGATAATCCGGGTCACCTAGCATTGGTGGTTGCACCCCAGGTTGGAGGGTATAAGTTTACCAAGGTACTCATGGATGGAGGGAGCAGCATCAATATCCTTTATTACGAAACTTTCCGTCGGATGGGGTTGACAGATAAAAATCTTAAACCGTCGAATACAGTTTTCCATGGTGTGGTGCCTGGTAAGTCGGCGTACCCTATTGGTAAGATAGCTCTGGAAGTTGCCTTTGGAGATGATCATGATTCTAGGTCGGAGACATTGACCTTTGAAGTAGTCAAGATTCACGGCCCGTATCACGCTCTGTTTGGACGGCCGGCTTATGCCAAGTTCATGGCGCGGCCCTGTTATGTTTATCTGCAGCTCAAGATGCCGGGTTATAAGGGGACCATCACAGTACATGGGAGCCAGAAGATAGCCTTGGAATGTGAAGAAAGGCGTAAGGCCATTGGTGAGGAGGTAGCCCGGCTCTTGGCGGCAGGGTTTATTGTTGAGGTTTTTCATCCTAAGTGGTTGGCTAACCCGGTGCTGGTACGTAAGAAGAACGACACTTGGCGCATGTGTGTGGACTATACGGATTTAAACAAGGCTTGTCCGGCTGATCCTTTTGCCAAATGACTCAAAATTTAATAACAGAGGTCAAACAATACTAATACATGTATTTTTGTATAAATTGCACACTGTTCATCTACTAATTAGCAACAAATCAGTGATCTTAGGGGGGGTCAGGGCCTCTGCTGGTCCCTTTGTCTTCGCCACTGGTCACGGAACTTTATGTTGTCAACGGCAAGAACAAACTAGCCAGTGAAGTTCGTGCCCAAAAGATGGAGCCAGTAGACCTAAGCAAGTCGTAGTAGCACTAGAAAGACAAAGACAGATGGAATGTTGACTATAAGCGAAAGTCATGTTCTGCGCGAGAGCTTATTTGAGCTCGTGATGAACAGTAAAATCATAAAAAAATGGATATTTTTTTCTGAATTTCTTTTATGATAAACTTTGACAAATTTTTTAAGTGCTTGTAAAATTTCAGCATGAAATCACGTTTGTGGAAGTCGTGGAAAAAAAACTAGGACTTCAAAATGCTTTAAAAAATAACACTTTTGGAGCATCGATTTTTTTTGCCATGACTTCCACAAATGTGATTCTTTGATGAATTTTTGTAAGCACTGAAAACTTTTATCAATGCTTGCCCCAGAAAAATTTCAGATTTTTTTTTATTTTTTTTCGGAATTTAGTGTTCACCGAGCTCATTTGAGCTGGAGCTCAAAAACTATGATCACGACTGTAAGCCATTGCTTCCATTATCTGAACTGATTTGCCTACTGAGCTCCATGCCCAACATGGCTAATTCATGCATGTGAATTACTCCCAGTTTTAGAATTGGATTTTCGTTTAAGTATCAAAAAACTATGTCTACGCCAGCCACATTTGAGTTGCATGGTAAGTGTGTTAATTTAGTTTCATATAACTAGTGAAGTGGAAGAAACATCAATATAAAATGCGAGATGTTCTACCACTCCTTGTAGTACGAGAAAAGAGGGCAATAACGCGTGCGCTCACTCACTTCACGCCTTGCCACACAACGCAACGCGTGCGTGTCACATTTCGTTAATCAAATTCGAATTTGGGCCAATGTTATGCGCTTTCCAGTAAAAATATAAAATTTTGCTCGGTAGTGCACTACCTAGTTCTGGATATATCTGTCAATACTCGAGTTCATTTTGGACATGTTTCTACCCTTAGAGTGCTTCCACAACCTGTTAGTAGCATCTCTTCACTCTCCCCAAGCATCCCTCTATGTAGGGGAGATACAGAGGAGAGGCTACGCATTGCACAACACAAAAAATACACACACATGCTGAGTTCCTCTTTGTTAAGATGCTTTTCGGGAAACCCCATCCTGACGACTGCATTCACAACCGTCTGGGAGAGCAGTCCTCCAAAACGGCGTCCCTTGAGAACCTACACCGGGTGAGGGACGATAAGGTTTTTGGAGGGCCTCTGAGTGGAACTGCTTGTTCTGCTTCGAGTACTTCCTCTATGGCGAACGACCGCCTTTCACCACCATGCCTGAAGACGGTGTTCTACTAGATTTTTCGGTGCCTTCATATGCTCTCTCTTTCTCCATTTGTCCATATGCATATGTTCTAGATGTTCCTAGTCCGTCGTATGTGATTTGCCATGCCAATGAACTTTTGATGATGTTAATCTAGAATAAGTGTTGGGGATATGACCCCACGGTGTAACCCGCCCTAGTAGGGCCGGGTTAGGCTGTTGGCGACTTAACAATGAAGCCTTAGACAGGCCCAAGAAACCAAGACATGGAGCCAGGGAGGCGGCTTGCAAGGTGGGCCGGTTGGAGGCCCAAGTCCAGAAGACGGTGCGTGACCCGGAGGTGTAAGCCGCCCGACGACGACTTGCCAAAGAAGGCAAGGCGACTTAGAGCCATGATCGGTTATGAAGTATAACCCGACCCGAACTCTTGTAAGCCCAGGGCCTCCACCTGTGTATATAAAGGCGAGTCCCTGCGGCGGGTAGACTTAGGTTACAATCAATCGATAGCTAGGTTAAGCGAATCCGCTCCCTTGTATTCGATACTCAAGCAATATAACAGAAAGCAGGACATAGGCTTTTACCTCGATCGTGAGGGGCCGAACCTGGGTAAAATCGTGTCTCTCGTCCCGCTCAACCCCTTCAAGCTAGTCACCGTAACGATAGCCTCGCACCTAATTCCTTTCACTAGGGCATCTGCTGTGTTAACCCCACGACAGTTGGCGCCCACTGTGGGGCCAATGCATGGTGGTTTTGAGTTCTTGAAGGGCTCTTTCCCAGGGATCGAGGGATACGCCGTTGGCAGGATGACCAAGAGTCGCCGCGGCAAACTCTACATCGACGACGCTGGCTGTGGCCCCGAGGCTGACTCAAGCGAGTACGGGTACCAGGTCCCCTTCAGCGGAATTCACGCCTTCATTGGAAAGATCGGCGGATCTGAGTCCGAGCTGAACACCTGCACCGACCTCGTCAAGCCAACTCGGCGCGCGCAACCCACCTGGGTTCAACCCGGCCGGAAGTTGGTTTTCATTGGTTTCGCGCAAGGCATGGAGCTTGCGGAAAACTCTGCGTCTGCAGGAGAGACTCCCATCTACTCAGGTGATGAGTCCTTGATCGGAGAGACGGAGTTAATTTACCAGCTTCAATACGGTGGGCTTGGGGGCTATTCTGATGGCAACAGTATTCCGGACCCCTATGAGCCGCCAAGCCGAGCCGCCATCTTCATGGCGGGCACGACGCCGGCTCTCAACAGCACGGCAGCTAGAGCAGCAGCAGCTACTGACCCTTCAGGCTCCGGCTCTGCCAGGCCGCCGGCTCAGGTTTTGTTGGAGTTGATGAATGAGTTAACAACCTTAATGGGGACCGAGGTCACAACAGAAAACCAAGCAGAGCGCAACGCAGAGATCGCGAAGCTCAAGGAACAGATGACCAAGGCCCAGGAGGATATCAACGCAGAGAATGCCAGGATGGCAATAGTACGGGCTCAGATTGAGGCTGAGTCGGAGCGCGTGAAGGGAGAAGCTTGGCGATTAAGTCTAGAACAGAATGCTTCCAACGCAGTTCTTCGTAGGAGGCACCAGACCCGCCTTCCTTTGCATTATGAGCCCATGAATCTATTCAACACGCCGGGGGCAGGTCCAAGCACTCCACCGGTTATACCCCAGGCTGCAGAGGCGCCTGGGAGCAGGGCGGCGGCTCAGCCTCGATAGTCAGACCCACCCCGTAGGGGCTAGACCCCACCTCAGCATTTTTCAACACCGCCGGGTCATTTTTCTAACCCGGTGGATAATATGATAGCAGCGGTTCCCCGGCTCAATGCTCTCCCTATCACTGGTGAGTCGCCTATCGCTGTGGAAGCGCGGAACACGGTCGAACTTCTTCAAACAGCAGTGGTGCAGCAAGAAAAATATTCATACAGTCGTGACCGGGTGATTTCAACTCCCCTCCCAAGCCGTAGTTACAGCCGACATATTGAGTCGCCCGCAGTCTCCAGTAGTGAACATCCCTGTTTGTTTGATGGAAGAGCTTCCTTCGGTTCTTTGGAGCATCAGGACCACCCCCAACAGATCAACGGGTTATACACCCTTCTTCATGGTTTATGGTGCTGAAGCAGTTCTCCCAAGTGATATTCATCATGACTCGCCCAGAGTGGCAGCTTATGTGGAGACTGACAATGAGACGGCGCGTTAGAATGCTTTGGATGCTCTTGAGGAGGAGCGTGATCTTGCGGCGGCTCATTCAACAATCTATCAGCAAGACCTACGTCGCTATCACAGCAGTAGGGTTCGAAGCCGGACCTTTCAGGAGGGCGATTTAGTGCTCCGTTTGATTCAAGATCAGACAGGGATGCATAAACTTTCACTCCTTGGGAAGGACCTTTTGTGGTCAGCAATAACCTCAACAACGGATCATACTACCTCATCGACATACGTGAGAACAAAGATTCACGCACATCTGAGGAGGAGACCAATAGGCCCTGGAACATTGCTCATCTTCGGCCTTACTACACTTGAGTCATTGGCTCTCATCATTATACATACCTTTGTCAATGTATATATATTTTTATGATCAACATAATAAAGCTGGCATCCCCAAAATTCGGGGCCTTTGTCGTTTCATCTCATATTTTCTATGCATGAGTCTTTATTGGTTGATCATAAGGTTAATTGGGGGCTTCCAACTCACTGAGTTTAGCTTTCATACCCTCTTGACCGGCTTTATATGCCATATATGGGTTAAACCTGCCTGTTTGCAACTTGCTACTCCGCCAGGTGACCCGCCGTACTCTTCATAGTCAATCTTTTATGACCCTGAACTTGTCAAGGTTAAAATGACGATTTATGTCATGTGAGAGCCGGCATACAGAGAGCTAGGATAAACTCACCTGTTTGCTTGTTGCTACTCCTCTATGTGGCCCGTCGTACTCTTAACAGTCAATCTTCTCTGATGACCCTAAACTAGTTAAGGTTAAAATGACGGATTTATGTCACGAGAGAGCCAGCTTACGGGATGAAAGGCTATCATGCCAAGCTTCTTTGAGGCAAAAATTGAGTTTTTCAAAACCAGCCTTTTTTGGTCGTGCCTTGCAAGCCGGCTTAGCAAATATTTGAGATATACATGTTTATATTCTCTATTTCTGTTTTGTAGAAACTTTTTATGTCCTTCAATCATGATTATGTGCAGATGATGAGTTTCCGGATCATACAGATCCGGGTTATATTGCTCCACATTGAGCTTATTGTGGCTAGAAGCCGCCAAAGTAATCTTTTCAAAGATTGGATCTGACCATGAGTCACTGGGTTATTAACTCGCCCTGGATTTTGACTATAAGTCGCCAGTGTAAGCATTGATGGATCTTTTCAGATTATATGTCAAGACTAAAATAAAAGAATAGATATTGACAAGAAAAACATGCATCCACAACTTCATCAAGCATACAAAGAGGTTCAGCTGCTCGAGCACAAGTTGATAAAAACATGCACGAAGGCATGGCAGGGCAGATAACTATTTTTAACTAAGCTATTACAAGGCTACAGCTGAGCCCAAAATGTTTTTCAACTAAGTTTTTCAGGAGTTACATCACTCCTTTGAACCGGCCTCAGAGCCGTCCGGGTTAGATCCCGCCGGGTTAACATCATCTTGGCGTCTTGTGCTGGAGGTACCCGGGTCAGCCTGTGTCAGTTCTTCACTGGAAATCTGAAGATTATCAGAGGTCTAGTCTATACCAGTTAAGGCCTCAAAAGTTGCTTCATCATTGATGATAGTTGAAGAGTCAATATCATAGGCAAAGATATGCTTACGACTCTGGGGAGTCAAGTCGACCACATCAAAAGAAGGTGGCTTGATTCATTTGTTATTGCCATCATAAGCTGGTTGGTAGCCTTGCAGATCCAATTCTTGGGCAAGTTTGCACGACAAGGGACGCATCTCTTTGAGGCATTGGGCATAATCCGATTCAGTAAAAGCAATGTTGGGGATATCGCTTATCGGGAACTTATCGGTCGACCCAAGATAAGGGGTAAATCGGCCAGTTTATCGGCATATCGGCCGATTTATCGCCATATCGGCTAATTTATCAGCCGATTTATCTTATCGGTCAGACAACGGTAAGCGATAAATCGGCCGATTTATCGGAATATCGGAAGATATCTTGAACAGTGAGTAAAAGCAGAGCCGCCATCTTTGTACTCTAGGAACCCGCCTGCCATCTCTTTAGGGTCGAGCTCAGTTTGATAAGCCTTTGCCCGGCCTAATCCGACCATAGCCCCTGAACGGGCGGCTGATCTTTTCTGCTCTTCAATCTGACTAGGTACTGTGGACAGTTGATCCAACACCTCTCTGATCAACTGTGTTGGCTTTTTGCCATTGGAAACTGCCATGAGAGTACGCAGGCTACTGGCATATAATTGTTCCGTCAAAGTATAGATGGCCTTCAGCTTCACCAGCATGTTTTCTCCAAGGCTAGCACTCCTCGCACCTATTTTACATGAGTCGCCAAGCGAGTTAGCACTATATTTCACAAGCCGCCAGGCGAGTTACTACAATGGAGGGCATAATTTTACTTACCAAAGATGGCAGCAGTCATTTGAGAAATATGCTTCTTTAAGCCGGCCAATTCTGTAGCTACCGGCTTAAGCTGGTTTTCAGCGTCTTCATCACGCTTCAGTAGAGCAGCCTTCTCCGATTCAAAGGTGCTCCTTTCTGCTACAAAGCCGGCCTTGATTTTTTCTAAGTTTTCCAAGGAAGACTTTAAGCTTAACTCCACCTTGGCCCGTTCAGCTTGTTGCATCTCCAAATTTTTCTTTAAGTCGGCTATGTTTGACTCGCCCAGACTTAAAGCTTCCTGCCAAGAGTTACAAATAATAATGGTGTTCAAATAAATGCTAAGGTCATTGAGTTAGTAGTCAGCAATTGTATTTAAGTCGCAAGCACATTGCAAGCAATCTCCTTGGCACTTGGGGGCTAATGTACGATGATTTTTTAAGTCTGCAATATGAAAGACTCGGCTCATCTTATAAAGATAAGCCGGCCCTTGGGGGCTACGCTTTGGAGTTTTGATATTATTCTACAAAGCCTTAAGCATACCCAAAGGATTTTCCTATGCTCAAGACTTGGGGGCTAAGCGCGGTTCTTTGCAAAGTGGTTATTTGAAAGACCCGGCTCATCTTATTAAGATATGCTGGCCCTTGGGGGCTACATGAGTAAGTATGTGTAAGACGGAGAGGGGTTAAGTTCATACCTCATATTTTTGCTTCATCATATTTACTAAGCCGGCTTCCATGTCACAACTTGTATGAAGTCGGCTTAGATAGCCCGCATGCAACTCGCCCGCACTAAATTCTGCATAGCTTTGCAGATCCAGCTTTGTCTTGCCTTTCTCCAATAAAGGCGCTTCTTCTTTAGCAGTGTGCTTAGCTAGCATAGTGGGAGCTCCTGGCGCCTTATAACCCGCCCCAGTGATGGTAATATCATCAGTGGTCTTCTCAAAGGGAATTTCTTCAACCGGTTTGATAGGAGTTGAGGATGGAATAGGATTTGGTGGATCATGATTGTCTGCCAGGTTAGTGTCAGTATCCATGGGCTTAGAAGCTGCAGCATCAGTTTGTGGAGGTGGGTCATCTTGCTGGTTGATAGGATCTTCAGGATTTTGGATTGGGACCTTAGGGGTTTACAACACCTGCTTCTCCGGCTCAGAGACCTCGGGAGCCTTGGAAGAACCGCCCACCTTTTGCTTTTTACCAGTTTTTGCCTTGGCCTTGTGACAAGAGTATAAAAGCTTATGAGTATATGACAACAAGTTTTTGTGAACAAATGTAAACATTTACACTAGGTTAACAACGAAGGCAGGAAGCTGTGTCCCAGTTGAGTCGCCAGATGATGAAGGCATTCCCTGATAGTTGGAGTCAAAAGGGTTAAGAGGTTGCCGCACGAGACCGGCTCGTGGAAGAGATAAAGTCGGGCTATGAGGCACCTCATTGCGACGTTTCCGAGGAGCCGGCGTGTTGGATAAACCGGCCACGAGATCTTCAGTGCCACCGCTCTGGGTCTGACGCCTGGACTCATGCTGCTGTTTCTTTAAAAGAAAGTTGGGGTCCAAATAAGCATGAGGGTGAGAAAATCTTACTTTCCGGATGACCCGCCGTGTTTTCTTTCTTGGCAAGGGTTCTGAGTCGGAGGAGATAGGAATTACCTCTGCTTCATTGGCCTGGCTTGTCTTCACTTCGTCCTGAGAGGAATCAACATCAATAAGTTGCATAAAAAGAAGACCAAGGGAGTCAAGTTCTACCTCCGACTCATCTAGCTGGAGTAGCTCTTCTGTTGTTTGTTTCTTCCGGCGAGCCGGACCATGAGGCTTCACTGCTTTATTCTTCTTAGCTGGTGGGGCTGCTATTAGTTTCCTCCTCCAGAAGGTAGAATTGGCCTATATACATACATATATTGGCAGTAATTGAAAAGGATAGGAAGCATAAAAGATAGATAAGCAAGATAAAGGTTTACTCAAAGTACTTACTACAGGGCCGGGTTAAGAATGCAGAAAGGATTCAACCCCGTTTTATTGCAGGCTTCTTGAGGCTCCCCAAGTAGTGACTTAACCATTTCACTAATCTCCTTATCAGTCAGAGGTTTTTGATTATAGCGTTGCGGGTCCTTCACATCACCAGTATATTGGCACATTAAGCCGTTGCGCCAGCTCAGCGGTAAAATCCTCCATGAGACCCAGCAGCGAGTCAAGTCGACTCCGGTTAAGCCGTTGGCTATTAAAGCTCTTATCTTTGAAAATATGTGTGCATACTGTGCATGTTCTGCGGCGTTTAATCCAATGTTGGGGATATCGCTTATCGGGAACTTATCGGTCGACCCATGATAAGGGGTAAATCAGCCAATTTATCGGCATATCGGCCGATTTATCGTCATATCGGCTGATTTATCAGCCGATTTATCTTATCGGCCAGACAATGGTAAGCGATAAATCGGCCGATTTATCGGAATATCGGAAGATATCTTGAACAGTGGTTTAATCGACCAGGAAGCTCGCTACTGGTACTAAGCCGGTAGGGGCGATAACCCGGCAAGGGATTTTCTTCAGCCGGAGCAGTATTCTTGCAATAGAACCAAGTGCAGTTCCAGCCCTTTGGATGGCTGGGCAGTACATCGGAAGGAAAGGTCACATCTCTCCGCCTCTGAATGGAAACACCTCCAAGCTCAAGACTGGGTCCATCTGTCATTTCAGTCTGGCGGTTGATATGAAAGAAATCTTTGATGAGATCAACAGTGGGCTCCTCTTGCAGATACACTTCACAGAATACTTGAAATTGGCACAGATTGGAGACGGAGTTGGGACCGATATCCTGAGGATGAAGCTGGTAAAAATGCAGAGCGTCCCGGATTTTTTTTGACCCGGGTGGTGAAAAGCCACGGAGGAGGTGATCCGTGAAAATTACAACTTCACCCTCTCCGGGTTGAGGGATAGTCTCAGGACCGGGAACCCGCCAGTGGATAACTTCTTTAGCCGGCAAAACCCCCATGTCCACATACTCATTGAGCATGAGCTCTGAGACTTGGGAGGCTACCCAGTGACAAGAAGTGGGAGCTTTAGACATGATTGGCCGGGTTAAAAACTGTAGACAAGGAATAAAAGTATGGTGGGTTAAAACTGCAATGATAAGCCACCTAAGTGATTACATGGTATCTCAACAATAATAGGCCAGTTATGACTATAAGACGGCAAACGTGTATGGTGAACCATTGAGAAATTATGAGCCGCCCTAACTATGGGAATGAGGTGACTGTCAGGCTGTTAAAATACGGTGGGTTAAATTATGAAAGTATAAGCCGACAACATGCTGGCGGGTCGTCTAAACAGAGACTTATTGAAGCTATTGCTAAGTGTAGACAAACAGGTTTTACAATCTACAACTATATTCATGGATCTACGAGCAGTTCAAAAAGAAAAATAATTGCTAAACCTAAAAGGCAGTGATGGAGGAACTAGCAGGCTATGTACTGATTTTGAAGAAGAAGCAATCTGTTCAAGATACAAGATGAATGCTAAAATAGCTACTGCAATATTTCTATGGCGTTTTGGATTGGACGCAGATTCTGTTCAAAGATATGAAGAACTACGATGAACGCCGACGAACTCTTATGAAGGCAGGTGAACTAATGCAGATCTAAGAAAGGAGGAAGGTGGAACCTGATGGCGATAGAAGAAAGCGGAGGTGTGCCGCTGAGTCTTGACGGCGACGGGATGATATAGCAGCCTCAGCTGGGACTGGCTGGCGCAGCTCGACGAGGACGATGGAGTTCCGGTCGCGGGAGGCGTCGCGAGGAAGAATAAGAAGTGGAGGCGACAGGGTGAAAAGTGAAAAAAGGTAGGCCCCCCGTGCCTATTTATAAGGAGAAAGAGGGAGCAGTAACAGGCATATGCAAAAATTGAGGAGGCAAAATAACTTCTACAACAAAAAGGGTGCCTCGATTTTTGGAATGGTCAATTAATGCAAAAAGATCCGCTGTGACGTCCTAAGGATTTTTCTGAATTTATGAAGATGATGTCATCCTTTATATGGCGGGTTATGAAGATCTGTTCAAGGTTAAACATTTAGAAGAATCAAAGAAGACTCGCCATCCAGAGGTATTAAAGATTGACATGAACAAGTTCAAATCAATCTGGGGCCTAATGTTGGGGATACTAGATAATACCCCGCGCGTTGCTGCGGCATTCATAGTGCGAGCAATTTGGATTATATATTAATAAATATAATTTAATCCTAATATCAATAATATATGTACATGTATATACATTAGCTAATTATATAAACTCATGGTTAGGGGAAAATGTTTAGACCTAAAATTGTTCTTATTCAAAAAGAAACTTAAGTAGATAAACTCTTAGTTCGGTTAGATATATATGAATATATTCCATATGCAGCTACTTATGTTGATCCACTAAATAATTGATACATCACATAGCTGAAATATCCATCAATCAATATAACCAGTTAAATAGTAATGGAGCCTTTCAATTCGGTTTTGCTTCAATAGATTCACCAATCAACATGTTATATTTTAGCCAAGCATTAGTGTGGCACATTTTGGCATGCAACTTGAATCTGAAATAACAGGTATGTCATGCCATCTATGTATAACAACACACCACAGTCATTGAGGCATGGCAAAGATAACAATTAAAATCTCACTCCTTTACCAAACCAAATGATATAAGAACATGGTTCAAAAGCAAAAAAAATGTAGGTCAGGATGATTGTTTTCAGCTAAATGTACCAATTCAACAACTCGGTAGGTTGGTTCAGCAATATTGTCCCACACCAGAGAATTGAGCTTTAAAGAAAAGGGCTACCATTGCTGCAGTAATCAGAATGGGCGGCACACCATTGAACGCTCACCTGAGGAGGTGGATGCAATGCCAACACTCCTCCAAACCGCTGCTGTCATCGGAGGCCCTGCCTGGTCCTTCCAAGCCAAAAACAAAGCGGTGTCGGGATTCCAATCTCATCAGTGACAGGTTCTGTTCCATACCGATCGGACTAACTTCCCCGGCGGCACCAGAGCTACAACTGAGCGAAACAGAGACAAAGATGGAGGGGATGACCAAGGCACCACGGCTGCTGTCTTGACGATGCAGGGCACCACACCAGCAATGGCAAGGTAGCCTGATAGAATACCGGAGAGCCGCGGAGGCTAGCCGGACCGGCGGTCGTGCCCAAGGAGTGACCTAACACAGAGGTCGGCACTCACCCGCCATGCCCTCCTGCAGACGGGGAAATATTGGTGTTTGAGGGAGCGAGGGGTCATCACTTTTTTATTAGGGGGTGAGCATGTGGTTCACGGCTGGAAATTAGTGAGGGATTGGTAACGGAGCGTCATGCGTTTGCTTCATTCTAGAGTAGTCCATGATTTATGGCTGGAAGCGGATGAGGCCTGGTAACGAAACATCGTGCATGGTCTGTACTACGATGGTAACGGAGCGTTTAATGTGGCATCATGCATGTTATGTTATTATTAGGAGTGGCTGATGTGGCATCATGCTGAGTTGGATAGGCTGCATGTTGAGATAATTACCTATAGTGGGGGTGAATCTCTTAAGTATTATAGATGACCCCACTGTGTAACCCGTCCTAGTAGGGCCAGGTCAGGCTATTGGTGACTTAACAATGAAGCCTTAGACAGGCCTAAGAAACCAAGACATGGAGCCAGGGAGGCGGCGTACGAGATGGGCCGGTTGGAGGCCCAAGACCAGAAGACGGTGCGTGACCCGGAGGTGTAAGCCACCCGATGGCGACTTGCCAAAGAAGGCAAGGCGACTTAGAGCCAGGATTGGTTATGAAGTATAACCCGACCTGGACTCTTGTAAGCCTAGGGCCTCGACCTGTGTATATAAAGGCGAGTCCCTGCGGCGGGTAGACTTAGGTTACAATCAATCGATAGCTAGGTTAAGCGAATCCGCTCCCTTGTATTCGATACTCAAGCAATATAACACAAAGCAAGGCGTAGGCTTTTACCTCGATCTTGAGGGGCCGAACCTGGGTAAACTCGTGTCTCTCATCCTGCTCAACCCCTTCAGGCTAGTCACCGTATCGATGGCCTCGCACCTAAGTCCTTTCACTAGGGCATCTTCCGTGTTAACCCCATGATAATAAGCTTAAACAAAATATGCCTAGTTCCCTAACAATCCAAAAACCATATATGTTTATGCAATTTTCGTTAACTGGCTTTGCTACTGCTCTCAAATCGAGCCTGGGTACTCACTTCAAGAGATGGCAGGCAAAAAACACCCTAAGGCTCACCGCTACAAATGTGTGTTGGGTTTCGGCAGGCATTCCAAGTGGACTACTTACTTATGATTAGGAGAAATCATTCTCGAGACCATTGTAATCTTTGTGGGTGCTGTCATAAGTGTGTTGGGTGATAGGTTGGTTGGTGTGTATTTACATATGCAGAATGTCAAGGAACTGTGGGTTGACTTGAATCCAAGTTCGGTACCACCGATGTTGGTGGTGAACTGTATGCTATATAGGAGTTCAATGGCTACATAATGGTTGAGAACCGTTGTGTGGTTGAACAAGCTCATGAGCTGCAGTCGGTGGCAAAGGAACTATAACTCCTTATGTATGTGTTGACCAACAAGTTTGTTGCCGGGGCATTATTGCTAAACTTCCTCATTCATGGAGGAGCTTTGCCACTTATTATTGGAAATATGACCTAGAGGCAATAATATAGTATTATTATATGTCCATATTCACAATTAAGAGTTTATGTTCTATGTTATAACTGTTATGACCCTTGAATGTGCGATTCAGTGGAAAACTCATATGCACGTGTGGAATGATAAATGGTGAATATATGATTCCTAGTATCGCCTCTAAGATTAGCTCAAGTGTTGTTGGTGATCATATTTTCCGAATCTTGGGATATCGTTAAGTGTAACGGTAGTCCTAAAACAACTTTGTGAATATGACGTTAAAAGAACGATCATATTGAATCGACCCAAACTTGTTTGTTATCCTTTGAGATACAATCATCAAAAGTCAATTGATATAACACTAAGATTTAACTTGTGATTGAGTTCCTTAGACCATGAGAGTATTGTAGTTACTTCTTACCGTACATTGAACTTTGGGGTTGCTCAAACGTCATCTTTAACATGGTGATCCTAACGACAACTTATAGGTTCATCGGAAAGTTTGACAAGGGACTAGATAGCTCGGTAGTGGGATTTGCTCCTTGGATGATAGAGATCTCGGTGTGACGGCATCCATCATCGTATGGCTAGACACAGGTAACTAGGTCACGGGGATGCCAAAACGTATCAACGAGAAAGAAGAACAAAACCAGTAACGAGGAGAACGGCATAGTGAGCATGTCTATGACTCGGGAGGATATCGATATATCTCACCTCGGGTTTTGTAAAGTATCACGAAGCAAATGGGATAGCACGTGATAACCAAAGCTTCACTCGAATTCCAGTCATGTACTCATACAGATCAATATGGACGTCCACGGTTCCGCTATCGGTCATTGAACGAAAGGGGTTTCGTTCATGTCTATGTTTTACCGAACCTACAGGTTCACAAGCTTAAGGTAATCATGATCTGCTGAGTGTTAGTAGGACATGAGTAATGAGAAAATATTTATGAAATAGTTTCATTAATATTCAAAATAGTTTTGAGAGGAACCGAAAGCGTTTCGGGGTTTACCGGGTAATACCGATAAATAATATATAGGTGGAAATAGTTTTCGATGATGTTAAATTAATATTAAAAGTCTCTAAATATTATTACGAGGCTTTTATATTTATTTAAATATCAAAATGCCTTAAAAGTCCAAGTGGTGGAAAGATATTGGGCCACTTCGGCACAATAGGGGAGGCGCCCCCTTTTCCTCATGGAGAAGTGAAAGTGCTAGTTATCGACTAGAGGGGGGGGGTGAATAGGCGATTTTTATGAAAGCCTTCAAGATAGGCAATGTCTTCGAAGACAGACAAGCAAATACAACCTATACAGTATGCAACGGAAGATAATCTACACTAGCCATGCCATAGACTAAGAAATAGTACAGAGTAAACACGAAGACAAACAACAGCTAGGTAGAGTGGATCAGACTAGGAAGACAGTATGAAGCCAAACAAGCAAACAAACATAATGTCTTCACACAATGAAGTCAAACAGAACAGGCAAGCAATGACTTCACGAAGCAAAACTGTAAGTAAAGGGTAAGGTGATAGAACCAGTTGCTTAACGAAGACAAGAATTTGGTAGACCAGTTCCAGTTGATGTGGCAACTGTACGTCTGGTTAGGGAGGCTGAGATTGAACTCAGAAGACCGTGTCTTCACCTTATTCCCCTTGAGCTAAGGACACTTAGTCCTCGCCCAATCACTCTGGTAAGTCTTCAAGTTAGACTTCCAAACCTTCACAGACTTCGTTCACCGGCGATCCACAATGACTCTTGGATCCTCAGAACGCGATGCCTAACCGACTGGAAGATACACAGTCTTCAAGTGTAATAAGTCTGCAGATCACGCGGACAGAAAGACTTCAGTGAGGCCAAACACTCTTTGGGCTCTGGGTGTTTTGGGCTTTGTCCTCGCAAGGGTTCTCTCTCAAAGGCTTCGGAGGTGGGTTGCTCTCAAACGACAAAAGCCGTGCACTAACTCTGAGCAGCCACCAATTTATGGTTTAGGGGGTGGGCTATTTATAGCCAGGAGGCAACCCGACATGATATATCCGAAAAGACCCTGGGTCACTAAGGAACCGACACATGTCTAACGGCCGGATTTCAAACACATGTGGCAGCTTGACTTGGGCTACAAGCAAAGCTGACTCATCCAACTCTGGATAAGATTTTCTTTCATTGTCTTCACTCGAAGACATAGGATTTGGGTTGAGCATCACATCAGTTTTCTAAATTTGTTCACTTGGACCCCACCTAACAGTTCGATGGTTCCTATGACTCAAGAAAGAAGAAAATGAAACTTCGAAAGAAACTATGTCTTCGCACTCCATTGTCTTCAAGTGAATGTCTTCACACGTCATTATCTTCGATGTGAATGTCTTCACGAACCACCATTGTCTTCATACATTTTTAGGGGTCATCACTGATAAGTAAACTGAATCAATGAGGGACTTCTACCTATGTTATCCTGTGAATCTCACAAACACATTAGTCCCTCAACCATGTTTGTCGTCAATACTCCAAAACCAACTAAGGGTGGCACTAGATGCTACAATCTCCCCCTTTTTGGTGATTGATGACAGACTGGCTGAAGTTTTCAATGGGGATAAAATTATGTGAAAGTTAAAGAACATAGTCATTGGCTTCATGAAGTTGAAAGGGCTCCCCCTGAAGATGTGCATATAAGTAGTGTGCCTTTGAATGCAAATGCACATTGCAGGTATTGCTTTGTGGAGATCTCCTTCAGTTCATGAAGATAATTCATCATGCATACAAATATGTATTAAAGATAATGTCATGCACAATGAAAAATGGGTGTCTGCAGAATGACTTCATGCGCATAAGATAGGAATTTAACCACACAATCAAGGATAGCAGAAAGTGTAACAGACGTCCCGTCTGGACTTTAGTGTTACAACTAAAAAACAAACAGTTCAAGAACGAGAGTTGCAAACTTAACAAAAATAAGCACCCGACCCATATAGACCCGCTTGAAGACTATCAACCCATATGCTTCTCCCCCTTTTTTCAGGAATGACCAAAAAGGAGTGATGACATAAAGTGTCTAAGCGTTCCCATGAGGTGTTGGTGAAGATGTTGGGGCAGCCGGGTCGATGATGGAGTTTGGCGAGGCAGAAGGGCCTGATGCAGCATCTTGATGCAGTGAAGCCATAGCTGGTGAAGTGGTGTCGTCCTCCTCATCAATGACTCGAGCAACAACAGTTGGAGCCGAAGATGAGTAGTCATAATCTTTAATAGACGGTGTAGGATGCCATCTTGCTGATTGTGGAGGCCCGGAGTCAAACTTGAATCTTTCAGTGAGGCCATCTGCTGTGAGTTCATCTTCAGAGTAGAGCAGAGTGAGGCTCTTCCAGGCATGCCGACAGGCTTCGTAAGCAACAAAATAATTCTTGGTGGAGAGGTTGCGTATGCGATTGACATCCACAAGAAGTCTTTGCATCTAACGCTTCATCTAGTCATGATGCCTATCCTACTTCTGATGTAGAGAAACAAGAAGTTCTCTGTCATTGAGGACTCGCGCATGCTTCTGAGGCCTTTGTGGTACTGTGCTTGTGGTTGCATCAGTGTTTGCAGCATGCGGCAGCCTGAGCTGACCGACCAGAGATCCAGGAGCAGTAGTGGGATTGGGCACATGAATGGCTTCAATTGGAGCTGAGAAGGTTTGAAAGGCAGCATTGTCTTCACGAACTGGTGCCTTGGCAGGATCGGGATAGATGGCTTCATGAGACATATCAACTTCAGGCAAGAAGACAACATGATTGCGTGCTGAAGCTTGATAGTTGACTGATGAGTGAAGCTTGATCAGCCGCATAATCCATGGTGCATAGAATTTGAGGCCAAATAGATCAATGCCTGAGGGTGCCAACTGACGGATGAAGAAGTCGTGAGTATTGAAGCGGATGCCATTGAGAATGTAGAAGACCAATGTCTTCATGGTGCCTTCAATCTTTGCAGAGGGGGAGTGCCCTTTGATTGGCCACAGAGTATGCCTCACAATATGGTGTATAGTGCGAGGCAGATACTCGAGGTCATTGACAAGAAAGTGCTTGGGGTACTCAGCATCTACTGGCAATGGCTTCATCATGCTCAACATTTGACTCATGTTGGGCTCTGGCTTCTGGAAGATGCTTTCAAGTTCCTGTTCATATCACTGACAACCTGGCTCATAGAGATCACCAGGAATGGGCAGGGAAGTAAGCTCAATGATGTCTTGAGCTTTGGCTTCATGATGCACGTCACCTGTCATCCACTCAAGGACCCATGTCTTCGGATCCCTGTTGTAGCCTGAGATATGTAATGTGGCATAAAATTGAAGCAAGAGCTCTTAATTCTAGTGCTCCTTGTCGACGACAAATGGGAGCAAGCCAACTTCACGAAAGCAGTCAAGGGCTTCTTCAAGTCAGGGCAGACCATCCACTGCATCACAACACAGGCGCTTGTGTGGGAAGATTCTGTCCTGGTTGTACAAGATGCAGGAGTAATAGCTTCTCTGAAGATGACTCTAGAACCTGTCAGAGGAAATCTTGGATTTTTTGTAAGGATTCTTGGCCTTGTCGAAGAATGTGTAGTGCTCTCTGAAGCTTAAGACGCTGAAGGAGCTCTGTGTGGTGACAGTGCTTGGAAGCCTTGGCATTCTTGGCATAGACTTCTGTGTCTGAGGCCTTTGCGAAATGTGATAATCATATTGGGGTCCAGAGGCTTCAGGAGGTGTCATAATTGGCCATATGACATTGACGAGCTCACCTTCATAATTGAAGGCCCTCGCCATGGTGTGTGGAACTAGTGGTGCAGCAGCAACATCCGATGTGGATGGCAGAATATCTTCAGTGGTGGCAGGGGCTTCAGTCTGAACATTGGTTTCAGGCTGTGTATTGGCTTCAGCCATGACAACGTCATTGGCTTCAGTATGAGTGGCAGCAGCAGTATTAGCACCAACTTCTGTTGTGGTTTTGTCATTGCAGATGTCCTAGTGAAAGGACTTAAGCGTGAAGCCATCACAATGGTGATTAGCTTGTTGGGGTTGAGCGGGACGAGAGACACAGGTTTACCTAGGTTCGGCCCCTCACGGTGGAGGTAAAAGCCTACTCCAGCTCTTGTTGCTATTGCTTGAGTATCGATTACAAGGGAGCGGATTCGCTTGACCTAGCTATCGATTGATTGTAACCTGTCTATTCTATGCCGGGGACTCGCCTTTATATACATGTCGAGGCCGCTGGCTTACAAGAGTCCAGGTCGGGTTAAGACACATGACCGAGCCTTACTCTAAGTCGCCTTGCTTTACAAGGTAAATCATTACATGCCGGGTTACACCCATGGGTCGCCTTCTGACCTTGGGTTCTAAGCCGACCCATCTTGTGAGCCGCCCTTCTTAATAATGCGTCCTGACCTTCTTGGCCTATCAGAGGCCCAGCTCCTTAAGTCGCAAGTGATCTGATCTGGCCCTATTAGGGCGGGTTATACCGTGGGGTATATCCCCAACATTAGGCCCCAGATTGATTTGAACTTGTTCATGTCAATCTTAACCCTTCCGTCTGGCGAATCTTCTATTCATTCTTTTTAGCTGCAATCTTAAAAAAGCTTCGTAACCCTCCATAATAGAAAGATGATGTCACCTCCGTGATTTCGGGAAAACCTTCATGGCGTCATAACGAATCTTTGTATAAATCTATCATTCCAAAAATCGAGGTGTCCCTTTGTTGCGAAATTCATTGCGCCTCCTCGATCTTCGCACCTGTCATTAGATGTTCCCCCTTTCCCTTATAAATAGGCACGAGGACCCCTCCTTTAATTTTTGCCTTGCCTCCTCTGCTTCTTCTTCTTCCTCGCGAGTCCCTTTGCGACCGGAGCTCCACCGCGCCCATCGAGCTGCACCAGCCTTCTCCAGTCGGCGCCGCGACACCACCCCATCGCTATCGGGACTCAGCGGCACTCCTCCGCTTTCCTTCATCGCCATCAGGTACCATGTTTCTCCTTTCTCAGATTCACATTAGGTCACCTGAGTTTGTGTAGTTCGTCGGCGTTCATCCCTTTTTCCCCTTAGTTCATCATATCCCTGAGTAAAAACTTGTTCCTTGATCCGAAACATCATAGAAGCATAGCGGTAGTAGTTTTTGCCCCTTCTTACACCTTAGACTATTGCATCCCCTCTAGAATCAATGGGTAGCCTGCTAGTTCTTCTGTCTCCACCTTTTAGGTTTTGCAATTAATTTTCTTTTTCAAACTACTCGTAGATCCATAAATATAGATGTTCAATTACGAAACTTGTTTGCTCCACACTTAGTAGAATTTTCAACAATCCCAAATTTTATATAACTCGCCTTGCATCGGGCGACTTACCAACATAACTGTAACTTGCCAATGTTTCGGGAGTTGTTTCTTTTAATGTACTCGCCATTACTTCGGCGGCTTATCTTTATCAAATAACACACCATATTTTGGTTTTGCAGTTCCATTGTCCTTTAGGCGGCTCAACATGACAAAAACCACTCTTTGCAATTGGGGTCCTTCTCTAGTTACTAACATGATCTTTAAAGATTTTGTGGACCAAGGTCTCTTGGCGACTCAGGAAGAGATTGGCTGGCGTATTAGCCAAGGAGAGAATGTCCCCAATCCTAGCGAAGGAGAAGTGGTAGTTTTCACTGATCATATTCTCAGGGGCTTCACACGGCCCGGGTCAAAGTTCTTTCGAGACATCTTGCACTATTTCAACCTTCATCCTCAAGATATAGGCCCAAATTCAGTGACAAACATTTGCCACTTTCAAATCTTTTGTGAAGTTTATCTACAAGTAGAGCCCACTATTGCTCTCTTCAAGGAATTCTTTTATATAAACTGCCAGACTGAGTGCGCAAGTGGTCCGACTCAGGAATTAGGTGGAGTCTCAATCCAGAGACGCGGAGATGGCGGCTTTCCTGCAGCCACCTTACTAAGCCATCCTAAAGGATGGATAAAAACTTGGTTGTATTGCAAGAACACCGCCCCAGCCAATGAAAACCCTCTGTCGGGTTACCAGGTTGATTGCCTCCCTAATGATTTTGACCCTCCAAGCAAACTTCTTCCAGATGAACATACTGAGGCACTCCAATATTATCCCAGAGTGTCAGCTTTGTTAGCCAATGGATTAACCAGAGTTGACCTAGCTCGCTGTTGGGTCTCATGGAAAATTCTTCCTTTAAGCCGCCGACCCAGCTTGATGTATGAATACTCAGGCGAGTCAGATGACCCTCAACGGTATAACTTTGATAACTTCACTGCTGAAGAAGTTTTTCAAGCTGTGAACTCTTTACTTGGGGAGTCTCAAGAGAATTGTAACAAGACAGGACTGTTACCATTCTTCAGACTCAACCCGGCCCCAGCTGTAATTATTATTTTATATTCAGCTTAAACATCCTTGATTTTATTATGTGTCTCACTTATCAACCTTTTTTTTATCATGCAACCCAATTCCACCTCTTGGAAGAGAAAGATAAAAACTGCTATGGCTAAGACCAAGACTGGCCCAAAATCTAAGAAGAACAAGCCAGCTGCCGTAACCGAGCCGGCTGTCGTGGGCGAGTCAGCTGACGCTGATAATCAATCTGAGGTAGAACTTGATTCTCTTGGCTGACTCTTTGTTGTATTAGCTGACGCCTCTTGTTCTCAGGATGAATTCGCCACAAGCCGGGCTGACGACTCTGAGGTAATTCCTATCTCTTCCGGCTCAGACACCGTACCTCCGGAGAGGATACGGCGGGTTGTTCGGAAAGTAAAGTTTTCTCACACAGATGCTCACTTAGATCCACACTTTATTTTGAAGAAAACTCAGCATGACCTAAGACGCCAGACTCGAAGTGGCAGCTCAGGCGATTTAGTGGGCGGGTTAAGTCATGAACCCTCTGCCCGTAAGCGGCCTGCTGAGGTGCCACACAGTCCAACTTCTTCTTTATCCAAAGCTGGTCTTATAAGACTTCCTCTTAACCCGTCTGACTTCAATTACCAGGATTCGCCACCATCTTTAGGCGGCTCATCTCAAACCCAGTTGCCTGCCTTCATTGTCAACCGAGGGTGAGTATTTACCTTTATTTATAACTTAAAACTTATTTGTCATATATGTCTTAATACTCCAACGCGATTACAGGGTCAAGGCCAAGGAGAAGAAGAGGAAGGTTGGCAATTCTTCCTAGGCTCCCAACGTTCCTGACTCGGAGGAACAGGTGCTAATAACCCCTAATGTCAACACCAAAAATCCTGAAGAGCATCACAACAAGCAAAATGAGCCGCCTCCACAAGCTGATACGACGGCCTCTGAGGCCATGGACATTGAGGCTAACCTGGCGGATAATCGTGACCCGCCAAGTCCAATTCCTTCTTCATCTCCTGTCAAGACCACTGAAGAAGCCCCTCTTGAGGAAAATACTAATGACATTGCTATTATTGGGGCGAGTCAGACGGCACCCAAGACCTCCACGGTGCTAAGTAAGCACTCAGCAAAAGAAGAATCGCCCTTACTAGAAAAGGGCAAAGCAAAACTTGAACTGCTAAACTGCGAGGCACTTAGCATAGAAGAGGTGTACACAGGATACTTGAGCCGGTTGAATATAAGCCCAGATATGGAGGCCAGCTTGGTACAGATAATGAAGCAAAAATATGAGGTATGTTTAACTTTTTCTCCTATTATATCCCTGTATGTAGCCCCCAAGTCTTGACCATATGAAAATCTTTGAGTGTGGTAAAGACTTGAAAATGACTTCTGTAGATTCCCAATTATAGCTCCTAAGGGGCGGGTTATCATACAAATGATAAGCCGGTTCTTTCAAATATAACCTTCTTGAAGAATCACTTGTAGCACCCAAGGGCCGGGTTATCATATCAATGATAAGCCGATTCTCTGAACTTGCTAGAAAAGAAGCATCATGTAGCCCCCAAGGGCCGGCTTGGCTTTGTAAGGTGAGCCGGGTCTTTGATCCCAACCAGTTAGACGAAATCGCCTGTAGCCCCCAAGGGCTGGCTTAGCCTAATATGGTAAACCGGGTCATCTTCAATATAACTTCGAAAGAAAAACGACGTACATTAGCCCCCAAGTGCCAAGGATATTGCTTGCAATGTGCTTAGGACTTAAATAGTCTTATTCTAACATCTGTACCAAAAGCCGTCTTAACCAAACCAACTGTAACACCCTGGTTTTTGCTCCTGTTTTTTTTCCTTCACGGGATTTGACTCCCGTCTTTTTTTCCGGTGTTTTCGGATTTCTTTAGCTCTTGAGTATGTGAAGATGGTCATTCAGCCTTGCCTTCCCTATCCAACCAGAGATTCTCTCCAGTCCAACCTTGCCACCCAAGATATATCCTCAGGGTTTTGCCACCGAAACCCTACCTTCCAAGTTGCCGGAAGGGAAACCCTGATCTTTTCCGTTACAAAGGAACCCCAATTTCCTTTGATCTGCTGACTCTCAAACTTTTCCCAGTGATCATCTTTTATCTATAAACCCTGGATATGCAAAAATATTGCCAAGTCATTTGCAATATTTTCATTTATAATTAATTCCTTTTTCTGCCAGTTAAAGGAATTAAATCCAGGAAAACATCTATCCATCTCCAAAGTTCATGAAAACTTGTGGAGATATTCTTTGTGATCATATTGAGCTCTCACAAAAATATTGGCTATAGCTAAATAAGGGAAATTGCCTTTTCCTATTTAAAGTCAATATTGCATTTTGGGCCCTTTCTAAAGGAACTACCATTTTGGTAGCCAGGAAGAATCCCAAATAAATTGTGGAGCTTCTCCTATCCATATATTCACCATTTCCATCAAAAACCCAAGTTCCATAGTTCAAATTTTGAGCACAACATTAGTTTGCATGTTCTGTCCAGATGGGCAAATTGCAAAGGAAGTGCTTGAACCCTTGATACAATTGAGGTGAAATTTTTCATGGTGGTTAACATTGGTAAATCACTCATGGAAACCAAAAACCAGCTCTATTAATCTATCCATTTATCCACAGCAAATTCCCCAAGTTTCTGTCCATTTGGAACCTCTGTGAAGTACCATTTTGGTGTACCCAAATGGTATGAAACTCTTACGGTGACTTCATATGTTCAAATCACTCACCTCCTCCAAATTTTAGCTCAATGCAAGCTAGTATGTGAGTGCCACAACAAAGTTTGCATTGCTGACCAGTGGGGTCCATTCTACAGCAAGTGCCCTCAATTTTTATCCAAATGGCCCCAAAATTTACCAGGTTAGTCACCTTGCTAGATCATTGCTCCATGCCAAGAACCAGCTCATTTCACTCAGTGATCTCTCCACAAATCTCTACAAACATCTTGCTGTCAGAATCTTCTTCTGCAAGTTTCACCCACACCAGAGCCTTCCAGTTGATCCCAGCTTCATATCTTATCTATCTGAGCGGCGAGGAGAGTGTTGGACAAGGTCCTAGAGCCATCCGGTGCCCTGGACACATGGTGCCCTTGGTGACCACGCAGAGAGCGCGCCAAAATGGCGCTCTGCACTTCGTCAGCCCCGTTCAGTCACCTCCGGCCAGCCTTCGCTCGTTCGGGCATGTCTGGTGGCTCCGCGCCATCCACGCCGACCCCCTCCAGCAGCTTCCCCCTCCAGTATCTTCCTCGCCGCGCCGCGACGAGCTCCGCCACTGTTCTGCCCGTGACCGCCGTCGTTGTTTTCCTCTGTTCTCTTCTCTCTCGACCTCTCTCGAGCGCCCTCGAGGCTTCCCTCCTTCCCGCGAAGCCACCCGAGTCTGCTACTGTCCACCCACATCGCCTCGACGCTCCAGTGCGGCGATGAGATCGCAACCGCGGCCGTGCTCATCTGCCTCCATCGCCCGGCTGTAAATAGCCACGCCCGAGGCCCTTCGAGCTCACCAACCTCCTCCCCTCTTTCTCTGGAGCATCCTCACACCCTTGCCCAACCTCCCTGCCCACCGGAGCCACCACATCGCCACCATGGCCGCCGCTCGGCTTCGCCTAAATTCGGGCAAGCCTGAGCTCTCCTTCCCCTCATTCCACCACGAGGAGAACCCCTGAGATCCGGCGACCCTCCACCACCCTTCCTCTCACCCGACCACGCACCAAATCACCCTAGCCCTCATCGCCGAACCGGCCGTCCACCATGGCCGAAGGCATGCTCGCTGCCGCCCTCCCTGAGACCCGTGCCCTTCATGGATGGACGCGGCACGGTCGCCTGATCTCGCCGGTAGCTCGAGCGCCGTTGGAGGTGGCTGGAGCCGCTGGCAACCATCGCCGAAACCCGCCCCTGCCTCGGCCGAGCGCACGCGAGAGAGGAGGGAGACGGCCCTGCCAGCGGGGCCCTCTTGTCAGCGTCCTCTCCCTCCCTCCTTTTTTTTCAAGTGGGGGATGCGGGTGGGCCGGCCCATTGGAGGCAGCAGCCTCACAGGCGCCACAGGCCTCGGCCACTCTTGGCCCGAGCCGGCCCAGCTGCTCAGTGCTGTTTTGCCTTTTCCAAAAAAAAAAGCCAAGGACCCAGAAGTAATAATATATTTATAGAAAGGTCCTCCCACTTCAACCCCTCGTAACTTTTCGCTCGTAACTCCGATTGACGTAAAACCAACGCCCACGTCTTCAGTTCGTCGAGCCCGTTCCGATGGTATCATTTTCATATTGTTTCCACATTATGAAAATGACCATTTTGCCCTTGCCCTTCTATCAGCCCTCTGAGAGGGAATCCTTTCCGGCGAATTCTTCCGCGGCTTCACCGCACTTCTTCCCGGAGTATTCTTCGACCCCCAGGCAAGCCGACCATCTGATATATGCCCTAAAGCATTGCTTTGTGTTATTCCTGCATGTTTAAATTAATATGCTTGTAATCATATGCGTAGTAGTGGGCTGTATGTGACTCTGACGAACCCTTGTTTGTACTTTCTTCGATGACGGCACCACACCTGTGTCTGAGCTGCTTTCGGCCGTCCGGGGTGGATGCCGATTTTATGTTCTCTTTTCAACAACTGGCCATGTTCTGAGCTATTTTGCGGCCGTCTCGGACTGTTGTTAAATTTCTTTCTGTAGTAGTGACCCCATGCTCTGAGCTGTTTTTTGGCCGTCTTAGGGAACTGCTACATTCTTTTTATCAACACCGTCTCATGCTCTGAGCTGCTTTCCAGCCGTCTTGAGCCGGGGTTGAGTTATTCTGGTAATGTCCTAGATCTGAGTTGAAAAGACCATTCTGGTGGCTACTGGTTACTTTGCCAGTTTTATGCAAGGGTTCCGATGGTCGTAACTTACAGCTAGAACTTGTAAAGTGATAACTTGCCATTTAAATGATTGTTTCACTAATGACTCATTGTGATGTTATGTGGAGATAGGTTGTTATGTTTCCACAGTTGTTACCTCATACATAGTTACCACCATGTTAAGTTATTCATGATAAACAACCATGCTTGCTAAGTACCTGCTAAAGCTAAACCTAGTCGGTTGATCCAGAGTCACCTGTCCGGAATTATCCGTGCAACCACATTTGCCGGTATGGGACGGCCTTGACTTGGTCTGATCGCGTGCTCTTTCACCGGTACCTCCAGACAGGGAAGGTTATGCGCGCGCGCTACCCTAGCCCGGTAGGCGGCGATAACCTTCTGAGCCCAGTTGATTGTTTAACCCGGGAGTCCCCGTTTGGGACAGTTTGTTTGGCCACGACGGTGGCAGGTGTCACGAGGTGACACAGGGGCCACCCAGGGCAGGACTCCGGGGGAGAATGATTGCCGGTGGTACGATGGAAGAGTCACGGGTCAGGCAGGTTTCGTTGGAGAACACTGGTCCACCCGAATGGGGTCACGAGGCTAGGTGCTCCATGGTGTGTGTAAAGTGCGCAACCTCTGCAGAGTGTAAGAATCTATTCGAATAGCCACGTCCACGGTATTGGACAGTCCGTCCAGACCTCACTAGGTGGTCAACCGTAACAGTGATAATAATGATGGAAGAACTCGCCTTCTGATCGAAAGTACTCAGTGGATTATGAGTATTCTGAGGGCTGTGGGACAACCCGGAAGAGAGTAAGTTTATCAGATTTACAGTGGAGATGCATAGCCACCGGATGATGTTAGGGATATGATATGTTAGCCATGGGATGGCTATGAAAGAGATGGTCGGATGACCGAAAGAGTTGGATTGGATCCTGAGATTATTCGGAGTATGGATTATTTACTTGATATGCTTTACTTTACGGTATTTTACTTTAGTAGTTATATTGCTGGATAAACCTATTATGTCATGATAATTAATATTGCTAGATAGGTATGCTATGCCATGATAATTAATGTTGCTCTAATAACAAATGCATGCTTGAATGCCATGGATTGCTTTGCTTGGTGTATATGTTAGTTGGTTTGCTTGCGAGTACATTCAAAAGTACTCAGCGGCCTTCAATGTGGCCACGTTCACTTAAGGATCCGTTGTTCATATCGAGGAGCCGGAGCGTTCGCGGGCTAGAAGAGTAACCCAGTCAGATCCCTGTGGATTGGAGCCGCACCAGGACCATGCTGCCTTAGATAGAGCTTTTCCGCTGCCATCACTCTTGTAAGATATCATGTAAGACCTATATATCCATTAATAGAAATGCCTGTGTTCATGATACTTGTTGTAAACGCGCATGCCAGAGTGATTTCCTGGGCTGGTATGCATGGCGACCGTCTGGCTATAGTGGTAATCAGGCGGGGCGCCACAATAGATGGTATCTGTAACATCCCAAATTTTCAATTTGGAATGTTATACATAGGTCATCATATGCATATCATGTTTTATTTGCATTTTTGATTGTGACCCTAAAAATCCTAAGCAACTCAAGGACCCACGGAGAGAGTTGGGGATTTTAGTATTTTCATATTTGAATTTTCTCAAATATTGAAAAGAGGATTATTTTGGTTTTAATTATTTTTTTCTCCAAAAATATTTCCAATATAAAAACATATGAGCGGAGATAATATGACTTCTCCAAAATAAAAGAAATATTGGAGGAAAAATGTTAAAATCAAATAAATAATTTTATTTGGATTTTATTGCTATTTTATTTGAATTAGAAAATATGCATTTTTCAAAATTGCATTTTTAGGCCAAGAAAATGTTCACTTTGTTCTAAATATTCTATTTAGACGATGAAAATTATTTTTGGCATTTTTAGAATTTTTTTATTTATTTTATTAGGATTTTTCTCGGCGGAATCTTATTTTAAAAAAAAACTTTCGCCCGACTGGGCCGAAAGCCCAGACGGCCCAGCTCGCGCCGTCCCCGACCTCGAGAGGGAGACCCGCTCGCGCACGCCGCCGCCGCCGTGGCCGAGTCGGCCACCACCGCCGCCTTGCCCCCTCCTCCAAGCCGCCCCCCTCGTCCTTATAAGCCGTCACCCCCGCCCCCACTTCGCCACCCCGAGCCGCCGCAGCAAGCAGCAGCAGCAGCGCCCGCAGCCGCGCCGCCGCCGCCGCCTGCCGCGCCACGCAGCGCCCCGCACCCCGCCGCCGGCGCCGCGCCTCGCCTCGCCTCGCCCCGCGCGGCCCCGCCGCCGCCCCACCCGCCGGAAGCCGCCGGAGCCGCGTCGGACTTCGCGGATCTCACCGCCGTTTTTTTTTCGGTTTTAGGTATAAACCGTTTGGTTCTTTTTTTTATTTTTAGATCGGTTCGGTTTTCTCGGTTTAGTTCGTTTGCGAACGTTCGTTCGTTCGTTCATTTTTAACGAAACGCGTTCGTTCGTTCGTCTCTGTTAGCGGACGTTCGTCCGATAGATTTTCCTTTTTATTTTCTTTTTCGGCCAGGGACCTATCCACGATTATTTTTGTCGCAGATTAGCCCCTGATCTTCAAACCCTCGCCGTTTCTAAACCTTTCATCCAAATCCAGTGAAACCAATGCCAAAATCTTCGTCTCGAACCCCTCTTTCTGTTTAATCAACGTCAACATGATTTTGACAATTTAAAATTTGGTTTCAAGCAGATTTGTTTTCGAAGTTCTTTTGACCGTAGTTTCAGTTCCGTAGCTCCGATTCGATTGATTCTTTTTGCAGATCGAATCTCTTCAGTTGAACTTTCAGATTTGATCTTCTTATTTGAGTTTTACCCTTGCATCTATGCTTGATTGCTTATGTATGCTATTGTTTGTTTGCGATAGAATTCCCGGAGTGCGAAGCGTGCTACTACGAGTCTCTACGGTTTGCAGATCGTCAGCAAGGCAAGTAACAGTTTGAACATATCCCTTCATTACCCAGTTTTTATGCATTAGTTACAATCCTCAAACACTGCATGGTTAGGATGTGATTAACATGTGGGTATTGGGAAGTAGATGATGAGGTAGAACCTATTACCTGTTTTAATTTCAAACCCTTGGGAGTTACTTCTACGTTATGCTTATATTGCCATGCTATGCTTGTAGACGTGGATTGGGTTTTGAGTGTATCCATGATAGATGTGAGATTGTTAATTAATGGTTCACTTAAGGTGGCTACTTAAATACACATCTGGGTGGATTGGTTGCAGGCACCTGGGGATATACCAGTGTTGTCTTTTTGGTTCACCACCCAGGCTCAAAGGGATCATAAGATTATTCATGCTAGAAACTTCCGTGTGCAGCCACAAGCTATTATGGGCTCTAGCATAGTTGAGTATGTTGCATGACCTCTTTCAGTGGTAGGCTAGCAGATGTAGGGGAAAGTAGGTGTAACTGTCTACCCAGAGTAAAGAGTAAATGTTTCTGAAAGACTGTGTCTCGGTCATCCGTTTCTCAAACACCATGTAGTATGAGAAATCCAACGGAGGAGATCGAGTCTTGTGGGGAAAAGTGCGCAAACCTCTGCAGAGTGTATAAACTAATCATGGTTAGCCGTGTCCCTGGTTATGGACATCTTGAGTATCTGGTACTTGAATTATTGATTTGATCTCATCACTCTAAATTAATTTGTTGGGTTTAATGATTACTTTTAATTGGGATTGAGATGGGGATTTACCTTCTCAATGTTTCAACCACCATGATAGTTAAATAAAACATATTCCTTTGATGTAGGGAAAAATTCGCTTTTCGCAAAACAATATAACCCTAGAGCTTTTTCCACCAGCCATATATGCATGTAGTGATAGCATTTATCTGTTCATTGCTATACTGTGTTATATTGCCAGCATATTCCATGTGCTGACCCGTTTCGGGCTACAACATATCATGTTGCAGACTTTTCAGACGAAGAGTAAGGTGCGCTAGGTCGTTGTCGTGCACTCAGCTATGCCGTTGGAGTTGATGGACTCACTTTATCTTCCAAGCCTTCCGCTGTTATCTTATTTAGATGGTCTTGAGCCATATTTATTGTAATAAGTTCTCTTTTCAGACATTCGATGTAATAAGTGTGTGATTGCACTCTGTTATAAATCCTTCAAGTACTGTGTGTGTCAGCATTACCAATCCAGGGATGACACTTGAACACAGAGATTTGACCATCTGAGGTCGGATCGCTACAAGATGGTATCAGAGCACACGCTGACTGTAAGACACGACCACTAAGAAAAGCCATAGGTCACTCTTCTCTACTCATTTCTGACTCTCTCCATCTTCTACTCTCTAGGATGGCGGACTCAAGGAACAAATTTGCACAACCGGATGAAGACACACCCTTTGGGAGTCACTTGAAGGAAATCACTAAGTACCTGAACATCGGAATTCCAAGCTTCACCGGGACCTACACCGCCACTTTACCAGAAGAGGAGCGTTGGATGATTCGAGTTCAAGTTGCAGGAAGGACGTTCACGCCAGTTACCGAGTCCATAGAGTTTTCCTTTGATGCACCAACCTGGAGTCTAGGTAAGAGCATGGCAGCCCACATCGCCATGGAACGCATCGGTGAAGTTTATAACAAAGATCTTAAGGACACCATCTACCAGATATGTGGGCGCCGAGATGAGCAATGGGAGATGATCAGCACCAGGAGAAACAGGTCCATTGCAGCTTTCATCCAGGAGTTAAACCAGCACGTTCGTCGATAGGAGAACCAGATGTGCGCAAGCATGATAGATTTGAAGAAGGTGATGACCAGGAACATGGAGCTAGAAGAGGAACTCAAGTCTACACGCAACGGATACGAGGAGGAAATCGCAATACTAGTGGAGAAGAATGACGACCTGACAGGGAAGCTAGGAGTATTCATGGGAGACCCGCGCCAGGAGGAGATGACAACCATCCCGAGGACTACATCATCATCGACGACACCGACTCCGACCCCGACAGTAGTGATGATGACTATGAAGACGAAGCTGGAGTGGATATCATGGAGTCTTCCACCGATCAAAATTTCTAGATGACCACCATATGATTAGTAGTATTTCCCCATGTATATAGTAGTAGTCCGAGCACTTTTGTAACGATAGTTAGATCGATTGTATGCCCCTGCTTGAATTGATTTGGTGTGATATGAATGTGTTTGTCTCATGTGCATATGAGTAGTGCTTTGTCATTAGACCTCACTCTATTCTAATCTCTCCCCTCTAAACCCATCAGATGCCTCTGAGACGCGACACCGGATTTGTCTTCCCACCGGAGATCATGCAGTTGATCCAGCAGCAGAATGCCTTGATGCAGATACTAGTCCAGAACCAAGGCAACAACAACAACAACCCACCGCCCCCACCTCCAGTTGACAACCTAGCCCGTTTTTTGAGGTTGCAGCCGCCGGTGTTTTCCAGTAGCACTGAGCCAATAGTTGCTGATGACTGGCTACACAGGATTGGAAGGGAGTTGACCACCGCAGGATGCACAGATGTTGAGAAGGTGCGTTTTGCCGCACATCAATTGGATGGACCCGCAGCCTCATGGTGGGAGAATTACACTGCCACATTCCCTATAGCCAATGTCACCTGGGATCAGTTTCAGCAAGCATTCCGCACTGCACATGTCTCAACTGGAGCTATGAGCATGAAGAAGCATGAGTTTCGCAACTTGCGCCAGGGAAACCGTACTGTGGGGCAGTACGTGGATGAGTTCAGTAAGTTAGCCCGCTATGCCCTGGATGATGTGGCCACTGATGCTGCGAAGCAGGAGAAGTTTATGGAAGGGTTGAATGATGAGATGAGCATGCAGCTGATGGTAGCAACATTCGCTAACTACGAGGAGTTGGTAGACCGGGCTCTTATGATTGAAGGGAAGAAGCAACAGATTGAGAGCCGCAAAAGGAAGTATGGACAAGGGAAGTACAATTTAGGAGCTCAGCAGAAGCCTCGTTTTACCCCGAACTCGAGAGGATATACACATAACCATGGAGGCCATACTCACAATGGAGGAAGTTCGCATAACCACAGTGGCCCCAAGAATGGAAACGGGAATGGAGCAGGCAGCAATCAGAACCGCTCTAACCCAGCCACACCCGCCAAGAAGGATCAAAGTCACATTACTTGTTTCAAGTGCGGGAAGACTGGACACTATGCCAATGAGTGTCCTGAACCGAAGAATGGTAATGGCAATGAAAGCTCTGGGAAGAAGCCCAACCCTTTCAACAGGGGACAAGTGAACCATGTTAACGTGGAGGAGGTTGAAGAGCAGCCAGATGCAGTTATAGGTAAGTTTTTGGTTAAGTCATTTACTGCAATTGTTCTTTTTGATACTGGTGCATCGCATTCATACATTTCAAGGGGATTTGTGGATAAGTATAAGTTGCCCACTAAAGTTCTTAGGACACCTATGTTAGTAAGCTCACCAGGAGCAGAGTATATGGCAAGTCAAGGATGTTTTCAGATGCCATTGACCATAGGTAGGCACGTGTTCCCCTCAGACTTAATAATTTTGGAGTCACAAGGATTGGATGTGATACTAGGCATGGATTGGCTATCGATGTATGGAGGAAACATCGATTGCGCCAGTAAGTCAATTCCGCTCACCACCCCGGAGGGAAAAAGGATCAAGTATGTATCCAGGCATGCGTCAAGGAGAACCCAAATAAATTCCCTCTCAAGAGTTGTTCAGGAGGAAGTGCCAGTAGTGAAGGATTACCCAGATGTATTTCCAGAGGAGTTACCAGGTATGCCGCCGGATCGAGACATTGAGTTTTTGATAGAGCTGTTGCCAGGCACCGGACCGATATCGAAGAGACCATACCAGATGCCCGCAAATGATCTGGAGGAGATTAAGAAGAAGATCAAGGAGTTATTGGAGAAAGGTTACATTCGATGAAGTTCATCACCGTGGGGAGCCCCAGTGCTCTTGGTTGAGAAGAAGGATGGATCATTGAGAATGGTTGTTGATTATCGTGCATTGAATGAAGTGACGATCAAGAACAAGTACCCACTGTCGATGATCAATGATTTGTTTGATCAGTTGCAAGGAGCTAAAGTGTTCTCCAAGATCGATCTGAGATCAGGATACCACCAGTTGAAGATCCGAGAACAGGATATACCTAAGACAACCTTCACCACAAGGTATGGGCTATATGAGTATACGGTTATGACATTTGGATTAACTAATGCCCCTGCCTATTTTATGAGTTTGATGAATAAAGTGTTCATGGAGTTCTTGGATAAGTTTGTCGTGGTGTTCATTGATGATATCTTGGTGTACTCGAAGAATGAAGAGGAACACAAGGAGCATTTGCGTTTAGTTCTCGAGAAGCTCAGGGAACATCAGTTGTATGCCAAGTTCAGCAAATGTGAGTTTTGGTTGAAGGAAGTTGGATTTCTTGGACATGTTATATCAGGAGAAGGGATAGCAGTAGACCCCACCAAGGTTCAGTCAGTCACTGAGTGGTTGGCACCCACCTCAGTTGGAGAGATCCGCAGCTTTCTTGGACTTGCAGGATATTATCGGAGATTTATTGAGAATTTTTCTAAGATTGCAAAGCCTATGACGGAGTTACTGAAGAAGGACACCAAGTTCAAATGGACAGATGAATGTGAGGCAAGTTTTCAGGAGCTGAAGAAACGTTTGGTTACAGCCCCAGTGCTGATTCTGCCAGATATATGCAAGGATTTCCAAGTGTATTGCGACGCTTCTCGCTTAGGACTTGGAGGTGTACTTATGCAGGACGGAAGAGTTGTCTCATATGCCTCACGTCAGCTTCGATCGCATGACTTGAATTATGCCACGCATGATTTGGAGTTAGCAGCTGTAGTTCATGCACTCAAGACCTGGAGACATTTTCTTATTGGGAACCGTTGTGATGTGTACACGGATCATAAGAGATTGAAGTACATTTTCACACAGAAGAAGCTGAATCTCAGGCAGAGGAGATGGTTGGAGCTTATAAAGGATTATGATATGAAGTTGCATTATCACCCAGGAAAGGCCAATGTCATAGCAGATGCTTTGAGCCGGAAGAGTTATGTCAATACCCTCATAAGCGGAGGATTACCAAAGGAGTTAGCTGAAGATCTCAGGGAGCTTCGTTTGGAGATAGTCCCTAGAGGTTTTGTCGCAGCAATGGAGGTAACGTCAACATTGTTGGGAAAGATTCGAGCAGCTCAGAACGATGATAAGGAAATTGCTGAGATAAAGGAGAAGATGAGCGGAGGAAAAGCCAAAGGTTTTCGTGAGGATGAGTACGAAACTTTATGGTTTGAGGACCGTGTTTATGTACCCAATAATGCAGAGATCAGGAAGTTGATACTACAGGAAGCTCATGACTCGGCATACTCGATACACCCCGGAAACACCAAGATGTATTTGGATCTGAAGGAGCGTTTCTGGTGGACTGGTATGAAGAAGGACATTGCCGAGTATGCAGCCGTATGTGATGTATGTCAGAGAGTGAAAGCAGAACATCAGAAGCCAGCAGGATTACTTCAGCCTATGCCGATACCCGAATGGAAGTGGGATAAGCTTGGCATGGATTTCATCACCGGATTACCCAGGACCCGATCGGGATATGATTCTATCTGGGTAGTAGTGGATCGTTTGACCAAAGTGGCTCACTTTATCCCAGTGAAAACCACCTATACGAGTGCAAAGTTGGCCAAGATATATATGACCAGGATCGTATGTCTGCATGGAGTTCCGAGGACCATCGTATCAGATAGAGGAACACAGTTTACTTCAAATTTTTGGCACCAGCTGCAACAGACCTTGGGTACCAGGCTAGAGTTTAGTACAGCCTTTCATCCGCAGACAGATGGACAGACCAAGAGAGTCAATCAGATTCTGGAGGACATGTTGAGAGCTTGTGCACTAGATTACGGATCGAGTTGGGATGACAATTTACCCTACGCGGAGTTCTCATACAACAACAGCTACCAAGCCAGTTTGAAGATGGCCCCTTTTGAAGCTTTGTATGGAAGGAGGTGCAGAACACCGTTGATGTGGGATGAAGTTGGAGACCGTCAGTTGTTTGGACCAGATTTGGTTAAAGAGTCTGAAGAGAAGGTTAAGTTGATTCGGGATAGACTGAAGGTAGCTCAGTCCAGACAGAAGAGTTATGCCGATACCAAGCGCAAGGAGGTAGTCTATGAAATCGGAGACAGAGCACATCTTCGTGTGTCACCTCTGCGAGGAGTTAAACGCTTTGGAGTCAAGGGAAAGTTAGCCCCGAAATTTGTAGGACCATACCGAGTTTTGGAACGTATGGGAGAGGTGGCCTACAAGTTGGAGTTACCCGACGGACTATCAGGAGTTCATGATGTGTTTCACGTTTCCCAGTTGAAGAAGTGCCATGCTGAGATGGCCGATATTCCTCTGAGAGATACAGTACCCCTGGAAGCAATTTAGTTGGATAGTGATCTGACCTACGAGGAGAAACCTGTCAAGATTCTCGAGTTTGCCAGCCGAGTTACGCGCATCAAGGTTATCAAGTTTTGCAAAGTTCAGTGGAGCCACCATACCGAGGATGAAGCTACCTGGGAACAAGAGGAAGACCTACGGAAAGACCACCCACACCTATTTTCTAGCCAACCCGAATCTCGAGGACGAGATTCATCTTAAGAGGGGTAGGTTTGTAACATCCCAAATTTTCAATTTGGAATGTTATACATAGGTCATCATATGCATATCATATTTTATTTTCATTTTTGATTGTGACCCTAAAAATCCTAAGCAACTCAAGGACCCACGGAGAGAGTTGGGGATTTTATTATTTTCATATTTGAATATTCTCAAATATTGACAAGAGGATCATTTTGGTTTTAATTATTTTTCTCTCCAAAAATATTTCCAATATAAAAACATATGAGAGGAGATAATATGACTTCTCCAAAATAAAAGAAATATTGGAGGAAAAATGTTAAAATCAAATAAATAATTTTATTTCTATTTTATTTAAATTAGAAAATATGCATTTTTCAAAATTGCATTTTTAGGCCAAGAAAATGTTCACTTTGTTCTAAATATTCTATTTAGACGGTGAAAATTGTTTTTGGCATTTTTAGAATTTTTTTATTTATTTTATTAGGATTTTTCTCGGCGGAATCTTATTTAAAAAAAAAACTTTTGCCCGACTGGGCCGAAAGCCCAGCCGGCCCAGCTCGCGCCGTCCCCGACCCCGAGCGGGAGACCCGCTCGCGCACGCCGCCGCCGCCGTGGCCGAGTCGGCCACCGCCGCCGCCTTGCCCCCTCCTCCTAGCCGCCCCCCTCGTACTTATAAGCCGCCACCCCCGCCCCCATTTCGCCACCCCGAGCCGCCTCAGCAAGCAGCAGCAGCAGTGCCCGCAGCCGCGCCGCCGCCTGCCGCGCCGCGCAGCGCCCCGCCGCACCCCGCCGCCCGCGCAGCGCCTCGCCTCGCCTCGCCCCGCGCAGCCCCCCGCCGCCCCACCCACCGGAAGCCGCCGGAGCCGTGTCGGACTTCGCGGATCTCGCCGCCGGTTTTTTTTTCGATTTTAGGTATAAACCGTTTGGTTCTTTTTTTTAGATCGTTTCGGTTTTCTCGGTTTAGTTCGTTTGCGAACGTTCGTTCGTTCGTTCGTTTTTAACGAAACGGGTTTGTCCGTTCGTCTCTGTTAGCGGACGTTCGTCCGATAGATTTTCCTTTTTATTTTCTTTTTCTGCCAGGGACCGATCCGTGATTATTTTTATCGCAGATTAGCCCCTGATCTTCAAACCCCTCGCCGTTTCTAAACCTTTCGTCCAAATCCAGTGAAACCAACGCCAAAATCTTCGTCTCGAACCCCTCTTTCTGTTTAATCAACTTGAACATGATTTTGACAATTTAAAATTTGGTTTCAAGCAGATTTGTTTTCGAAGTTCTTTTGACTGTAGTTTCAGTTCCGTAGCTCCGATTCGATTGATTCTTTTTGCAGATCGAATCTCTTCAGTTGAACTTTCAGATTTGATCTTCTTATTTGAGTTTTACCCTTGCATCTATGCTTGATTGCTTATGTATGCTATTGTTTGTTTGCGATAGAATTCCCGGAGTGCGAAGTGTGCTACTACGAGTCTCTAGGGTTTGCAGATCGTCAGCAAGGCAAGTAACACTTTGATCATATCCCTTCATTACCCAGTTTTTATGCATTAGTTACAATCCTCAAACACTGCATGGTTAGGATGTGATTAAAATGTGGGTATTGGGAAGTAGATGATGAGGTAGAACCTATTACCTGTTTTAATTTCAAACCCTTGGGAGTTACTTCTACGTTATGCTTATATTGCCATGCTATGCTCGTAGACATGGATTGGGTTTTGAGTCTATCCATGACAGATGTGAGATTGTTAATTAATGGTTAACTTAAGGTGGCTACTTAAATGCACATCTGGGTGGATTGGTTGCAGGCACCTGGGGATATACCAGTGTTGTCTTTTTGGTTCACCACCCAGGCTCAAAGGGATCATAAGATTATTCATGCTAGAAACTTCCGTGTGCAGCCACAAGCTATTATGGGCTCTAGCATAGTTGAGTATGTTGCATGACCTCTTCCAGTGGTAGGATAGCAGATGTAGGGGAAAGTAGGTGTAACTGTCTACCCAGAGTAAAGAGTAAATGTTTCTGAAAGACTGTGTCTCGGTCATCCGTTTCTCAAACACCATGTAGTGCGAGAAATCCAACGGAGGAGATCAAGTCTTGTGGGGAAAAGTGCGCAAACCTCTGTAGAGTGTATAAACTAATCATGGTTAGCCGTGTCCCCGGTTATGGACATCTTGAGTATCTGGTACTTGAATTATTGATTTGATATCATCACTCTAAATTAATTTGTTGGGTTTAATGATTACTTTTAATTGGGATTGAGATGGGGATTTACCTTCTCAATGTTTCAACCACCATGATAGTTAAATAATACATATTCCTTTGATGTAGGAAAAAATTGGCTTTTCGCAAAACAATATAACCCTAGAGCTTTTTCCACCAGCCATATATGCATGTAGTGATAGCATTTATCTGTTCATTGCTCTACTGTGTTATATTGCCAGCATATTCCATGTGCTGACCCGTTTCGGGCTGCAACATATCATGTTGCAGAATTTTCAGACGAAGAGTAAGGTGCGCTAGGTCATTGTCGTGCACTCAGCTATGCCGTTGGAGTTGATGGACTCACTTTATCTTCCAAGCCTTCCGTTGTTATCTTATTTAGATGGCCTTGCGCCATATTTATTGTAATAAGTTCTCTTTTGAGACATTCGATGTAATAAGTGTGTGATTGCACTCTGTTATAAATCCTTCAAGTACTGTGTGTGTCAGCATTACTGATCCAGGGATGACACTTGAACACAGAGATTTGACCATCTGAGGTCGGATCGCTACAGTATCAGAGCAGCTAGGCTGACTATAGGTTACCCTAGCTAGAGTTCATTGTCTTGTGCTCAGTAGAAAGCCCAGATGGATTTCAGCCATCTTGGCCAAACTGGCACGACTACTATTGATCATACGGCAACCCCACATGTCTTTGGCTCCATCAGACCCAACTCTCATGGCCTTTGCCTCCGGTGTGAAATGCTCGCACCCTGCAGCGACCCGTGAGCCTTGAACCCCTAGGTGAACCAGATATCCCTACCTTGCTTGCTAACCATGGCATTTCTCTTCTTAACTCTAGTTTCCATTGGGAAACGCTTATAAATTCCATCTTTCCCCGTCAACCTTAGGATCGTTGACTAAGCCATTTTGGCTATGGTCGTGCGTCGAGTTTGATGTTCCCTAAGGAAGTAGTAGGAGCTCGACACCAGTGCTACCAGGAGCATTGTGTGGTTTTGCTTCTAAATCCTTAGAGGTGCATCGAGTGCGCTATATTAGTTATACTAGTGGATCTTCGACCACGTGTGTAAGGTCCACAACATTTTGAGCTTTATTTGCTTTTTGGTTTTCGCGTTTCTTGTTTCTTTTGTCGGCTCCGTTTCTTCGCTCCGACTGGATCCATCCGCAAGTGCCGTCAAGAAGACCAACATACAACTTGGATAATACCCAATAATCCAAATTCAGCAAGAGTCATGCCAAGTCAACTGGCTGATATTCAGAATAGCAACACCGGATTTGTCAAGAATGAAGAATGGGTCAGAAGCAAAATATGTGTGCAACTGACAAGGACAGAATATACATGAGAGGGTTGGCCTCAGAACAGATCACGCCTAAGGAGTAGTTAGATGAGTTATCAGGGATGAACACCAGTAAGGACAAATTATTCCATCCGTGACACAAGGACTATTTAAGTCAGTAAGGTGAACCGAGTCTTTCCTCAATGGACTAAAGAATCATTTATTACCCACCGAAGACATATTTCAAGAATGTGAATGTGCCAAGAGCACCAACAAAACTCTGGTACATTGATGCAAATTGCAAAGCAAATCTTGAAGTTCGTCGGTGCAAATGCAAAATTTTCTGGGCACTGTGACAAGGTCTGCAAGGAATATGGATAAGTTCACGGTTGCCCAGGATCAATGAGAACTTCACATGCTTGGAAGCTCAGCTGAACCAAATGGAATTATCCGTCAACTGCTTATTACCGGCGACATATGGAATTCCGGATTAATTATCAACATGAGGCATGCGTCAGTCGTGCAACCTTTACAGCAGCAATGATCAGACCAGCAGAAGACAAGCGGTGTGTGACAATAGAAAATCTTCAGACAAGGTATGGCCTATACCAAGTTTGGCTCCGCTATGGGTAAAATTCCGGATAGTTCGGAAGGAAGTCAGAATCGACCATAGATCTGGCTGCCTACACAGTGAAGGGCTTCTGGTATAAGGAACCCAGCCTTCCTTCGCAAGCTACCAGACTGCCAATCTTCCTCGGTACGCCACTTGGTGAAAAGAAAATCTTTTGGGGTACCACACTCGAATCTTCCACAGCATGCTACCACGGAAAACTTCCGGCATAAGGTACCTGACCTTCCGCAGTAAACCACATGAAGGAAAGCTTCTGAGGTATGATACCCAGCCTTTTTCAGCATGCTACCCAGGCAGAAGCTTCGGGCATAAGGAATTCAGCCTTCTTCAACACACTATTGTGCCCACAACAATCTTGTCAGAAACACAAACTAGTCTGAGCACACGTTTGCCTCAGAACTCAGTGGTTATGAAAGGATTTATCCTACACCTGCATATGTTGTGACCATGCAGTCCAGTGGATCAGTTCATGCGAGCCACTTGTACACGGGAATGGTTATGTTCAGCGAATCATTGGCCCCATACTTCAAAGAAGAATATGAGAACATCAACCCCTATGAGGTATGCAACAGTAAGTTGTGAGAACAAGCCTGACAAATCGGGAAAACAACCAAGGAGCCGTGTTGGCAGGTCATGATAGGTCCATCAAAGGAATCCTCAAGAATAAAGAAGTTCTGGACAAACAATCTCCATGATGGTCAACAAGATACATCTCCATAGACGGAGCGGTATTACCAACCCTTGTTAGACTCTTGCTTATACGGCCACAACAATGCAGCCAGCATGTCATACTCATCCTAAAGATGGGCCACCAACCAAGATAAAGAGGCTATACTCCGAAAGATACGCCGGATGATAGCGATACTATGTTCAGCTCAGTGGTCATAGCAAGGACTACAGAGGCTATATATGACAGAGTCCTCTCCACGAGCGATGGAGTTTGAAACAAGACATTCAGATAGAATGGCTCAAAGCACATCAGCACCAACAGCTCGTAGGCGTCATGATATCATTGGAATAAGAGATTACTGTCTATGATTACTTTGTGATCATGCTTGACATTTCAGTTGGGGATACAGCAGCAATGGCTCGGTCATGTTGTTCCTTGAATTGTGGATCATCTAAAGACAAAGTCAGAATGCCTAAGATAGAAGGAAACATCAGTACGGAATCCACAGCTAGACTGAGCATTTTGACACCGAAAAAAGAAAGCCGCCCTCACTCACTCGAGGCCATACGAGCACGTGAGCCAGGTACCAGAAAAGGATGTCTTGCCCATGACAGTCAGAGTACAAAGCATCGCAATGAAAACCCGAAGCAGTTACTTCCAAGCCATGGAAACCGAGCTATTTGTTGGTACTACCCGCTACCCCACTCAGCAACCCCACTATCGGAATAAAAGGTACACCTGACAGGAAAGAGAAGCATGCAAGGAAACTGTGTGCAAAGACAATACATGGTCCATCAGATCAGGCAGTTAAAAGGTTAGTGAACCAACGAAGACAAGACCGATGATGGATCCAAGTCGCACACAGCTAAGTCCCCCTTCCCCTGGAGGTAAGCCCGGAAATCTCGGGGACGAGATTTTCTTAAGGGGGATAGGTTTGTAACACCCTGGTTTTCATTCCTGTTTTTTTCCTTCGCGGGATTTGACTCTTGTCTTTTTTTCCGGTGTTATCGGATTTCTTTAGCTCTTGGGTATGTGAAGATGGTCATTCAGCCTTGCCTTCCCTATCCAACCAGAGATTTTCTCCAGTCCAACCTTGCCACCCAAGATATATCCTCAGGGTTTTGCCATCGAAACCCCACCTTCCGAGTTGCCGAAAGGGAAACCCTGATCTTTTCCGTTACAAAGGAACCCCAATTTCTTTTGATCTGCTGACTCCCAAACTTTTCCCAGTGATCATCCTTTATCTATAAACCCTGGATATGCAAAAATATTGCCAAGTCATTTGCAATATTTTCATTTATAATTAATTCCTTTTTCTGCCAGTTAAAGGAATTAAATCCAGGAAAATATCTATCCATCTCCAAAGTTCATGAAAACTTGTGGAGATATTCTTTGTGATCATATTGAGCTCTCACAAAAATATTGGCTATAACTAAATAAGGGAAATTGCCTTTTCCTATTTAAAGCCAATATTGCATTTTGGGCCCTTTCTAATGGAACTACCATTTTGGTAGCCAGGAAGAATCCCAAATAAATTGTGGAGCTTCTCCTATCCATATATTCACCATTTCCATCAAAAACCCAAGTTCCATAGTTCAAATTTTGAGCACAACATCAATTTGCAAATTCTGTCTAGATGGGCAAATTGCAAAGGAAGTGCTTGAACCCTTGATCCATTGAGATGAAATTTTTCATGGTGGTTAACATTGGTAAATCACTCATGGAAGCCAAAAACCAGCTCAATTAATCTATCCATTTATCCACAACAAATTTCCCAAGTTTCTGTCCATTTGGAACCTCTGTGAAGCAAGTACCATTTTGGTGTACCCAAATGGTATGAAACTCTTACAGTGACTTCATATGTTCAAATCACTCACATCCTCCAAATTTTTGCTCAATGCAAGCTAGTATGTGAGTGCCACAGCAAAGTTTGCATTGCTGACCAGTGGGGTCCATTCTACAGCAAGTGCCCTCAATTCTTATCCAAATGGCCCCAAAATTTACTAGGTTAGTCACCTTGGTAGGTCATTGCCCCATGCCAAGAACCAGCTCATTTCACTCAGTGATCTCTCCAGAAATCTCTACAAACACCTTGCTATCATAATCTTCTTCTACAAGTTTCACCCACCCCAGAGCCTTCAAGTTGATCCAAGCTTCATATCTTATCTATTTGAGCGGCAAGGAGAGTGTTGGACAAGGTCCTAGAGCCATCCGGTGCCCTGGACACGCGGTGCCCTTGGTGACCACGCCGAGAGCACGCCAAAATGGCGCTCTGCACTTCGTCAGCCCCATTCGGTCACCTCCGGCCAGCCTTCACTCGTCCGGGCATGTCTGGTGGCTCTGTGACGTCCACGCCGACACCCTCCAGCAGCTTCCCCCTCCAGTATCTTCCTCGCCGTGCCGCGAAAAGCTCCACCACTGTTCTGCCCGTAACTGCCGTCGTCGTTTTCCTCTGTCCTCTTCTCTCGAGCGGCCTCGAGGCCTCCCTCCTTCCCGCGAAGCCACATGAGTCCGCTACCGTCCACCCACATCGCCTCGACGCACCAGTGCGGTGATGAGATTGCCACCGCGGCCGTGCTCATCCGCCTCCATCGCCCAGCTATAAATAGCCACGCCCGAGGCCCTTCGAGCTCATCAACCTCCTCCCCTCTTCCTCTGGAGCATCCTCACACCCTCGCCCAACCTCCCTGCCCACCGGAGCCACCACATCGCCACCATGTCCGCCGCTCGGCTTCGCCTAAATTTGGGCAAGCCCGAGCTCTCCTCCCCCTCATTCCACCACCAGGAGAACCCCTGAGGTCCGGCGACCCTCCACCACCCTTCCTCTCGCCCGACCGCACACCAAATCGCCCTACCCCTCATCGCCGAACCGACCGTCTGCCATGGCCGAAGGCATGCTCGCTGCCGCCCTCCCCGAGACCCGTGCCCTTCATGGATGGACGCGACACGGTCCCCTGATCTCGCCGGTAGCTCGAGCGCCGCTGGAGATGGCCGGAGCCGCTGGCAACCATCGCCGAAACCCGCCCCTACCTCGGCAGAGCACGCGCGAGAGGAGGGAGACGGCCCTGCCAGCGGGGCCCTCTTGTCAGCGTCCTCTCCCTCCCTCCTTTTTTTTCAAGTGGGGGATGCGGGTGGGCCGGCCCAGCGGAGGCAGCAGCCTCACAGGCACCCCAGGCCTCGACCACTCTTGGCCCGAGCCGGCCCAGCTGCACAGTGCTGTTTTTCCTTTTCCAGAAAAAAAATAGCCAAGGATACGGAAGTAAATAATATATTTACAGAAAGGTCCTCCCACTTCAACACCTCGTAACTTTTCGCTCGTATCTCCGATTGAGGTAAAACCAACGCACACGTCTTCAGTTCGTCGAGCTCGTTCCGATGGTATCATTTTCATATTGTTTCCACACTATGAAAATGACCATTTTTCCCTTGCCCTTCTATCAACCCTCCGAGAGGGAATCCTTTCCGGTGAAATCTTCCGCAGCTTCACCACACTTCTTCCCGGAGTATTCTTCGACCCCCAGGCAAGCCGACCATCTGATATATGCCCTAAAGCATTGCTCTGTGTTATTCCTGCATGTTTAAATTAATATGCTTGTAATCATATGCGTAGTAGTGGACTGTATGTGACTCTGACGAACCCTTGTTTGTACTTTCTTCGATGACGGCACCACGCCTGTGTCTGAGCTGCTATCGGCCGTCCGGGGTGGATGCCGATTTTATGTTCTCTTTTCAACAACTGGTCGTGTTCTGAGCTGTTTTGCGGCTGTCTCAGACAGTTGTTGAATTTCTTTCTGTAGTAGTGAGCCCATGCTCTGAGCTATTTTTCGGCCGTCTTAGGGAACTGCTACATTCTTTTTATCAACACCGTCTCATGCTCTGAGCTGCTTTCCAGCCGTCTTGAGCCGGGGTTGAGTTATTCCAGTAAAGTCCCAGATCTGAGTTGTAAATACCGTTCTGGTGGCTAGTAGTTTCTTTGCCGGTTTTATGCAAGGGTTCCGATGGCCGTAACTTACAGCTAGAACTTGTAAAGTGAAAGCTTGCCATTGAAATGATTGTTTCACTAATGACTCATTGTGATGTTATGTGGAGATAGGTTGTTATGTTTCCGCAGTTGTTACCTCATACATAGTTACCACCATGTTAAGTTATTCATGATAAACAACCATGCTTGCTAAGTACCTGCTAAAGCTAAACCTAGTCGGTTGATCCAGAGTCACCTATCCGGACTTATCTGTGCAACCAGATTTACCGGTATGGGATGGCCTTGACTTGGTCTGATCGCGTGCTCTTTCACCAGTACCTCCAGACAGGGATGGTTATGCGCGTGCGCTACCCTGGCTCGGTAGGCGGCGATAACCTTGTGAGCCCAGTTGATTGTTTAACCCGGGAGTCCCCATTTGGCACAGTTTGTTTGGCCACGACGATGGCAGGTGTCACGAGGTGACACAGGGGCCACCCAGGGCAGGACTCCGGGGGAGAATGATTGCCGGTGGTACGATGGAAGAGTCACGGGTCAGGCATGTTTCGTTGGAGCAACACTGGTCCACCCGAATGGGATCTCGAGGCCAGGTGCTCCATGGTGTGGGTAAAGTGCGCAACCTCTGCAAAGTGTAAGAATCTATTCGAATAGCAGCGTCCATGGTATTGGACAGTCCGTCCAGACCTCACTAGGTGGTCAACCATAACAGTGATAATAATGATGGAAGAACTCGCCTTATGATCGAAAGTACTCAGTGGATCATGAGTATTCTGAGGGTTGTGGGACAACCCGGAAGAGAGTAAGTTTATCATATTAAAGTGGAGATGCATAGCCACCGGATGATGTCAGGGATATGATATGTTAGCCATGGGATGGCTATGAAAGAGATGGTTTGATGACCGAAAGAGTTGGATTGGATCCTGAGATTATTCGGAGTATGGATTATTTACTTCATATGCTTTACTTTACGGTATTGTACTTTAGTAGTTATATTGCTGGATGAACCTGTTATGTCATGATAATTAATATTGCTAGATAGGTATGCTATGCCATGATAATTAATGTTGCTCTAATAACAAATGCATGCTTGAATGCCATGGACTGCTTTGCTTGGTGTATATGTTAGTTGGTTTGCTTGCGAGTACATTCAAAAGTACTCAGCGGCCTTCAATGTGGCCAGGTTCACATAAGGATCCATTGTTCATCGTCGAGGAGCCGGAGCATTTGCGGGCTAGAAGAGTAACCCAGTCAGATCCCTGTGGATTGGAGCTGCACCAGGACCATGCTGCCTTAGATAGAGCTTTTCTGCTGCCCTCACTCTTGTAAGATATCATGTAAGACCTATATATCCATTAATAGAAATGCCTGTGTTCATGATACTTGTTGTAAACGCGCATGCCAGAGTGATTTCCTGGGCTGGTATGCGTGGCGACCGTCTGGCTACAGTGGTAATCAGGCGGGGCGCCACACCAACACCCTTAGTCTTTTCTTTAAATGATAATCCTCTGTTTAACTGTGCAGGAAGCATTAAGCCTGGGCGAGTCAGATTTGGCCGGCTTAAGAAAGAACTTAAAATCTGAACAAGCAGAACGCGCCAAAGCTGAATCGAGCTTGAAGTCTTCTTTGGAAGACTTGGAAAAAATGAAGGCCAAATTTGATGCTGACAGATCTGCTTTAGAAATTGAAAAAGCCGCCTTATTAAAGCGTGCAGAAGATGCTGAGAACCAACTTAAGCCGGTGGCTGCAGAGTTGGCCGGCTTAAAGCATCATATCGCTCAAATGACTGCCGCCATCTTTGTTAAGCAAAATCTGCACTTAATTGAAATAACTCGCCTGGCAATTTTAGGAAATATGATACTAACTCGCCTGGCGACTCTTGTTTTGAATTCTTAATAGGTGCTAGAAGTGCTAGCCTTGGGCAAAGTGTGGTGACCAAGCTGAAAGTCATCTACTGTTTAACAGAGAAGCTATACGCTGGCAACCTTCGGACACTTGTAGCTGTATCTAATGGCAAGACGCCGCCACCACTCATGAAGACCATGCTGGATCAACTATCCACAATACCGAAGCAAGTGGAGGAACTAAAACTATCAGCCGCCCGTTCAGGAGACATCACCGCACTAAGCTGGGCAAAAGCTTACCAATCAGAATTGGACCCAACAGAGATGGCTGGCGGGTGTCCAGAATATAATGATGATGGGTCGGTCTTCAATGAAGCAGATTTTGCACAGATGTGTCAAAGAGATGCGGCCTTTGGCGTGTCAGCTTGCACAAGAGCTAGATCTAACGAAGTATCAGCCGGCTTACGATGGAAACAACACTCGCATCAAGCTGCCCTCCTTCGACATTGTGGATTTGACTCCTCAAAGGTGTAAGCATATTTTTGCCTCTGACATTGACCCTTCCCTTGTCCTGAATGATGAAGCAACCTTTGAGGCGTTAACTGGTATCGACTGGACGTCAGACAATCTTCAGATTGCAAGTGACGAAGAACCGGCACGGGATAACCCGGAAGCTTCTGCTGCAAGATGCTAGGATGATGTTAACCCGGCTGGTCATAACCCGGACGGCTCTGAGGCTGGTTCAAAGGAGTGATTTTAACTCCTTTCAGACTTTATGATAAAATTTTGTGCTTATCTTGTAGCCTTGTAATAGCCGTAGCTTAAAACAGTTAATTGTCGTGTCATGCCATCGTGCATGTTTTTTGAGGTGACAATCAATCAACTGGATGATCAGGCTTCTTTGTATGCCTGATCAAATTATATATGCAGCCTTGCTTTACACCATCTTTGAATTCGGGTGTTGACTTGATATTTTGTCATATAAACTGGAAGTAATCCATCAATACTTGTACTCGCGGCCTAAAGTCAAATGCCAGGGCGGGTTAAAACCCAATGACTCATGGTCATGAAATATTTGAAAAGATCACTTGGTGGCTCATGGCCATAATAAGCTCACTTTTGAGCAATTGTTAACCTGGATTTTCTCTGATCCAGGGATTTACAACCTGCATATGAAAAAACATAAAATATCTGTGAAGACAGAAACATGCATATTAAAATGTTTATAAGTCGGCTTTTAAAGCTTGACCGAAAAGACAGGCCGTTTTTAAGGCTCTAATCTTTGCTTTCATGAAGCGTGGCATCATAGCCTTGGTTTATCCTCACTATCAGTAAGCTGGCCCTCACATGACTTTAAACCGCTGTTTTAACCTTGACTAGTTCAGGGTCATAGAAGATTGACTGTCAAAAGTATGGCGGGTCATCTTGTTCGGAGTAGCATCAAGCATACAGGTAGGTTTAACCAATAAAGTGGCATTTCGCTGGGTCAAAAGTGTTTTGTAAGCTAAACTCAATGAGTTGGAAGCCCCCTAGTGCCCTTATGATCAATTAATCAAGACTCATGCTCAGCAAATATGAGATGAAACGACAAAGGCCCTGAAATTTGGGGGTGCCGGCTTTATTATGTTGATCATAAAAAGATATATACATTGAAAAAGGTATTTACAATGATGAGAGCTAGTGGCTGAAATGTAGTAAGGCCGAAGATGAGCAATGTTCCAAGGCCTGTTGGTCTCCTCTACAGAGGTACGTGATTTGTCGTGTTCACATATGTCGATGAGATAATATGACCCGTTGTTAAGGTTCTTGCTAACCACAAAAGGTCCTTCCAAAGGAGGGGAAAGCTTATGCATGCCTGTCTAATCTTGAATCAAATGGAGCACCAAGTCGCCCTCCTGAAACGCCCGACTTCTGATTCTGCGGCTGTGATAGCGACGCAGGTCTTGTTGATAAATCGCCGAGCGAGCCGCCGCAAGGTCACGTTCTTCCTCCAAAGCATCCGGGGTGTCTTGACGCGCCTTCTCATTATCTGCTTCAACGTAAGCTGCCACCCTGGGCGAGTCATGACGAATATCGCTTGGGAGAACCGCCTCTACGCTGTAAACCATGAAGAAGGGCATGTAGCCTTTTGATCTATTGGGGGTGGTCCTGATACTCCAAAGGGCTGAAGGAAGCCCTTCAACCCAACAACCCGGCGTTCGCGCCAGAGGAACCAGAAGCCGGGGCTTGATCCCTCGTCATATCTCCTGGTTAGCATGTTTTGCCTGACCATTAGATTGTGGATGAGCAACCGAAGATACATCAAGGCGGATGTGCTCTCTCTGACAGAACTCCTTCATCGCACCCTTAGATAGATTTGTGCCATTATCAGTGATGATACTATGAGGATAACCAAAGCGGAAGATAAGCTTTTTAACAAACTGAACTGTAGTTGCTGCTTCACAGTTGCTAACTGGCTCTGCCTCAATCCACTTTGTAAACTTGTCAACCGCCACTAAAAGGCGGGTCTTCTTGTCTTTAGACATTTTGAACGGCCCAACCATATCAAGCCCCCAGACTGCAAACAGCCAAGTGATTGGGATCATCCGTAACTCCTGAGCCGGCACATGAGCTTGCCTTGCAAATTTCTGACATCCATCACACTTACTAACAATGTCCTCTGCATCAGCATGAGCCGTCAACCAGAAGAACCCATGACGAAAAGCCTTAGCTACCAAGGATCGTGACCCGGCATGATGCCCACATCACCTGCATGAATTTCTTGTAAGATCTCATGGCCTTCTTCAGGGGATACACAATGTTGGAACACACTAGTAGCACTGCATCTGTGTAACTCGCCATTAACAATAGTCATGGACTTAGACCGCCTTGTGATCTGTCGAGCCAGGTTTTCATTTTCAGGTAACTCGCCCCGAGTCTGGTAAGCTAGATAAGGAATCTCCCAATCAGGGATGGCACGGAGAGCCGCCACCAACTGTCCCTCCGGGTTAGGATCAGCAAGATCTTCCTCTGAAAGTAATTTAACAGAAGGATTGTGCAACACATCAAGGAACACATTGGGAGGCACCGGCTTACGTTGAGACCCAAGCTAGGATTACGCATCAGCCGCCTTGTTTTTCCTCCGGTCTATATGATCCACCTGGTAACCCTTAAAGTGACCAACAATATTGTCGACTGCCTGACAATAAGCCACCATAAGCGGGTCTTTAGAATCCCACTTCCCTGAAACCTGCTATGCAACGAGATCCGAGTCGCCCAGGCACCTAACCCAGCTCAATTTCATCTCTTTAGCCATGCGGAGTCCATGTAACAAAGCTTCATACTCAGCTGCATTATTGGTATAGGGAAACATAAGCCTCAAAACATAACAGAACTTATCACCTTGTGGAGATTCCAAAATAACTCCAGCCCCTGATCCTTCCAACTACCTGGAACCATGAAAAGTATAGTCCAATACGTATTATCAGGCTTCTCCTCAGGTGCTTGTAACTCTGTCCAGTCATTAATAAAATCCACCAAAGCTTGAGACTTGATGGCTGTGCGAGGTACATACTTCAGATGATGTGGCCCAAGTTCAATTACCCACTTAGCAACCCGGCCAGTAGCTTCTCTGTTTTGAATTATATCGCCAAGTGGTGCAGAACTAACCACTGTGATCGGATGTCCATGGAAATAATGTTTAAGCTTGCGACTGGCCATGAACACTAGCTTCTGCCAATGTGGGTATCTTTTCTTGGACTCCGTGAGCACTTCACTGATGTAATAAACCGGCCACTGGACTGGATACTCTTTACCCGCCTCCTTGCGCTCCACAGCAACTGCCACACTGACTGCTTTATTATTAGCTGCCACGTACATGAGCAAAGGCTCTTTGTCTATGGGAGCAGCCAAGACGGGCGGCTTAGCCAACTGCTTCTTGAGCACCTCAAACGCCTCATTAGCAGCATCGCTCCAAACAAAGTGATCAGTTTTCTTCATCATCTGATACAGGGGAATCACCTTCTCTCTAAGGCGGCTTATAAATCGGCTCAGAGCCGCAATACGACCCGCCAAACGTTGAACATCATTAATACACGCTGGCTTAGAGAGAGAGGTAATTTCCTCAATCTTCTCCGGGTTAGCTTCAATGCCCTGCTCTGAGACCAGAAAACCTAACAACTTGCCTGCTGGTACTCCAAAAATACACTTGGCCGGGTTAAGCATCATTTTGTACACCATGAGATTGTCAAAGGTCTCTTTCAGGTCATCAAGTAGGGTTTCCTTCTTCCTTGACTTAACCACAATATCATCCACCTAGGCATGAACATTTCGACCAATCTGCTTGTGAAAATAATTCTGAACACAACGCTGGTAAGTCGCCTGGGCACTCTTGAGCCCAAAAGGCATAGACACATAACAGAAAGCTCCAAAGGGGGTGATAAAAGCTGTCTTTTCCTGATCTTCCACTGCCATCTTGATATGATGATAACTAGAATACGCGTCCAGGAAGCACAAACTCTCTCAACCTGCCGTGGCATCAATGATTTGGTCAATGCGAGGGAGAGCAAATGGGTCAGCTGGACATGCCTTGTTAAGATCTGTGTAATCAACACACATACGCCAAGTGCCATTCTTCTTAAGCACAAGCACCGGGTTAGCCAGCCAGTGAGGGTGGAACACCTCAACTATGAACCCGGCAGCTAGGAGCCGGGCCACTTCTTCTCCAATAGCCTTACGCCTCTCTTCGTAAAAATGATGAAGGAATTGGCGAACAAGCTTCATCTTAGGATCAACATTAATTCTGTGCTCAGCGAACTCTCTCGGTACACATGGCATGTCAGAAGGCTTCCATGCAAAGATGTCTCGATTCTCACAGATGAATTCGATGAGCGCACTTTCCTATTTAGGATCCATCCCTGTCCCAATGGTGAACCATTGAGAAGAATCACCAGGGACAAAATCAACTTATTGTGTATCCTTAGCCAACTTAAACTTAAGTGGCGGGTCAGACTCTGTGGTGGGTTTCTTCAAAGGGGTCATATCAGTTGGGTCAACATTATCCTTATAATATTTGAGCTCCTCCGTGGCACAAGCTGACTCTGCGTAAGCCACATCTCCTTCCTCACACTCCAAAGCGACTTTCCGATCACCATGAACTGTAATTGTCCCCTTTGGCCCTGGCATCTTAAGCTGCAAATAGATATAACAAGGGCGGGCCATAAACCAAGCATAAGTCGGCCATCCAAACAGGGCGTGATATGGACTCTTGATTTTGACCACCTCGAACCACAACGTTTCTGCTCTGTAATTGTACTCATCCCCAAAAGCTACCTCAAGTGATATCTTTCCAATAGGGTAAGCTGACTTGGCAGGTACTACACCGTGGAACACTGTGGAGGACGGCTTGAGATCCTTGTCAGTCAGATTCATCCGGCGAAAAGTATCATAATACAGTATATTGATGCTGCTACCACCGTCCATAAGCACTTTGGTGAATTTATAACCACCCACCTGGGGGGCCACTACAAGGGCCAGTTGACCCAGGTTATCAACCCGAGGCGGGTGATCCACCCTGCTCCACGTTATCGTGTGCTCAGACCATCTCAAATACTGCAGAACAGCCGGCTGTACTGCATGAACCACTCGCTTATGAACCTTCTGGTCGCGTTTACAAAGATTCCAAGTGAAGACGTGGTATTAGCCACCGCTTAGCTGGTTGGGGTTACTTTGATACCCAGACTGATTACCCTGCTGTCGATTCCCATGACCAGACTGCTGATTTCCCTGGTTCTGATAATTGGAGCTTGAGCCGCCACCACCAAAACCGGCTCCCTGTGACCCGGGGCCTGACCCGCCGGGCGGCCCATTACCATTACTGTGATGCTGTTGAAACCCTTGATTCCTGAACTCCTTCATGATATAAAAATCCTTCCAAGCATGTTTAGATGGTTTATTTTGATAACTATGCTTGGGACAAGGGCCGTTGAGCATCTCCTCAATACTCTGTGACCTTCTTGCATTGAAGGGCGGCTTGCCATTGCCATCATGGCACTGATTCTTATTCCCAGCGTTGGTGTTAGCAACCAGATCTGACCCGCCGTCAGGGTATTTTTGCTTACCACCATTACTCTGGTTATTGCCATTGTGCCCCGCCACATTCTACTGCTGACCCTTGCCACTACCGTTTTTCTTACCCTTATTGGATTTATCATCATCTGAACTTGGGTCCTTTGTACTATCAGAATCCGCATATTTAGTTAGAGCACTCGTGAGGTCACCCATATCCTGACACTTACGCTTGAGATGCCCGAGCTTCTGCTTAAAAGGTAAGAAATGACAGTTCTTCTCCAGAATTAGAACAGCCTGAGCCGCCGTGATATTGTCTGACGAGTGGATGATAGCTGAAACCCGCCGGACCCAATGATGAGCCGACTCATCTTCATGCTGCACACAGTGATCCAAATCAACAATCGTCAGCGGCCGCTTGCATGTTCCTTGAAAGTTTTTGATAAAACATGCCTTTAACTCAGCCCATGAGTTAATAGAATTAGGAGGCAGGCCTTTCAACCACGAGCGCGCCGGTCCTTCCAACATCATGGTGAAATATTTGGCACATACTGCATCACTGACCTCTAACATATCCATGGCTAGCTCATAACTCTCGGTCCAACCTACAAGCTCCAGATCAGCTGTGTAATTAGGTATCTTACGGGGACCTTTGAAGTCCTTAGGCATACGCTCATTGCGTAGGGCCGACACTAGACACGGCACTTTGAGACTTCTAGTGCTTAACCCGGCTTCTATTGAAGTTGAAGGAATCACATGAGGCGACTCATAAGCCCCCTGGTTTACTGCTTCTGCCTCTCGACGGGCCCTTGCATTGTCCACGAGTGCTTGAGCAGCGCCCCGAGGATTGGGCGGGTTTCTGTGCCGTTCGCTGCTAGAGATTGCGGGCGACTCAATACGCCGGCTGTAACTACGGCTCAGGAGAGGAGTTGAGTGCACACGATCACGACTATACGAATAGGCGGCCTGCTGTGCAATGGCTGTTTGCAGGAGCTCGACTGTGTTTCGGGTTTCCACCGCAATTGGTGACTCGCCAGTAATAGGAATCACCGCCAGCCGGGTCGCTGCTGCTAGCATGCTATCCACCGGGTTAGATAAGTGCCCTGTGGCGTCAGAAAATGCTGTGGCGATGTCTGATTGGGGGGGCAGGTTGTGCGCTGGCTCTTCCCTTCGTATTGGCTCAGGTTGCCGAGGTTGAGCTGCCGCCCGATTTCCTGGCAAATCTGGGTTTAACTCGGGGTTCACCCGGGCATCTGGAGTATTTGATCCTTGATAGTGCTAGTTATCGACTAGAGGGGGGGTGAATAGGCGATTTTTTGAAAGTCTTCGAAAGATGCAAGATCTTCGAAGACAGACAACCAAACAACACCTATACGATATGCAGTGGAAGATAAGCTATGCTAGATAGGCCATAGTCAAGTAAATAGTACAATGAGAGCACGAAGACTAATAGCAGCTAGGGAGAACAGATCGGAATGGGAAGACAATATGAAGCCAAGCACACGAAAGTCTTCACACAATGAAGTCAAACAGATCTGGCAAGCAAGCAATGACTTTACGAAGACAAACTAAAATGTAAAGGAGGTAGGGGATAGAACCAGTTGCTTGGTGAAGACAAGGATTTGCTAGACCAGTTCCAGTTGCTGTGACAATTGTACGTCTAGTTAGGGAGATTGAACTCAGAAGACCACGTCTTCACCTTATTCCCCTTGAGCTAAGGACACTTAGTCCTTGCCCAATCACCCAGGTAAGTCTTCAAGGTAGACTTCGAAACCTTCACAGACTCCGTTCACTGGCGATCCACAATGACTCCTAACCGGCTGGAGGATACACAGTCCTCAAGTGTAATAAGTCTTCAGATCACGCGGACAGAAAGACTTCAGTGATGCCAACACTCTTTGGGCTTTGGGTGTTTTGGGTTTTATCCTCGCAAGGATTTCTCTCTCAAAGGCTTTGGAGGCAGGTTGCTCTCAAACGACAAAAGCCATGCACTAACTCTGAGCAGCCACCAATTTATGGTGTAGGGGGTGGGCTATTTATAGCCAGGAGGCAACCCGACATGATATGTCCGAAATGACCCTTGGTCACTAAGGAACTAACACGTGTCCAACGGTCGGATTCCAGACTCACACGGCAGCTTGACTTGGGCTACAAGCCAAGCTGACTCATCCAACTCTGGATAAGATTTTCTCTCATTGTCTTCACTCGAAGACATAGGATTTGGATTGAGCATCACATCAGTTTTTCTGACTTTGTTCACTTGGACCCCACTTAACAGTTCAGTGGTTCCTATGACTCAAGAAAGAAGAAAATGAAACTAGGAAAGAAATTATGTCTTCGCACTCCATAGTCTTCAAGTGAATGTCTTCACACGTCATTATCTTTGACATGTATGTCTTCACGAACCACCATTGTCTTCAATGTCTTCATACATTTTTAGGGGTCATCTCTGGTAGATAAACCGAATCAATGAGGGACTTTGAAAGAGTCATGGACTAAGGGGTCCTCGGGGCAACGACCCATTGCACATGGGCCGGACTGGTGGAGCCGTATAATGACAGGAGATCTATGAAGCCGGGGTGTGCCTTCCAAGTCAAGAAGGTGGATGATCTCTTTAATTCCTTATTGTAATCTATCTTCGGTAACCCTAACCCTACCGGTGTCTATATAAACCGAGGGTTTTTAGTCTTTAGGGTTAGAGCTACATTCATCACCTCATAGCCTTAGGGTTTAGCTCATGCTGATCCCAAGGTAGATCTACTCTGTAAACCCCGTTATACATTCAATACAATCAAGCAGGACGTAGGGTTTTACCTCTTCGAGAGGGCCTGAACCTGGGTAAACACTGTGTTCGTCATCCCTTGTTACCCATCGATCCTAGATCCACAGTTCGGGACCCCCTACCCCGAGGTCTGCCGGTTTTGACACCGACATTGGTGCTTTCATTGAGAGTTCCGCTGTGGGATCGCCAGAGGAATCGATGGCTCAACCGGTCGTTGGAGACCACACCCGCGCCGAGGGATTCCCCGCCCCTGGTCATCTCCTCGTCTTTGGCGGCATACTATTGCACGCCGATCCCACTAGTTGCCTCGGCTAGATTGAAGGCTTCACCCCCGTCGAAGGGTTCATCGGTTCAGGGGCATCGACCCCAGAACCAGCAGACTCACAAAAATCGGGTATCCCTCAGAGTCCGGCCCTGAAGCCCGGCTCCGACAGACCGCCCCAAAGTCCTCCCGCCGAATTGCCGGAGTGTTCGGCACCCCCATGTGGCCAGCCGGCAGACCACACGGCGAGCCTTTTTTATGCAATGGGAATCTCTGTTACCAGGCCTGTGGCCTACGATCGGATCGGGCTTAGACCCGACGACCGAGAAATCAACACCCCTCCGGTCACACACCTCGTCGCCACAGTCGAAGAGGCCCAGGAGGGGCCACAACCTTGCAAGCTAAAGACGCTGTATACTCGAATCCCCAGCTCGGAGTCAGACACCAGCCGGATGTACATCCGGACATAACCCCCAGCTCAAGTCCCGGCCTCGAGCTTATCCGGCCGCACACCAGTTCGGATCTGAGCCCTGTGCGGTCAGAACCGGACATGACTCAACCACCCATCAAGGATAGTCTGGATCCGCAACAGGAGGGAATTCTCGAAATTTTCCCGCCCGCCCACCACACGGAATATAATACGGACTCAAGAAACCCAGACATATGGGACCTCATGTACGTCAAGCAGCTGCCAAACGAGACAGTCCACCATTATTGGGCTAGATTTCTCCTGGTAAAGAACAGAATGGCACCTTGCTCTGACAAAGAAATAATTAAAGCCTTCCAGTTTAACTGCAGGGACGAGGGCCTCTTAAACTCCCTCGCGCGTCGCCGAATTCAAAGCTTCACCGAACTATTAGACATGGTATGCAAATATTGCGCCATGGAGAACACGTGGAGGGCGCAACAGCTGAACATGGGGCCACAGCCCGCCGCGGGTCACGGAAGGCCCCGCCTTAAACGGGCTTACACAAATTGGTCACCGGAGCGCGAGCCTAATGAAAAGAAAACTAGGCCTAGATCGGTGTTAGACAAGTTGCTAGATAAACCATGCCCAATAAATTTGGTCTTGCTAGACGCAAACCCAACCCACAGACTTCGAGCCTATTGGGTGGTAAGACAAGTGGGCAAATATGGCGAGCCAATCTTGGGCCTTACACCCCCAGATAAACAGTCATCGGCTTCACCGCAGGACCACAATGTCCTTACAGTATACGAGACGTTCGCCTCAAACAATAAAAGGAAAAAGGCTCTTTGAGAGCTCAATCAAATATATCAAGTGACGGCCGCACAACCATGGGCGGCCACACCTATCACCTTCAACAAGAAGGATGAACCAAGCCCCCGTAATAACCACGCACCGGCCACACTGGTCCTCGACCCCATTGTGGATGGTTTCCGGCTGACTAAAGTGCTGATGGACGGCGGTAGCGGCCTCAACCTCATTTATGAGGATACTCTAGACAAGATGCAGTTCAATAGGTCTCGCATCGAACGCAGTCATACCACATTCCGAGGTATAATACCCGGAAGGGAGGCACACTGCTCAGGACGCGTCACCCTGGACGTTGTGTTCGGTACACCCGACAACTACAAATCCTAACCCTTTCTATTTCACATTGTGTCCTTCCGTAGCGGATACCACGCCCTTCTAGGACGTGAGGCATTCTCAAGATTTCAGGCCATACCACATTATGGGTCTATGAAACTCAAAATGCCAGGGCCCAATGGGGTAATTTCGCTTAAAAGCGACCCAAGCAAAGCCTTGCAAGCCGAAAACAAAATGGCATCCCTCGCCCTAGAGGCACTATCCGAAGCCCTCGCGACCGAAGAATTGATAGCTCTACGCACTACCGTCAACAGGGATGACATGGTTCTCAGTAAAAGACAAAACTCCATGTCATTCTAGCCAGAAGATGAAATAGTAAACTTTCAAGTGCACCCAACAGATCCCAACAAAATGGCGTCCATAGGAGCGCAGCTGGACCCTGCAGTCGACAAGGCATTAAGGACATTCCTGCGTGAAAATTGGGTCATATTCACCTGGCACCCCTCGGACATGCCAAGAATCCCACGCAAGAAAGCAGAGCACAGCCTCTACATTCTAAAAGGATTTAAGCTAGTGAAACAGACCCTGCGCCGATTCTCCGAACCCAAATGACAAGCCATGGGCGAAGAACTCGCAAAATTGCTGGAGGCCAGATTCATCCGTGAGATCAAGCATCTCGAGTGGTTAGCAAACCTGGTAATGGTACCAAAGAAGGATAAGTCCTGGCGGCTCTGTGTCGATTTCAAAGACCTTAACAAGGCCTGCCCTAAGGATCCTTTCCCCCTACCACGGATAGACCAGATCATCGACGCCACCGCCGGACATGACTCACTATGTTACCTTGACGCATACTCCGGATACCACCAGACCAAGATGAAAGAGGCCGACCAAGCGGCAACTGCGTTCATTACCCCTTACGGGCCCTTCTGCTTCAACACCATGTCGTTCGGATTAAAGAACGCAGGTGCCACATACCAACGCATGATTCAAGCATGCCTCGAAAATCAAATTGGCAAAATGGTCGAGGCATACATGGATGATGTGGTTGTCAAAACCAAACACATAGACCAACTGGTAGACGACCTACGCCAAACCTTTGACAACTTATGCGCTTATGACATACGGCTCAACCCGGAAAAATGTGTCTTCGGGGTCCCCGTCGGAAAGCTACTCGTATTCATAGTTTCCCATAGAGGAATCGAATCCAATCCAGCCAAAGTTAGAGCACTATCTCAGCTCGCAATACCAATGGAGCTTAAGCATGTCTAGAAGCTGGCAGGATGCATGGCCGCCTTGAGCCGCTCCATATCCCGCCTCGGAGAAAAGGCATTGCCACTCTACAAACTGCTTAAAAAGACCAAGAACATCTAGTGGACAGATGAAGCAACCATGGCACTCGAGGAGATTAAAACACTCCTCGCCGGCAACCCTATCCTGGCCGCACCCGGCATCAGCGAACCCATGCTACTATACATTTCGGCCACCAATCAGGTGGTCAGCGCGGTGCTCATCGTAGAACAGGAATCCGAGGGCCAAAAGTTCCAAGTCCATAAGCCGGTCTACTAGGTGTCCAAGGTGCTTACGCCATGCATATCACGATACCTGCACTATCAAAAGATAGCCTACACGGTCTTGATGGCATCTCAAAAGCTACGTCATTACTTTCAAGAATGTTCGGTCACAGTAGCGTTAGAGGTCCCCTTGAATGATATAATCAATAACAGGGACGCCACAGGCCGCATCGCCAAATGGGCCATCGAGCTCCTCCCCTTCAAGATAACATACAAGCCATGAAAAGCCATTAAATCTCAGGTGCTGGCCGATTTCATAGCCGAATGGACCGAGGCTGAACTACCCCGGGAATACTCTAGATACTCGCACTGGACAATATACTTCGACGGCTCAAAGATGTTAGCCGGACTGGGGGCTGGGGTCATCCTCATCTCCCCCACAGGCGACACTGTTCGGTATGTCCTCCAAATAATGTACACGGACTCGAACAACGCAGCCGAGTATGAAGCACTACTACATGGTCTTCGTATGGCCACAACAATGGGCGTGCGGCGCCTTGAGGTAAGGGGAGACTCAAATTTGGCGATTTCTTAAGTCAACGACGAATTCGACGCCAAAGACCCCAAGATGGCGGCGTATAGAAACGCGGTCCTCCGGATATCTGCTCGATTTGAGGGCCTAGAATTTCACCATGTCGCTAGAGACAGCAATCAAGCAGCCGGCGTCCTCGCCCGCATAGGCGCCAAGCGCGACCCGGTTTCTAAAAACACCTTCCTCGAGCGGCTCTTTAAGCCCTCCGTGGTATGGCAGCACGACGTCATCGGTGCACCATCCAACGAGACCGCCCACAACACCTCGCCCGACAATGAACAAGACGATCACATCATCTGCGGCTCCGCACTCGAGGAAACGCCTTCCGCACATGAGGTAATGGCCGTAATCCCACCCTGGACAGAACCCCTGCTAGCCTACCTCACACAACATTAGCTTCCGGAGGATCAAACCGAAGCACGGCCTATAGTTCGGCGCTCTAAGGCATACAAGGTCCATGAAGGCGAACTCTATAAAAAGAGTACCACAGGAATCTTACAAAGATGCACCTCCGAAGAGGAGGGGCAGCAGCTCTTGGCAGAGATACACGCAGGCATGGGCGGACACCACGTGGTGGCTTGGGCTTTGGTCAGCAAAGCTTTCTGAGCAGGTTTTTTCTGGCCTACCGCCCGTGAAGATGCCCGGACATTGGTCCAACACTGCGTCGGATGCCAGCTATTCGCAAATCAAAGCCACATGCCCCCCACAGCTCTTCGGACGATACCGATCATGTGGCCTTTTGTGGTCTGTGGTCTCGACATGGTCAGACCACTCAAAGGGGGGACAAACAGAAAGAAGTACCTATTGGTCATGGTCGACAAATTCACCAAGTGGCTCGAGGCAACACCCATCACTTCGGCAGAATCCGGACCAGTCGTCGACTTCTTATCCGATGTTGTACACCGTTATGGTGTCCCCCACAGCATAATTACCGATAATGGTACCAACTTCACCGCCCAGGAAGTTAAAGACTGGTGCGGTAAAATGGGCATTAAGCTGGATTACGCCTCGGTGTACCACCCACAGACCAATGGGCAGGTTGAATGAGCCAATGGACTCATCATGAGTGGCATTAAGCCTCGCCTAGTTCGATCCCTTGAACAATCAGACTGCCATTGGGTCAAGGAACTCGATTCCATACTATGGGGGTTGCGCACTACTCCTAATCGGTCCACCGGATACACACCATTTTTTATGGTATACGGTGCCGAAGCAGTTCTCCCATGCGACATTATCCATGACGCGCCTAGAGTGCGCATGTACGAAGAAAAGGAAGCTGAGCTCGATCGGCAGGACAATCTGGATGCTCTGGAAGAAGAGCGAGACATAGCTCGAGCTCAGTCCGCATTCTATCAGCAGCAAGCACGACGTTACCACAACCGTGAAGTCCGGGCAAAGACATACAACGTGGGAGACCTTGTCCTCCGACTCCCCGAAAAACAGAAGAATAAACTATCACCTAAATGGGAGGGTCCGTACATCATCGATGAAGTACTCATAGGAGGAGTGTATCGTCTTCGCCGCCCGTCCGACGACGGCCTCGAGCCGAAGCCGTGGAACACAGCAAGGCTGCGGCATTTTTACGCCTGAGTCTGACATACATTTTCGCCTTTTGTTTCTTTTTATTTTTTTTACCCTTTTTCTATCTTTCGCCGTGGTGCTAGTTTGGCTAAACCGAACCATACCAAGCTCATACTATATACACCATTAAATGTAATACCCAGCTTTGCTTGGGGGCTCCCTTAGAAGAGCTGAATATATGTATAAATCGCATTCATCCTGATTGCATCCTTCTCATACACGTTAAGCCAACATATGCATTTGTTTGCCTTAAGATCTTTGCCAAGCTGGGTTGCCTGGCTCCTGTGCGTACCCCTACGTTCCCGATTGTTTGGCTAGGGCATAAAGGGAGCACCTCTGCAATTGTTATGACCGGGTCACCCGGGACTGTACCTCAGACGGGTGAAGCCAAAAGCTAGCGTTCTTACATAATACAACAAGTCAGCCTAAGAGAAGTGAATACAGCCTCGAGCTTAATACCAGGGTTCTTTTTTAAAGACATTGGTGTCCGTTGACCCTACGTGTCCGGACTGTAATTTTACCTGATGAAAGGAACTCTTGGAGGAACTATTTTCATCGGAATATGTTTCTTACGTTAAACAGTAATATAACATCGCTCTCCGCATATGTTTCATCTGTTTAAACTAGAGGGACGGATTGCCTGGTTCCCGAATTGTTGCCTTGTTTCCTATGGCACACAGTACAGAACACTCACCGATCTCTGATCGGAGAGGCAGAAGCCGATGGCCGGTCAAGACAACATCCTTTCAAAAATAACAATAAGAACGCGGATTGAGCACGGTCAACGTAAAGTACATAGATACATAGAATTGACAAGACTACTCATTCTCGACATTGTCTATCAACTATTCTAAAGCACAATCCTTTTGAGAAAACCGAGCGGCTTGCATCACTTCATCATACACCAAGCTTAGTAGTATCTCTTGACCGTCAGGGCCCACAGGACCAACTCAGGCCATATGCACCGGGTCTAGCTTGGAGAAGCGGGTCTTTACCATAGCCCACGCCTCGCGCGCTCCTTCTCGGCAGGCCGAGATCTTCCATAACTCAAACCTTCACCGAGCCCCTTTAAAGCGACTGGCTAGTTCGGCCATACTCTCTGGTGGCACATCTGATGACCATAATGCCTTCGCCATGCTCTTCATGGCTTTCTGGACCTTTTCATAGGTCTTCGATTGTTCCTTTAGAAGGCTCCCATCATAAGTGCTTACTTCTTCCTCAGGCTGCCCAGTCAAGAGACTTAACAAGCAGGTGTTGCACATCATCATTAGCACATTAATGACACTTGTCAACAGCACGGTACAATCAGTACTTACCGAATATGCCACATTTTAGCTTCTAGTTTTCCTCCGTAGTTTGGGCCAGCTGAGTTCTCAAGCTTTTGATTTCCTCGGCTTGCCGTTGATTTTTTGCCTTGAGCTCATTTTTATCCTCCTGACTTTGCGTCAGTACTCATTTACCAGCCTCCAGCTCCCTCCGCAGCTCGCTTACAGCTCCTGTGGCTGTATGGAGAATACGGTGTTAATGCTTAGCATACAACGTATACCTACAAAAACAGTCTTTCCTACTCACCGGACAATTCGCTGTCGGCTTTCTGAGCCGCATCCAGTTCGGCCTTGGCTTCGACCAATTGTGTCTGACTCACTTCGAGGTCCTCGGACAGCTTTTTGTTCTGCTCTCTTGCGGCCTACACAAACAATATCATTATACACCCTTAACTCGGCCGTCCCGCCCGAATTAAGGCTTGGGGGCTAGTTGGTTAGGGAACATGATCTACTTTTAAGCTATATACCTGCACCTTGGCGGCAAATAGACCGACAATCCCATCAAGACCTGTCCGGGCCGCTCCAAAGTACGCATCCACCAAATTAAAAGCATTAAATTCTTCTTCTGCAAAGGCAGCATGACGTAAAGTCTCCCTCCGGCGGTGATGGTTCATTACGCTCTCGACCTTGGAATTAGTGACCGAAACATCGTCGGAGTCCGCCGGAGGTACACCAGCTGCCACGTGTTCGGAGGAGGCTCTTGCTTGTGCCAAAGACTTGAGACCGGAGTTGCGGTTCGGCGCGTCCGGGTGATCTTCGGATTGGTGTAGGGGCATATGCCTTCTGCAGAATTGAGCAAGCTCTAATAAGAAAGTGCCAACGGCAACCTTTGCTGCAATCCCGAAATTTGTTACCTTTGGGCTGAGGGGGCAGGTGCCTCCGCCTCGACGGAAGCTTTCCGCTTTGATCGCCCGTCAAGGGACGAAGCTGGCATGGTCCGCGCCCCTCCCGAGACATTCTTGCGCGTAGTGCGGCGGCCTTTGGGAGTAGAAGTCAGCACGTCGGGGGTAGCGCGAGACGAGCGCCTTGTTCGGGAGAGGGTCTTCTTTTCACTTACTGTGGAAGAGGGAAGAACCTGGGACGTCGGCCATGGCTTTGGAGAATTTTTTCGGTGTCGTTCTTGGCGAAGGGGAAGATAACTGTTCTCGGCCACCTTGGATCCATAAATAAGTGTCTTATTGTGAAGCCGAAAGGACGGGTGCGTGGAAGGACAGCATTGGGCCTCATGCCCTTTGGAAAGGTGTGCGAAGCCCTTGCCCCGAAGAACGGCATTAAACTCTGATGGTCCCACCTCAATGTCGAGATGTCTTCGGATCTCAGAATCTTTAGACTGTTCGGACCCGAGTACGTTAGAGCGGGTTCCAGATAAAGTCCGGCGAAATTAACACGGCTTCAAATGGAGTAAAGGAACTCATCTCGCAAGCCGATGATGTGAAGATTCCAGAAGACGATCCCCAGCATTGGAGGCAAGTTCGGGGGCTACTGAGGGAGTCATGGACTAAGGGGTCCTCGGGGCGACGACCCATTGTACATGGGCCGGACAGGTGGAGCCATATAATGACAGGAGATCTACGAAGTCGTGGTGTGCCCTCCAAGTCAAGAAGGCAGAGGATCTCTTTAATTCCTTATTGTAATCTATCTTCGGTAACCCTAACCCTACCGGTGTCTATATAAACCGAGGGTTTTTAGTCTTTAGGGCTAGAGCTATATTCATCACCTCATAGCCTTAGGGTTTAGCTCATGATGATCCCAAGGTAGATCTACTCTGTAAACCCCGTTATACATTCAATACAATCAAGCAGGACCTAGGGTTTTACCTCTTCGAGAGGGCCTGAACCTGGGTAAACACTATGTTCATCGTTCCTTGTTACCCATCGATCCTAGATCCATAGTTCGGGACCCCCTACCCCGAGGTCTGCCGGTTTTGACACCGACAGACTTCTACCTGTGTTATTCTACAATTCTCACAAACACATTAGTCCCTCAACCATGTTTGTCGTCAATACTCCAAAACCAACAAGGGGTGGCACTAGATGCACCTACAATCTCCCCCTTTTTGGTGATTGATGACAAACTGGTTGAAGTTTTCAACGAGGATAAAGATATGTGTAAGTTAAAGAACGTGGTCATTGGCTTCATGAAGTTGAAAGGGCTTCCCCTGAAGATGTGCATATAAGTAATTTGCCTTTGAACGCAAATGCACATGGCAGGTTCTGCTTTGTGGAGATCTCCTTCAATTCATGAGGGCAATTCATCGTGCATACAAAAATGTAGTGAAGATAATGACATGCACAATGAAAAATGGACGTATGTAGAATGACTTCATGCAGAATTTATCATCGCAATAAAAGGTAGCAGCAAAAGTGGTAGACGACCATCAAGGTTTAAGTGTTACAACTCAAAACCAACAGTTCAAGAACGAGAGTTGTAAAACTTAACAAAAATAAGCACCCGACCCATATAAACCCGCTTGAAGACTACCAACTCAAATGCTTCTCCCCCTTTTGTCAGGAATGACCGTAAAGGAGTGAAGACATAGAGTGTCTAAGCATTCCCATGAGGTGTTGGTGAAGATGTTGGCGCAGCCGGGTTGACGGTGGAGTTGGGCGGTGCAGAGGGGCCTGATGCAGAATCGTGATGCAGTGAAGCCATAGCTGGGGAAGTCGCGTCATCTTCCTCATCAATGACTCAAGCAACAACAGTTGGAGCTGAAGATGAGTTGTCAGAATCTTCAATGGAAGGTGTTGGACACCAACTTGCTGACTGTGGAGGCCTGGAATCAAACTTGAAACGTTCAGTGAAGCCATCTACTTGAAGTTCATCTTCAGAGCATAGCAGAGTGAGGCTCTTCCAGGCACGCCGACATGCTTCATGAGAAACAAAAGAATTCTTGGTGGAGAGGTTGCGTATGCGATTGAGATCCACAAGAAGACTTTGCATCTGATGCTTCATCCAGTCATGATGCCTATCCTGCTTCTGATGAAGAGAAACAAGAAGCTCTCAGTTATTGAGCATATGAGCATGCTTCTGAGGCCTTTGAGCTACTGTGCTAGCTGTTGCATCAGTGGGAGCACGATAGGGCAACCAAAGCTGACCGACAAGAGGACCAGCAGCAGTAGGTGGATTTGGCACATGGACGGCTTCAAGTGGTTGGGAGAAGCTTTGGAAGGCAGCATTGTCTTCACGAACAGGTTCCTTGGCAGGCTCAGGATAAATGGCTTCATGAGACATGTCCACTTCAGGCAGAAAGACAACATGGTTGCGCGCTAAAGCTTGATAATTAATGGTGGAGTGAAGCTTGATCAGCCGTATAACCCATGGTGTGTAGGACTTGAGGCCAAACAAATCAATGCCTGAAGCTGCCAACTGACGGATGAATAAATCTTGAGTACTAAACCTAATGCCATTCATAATGTAGAAGACCAATGTCTTCATGGTGCCTTCAATCTTGGCGTGAGGAGAGTGCCCTTTGATTGGCCAGAGAGTATGCCTCAGTATATGATATATGGTGTGGGGCAGATACTCGAGGTCATTGACGAAGAATTCCTTAGGGTACTCAGAATCTACAGGCAATGGCTTCATTATGCTCAGCATTTGACTCATGTTGGGCTCTGGCTTCTGGAAGATGCTTTGAAGTTCCTATTCATATCGCTGACAGCCTGGCTCATAGAGATCACCAGGAGTGGGCTGGGAAGTGAGCTCGATGATATCCTGAGCTTTGGCTTCATGGTGTACATCACCTGACATCCACTCAAGAACCCATGTCTTCGGATCCCTGTTGTAGCCTGAGATATGAAGGGTGGCATAAAATTGAAGCAAGAGCTCCTCATTCCAGTGCTCCTTATCGACGACAAAGGGGAGCAGCCCAACTTCACGAAAGCAATCAAGTGCTTCTTCAAGGCAAGGGAGACCAGCAATGGCATCACAACACAGGCGCTTGTGAGGGAAGATCATGTCCTGGTTGTACAAGATGCATGAGTAATAGCTTCGTTGCTGATGGCTCCAGAACCTGTCAGAAGATATCTTGGGTTTCTTGTAGGGATTCTTGGCCTTGTCAAAAAATGTGTTGTGCTATTTGAAGCTTAAGACACTGAATGATCCTTGGGTAGTTGCAGCACTAGGAAGCCTTGGCAATCTTGGCTTTGGCTTCTGCGTCTGAGGCCTTTGCTCAACATGGTAATCATATTGGGGACCAGGAGCTTCCGGAGGTGTCATTATGGGCCATCTGACGCTGATGAGCTCACCATGATAGAAGGCATGTTCCATAGTGTGAGGTATAGGTGGAGCAGCAGCCACATCTGAGGTGGATGGCTGAATGTCTTCTGTGGCATAAAGGGCTTCAGACTGAAGAGTGGCTTTAGGCTGCGCATTGACTTCAGCCATGACCATGTCATTGGCTTCAGTATGAGTGGTAGTAGCAGCAGCATCCTCAATGGCTTCAGTAGCTTCAATAACTGGCGGGTCTTGCACAATCACATCTGGAATCACGGTTGGTTCAGTGGGGGAATAACAACTTGTTGTTCTTCTGCTCTTTCCTCGGCTGATGCAGACAGAATGTCTTCAGCCTCTTTAGCTTCAGACTCATGAGCAAACTCTGAGGGGATGGCTTCAGGAAACACTTGACGTGCAACTGAGCTTGTGGTATGCACATCCTCTTCAGGAATGCTCGACATGGAGACTGTTGGACTTGGGCCTCGACGAAGCCTTCGAAAAGAGGGCGATGCCTGCGGTTTGGGAGTGGTCTTCTCCATGTCTTCAGGAGTTTCTTGGGGAGTCTCAAGCACTGGAGTAGTGACTTGAGCTGGTGGGGTGCATGGAATGACTTCATGTAGCGGAGTGTTGGGGTGTTGCTCTTCCCAGAAATCATCTTGAGTGATTGGCATCGTGGGACCACCAATGCTAATCTGTTCACTGCTCATGGGAGCAGGTGATGACCGGTTTTGGCATGATCTAGGGAACCTGAGGAAGGACTTCATCATCATCTACATTGTCTTCATGACCAATGTCTTCAGCTGCGATGGTGTCAGCAGCTGGAATCTCTTCAGAGTCATGGGCCTCTATGGAAGCAGGCTCATGAACAATTAGATGCCGATATCTGTTGGATGAAGCTAGTAGTGCAACAGAAATTGGCTCAACCATCGAAGGCTCTTGAGGTGCAGCTTGATCTTTTCTTGAAGACTTTGAAGATTTTGTCTTCATCTTCTTCTTGGACGGAGCGGCATCAGAGACTTCTTGATGCTTGCGCTTTCTAGCTTCAGCCTCAGCCTGCTTTGTCTTCTTTCCCTTAGGAGCGGTTGATGTGACCTTTGGCTTCGATCTAGTCATGCTTGAGGGGAAGATAATGCTTGGCCTTTCCTGCCTTGGAGCCTCGGCTTCAACTTGCATTGACTTCTTTTTCTTAGCAGCCAACTTAGGGTCGATGCCTGGATGCCCAAGTGCTGTTCTATTCGAGACTTCATTATGAGCCTGAACACATTTCTCAGCATAATATTTGAGGCACTCTCGGGAGCCCTTGTCTTCATCATGATGCTTGTGGAACTCAGCCTTGAGATCTGCCATCATCTTCTTGAAATTCTGCACATCACTGACACTGAGCTTGTCCATGTGCTTCTTGAAGACAGCCTTTTCATGGTCAATCTTGTTTTTCTGCTCAATGACCTTTTGAGAAATGGCAAGCTCCTTTGCAATAAAGCCTTGGAACGTCACACTGATGCCAATGGGAAGCTGCAGATCATCAATGGTAAGTGAAGTGTCTTCAAACCATTCATCGATGTAGTTGTTCAGAATGTCAGCATCAAATAGAGGCAAATCTCTGAAGATTTCTGCCTCCTGTTTGCTCTTGATCAGTAATTCAAGGGCATCATTAGCAAGATCTTCATCACTGGATAGATCAATTACATCTTCATCATGGCACAGGATGCTTGCTGGAGTAAGGCCTTGCCCTGAGATCTTCTTAGACTTCATAGAAGTACGAGACAAGTCTTCTAACTGCACACTGGATTCAGGAGGTGCATATTTCAGTGGCTTCGCTCATGAAGCTTTTGGTGCTGCATAAGTTTTTGAAGCCTTAGCCTTCTTCACAGGCTTCGGGGGCTCTGGAGCTGCAGTATATTCCTCATCCTCAGCAGCATCTTTCACTACAAAAAATACACTTCCGTGATGATACGTGTTTGTCATAGTAGGTCACGTTTTCTGTCATGCATGTACATCCATGACGATTTTATGACAGAATCAAGATAGTCATACCTGTGCTATCGTAGAAGTGTTCCATGACAATACCAAAATTATCATCACGGAAGTGTCCACTTCCATGAAGATAAATGGCGCGTCATGGAAGTGTTTTTGTCAAGGGTAACTGACACGTGGCATCCACCGTAACAGGTCGCCGTTAAGCTATCGGGTTTGGGTTTGGATCCGATAACCCGTTAACAACCCTGGCCAATAGGGATTTTCCACGTGTAAATTTCTCATTCGCCGGATGATCCACGCGTCAGCTCCTCGTTGGGACAGATGTCAACCGTCCACTGGACAGGAGTCGCCAATGAAACGTTGACACATGGGACGGCCCAATAGAGGCCCATATTGGTTTAAAAGCCAGCCCAGGAAAAGGCCCACAAGATATCGTCAGATCTAACGGGTCGGCCCATTCATTTTCTGGACCAAATTGTGGCCCACATCAGATACGGCCCGTTAAATGCGTGCAATATTCTGGGCCAGCTTATGGCCTATATCAGATCCGGCCCATTAACAGCCTGCAATAGTTTGGGACAAATTACGACCCATAACAGATACGGCCCTTTAACAACTATTGTGCCTTTGGGCCAATTGGGGGCCTGCTTTGCTCTTCGGCCTGTTAATGGCCCGCTTAACAATTCAGCCTGATATTAGTTTCGGCCTGTTAGCGGCCTTGTGTACATATGGGCCTCTTTCGGCTCAGTTTCACTTTCGGCCATTTAAAGGCCGAGCTGTATCTGGGCCTAATTCTGGTCCGTAGAGACTTTCGGCCTCTTAACGACCCGTAGTCTTCGTGGATACATCTTAGCCCAAACTGCCTATCGGCCCGTAAAAGGCCCTTGATAGTGTTGGGCCTAATTTCGGCCCGCTATGCAATCGGGCTGCTTCCAGCCCGTCCTAAAATTGGGCCCACCAAGGCCCAACAACATTTTGGCCTGTTAATGGCCCGTCATATCACTGGGACAATAATGGGCCGATGTATATTCCAGCCTGCTGTCGGCCCGTGATTTGTTCGACACAATTCAAGCTCAATCTACATCTCAGCCTGTTAAAAGCCCATTTTATTTTCTGGCCCAATTAAGGCAAGTGCTTTACTCGGCCTTTTAAAGCCCGAAACTAATAGAGGGCTAGATTAAGTCTAGGCCTACTAAAGGCCCAAGATTACTGGAGGCCCACGGTTCAGCCCATTCATAGTGATTGGTGGCCGGCCAGTTTTAGTACTGATTTTTTTATATAAACCTAACGTATTGGCTAATTGCGCTCCTATCGAAGATTACGACCTTTTCTCAGAGCGACGACAGAACATACAGCAAATAAATTACAGCATCATGACGAAGAATAAACCTAGACTATACAACAAAGAAATTACAGAATATTACATCCCCTGGGCATTAAAGTTCGCCGCAGGTGATAATAAAGGGCAACCAGACAGCTGATTCCATACACTGGGCAGGTCACCACCAGTGGAAGTAAACACGCCGACAAAATAATAGACAAAACCGACAACACTTCACCACAGTTCAAGAAAGGTTAGCCTTGCCCAGGAGCTGCAGCGCAAGCAGCTTAGCAACCTGATGAGACTGTGCTCGTTTGACGCTTATATCCACCAACTCAAGCTGCATAGCATCAATAGATGTCTTGTACTTATGGTTAATCTTACATAGAGATTGGAGTTCCAGTCGGATTTGAGCGGAAGCATGTCTATCTGCTTGAATTTCAGACTAAAGAAGTCGAACAGATTCAGGCGGTGACTTCATCGACCTTGTGTCACTGCTATTAGCGAGTAAGTTTGACACTACATCAAGACATGACTTTGGGGTTGTATCGCTATCCTCAAGATGGGTTGCTTCTTCTCTGGAATATATGTTGGATGGACAAGCAATGGGTTCGTCTCTCTATCATTGTGGCAGTTCTTCCTAGCATCAGTGATGTCACCCTGAAAGAGAAACAAGTAGGTAGATAATAGGTTTTGCACGTATTAGCATCAGTGATGTCAATTCATCTCATTTCTTAGTCAGAAATAAAGAGACACTGTTTAAAATAGCATTAACATAATAGGCATTGTTCATAGTTAAGACGGTAGGAAATGGCATTGTGTAGGAGCGGCCAGCTTCACCACACCACTGGATTACAGATCAAGAACACAAGCATACATGTAGTGCTAAACAACGTATAAGCATGAATGGTGAGTGTACTGTCAATTTATACCATTTCATATTGGTAAATAAAGAGACATGATTTAAATAACATTAACATAATATGGCATTGTTCATACACTACAGAATAAGATAATTTGCCGTCAGCCAGTTCTTTGCCGTCCGCTAGCCGATGGCAAAGACCTTCTTTGCCGTCCGCTCACGAAAAGCAGACAGCAAAGAACTGGCTGATGGCAAACTGCGCCTTCGCCGTCAGCCAGTTCTTTGTCGTCCGCTAGCGGACGGCAAAGTAGCTCTTGTCATCAGCCAGTTCTTTGCCGTCGGCTAGCTGACAGCAAAGATACTTTGCCGTCAGCTAGCGGACGGCAAACAATATTCTATCTAACGGCGCTGATGCGCCCGCCCCCCACCCTAACCCTGTCTCCCACCCCCTCCTCACTCTCTGTCTCCCACGTCCCCTTCTCTCTCTCACCGACCGCACCCCACTGCCACACCCGACCCCACGCCGCCCGCCGCCACCGACGCCCCGGCGCTAAGGCCCCCCGGCCCCATGCCCCTCCGCCCCCCGACGCCCCGCCGCTCCTGCACGCCGCCCCGGCCCGCCTTCGCTGGCACCGCCGTCGGTGTTAGTGCACATTTTTCATCCCATTTTTTCATCGCATTCAACATATATATTACATAGTTCAACATATATTTAAACCCTAAAAATAAAACTAGGCCGTCACCGTCGATCACTAGTCGTCGTCGTCGCTGGGCGCCAGCAGGTCGATCACGACGGCGCTTCCCCCGTCACCGCCGTCATCGCTGCTGCTGTTGTTGGCGACGTCATCCCAGTCGACGGGGCCGTCGCCCTCCATCGCGGCCTCCTCTGCCGCCATGGCCGCGGCGGCTTCGATTGCGGCCGCAACCTCGGCGGCCTCCCTCGCAGCCGCCACTTCCGACGCTCGTAGGGCGACGTGCCAGCCCAGAGTGTCGTCCGGGTCACCGTCCTCGCGGAGGACCACCTGTTCCGGCGGCAGCTCCACGGCGGGGGGGGGGGGGGGGGGGGGGGGGGGCGGTGCGGGTGCTGGTGCAGCCATCGGGGGTGCTGGCTGGCGGCGGGCAGCTCCACGACGGCGCTCTCGAAGCACGTTTTGCCGACAGCTTGCGGACGACAAAGGCCGCCGTTAGCCACCTAACGTGGCTAATGCACGGTTTTTGCCGTCTGCCACCGACGGCAAAGTGTCTTTGCCGTCCGCTTTGAGGAAGCGGATGACAAATAACCTGGTTACCGTCGCCCTCTTTGCCGGGAAGGTTTGCCGTCGGGGGCGGACGGCAAAGGGTTTTGCCGTCCGCTTTTGGTGCCTTTGCCGTCCGCCGTGGCAGACGACAAATAAGCTGATTCCTGTAGTGATAGTTAAGACATAGCAGGATATGACATTGTGCTGGAGTTGGTAGTTTCACCACACCACTGGATTACAGATAAGAACACAAGCATACATGCAGTGCTAAAGAAGAGAACTTGCTATGTTTAGTTTAATTTACATGGTATGAATAATGAACTAGGTTGTGCAACTAAAAACTGAAATTGAGAAGCAGAAACTTATGTTTATGTACTTCTTCGTAATAAACTTTTAACATGCAATTTGATGCAGACGACAAAAATAAACAACATTTGCAGTCATAGCTATCCAAATATACACAACAAAGTTTGAAGGCTTGAGCAGGACAAACTTACGTTAGTAGTGAAGACCGGCTCTATAAAGCCCTTGTCCATATTGATGGGGGGGGGCAATTCAAGAACTTTACCACAGACTCTTCTTCAAGAGCATTGCCTTTATTCTACATTTTGTTAAGAGTAAATATAGATGTGATAATATAGGAACAAATGGCGATTATTAAAGCTAAGATGCAGACTATAAATGTAAGTACAACATACATGCAAAAGGCACCGACAAGAGCAATGCAGAGCTAAACTTCTTCAGTAGCATTGGTTTTATTCAATATTTTGGCGATAGTAAATATAGATGTGATGTGTAGAAAATGCAGGGCAAGGGAATAAGCTACAAAGTGTACATGAACAACTAGCTGACAATATAAGTACAGTGATGAAGGACAACAGATACTTACAAGAACAATGCAGAGCAAAACTTCTACATAAGCATTGGGTTTATTCTACATTAATGTAAGCATTAATATAGATCTGATAATTTGGAGAGAACAGTGGATACGCAAGCTATAATGCACAATGATGTCACATAATCCACCAGGTATGAATGTAAGTACAACAATAGGACAACAGGTACTAACAAGAGCAAAAGCAGCGAGCAGCATAGTTGCGATATCCTAGGTTTTGCGGCGCTGGTTCTATCGCCAATATAAGTGGGGTGCTATTGATTTCTTCAGTACCACCACCTTTTTCAGGGACTTTGCTTGTACTCCCTCAGGTTCTGCAATCACCCTCTTCCTTTTGGATGTCTGAAACACAAGAACATCATTTGAATGGAAAAACATGGTACTCCCTCCATCCAAAAAAGCTTGTCCCAAGCTTGTCGATTGAATGAATGTATTTAGCACTAACTTGGTGCTAGATAAATCCATTTGAGGGACAAGCTTTTTCGGACGGAGGGAGTATGACGACAAATGGAATAGGTATTGATAATGGATGGGCATGGCATCTTCACATATATCATGAGTAAACTAAGCAGATGGCGGTGCAAGGAAACAGAAGAAATGCAAGACACCTTATGCAAGATACGTGTAACCAATAAAACCTTGCCAAATTAGAACAGGCACCTTATTGGGTGAATAGGATAGGCCATATGCCTTTGACTCCTTGAGCTCAGAATAGTCATTCGGATCATATGCTGAATACGAATCTGTAGGTCAGGAGCATGTGGGTTTCATTGCATCTAGAATGGACCTCAATCCCTTGATGCCAAGTTTGTTACCCATTGAACTATTCCGCAATATTCTTCTGATGTGCGCATTCTTATATTCATTGTGATTATGTACAATATCTGAGAAGCATGAAAACATAAATAGTAGTGAGATTATCTTTTTAATGAAGAGGATATTCTAATATAATAGGGGCTCCCTGTAAACCCTTGTGTGCTATTAGTTTATTCTGATGAGAGAGTCCATGTGTGCTGTAATATGGTGCGTAGATAAATATAATCTGGCACAACTACACAAAAAAATAGGCTGCCTGTTGGGAGCTCCAGATGTAAGGATAGTTGGCAGATGATAGGTTCATAATATACTGTATAGAAAGTTTATTGCCAAACCATGATAACGAGAGCGCACAGCCACTAGGCAGATCGTAGTGTAGATAAAAGGGGTACACCATAACAATCATAAATAAATCGAGAAAGCGGAACTGGCTGGAAAATACGGGGTTGTATTACCGCTACTAATATAAAGCCTATCGATCACCTACATGCTAGCTCTATTCATTTGAAGGCGCACTGTTGTTACTATCAGTCTAGTCTATCAAAGACCGCACAGCTCCCACCATTTCCTGGATATTATGGCAGACCAACTCGAAGTGCTGAAATCATGTAACACAAGCGGCCCAATAGAGCTATCAACTGCAGATGTCCCTGCTCCCCTTCCTGACAAGGAACATACTGTACTTAATAAAGAAGAACAAAAGAGGAACATGTTAAAGAATAGAAGGGGAAGTATATTATTGAGATTCCGCTTCTTTCTCTATAATGTTGGTTGCCCACCCATGATGAATCAGAGCTCCCAAATAAATGTCATTCCATGATGTCTCTCTATATGTGGCCACATGCATTTGGAAACTCAAGTGGGAGCATTAGCTGACCAATTAAATGTGTGTCTGTTAACTAATGTCAGTATCATATCACATTCATATTTGAAGAAGTAAGCTTTGGACGTATGATTCGTGTGTTGTTTAGCTTCAAGAGTGGACTGCTGCTAGTATGACACAAAGCACCTACACAAATCATAGTGTAGATATAATGGGAAAACCCTAAGCATCACGAGTAAAATCAGGAAAGTGGAACTTGCTGGAAAATATGTGCTAGTATTGCTGGAACGGCTAGAAAGGCTTTGGATACCAGCTCTCTACAACTGAAGGCGCAGTACTGTTACTATCAGTCTAACTCTCAAATGCGACACAACTCCCAGCATTTACTGGATATTACGGCAGACCAACACGAAGAGTTGAAAGCGTCCATGACAAGCGACCGAATAGACCTGTACACTGCAAATGTCCCTGCTGCTCTTCACTACAAGGAACATACTGTACTACTATTATACTCCCTCTGTTCCTAAATACACGTCTTTGTAGAGATTCCACTATGGATCACATACGGATGTATATAGATACATTTTAGAGTGTAGATTCACTCATTTTGCTCCGCATGTAGTCCATGGAGGAATCTCAACAAAGGCTTATATTTATGAACAGAGGGAATACTTATTAAAGAAGAACAAAAGAGGAGTATGCTAAAGAAGAGCAAGCAGATTTTGGATAATAAAATGTTCGTTGCCCACACATGATGAACCAGAGCGCATAAAGAATGCAACTCCCTACTGTCCCTCGATATGTGGCGCACGTGCTTTTCGAAAGTAAAGTAGGAACATTAGCTGACCTATTAAACATTCTCTGTTTTGGTACAACATGTCAGCATCATATCAGATTCGTATTTGAGAAACTAAGTTTGTTATTATGAGTGGCATGTTGTTTAGCTTGATGGGTTGAGGAGCACTCCTTGCACGTCTCGAAGCACCTACGATGATGGTACTGAATATATGGGAATGTCTTAACGCAAGTCGACTGACTTTCGTTGTTTGGGTCAGTCGACCATTTCAGGCGGTTGGTTGAAGATCCTACGTCTCCTAACCCTTCTTCTTCCTCGCCTCTTATTCTTCCCGTACAGACCACTGCACGGGCCGCCGACCGAACCACCGGCCCCCACCCTCCCCTGAACCACCCACCAGCTCTGGTCTTCCGGTGGCCTCGGCCATCCCTCTAGCCAACCCCACCCCCCACCCGTGTCGAGTTTTGCCTCCGGCGAGACCCCACCATAGCCCGACGATCGCCCCCCACAACCACTGTCCCCACCCGAAACCCTAAGATGGATAATGGGGTAGCCCTCCAGCGAGCCCCTTCCTTCTCTCCGGCGAACTCGGTTGAACTCCCAAAAATGGACTGACCCCAAATTGAAATTTAGTCGACTGTCATTTAAGCTAAAGCGGAATATAAAAGGGGAAAACCATAAGCATTGCGTGTATAGTGGTGAGCGTGCCATGGCGGATCTGAAGGTGCAAACCGGACAAAGGCAACTTCGCAACCAATGTTTGGTTTCAACTAACAAGTAAGATTCTAAGTGATGGACAAGAAATCACAGTAAAGCAGTGGCGATCTATTTTCTTGCTGAGATAAGTAACTTCAGCAGATACGAAAGAGTACCGCCTCTGGTGTGGCGCCGTGTAAGCACCTGCTGAGACGTTGAGGGTGCTGCGGTAGCGATGGCTGTCGGCGGCGTGGAAGCAGATCTAGGAGGGCAGACGGTGGCGGTGAGGGAAATATCCCGACGCGGTGGACGAGACGGTCGTACGAGCGGCCTCGGCAAGGTGGACGAAGGCGTGAATGAAGCGAGAGGACGCGATGCAAGGATCCTAGTCCGAAGCCGTGGATGAGAGAGGTCGATCTCTTGTAATGGACGACGGCGCCGGGGTAACAGCTCTGGCATGGTGGAGGAGGACGGCGGTGGATGGGGTGGCGGACGGAGGAAACTGGGGTGGAGAGGGTGTTTTGGCACCCACGGAGTACGAATGGGGAAATGGAGGGAGTGAGGTAGGGGGAACCATGTCTTCAGGACGCGCTTGTCTCAAATGCGAGGAAATTTACAAACTTAGCCCCCGTTTATATTTTCCTACATCACAACAATATTAGTCTGTTCTGGATAGGACGGTAATCTTGAATACACCGAATATTTGCCAACGAAGATTTCAGCCGAGGAGAGTTTGTTTTGGCGCCGACCATGTATGAATCGGGGAGGTGAGAGGCGATTTCGGCCAAGGAGAAACTGTGTTTTGGCGCCCACCATTTATGAATCCGGGGAGGTGAGAGGCGGGGGCGGTTATGTCATGTTTGAGTGAAATTACAAGCCTACCCCTATTGAAACCTATAGAAATCGAGCCGATAGGCTTTGCGTGTCGGCAGTAGTAATTTCCATCTCATAGATTTGGTTTCGGGCGGTTACTGCGACTTTCCCCGATTCGTTCAAATTTTTGCAGAAAAATATTGCACGTTTACCATGCCAAGTCAATTCGAATCCATTTTGTATTCTTTTTTTCTTCGGGCAGGATCCATTTTGAATTCGAATACAAATCTATATACATCATTTTTTTATATATACTTTCAAAAGCACAACGAAGAATTCTGCTCCTTTATATATAAAATATGATTTACAAATGCAATGATCACAAAATCATAAGTTTGAATTCAAATTTTTGAAACCAAATTATGTTCGACTTTGAATTCAAATTTTTGAAACGAAATTATGTTCAGCTCAAATGCATGGATCGGTAATATCAATATATTTAATAACATACATGTGCGCAAATTCAAATTAGTATGCATGTTTGATAGATCAATTTTGGTTCGAGTATGAATTACATGTATCATCATCTGGAATTCAAATATTTGAATCCCTTTTATGTTGACATCTTCTATGCACACAACTAAATATTTTAATCTCGTTTCACTCCCATCTCTCTGTAGGTCTCTCTCCCGTGCTCCTTCATGTAGCTATCACTCTCTTTTCTCCATCTCACCCACACGCTCACTACATGCTTCTTTGTTTTTTGCAAACACGGTCTCTCGTCATCTCCCTCGAGAAGTGTCACACCCTCTCTATCTTCATAGATTACATGGTTTTCATTATCTCTCACGTCTCTATCGTTCCCTGGTATCACTATAGCTACCTAAGCTTTCTTTTTCACCGCCACACACACACTCTCGCTCGTCTTTCACTTTGCCTTTCTCTCCAGGGTTCTCTCATGCACCCTATATCTTTCTAGATATGACTCCTACCACTAAACTTATACTCTCCCGCACACACATCGTTTGTTGGGGTCTCCTTTCCATCTTCATCTCCATTCTAGAACTGACATTATTCATTTGTTTACCGATCAGACAAACTATCTCCCCCCTCTCTCTCACTCACTCACACACACACAACTCCAGCTTTGGATCCCCCTACCGACTACCATCTCTCTCACACACACATAAAACTCTCGCTTTCGCACCCTTGACTCTTATCTCTCTCACAAACATTGATAGACCAACCTCTAGATAGGTTTATCCATCCATCACACACTTTCGCTCCTTGTACCTATGTAGATTTTTCGTCCCTTCTTGAGACACATCCTCTCGATCGTGCACACACACACTATCGCCTCATTTTATGGTAATACCTCTCGCACACACACTCTTCGTGTCTTTGTCACACACGCACTCTGCCCTCCTCTCTCTCTCTCTCTCACACACACACACACATGCACATGGGCTTTTTGCAACAATATCCCACTTCTCAAATCTTGAAACCAACCACATTCCTCCCTTATCTCATCAAAACAGCCAAAGGAATATATTTTGAGTGAAACATAAGATATTTTTAGTGATATATGTATATCAAAACTAGACAGTTTTCTATCAAATTGGTGAATATGTATTACTCTACTCTGGATGCGCTGCAACGCACTGGCACATTGCTAGTTATTACAGTATTATTTTTGGACACCAGACAAATGTTGGAGTACATATACGAAGAGAAGAGGTGCACGCACACAGTCGGTCTCTCGCTGTCTCGCACATGAGAGTTATGTAAGGCACGGTAAACAAATAAACCCATAGGTACACGACAGCTACATGCGCGGGTACTGGGTACGTGGTGGAGCGCACCTTTGTAGGAATAGTCAGCTCGCGTGATAATTTGATTCGTAGGAGTTGATGGTCGGGACCACAGGTGAACGACCTGGAGGCGGTGGATCACCAGTCGCCACTGATCGAGTTGCCACATTTAAAATATCATTTTTAGCGGGGTAAGAGTTCTGATTTTCAATGGCGCGTTATACGTACTAGTTTTTAGAACGATTGGTATGGAGCCAAAATGGAATTAATAACTACTACCTCCGTCCTGGTTTACTAGTCCCCATCGTATTTTCGGTCAAAGTTTGTCCACGGATTTTACTTGTAAAATGTGAATGGAAAATGAGATTTTGTTATACCCAAACAAAAAGGACCGGAGGGAGTGATTGCTCTGACACGGACGCGACCTCTCATAGCGCAAGCATTGAACCGGCGCGCCGGCGAAGAGGGCCCCACTCGCTGCACGCCAGGCTGAACACGCCTCCTCGCCACATGCAACCGGCTTCCGACTGCCCCGCCTGCCTCCATTGAATCCGCGTGTGTGCCGGCAACACGTCCTTCCGCGAGCCGGCCGGCATTTTAGAACAAAACGTCGGTTGGCTCCTCTCGTCCACCCGCTATTTAAACGAGGCCAGACGCCTGGCAAGAACCGCACCACACCGCTGCTCCCCATATCCTCCTTACACCATTTTCTCCACACTCTCCAAAGCATCCGGTGAGCAGGAAGACGAGTTTTCCGGCATAAAAGCCGGCTGGGTGCCCCGACGAGCCAGGCAACTCGCTGCCCCACCCCCTCCCCGCCCCAGGCCGTCAGTACCATGGGCGAGGCTGCAGGCGGGCAAGCGGAGGAGCAAACCGCCGCTCCAAGCTGGCCCCTGGTGCATCAACTCAACGCTCCAAGCCTGCTCGTAGAGGAGTAGCCAGTTGCTGCACGCCGGCACACAGGGGACCACGGCGTCTAGTCCACCATGGTTGCCCGCGCCGTCCGACGCAAACGTTGGCGGAACCACGGCATGCTAGCGGAGGTGGCCAACACATCCGCGGCCACCGCCGACACTGAGGAATAGTAGACCACGGGAGCCGCCGCTGCTCAGAACCCACGAATGCTACGACCACCGCGTCGCCGACATAGACATCCGATGTGTTGCCGGGTTTGGCTCAAAACATCATGGACCCCAGCCGCGGCCGGCATTATAAATTATACCTGCTTCCAGAAGTTATTCGCATTTAGTCAAAAAATGTCCAAAAAATAATTAATTACGTATGGTCTTGACTTGTTGTGCTCGCACTGGTAATAGGAACTAGAGATTTTCTTTATTTGTAACTCTCCTCACATTTTTTTTTGACTTTGAAGTGAATCATGGTTGTGGACATTATCTATGAATATGCAGATATCTGTGAACTTGAGTTTGATGTGGAAGTTGAACTTGGAATGTTGGGCTTGCCTGTGAACTATACCATGTCCAATGGTTCGTCTGTTATTGTTCGGAAAGTAATGGTTGTTATTACATGACCCAGAAAAATATATATTTTGTGCCACATCTAGGCATCACAGACTTACATACATCTCAGTAGATGCACGGACATCACAACAGGCATGCTGACTGGATAAACATTTGAACCTACCTATTATGAATGAAAATTTGTATTTACAACAGCTTTAGATAGCAGGAGACGCCTAGCCTGCTCTTCCTCTGCTAGCTTCTTTCTGGCTTCTTCCATCTCTTTTTTGGCTTGGGTGAAGAGAGCATCTGATTGCTCTTTTCACTTCTTCAGAAACTCAGCCACATTCTCAAGGGCTGCTGCACGCTTTGTTTCATCCTTTACTAGAGCAACGAGAACATGAACACTTGATGACTCCACCTGGTTTGTGAGTAATCCAGCATCATCTGGGAATTTGCACCTTGTGTCTAATCCAGCATCATTTGGGAAAATGGCACCTTGTGTGTAATCCAGCCTCATTTTGGAAATTTGATCTCGAGGTTGACCATACTTCCCTCCTCGCAGGAACTGCTTCCTGACATGAAGAAGTTACTTCTTTTTTAGATCAATAGTCAGAGCTCCCCAGATCCATTAAGTAGAATCCCGATAAACAGGACTAGGAGAAGTGAATTCCAAAGGAGTAATATAAAAACAGACTGCAAGGTGAGAACACCCACTTCCTACATCAAGCTAAAAAGGAAAGCATTAGGATGATTAAGACTGTGCTTATTACATATCAAACAGAGCCAGCTTATACAAACTACAACATGTACATCGAAGAACACAAGGCTAAGAGAAATAGAAAAACCAGCAGAGGGGTGCACTAAGCCAAGGGTTGCTGCAGCAAAACAACCGGCAACCAGATGATCTCCAGGGCGTCTGTAGGCACGTTTGACTGACTAGCTTCAACACAAAATTACAAAAGATTCATCCTACGGAATGGTCGGTCCATTGAGTAAATTGAGATCCTACAAATGATTGAGAGCCTAATCAAGTGTACAGGAAATTGGTTGTCTTGCCTATTATTGTTTAATAATCTGCCACACTGCTGGATTGCATGGCAAGAACCCTAGCCAAGCAGACAACGTGGTTTGACGCTGCTTTCGTCACAGGGTTTGCCCAGGGCCTGGTCTGGTCCTGTGTTCACTACTGCTGCCAGAAACATACCATGTCAAAGTAAGAAAAAATGGCCAAAAGAGGGGGCTCCCTCCAATTTCATTAACAAAACCATCAAGGACACACAAAACATCCACCACTGCTAGTCAGGTTCTCAATTTCAAAGTAATTGAAAGGTTGTTACTTACCAAAGCTCGTTTTACAAGTTCGGTGTAGCTCCTCTTTAACTTGCGACGTTCCTTGAAGATGTCCCCAACATCCCGTATTTGGTCTTCATTGCTCCTCTGCATGTTCGCATTCATAGTTTTAAAATCTCAACATGGCAAGAATAATATAGTAATACTCACGCATCTTGTGGGCAACATTAAAGCACTCATCTGTCATGTTAGCACGAGTGATTTTTAATATCCTGCTATGTGGCACTTCAACTTTGCTAGAACTACGTTGTGGTTTCATTTTGAGTGAATAGAACAGGGGGGTCACCTCCCTGCTATTCTAAAAAAGTTTCCATCATTTGCGACACTACTAGTTACAGATGAAGAACCTACTCAAGCACATCGCAATATAGGGGCGACGCACAATTACAAGATGATATTTTGATCGACAATGCAAGCTATACCCAATTACTTTTATCGGAACAATAGCAGCCAGGAAATTTGAAGGGTAGGTATGAACATAATCGGAACTGCACATGTAGTTCTTAGAGAATCAATATACACATTACCAATCGAAGAGGAATACGAAGGTCGCGGTGGCATTTGTGCATCATGGTCAGCAATGGGAGTCAGTTCATTGCCGACGACGGTGGTGCTGCTGTGCTTGGCGTCAGCTTCCGGGAAGCAGATCCGAGACCGTGGAAGACGGCGCCGGGGAAGCGGCTCCGTGAATGACGGCGATGGCGGACCGGCCCCAGTGCGGCGTACGACATTGTCGATGAGGCAGATGCACTGTGGTGGACGAGTGCGCCGATGAAGAAGGGGAGGGGCACGAAGGGAAGGTGCTGCGGTGCCATGGAGAAGTCTATTTTGCGGTGGGGATAGAAAATGGGGAGTAATGAGGAGTACTCTGGGTGCCAGGGTGGGGTGAACATGAAGTTACCAAAACATCCCCCGACCAACCAACTTTCGTCGGCTTGTTCGACCAAGGGTATGATGGTAACTTTGCATTGGTCGAATCTGAGTCACGGTAGATCTCGATGGAAGCGGGAAATTTTGCCGCCGACCTGAAAATTTGTAATACTACTGTACTAGTACTCCCTACTCCCCGTCTGGCGTGTTGGGTGATTGGGCTGAGCAGCTAGGAGTACTACTAGTTGTCGGTGTCAAAACCGGCAGACCTCGGGGTAGGGGGTCCCGAGCTGCGGATCTAGGATCAATGGATAACAGGGGATGACGAACACAGTGTTTACCCAGGTTCGGGCCCTCTCGAAGAGGTAAAACCCTACGTCCTGCTTGATTGTATTGAATATATGATGGAGTTTACAGAGTAGATCTACCTCGAGATCAACATGAGCTAAACCCTAGGCTATGAGGTGATGAATATCTCTCTCTCCCTAATGACTACAAACCCTCGGTTTATATAGACAGCGATAGGGTTAGGGTTACCGAATATAGATTACAACAAGAGGGAAAGGGATCTCATCCACCCTTAACTTGGAGGGCACACCACGGCTTCACAGGTCTTCGGTCACCACATGGCTCCACCAGTCTGGCCCACGTACAATGGGCCGTCGCCCCGAGGACCCCTTAGTCCATGACTCCCTCAGTAGCCCCCGAACTTGCCTCCAACCCCAAAGCTTGTATCCGGCATCTGCTAATCTAACCAGTATTCAGCTTGCGAGGCGAGTTCTTCAATGTTCGGGACCAGGTGATGTCCGGAATCTGAAGTGACAATTTTACTTAACACCGAAGGAAAACAAAAACGTTGCTCAAGCGCGAATAGTGCCTTTTTCTGACAACTTCTTATCTCTCAATGAAGAGTCGCTTCCGGCCATAACGCCAAGCGGTCATTGTTTCTTGAAGCGCGGTTCGAGACTGATGCCATGTTTGACACGTCCTCTCAAGGTGGAAATCGTGTCCCGCTTTTCAGGGGATATGGTTAATGATATCGATTCCCCTCCCCGCTCATAATGTTGCGGAGATATCGGGTAGTGGAGAAGCCAGTGGCGCGGAAAAAGGAATCCCCGGCCCGTCAACAGCCTATAAAGGGGGAGGATCGCTACAGTTCGCACCTCACGCCCTCCTCCACCTCCCGCTCGCTCAGACCCTCAGAGCTCCAGCGTCCTTTCTCTCTGCTCTTACAGCGAATCCAACTCCACCTCCCTCGGCCATGGCTGGATCTGGTGCCAATGGGAAGTGGGAGGCCTCCTCCTTTACCAACGAGGACATTCTGAAGCTGAAGGAGGCTGTAACATCCCAAAATTCTAAATTTTGGAATGTTATATTAAAAAAATAGGATTGTTTGTTTGGTTGTTGTGTGATGGACTGTGTGAAATTGGGTGGAATTTAAAACTTTTGAAAAATCTAATGAGAGGGAATAAAATGACTTTCCCAAAGTATTCCTATGAATTAAAATTTCATTTTTGAAATCAATTTCAATTCCATGCCACTCAAGGATTTTCATGAGAGAGATAACATGACTCCTCCAATAATATGAAATAGAGTGGGGAATTAAAGAAAATCGTTTTTAATTGCATTTGGTTCACTTTTGACTTTAAGTATATTCAAATCCCTCTGACAAATTTCAAAATTCAGAGAGGAAATTGAATTATATTTGAATTTTTAAAGTTCAGGAAAAAAACATTGAAAAATATTTCATATTTTAATCAAAGTCATTTTTGTGAATTTTGAAAAATAAGTTTTACAAAAATATTTTCTTTTGGCCTTGAAAAATAGATCACAATTTTGTTTATAAAATTCTGTGAATTTTGATATATTATAAGCCTATGGAACTTTTCGTTTTATTTTCTTTTCTCTCGCCAGTATTTATTAAAAAAAACAGACAGACTGAGCGACCCATATCTATTTGTCGCATTGGCGACTTATATCCATCCACCACACAGGGTGACATAGAATTATCTTTCGCTCACGGGCGCAACATAGCAGCGGCCAGGCCAGGGGCTCATCTTCTTCTACGTCTGTTCTCTGTTCGTCAAATTTTCAGAAACAGAAAGAAACAGGCATGGCGCCTCCACCTCTTCCTCTCCCTCTAGTGCTCAACACAATCGTCCTTTTGACTTGCCACCAACACGAAAGTTATAGAGGAATGTCAGGAGAACCCATTCAGGGAATTAAAACCCAACATTGTTGCCTTAATTGGACGAACGGATCCGTGAATCATTCATGCACAAACAGCCATTAATGTCCACTTTGAGCTCCCTTGATCTCCCCGTACCGGCTCCCTCGGCCACTATAAATCGACCCCTAGGAGCGCAACCAAGCCTGCACTTCCACAGACCCAAAAAGCCCTCTCCCTCACGCCGGACCCGAGCTTTGTCGCCGCCGTCCGTTCATGATTCCGTCCGTCGCTTCCGCCAGAGCGCAGGAACGACGGCACCCGAGCCACGCGACGCTGCCCGACCAACTCCGGCGACCGGACCACCTCTCCCCGGTGAGCCTTCTTTCTTCCATCTCTCGATCTAACACGGAACAGATCGATCCATGTGTTCTGTCAAAAAAAAAACCCTAATATAGATCGGTTTTACTAGGTTTCTTTGGTTTAGATCGGTTTAGCACGGTTCGGTCAAGCCGAGCCGCCGGTGTATAAAAAAAAAACACATTTTTTTATATATATAACCCTCAATTCCGAACCAGATCCCGCCATGTGTCCTAGTGGCCGAACCCTAACTTTTCGTAATTCTGTTTTTTTTCTTTCAGATTTGTTCCAATTTGTCTTTTTCATATCTTTAAATCTACAACTCCAAATCCAGTGATTCTTTTTGCTACTGATTCACAAAAATCCCCTCTGTCACGTGAACCTAATAAAAAAATATTTTCAAATTTTAAAATTTGAATTAGATCAGATTCAAATTTGAACTAGTTTTGATCATATCTTGAGTTTCGTAATTCTATTTTAGGCGATTCTTTTTGCAAATCGAAGCTTATCACGAGTACTTTCTATTAATGCCAGGAACCCACAATTTGTTTTAAAGTTAAAAGTACGTTTTGTACAGAAAGTTTTATTTGATGTTTCCGGAGTTTTTCTAAGTCTTTTCTTCGTTTTCTTTTGGATCCTTGCTTGAGTGTTTATGTGTGTTATTGTCTGCCTACGATAGATTGATCGGAGTGCAACGAGTAGAGCTATCACGTTTTCAAGTGCGAAGAAGCTTCATCAACAGGACAAGGCAAGTTACATCTTGATCATGCCCTTTAATACCTATGTTTTCAATGTGCATTTAGTCCTTTGATGTAGGATTGCATGAATATGTTAGTTGGCCATATTATAACCCAGTAGTGCATTGAGGTAGGTCTGAGCCTTTACTCCTTTGTCGCCAATGTTGTAGGAAATTTTTGCTATGCTTGTAGATGGGGATTGGTATGTGAGATCATGGAAGTTGCAAGTGATATAATAATTAAGGGTAAGTTTTTAAGGTGGCAACATTAACACACATCTGGGTGGATTGGTAAGGGGCACCCTGGAGAAACCAGTGGACTTGCCCGGGCACCTTGGAGAAACTAGTGGACTTGCCAGGGGATCCCGGAGTTCCCGTGTGATCACCCTATGAACTGCCACCCAGGCTCAAAGGGATTCATCAATTTTTCATGACTAGAAGCTTACCTGCACAACCACAAGCTATTATGGGCTCTGGCTTAGTTGAGTACGTTGTGTGACCTCTTACCGTGGTAGACTAGCAGATGTAGTTATATATGTAGGTGTACCGGTCTACCCAGGCTTAAGAGGGAACACTTCAGAAAGACTATGTCTCGATCTTCCGATTCTCAAACACCAAGCAGTGCGAGGACTACAAAGGAGGTGATCGAGTCTTGTGGGGAAAAGTGTGCAAACCTCTGCAGAGTGTCAAACTAATCGATTAGCCGTGTCCCCGGTTATGGACAATTTGAGCATCTGGAAAGTGGGAATTGAACGATCTCATCACTCTAAATAATCTAATGGGTTTTAATTAATTTGGGCATAGATTGAATGGAGCAACCATTACAATCATATTATGATGAACTTTGTAGTAACAATATGATATTCTTTTGATAGGGAAAAATCAGCTTTATGCAAATTAAACTTAGAACCTTCCACCAGCCATATTGCATGTAGAAGTAGGACATTTATTCATCTCTTGTGGTGTGACTTGCCAGTACATTCAACGTACTGACCTACACGGCTGCAACGTATCATGTTGCAGGATTTCTACGACGAGTGAGTTTCGTTATAGGGTTACGGTCCGCACTCCATTTGCCGATGGCGTTGATGGGACTCCACACCCGTTTGCCTGTTTCCGCTGAGATTCTTAAGGTATATATCAGTTTTCGTTACTTATACATGTGATTGCACTTTGATATATACATTGATATACTGTGTGTGCTAGCATACCGATCCAGGGATAGCACAGATACACAGAGACTAGACCGTCTGAGGTCGGGTCGTTACAGAGGCCAGCTACTTGCCGGCCAATGTCGCTCATCGGGCCCCTGAAGAGGGCCAGGTCATCCCAACGCCCGGTCCTGGCGAAAGAGTAGTATTTCTCCCCCATTTTCTCAGGGGGCTCGGGTTTCCCCTGCATCCCTTTGTGCGGGGGCTGATGTTTTTCTATGGGCTAGATTTTCATGATCTAGCCCCCAATTCCCTTCTCCACATCTCGTCCTTCATCATATTCTATGAGGCCTTCCTCCGCATCCAGCCACATTTCGGCCTTTGGCTGAAGGTGTTCAATGTCAAGCCCAAAGTGGTCGGCGGCGAACATGCGGACTACGGCGGGGCTATGATCAGCAAGCTGACGCGGGTCCAGTGGCCAGAGGGCCAATTCGTCGACACTGTCTGGATGTGGCAAAAGGAGTGGTTCTACATCACCGAACCAAAGGGAGCCGGCTGGGCAGCAATTCCCGCATTCCTATCCGGACCCCCCACCAGGTTGACCTCGTGGGTCGAGAAGAGCCCGGACTGGGGGTCACCTGATGATTTAAAGGTGCTATGGAAGCGCGTTGGCATTGTGATGGAGACCGGCGCGAAGCTGGTCGATGTGATCCAAGTCATGCTCAATCGTCGGATCCTCCCCTGCCAGGAGAGGGCCAAGCCCAAGTGGGCACACAGGCCCGAAGACCCGGCCAATGTGCGGCGCCTCTTCGGCACGACCCACAAGAAGGTGTGGGGGCTGCTATTCATGCTGCAAAAGGAGTGGCCATCGGAGGAAGGGGACATTGGCCTTGACGTTGAGCACCCTCCGAAGAAGGTGAGCGATACTTTGTTCAAGCATAAGTCTAAACATTTATTTCACATCGGCACCGCTGCTAGAGGAGCCCCGATCTGAACAGCTAGAGCAGCTGCTGGTCGTGGCGCCGTACAAGGCGCCCGACAAGAAGAGCAAGAAGAAGGAGATATCGGAGGCCAGGGAGGGCCTTCGCCGCAGGGCGGGCGACCGCCCCGGAGATGCGGCGGCCTCATCCGTTCAGGATGGGGAAGATGACGAGGGTGAGGAGGAGAGTGCCTCCTCGCACTCCAAGAAGAGAGTGGCGTCTGAGGACGTCGAGGAGGTTCATCCTCCCCAAGTTCTCAAGAGGCGGTGCCGGCCTAAGCTGGTACTGCCTGACAGCTCGGACGAAGAGTCCGAAGCGTCTGAGCCGATCCCTCCAAAGGGACCCAGGGTCAAGTCCCCCGCGACCAGGTACACGTTATGGCTTTTTTAGTTATCATATTTTCAGTAATTTGCTTTGGTTTGAAAGCTAAACCCCTCTGAGCTGCAGCCCCCCGCACGAACGCCCCACCGAGCAGACCTCGAAGGGGACGTCTCCGCCCGCCGAACTGGCGGACAGTGGGTCTATGGTGCATTCCGCGCCTCCTCCGATCCCCGAAGAGGTTGAGGAGGTGCGGTCGCAAAGGACTCCTCCCCCTCTGAACACAGAGGGGGAGGCGGATGCCATAATGGCCGAGGTTAACACCTTGGCCGCCGAAGATCAGGAGAAGGACTCCGGACCCCCGCCGTCGACCGCTCCTGAGCCCCCAAGGCCTTCGACGGCACAGGCTCCTCACCAAGAGGAGGGGGCCGGGGAGATAACGCCAGCGCCGAACACCTCCACACGAGCTGCAGCTGGCTGGCCGGAGGTTCTAGAGGAGTTGGTGAGCGGCTCCATCATCGTTGACGGGCACCGCACTTTGATGAGTGCAGTTATGCAGGGTGTTCGATCCGTCCAATCCGGACTGAACGACGCTGTCCAAGGCCTTCTAACAGGCTTTGAGGTAAGTCAAGTAATGTTCTTTCCGCATAATGCGGTAATGATTATTAGTTTTAGGTAGGCCGCACATACAGCAGCCCCCGAGACTCTACCAGGACCTCAAAGAGTCCTGCAGAGGATCAATTCGGTAACTGGATAACAATGTCGATGTATTTTTGCTGACACAGTCATCTTCCGTTGCCACGGCTGCTAATGCCGCGGCATTAGAGGAGATGGATCGGAAGCTCTAGCTTTCCGATAAAGAGCTTGACCTTGTCAACAAACGGCTTGACGAGGCGCAAGGTAAGCCCTGTAAGGAGATGTGCAATTGACTTGACGCTGGATATTGACTATCCGGACTATGTGTTAATCCGTAATCTTAATGATTCTGAAGCTGCTGCCGCTGAGGTCGAGGGCTTGAAGGAGGCCCTGAAGAAAGCTGAAGCCGAGGCGGCCGCGAAGAAGACCGCCACTGAAGAGGTGGTGGCCGAGCTTGAGAAGGCCAAGGTTGCTGCCGAGCAACATGAGGCGCGGGTGACCAAAGTCCAAGTGGAGCTCCAGGATGCCGCCAAGAAGCTGGAGGCCTTTGAGAAGGGGCAGGAGGAGCAGTCCTCCCGACTATCCAAGGCGGAGAAGGAGCTTCATGAGGCGAGGAGTGACGCTCGAGGTGTCCGGGAGGAGCTCCGGCAAGCGGCGCAAATTGCCAATGGTAAGAAATATTTACTGCAGAGTGTGTTCAGAGGCAACTGGTTTGCCCTGCTGACGAGGGTCTGGCGCTCCGCAGGAATATTCGCTGAGCTCCTGAAGAATGCGGTGGCTGCGGCGAGGCACTATGCCACTGTCGAGGAGGACTCCACGCAGCGACTCTTCTGGTCACAGTTTTCGGACTCTGAGCGTCCGCCCCTCCTCAGCGATCAAATGAAGTAGCTGATGGGGATGCATCGAATGTTCGAGCTGGCCTTGAAGGACCTCTGTGTCAGCCTGTGGCTGGCGGAGCCCCTTCTGGACACCTACTTTGGCCTTGTGCAGAGGCTGAGGGAGGCACCGCTCCAGATTGACGCCGTGAAGAGGTCGGCGTGCCTTGAGGGGGCGAGGCTTGCGTTTGCGAAGACCATGGTTCATTGGCCAAGGATTAATCCAATGGAGATGGCCACTGGTCCTCCGCCCCAGGGGAAGAAGCACCGCCGCCCCGAGCAGTACTTCACGCAGGTGATGACCAGAGCACGGGCGATAGAGGGCCAGTGTTCAAAAAATGTAATGCTTGAGTAGCTGTAATCAAGTGTGTACCAAGTGGGACTTATGCTTTATTATGCGCCCGACGAACTTGCTTGATATTGTAGTGATTAAATTTTGCCTCCTGTGTGGCCGTATGTTAATTCTGAATGCTACCAGTCGTCGGCTTCAGCCCCCAAGTGAATATCACGAGGGGTGTTTTGTCTCCGCACTGTAACCCTTAGCCAACGTCTTGGTGCCCGGAGGCGGTAGTGTGGGAACGAAACCAGGCAATCAGACTATTCGGTTTTACTGCCTTCACTTAGTCGTAGGAGCTTGACAGTGGGGACTAGGGACTAGCCCCCGGTGTATGTGTGATGTACTTGGGGGTTGAAGCTTGCCCTTTCCAATCACATGGTTTGTGTTAATACGAACCCTTCGTGTGACACGGCTAAATTGCCAACATTTTTTAGAGTCCAACCTCGTCATCGGATCGCAGACCCGTTCACACTTACTATGACGATCAGTTTTCGGCTTTTTCCTCCTGAGGTACTTGACCGAGCAAACCAGTAGTACAATCGCAGGGGTTCTCCCTTTGCCCTCTTAGTCAAACTAGCGGAACATAAGGGGCAAACACAGGAGCCGGGCAACCCAACTATTGACCCAAGACATAGTTCGGAACAGATGCATATAGTGCAATATCCGAGACAGCAGACACCTAGCAGGAAGCGGTGCCGGACTTAAGGGTATTGAGCTGACACATAAATCGAACTCGTGACTGACTAATATATTTTTTCATGCCGGGCTGTTCGAAGAGCGATGAGAGAGTCGGAGAGGGACAGAAAAATTGCGAGAATGCAGATATCCGAACACCATAAAAGCTATTTTATTATTTCTCGTAAACTCAGGACGTCTAACCGTACAATTCAAACTGCGAAGGCAGCAATTATAGGAAGGAAAAAGGAGATTTTACAGAGGAAAGGTTGACGCAGGGCCTTGATGCGTGAGTTAAAGTCTTCACTGTGCCCTGCTGCATGTCTGCGCCTTTGCTTCTGATAGGTGTGGGCTGAGACCTTCAATGAGACCTTTATGGGCGAGGGCTCTGCTTGTGGTGCTTTATGCTTGGGGGTATCCGGAGTTAGTCCCTGGATTGTCCGAAGACCGGGTCGCCCCAGAGTTCGGTTGAGCCGAACATGTACTTCGTATTAAAGAATGCCTCACGACTGCCCATGGAATTTTAAGCGCAAAGTTGTGCTGGCGAGGCACATGGAGCATGGAGGAGATAGGCGTGCCGTGGGGCGCGTATCCCTATTTGCGGCGAACGCATGCGAGCTCCCATGACGGGGAATGAGTTCGAACCCGTTTGCTGTTGTCGCCGTCCTTTACGGCGGGTCGGCATCCGGGCCTATATGGGCCGGTGTTATCTTCGGCCGCTAGGGCCGCAGTGTGTTCTTCGGTTCGAAGTGAGCGTTCGGTGTTGCCGTTGATATTTATGACCCCTGAAGGGCCCGGCATCTTCAGCTTGAGGTACGCGTAATGCGGGACAACATTGAATTTGGCGAACGCTGTGCGGCCGAGGAGGGCATGATAGCCACTGCAGAAAGGTGCAATATCGAAGATCAAGTTCTCGCTACAGAAGTTGTCCGAAGATCCGAAGACTACTTCAAGCGTCACGGTGCCTGTGCAGCGGGCCTCCACTCCTGGAATGACCCCCTTGAAGGTGGTATTACTGGGTTTAATCCTTGATGGATCGATCCCCATTTTCTTCACTGTATCCTCGTATATCAGATTGAGGCTGCTTCCTCCATCCATTAGGACTCTATTGAGGTGGAATCTGACGATAATGGGATCTAGCACTAGGGCTGCGGACCCCCCATGGCATATACTCGTGGGGTGGTCCCTGCGATCAAACGTGATCGGGCAAGCCGACCATGGATTGAACTTCGGTGCTACTGGTTCGACGGAGTATATGTCCCATAGCGCTCGCTTCCTCTCCTTCGGTATATGGGTTGCATAGATCATGTTTACCGTCTTGACTTCAGAGGGGAAGGGTTTCTGGCCTCCACTATCCGGCCTGCGGGGCTCATCATCGTCCTTGCTGCGTGGGCTTTTGCCCGAGACTTCGGCGTTGAGCTTGCCGGCCTGCTTTATTACCCAACAATTACGGTTGGAGTGGTTGGCAGGCTTTTCGGATGTGCCATGGATCTGGCAGGGCCTGTCCAAAATTGTGTCTAGCCTGGACGGGCCGTCGCTGTTGCCTTTAGGGGCCTTTTTGCGCTGCCCGGACTTTGAGTTTCGGAATCCGGCGTTTACTGCCGTATCCTCACCTTCACCATCATTGTGGCGACGTTTGTTCTTGCTGCGTCGCAGCTTTCTGTTTCCGTCCTGGACTTCAGAAGTACCAGGGGTATCGGGATTGGTGGTTTGACGAGCAAGCCAACTATCCTCGCCTGCGCAAAAGCGGGTCTTGAGAGAAGTAAGGGCTGCCATGGTTAATGGTTTATCCTGGCCGAGCTGCCTTATGAGCCATTCATCCCTGACACTATGCTTGAAGGCAGCCAAGGCTTCGGCATCCGGACAGTCAACAATCTGGTTTTTCTTGGTGAGGAATCGGTTCCAGAACTGTCGGGCAGATTCTTCGGGTTGTTGCGTAATGCGATTTAGGTCGTCAGCGTCCGGAGGCCGGACATAGGTGCCCTGAAAGTTTGCTCGAAAAGCGTCCTCCAACGCTTCCCAACAACCTATAGAGTCTTCGGGGAGGTTGTTCAACCAGTGCCGGGCTGGGCCTTTGAGCTTTAGCGGTAGATATTTAATGGCGTGGAGGTCATCTCCTCGTGAATGTGGAGGAGGAAATCCTCTATCCATACGGCTGGATCCGTGGTTTCATCGTATGATTCAATGTTCACAGGCTTGAAGCCTTCCGGGATTGGTGTTGCATTACCCTCTCTGTGAAGCATAGGGGGTGTGCGGCTATAACACCCCAAAAATTTAATCATGTTTTTACTAAATAAAAATTTGTCCAGAAATAAAATTTCGAATTATATTAAGTCCTTTATTATTTTCAGAGGATTATCTGTTTCTGATTTTTGAAAATAACAGTGTGGCTTTGGGAGTTTTCTTAAACCATTTCATTATTACTTTAACAACAGTAGGGATTATTTTCAGAATAAAATTTGCCTCGAAAATTCTTTTAATAGCATTTTAAATACTTTAAATGCCTCTGTTGCACTACAACTACTTTAAATAATTCTTTCAAAATTCCACAAAAATTATGAGAGGTCATGTGATACCCACGTATCACTTTGGAGCAAAAAACCTAACTTGGTCTTTTGAACATTTTGAGTGAAACAACCTCTTCTCAATTCTGTCCTGAATTTGAGTTTCTACTACCACCCCAATTTTTATTGCTCCAAAAATCCTGAAATTTTTCCCACTCATAGGCCTTCCAACTAAACCCTTAAGTCCAAAATTTTAGCTCCATTGGAATCTTTTTAGTTCACCAAATATTCCTCTGTAGTTTCTGTCCAGAAATGAAATTCCCCCAAATTTGCACTAGCAAGTTTTGCATTCTGCCAAAACAATCACACCATCATTTTATTCATCTAAGGAGACACCATCCTGGAAATTTGCATGCGCAGAAAAGATTCCTAGATACCCCTAGCATTCTGTCAAACAGGTGAGGTGCATGGCAGATTTTCGCAAAGCTTTTGTCATGCATTGCACACCTGCTTCCCTGGCCATTTTAACATGTCCACCAGTCTTGCCATCTAAAGGATCCCCACCCTGCTAAGTCTCCCTTGCAACCGACACTTCTAGATGCCACTGGCATTGCCTCGAACAGGTTGTGCGCGTGCACGGAGCGCGTCCAGAGCACGCAATCTGCAACCTTTGGCATCGAGCTCTGCCGCTCACCCTGCTGCCTCCCCTGCTTGCCCGAGTCTTCCCCTGGATCACCTGATCATCCCCAAGCCTCATCGACACCTTACCTCGTCCCCTAGCGCCGCCCCCACCGACCAGCGCCGCCTCTGACCGCCGCCCGAAGACGGCCACTCGGCCACGTCTCTGTCGGCGCCGTCTCACCTTAATGGCCAACGTCCAGTGCTCATCCGTTCGTACACCGCCCTCATCTGCCACGCTGACCCACGCCACCGACCACAACTGCCTCGACGGCGCAGTTATGGCCGCCGCCGTCGTGACTTATTCGGGAAGCCACGGCATCACCTTTCCCCGCCTATAAAAGGCCACCGTGAGCTCGCTCTCGAGCATGACCACCCTCCCCTCTCCCTCTGTAAGCTCCCCGTGGAAGGAAAACGACCAGAGCGGTCGTCGTCCTCAACTCCGGCAACCACAGCCGCCACCGCATCCGCGAAGATTCCCACCTCTCTAGTACCTCCCCCTCTCAACTAGCTACACCAGGAACTTCCCCACGGTCCCAAGGATCCTTTCCGCTCTCCAATTCCTCCTCCCCAAGGTCGAGTTGAGCTCGGCAAATCCACCCGTAGCTCTCCTCCGCCATGTTTGACGCCGTGCTCGAACCCGAGCCCCTCAACGGCTATCTCCACCTCCCACGGATGCGGCACTCTTCCCTGAACCCAACCATGTGCCGAGCGTCGCCGGAGATGCCCTACAACACCGGCAATCCTCGCCGGGGCTCGCCTCTGTTCCTGTCCAGGCACGCGCGAGATGGGGAAGACAAACCCGACAGGTGGGTCCCACCTATCGGTGAGCCACCCATTCTTTCCAGAAGCGCATCTCCGTGGGTGCGTTTTCCCTGCGGGGTAAACATACTCTGGGGGGGGGGGGGGTACGCCTTCGACGTGCCGTCTCCCCGCGGGCTATGAGCTGGGCCTGGCCCAGTGACGCCGTCCAACTAATTTGCGCTCAGGAGCACCCCTAAACCTTTTTCCCTTTTCCTTTTTCAGCTGTCTTTAAAAACATTCTGTAGCAGTCAGTTCAAACCCAAATCTGATAACTCAAATTTCTGAATACTTATAAAATAACTCTCTATTATATCAGATAGGGTGAACATTTTTAGTAGGCATTATTTTCATAACATTTGTTTAATAGTCTATTTAAACAGTTAATTCAACTTATAAATTCCCTAAGTAAATCATATTAACTCCAAATAAATTGATTCTTTTTCTGTTATTTTTCATTTTTCATCTAGTTTATTTTAGGATTTATTTCAAAAATATTTGAAACAATTTTTTTGACACTGTTTTGCTATATGAGGTAATTCAAATATTTTTGAAAATAGGAAATGGAGGGAAGATAAAGCTTTCAAACTTTTTGAGTGAAACCAACACCCCTGCATACTCAAGGCAAGCATCTTGAACACTTGATATGGTGAATGCATGGTAGATTATTTGCTAGAGTAATTGGAACATGACTATGTTGAATTCAAGTTAAATTGCATATTGCTAGTTGAGCATGCTTGGTCATGTATATTTTCTCTTGCATGAACTCCACTCAAGTTTTGACCTACAGAAATTGTGAGAATCCAGGAGCGTGCTCCTGCCTTGGACGTGCCGGTGGGCACGGGCCATTTTTGACACGATGGTGTCACGTGATATATGTGGAGCATGCAAGGGTTGTGACCCTGTTTGTTATTACTGTTGAGAAAATACTTGTTGTGCTAACCACTGCAGGAAATAATTAAGCCTCCTGAGTCGACCGTAGATCGAGTCTTGTTCCGGTAACCCCCAAACTTGATCCGTGCTAGCACATGTCCCTACCACAGGTAGGGTATGGTTCAGTAAGTTGTTAACCCCTTTCCTGCACACACCATACAGAGAGGCCATAGTGGAAGATACCATTGATCACTGGTAGGCATGCCACTTGGTCCGGGGGCATGGGTGTCTCCGATTGTAGTCGGAGAGGGGTCGCACCCCTATTTGCGCGCCGATATAAATATTGTGATCCCATGCTATTGGAGGTTGTAGCCTTCCCACTTAGAGTTTTACTCCATCATTGCCTTGGGTGATTCCTGGCTTTGGTAAGTTAAAGCTGGTATGTGCGGGTTAGGTGTGTTTTCAACCCAAAGACCGTAATAGGAATTAGTCAGTGTCTCGGTACTGACTAAGGAAATCCTTTACTTGTGGGTAAAGAGTACACCCTCTGCAGAGTTTTAAAACCTATTCGAATAGCCGTGTCCGCGGTTAAGGGCTACAGTCTGGGTTGGTCAAGTATCGGTCTTAGTGTCGGCCTCCGGAGGAAATAATTAAATTGAGCCTGAATTACTTTGCTGGATAATTATTGTCACCACTGATGCTATCATGAATATTTTTTGGTTATCATGAATGATTTGGTCATGCATATTAACATTGCTGTGGTCATGCATATTACTATGGACTAACCCGTTTCTCTTATTTTAATTTCCTGAGTGTCTCAGGGGCTGGCTAGACTACCCCGGGCACTCAATTTTATTTTTAAGACCTCCCCGTGGTGTCCCTTGAGTTATTAGGCGGTCTGTCACGCCACTACTGTTGTGGGCACCCGTTTGGCATTTATTTTCAAGACCTCTTCGTGGCGTCCCTCGAGTTATCAGGCGGTTTATCATGCCACTACTCTTGTGGACACCCGATTGGCATTTCTCTTTAAGTCCGACCATGGCGTCACTTGATACCCGACTGGCATTTCTTTTCAAGACCTCTCGTGACGTCGCCTGAGTTCTCGGATGGTCCTGTCTCGTCCGATTTCTCTTTTAGACACCAGACTGGCATTTCTTTTCAAGACCCACCGTGGTGTCACTATAGACATCCGACCGGCATTTCTTTTATTTTATTTTCCTTTAACTATCCTTGTTTATCACTAACATATCCATTTATTTGCAAATGCTAATATTTTATCATGCCATGATTTAATTCCTATCAATAGGCTTTAAGTCCATCATGAGCATACGCATTTAGTGTAGTTCATCATGATCATATATTTTGTCTCCTGCATTCGGTATATCTTTTGTTCATGATGTTTGCGAGTACATTCAAACGTACTCACAGGCTTGTCCCTGGCTATTTACTTGGCCAAGTCAGGAGTTCTACGAGGAGTACCCCGCGACCTCTGTGCGGAGCCTAGGATAGCAGCCACGCGGATAGGAAGTATCCGGGTCAGCTGTTCCTGTGGGAATGGAGCCCCATCGACGTTGGAGAACCTCGAGTCAATTCCGTCATCCACCACCAGATATCAGTGTTGTATCATTAGACCTTTATGGTCTTGTATCCAATTCTTGTAATAGCTTGGTAATCTGTAACAAGGACGTGTCCACCAGTAACAGTAATCCTGGGCTGGTGGTAACACGAGGGGTTAAATTTCCGGGATATATTGTGTCCCCGAAATCCGGCCCCGACAGCCTTGGTATCAAAGCCAGGCTGACCATTGGCTAATCCTCTCTTAGCCTGGTCACTATCCCTAGGATTCCATACCGCCCACATCCTTTCCTGTCCTCCGTCAGGCCATTCCATCCAATTAAGCCAACACAGTGGCCAGCCGACATCTTTTGATAATCGGTGCCCAACCTATCCCCCTAACCGACAACCATAGTAATACGTCACATTTTGTGATTTGTATCTGTGACTTTGACCCCGACCACTCTAGAGCAGAGCCGATACCCAGAATCGTAACCCTGCGGATATATGTTTCCTAGCCTAGGCACTATATAGGAGACCACTCTCGCGTCCGTAACCAGCATCCCTCACCTTGTACACTGCCTCCACCACCATTTCCCCTATGTCGCACCTTGGGATTCATCTGAGAACCCCAGATACAACCCCGGGCAGTTTTGTCAAGATATTGTGGGATTTCACCCGCAACACTCTTGGCTCCACTCAGCCACCCCAGTACGAGCTGTTCAAATCAAGGATCAACCACAACGCCTCGAAATATTGGGCAGTCGCGCACATCCCACCAGTAGACCCAAACCAAGGCCCTACAAGTGTCGTCTTCATCGGGAAATCTATGCCAACTACAGAAATGGCAATAGAAGTTGCTGCCTATGAAGCAATTACCCGCCTCCGGTACGCAGTACCCCGTGCCAGCGAAAGGGGGTACTACTACTTCCCGAGTCGTGCAGCACCCGGAGAAGAAGCATCTTTTCCCTGCAGACAATCAGAGAGAGATCCAATGCTAGCCAACCTTGTTCAATATGTTATCGCGCAGGAGCGTCTGACCCAGCAAGTGATGGACTTCCTCCAGACTCTTGCTATTCTAAATCCTCAGATCGCCATCGGCGGACCACTGTCGCCAGACCAAGGAGGGAACATTCTCCGACTCCTCCATCCACTTCCTCCGGGGGAAGAAGAATGTGTTCCAATGCCGGGGATATTTTCTCAGGACCCTATCGATTTTACCTTTGTACCGTAGAGACCATGGTTGTGTTCGTTAGCCTAGCATTTAAATTGCATGATTTCATATCTGTATTGCATCTTGGGATTTACCCTATGAATAAAATGTTTGGTTGTAGTTGCGTATGAGTAATTGTGGAGATTTTATTAAGGACCACTGCGAATATAATTTTTGCAAACACAGAATTAATTCACGCACCGCCACGACACCCGGCTTACAATCACACTCACTCCACTACGTGCACTAAGTGTAGAACCACACACACACACTGGCACCTAATCAACCGCCTCACACACCAGACCACTCTCATCACACCACCAATTTTTCTGAAGAAAAATTTGTGGGTTTTCTTTTATTTCTACGGAGCTGCTGTAGAACGCACTAACCCGTAACCACCACCTATGCTTAATCCTCACGGTCACCGCCGCCTCGAAGAGCCACCACTCGAGCTGCGGCATCACGGCGATCGTCAAGGATCATCGCACATAGGAGCAGCGAGAACCCGAGCAACGCCGCCACCGCTCCGGACATGAGAATCACAAACCACCCCGGAAGCACATCCTCCATTGGAGCCTCATCCGAGCTCCTGCGATCAGAAAAGGAGGAGGAAGAAGAAGTGAGGCCAGGTGAGATGAAGAAGAGAGTAACACTGCGTTCATTTTATAGCTCGGGCTCAGTGCATGGTGAATGAGGTCCACTAGCACTGCTCGTCGCCCGATCACCGGCGTTCGGAGGAGAAATCACGAGCAGTGCCGACAAGGTGCCTGGCCCGCGAGGTGAGTGCACGCTGCACCGGCAGCTTGCACGCCGCGCACTACCATAGTACGGCCCTAGATACCCTACGCGCTAGACACCGCAGGTGGAGAAAGCACGCGAGAGGGAGAAGGAGAAGAGAGCCGAAGGAAGAAGAAGAGACTGACAGTGGGCCCTGGGTCCACCTGTCAGCCGGAGAGAGCACTGTGCACTGGAGTACGGCAAGCAAATTTTGGAATTTACACTTTTTCCAAATTTGTCGTAACAATCACAGTAGAACCACAGCACTAGTGCCCACTGTAGTTACACCAATTATTAGGAGCCACGTCAACTGTGCCTAAATGGGTTATTTTAATAGCTTAGGAAAATCTCCTCTAAAGGTGGGTTTAATTTTGGTGACCACCTAACAAATCTCGAGGACGAGATTTTCTTAAGGGGGTAGAGTTTGTAACACCCCAAAAATTTAATCATGTTTTTACTAAATAAAAATTTTGCCAGAAATTTAATCATATTTTCTTAAGGACGAGATTTTCTTAAGGGGGGTTGGTCAAGTGTCGGTCTTAGTGTCGGTCTCCGGAGGAAATACTTAAAATGTGCCTGAATTGTTTTTGCTGAATATTTATTGTCACCCTGATGCTATCATGAATATTTTGCTATGCTTGTTAATATTACTGTGGTTATACATATTATTGTGGACTAACCCGTTTCTCTTATTTTATATTCCTGAGTGTCTCAGGGGCTGGCTAGACTACCCCAGGCACTCAATTTTATTTTTAAGACCTCTCCGTGGTGTCCCTTGAGTTATTAGGCGGTCTGTCACGCCACTACTCTTGTGGGCACCCATTTGGCATTTATTTTCAAGACCTCTTCATGGCGTCTCTCGAGTTATCAGGTGGTTTATCACGCTACTACTCTTGTGGACACCCGATTGGCATTTCTCTTTAAGTCCGACCGTGGCGTCACTTGACACCCGACTGGCATTTCTTTTCAAGACCTCTCGTGGCGTCGCCTGAGTTCTCGGATGGTCCTGTCTCGTCCGATTTCTCTTTTATACACCCGACTGGCATTTCTTTTCAAGACCCACCGTGGTGTCACTATAGACATCCGAACGGCATTTATTTTATTTTATTTTCCTTTAACTATCCTTGTTTATCACTAACATATCCATTTATTTGCACATGCTAATATTTTATCATGCCATGATTTAATTCCTGTCAATAGGCTTTAAGTCCATCATGAGCATACGCATTTAGTGTAGTTCATCATGATCATATATTTTGTCTCCTGCATTCGGTATATCTTTTGTTCATGATGTTTGCGAGTACATTCAAACGTACTCACAGGCTTGTCCCTGGCTATTTACTTGGCCAGGTCAGGAGTTCTACGAGGAGTACCCCGCGACGTCCGTGCGGAGCCTAGGATAGCAGCCACACGGATAGGAATTATCCGGGTCAGCTGTTCCTGTGGGAATGGAGCCCCATCGACGTTGGAGAACCTCGAGTCAATTCCGTCATCCACCACCAGATATCAGTGTTGTATCATTAGACCTTTATGGTCTTGTATCCAATTCTTGTAATAGCTTGGTAATCTGTAACAAGGACGTATCCACCAGTAATAGTAATCCTGGGCTGGTGGTAACACGAGGGGTTAAATTTCCGGGATATATTGTGTCCCGGAAATCCGGCCCCGACAGCGGCGTCCCAGGCTCGGGCTATGTCGCGTCGGAGGTCTTCGGTCCTCCGAATCTGCTGCTGTTCCCGGACTCTGTCGTTTCGGTTTGCCCAATCATAGTATGCTTCTCGGTAAGCGGGCGAGTCTTCCCTGGGTCCGTAAATGGACCTGGTACGACCTCCCCTGGCGTCTAGGTCATTGCGAAGGTCATACTCGTAAGTGGACCACGCTTGATCCTTGCCGTAACGGCGAGGTGGGGCGGCTGGGTGTTCGACCTCATCAGCTTCTCTGTCCCGTCCTCTAGGGGGACGGTCCGGCTGTTCAGCGCGTGTGTATGTTGGACGTGTTGGCTCTAAGGCTTCATCGTCGAACTGGGGTAGCAATTTTCGCTTAGGATAGCTCTTAGTTTGCTGTTCGTGGCCGTATCCTTCTTCGGCGGCTAGGACTTTGGTCCACTGCTTATTGAGGGTGTCTTATTCGGCCTTGATTTTGCGCTTTTGTTTCTTCAGGCTGCGGGCGGTGGCTAAAAGCCTCCGCTTGAACCTTTCCTGCTCCAGAGGGTCTTCGGGGACGATAAAGTCGCCCTCCCCGAGACTTGCCTCCTCTTCAGAGAGTGGGTGGTAGTTGCTATCCTTAGAGTCTTCGCGGCCTTCCGGATTAAGCGGGTCCTCCTGCCCCGCAGGGTCATCCTGGTGATGCTCGTTGGTTGCGGCTCCGGCGGGGTCACCCGTATTATTCTCGGTGCCGTTCTCTACCGAGTCTATGTTGCTCGCATGGCTTCGGCATGGCTTTGATTGATGGTGTTGTTTTCGACGTTTGTGTGGCTCGTCTCTGGGCTTGCCTCTGTCCTGATCGGCAGTGCCATCGCTGTCTTTGGGAGTGTCCACCATATAGATGTCGTAGGTGGACGTGGCCGACCAGCGGCCAGTGATGGGGGGACCGACCTCAGCATTAGCCATGGTTACGTCCTCCTCATCCATGTATTCAGTATTCTCTAAATTATAGTCTAACATATCGGTTAAATCATCGACAGTTGCTACCAAATGGGTGTTGGGTGGGCCGCAAAATTCCCTGTCGAACACCTCGAAGGGTCAGTGATTGAAGGCGGAGGGCAAGTTATCCTGGATAGTCATTTTCTGAATTTGGTCTAGCGCCTCGTTCAACATATCGAGGGTCACCGGACTTGAGGGCTCTAGGCCAGACTTTGCGGCGACAAAGCGGAGGTCGGTCTGTGACTCAACCGATCTTTGGTCCCAGATGGGCCTATCTTCGGAATTCGGGACCGAAACCTCGATGGGCACCGGTTTAACCTCGGCAACTGAGGATGTACCTTGACTCTCCTGTGCACCTTCCATGCTGATGTTTGAGGTTGGGTCGTTTTGGGCCGGGGGCGACCCCTGGCCGCTGTTCGCCGGCTCAGGGTGCGGGCTCGAAGCCAGCGGGGTATTGTGGGGGAGGAGCTCGGCTGAGATCGAATCTTGGCCTCTGACCTCTGGTTCTGCCTCGAGGGCCGGGGGTGAATCCTCCGCCGATGTAGGTTCGAATGACAGTGGGGTGAGGTCCCCTCTCTCAAGGAGTCCTTCCTGGCTCAAAGCCATTTGGTAGACTGGGGCTGATTCGCAGATCGGATCGGAGGCGTAAGTCGGAGTAGGTGCGGCAAGGCCTGTGGGGGTGATGAATCCGGTGAAAACCAGATCCCTCCGCGTGTCAGTGACGTACTCAAGATTGCCGAATCGAATCCGATGTTCGGGAGCGAAGTTGTTAACCTGGCCAAGATGGCCGGTCGGATCAGTGTGCAGCTCGATGCTGCCAAAAGCAAAGAGTTGTCCAGGGATGAAGAGGTCCGTGGAACTGATGTCCTCTCCAAGAAATAGGCGAGCCATCGATCCTTACGGCGATCCAACAGCGGAACTCTCAATGAAAGCACCAATGTCGGTGTCAAAACCGGCAGACCTCGGGGTAGGGGGTCCCGAGCTGTGGATCTAGGATCAATGGATAACAGGGGATGATGAACACAGTGTTTACCCAGGTTCGGGCCCTCTCGAAGAGGTAAAACCCTACGTCCTGCTTGATTGTATTGAATATATGATGGAGTTTACACAGTAGATCTACCTCAAGATTAGCATGAGCTAAACCCTAGGCTATGAGGTGATGAAGATAGCTCTCTCCCTAATGACTACAAACCCTCGGTTTATATAGACACCGATAGGGTTAGGGTTACCGAAGATAGATTACAACAAGAGGGAAAGGGATCTCGTCCACCCTTAATTTGGAGGGCACACCACGGCTTCACAGGTCTCCGGTCACCACACGGCTCCACCAGTCCGGCCCACGTACAATGGGCCGTTGCCCCGAGGACCCCTTAGTCTATGGCTCCCTCACTAGTACTCGCTCCGATTTTATTTACTTTGCATATTAGGTTTGACTAAAGTCATACTTTCTAAAGTTTGACCAAGTTTATAGGAAAAATATAAACATTTACCATAACAAATCTGTATGATGTGAAAGTACATTCAATAATGAATATAATGGTGTTGATTTATTATTGTATATGTTAATATTTTTGTTTATAAACTTTGTCAGAGTTTACAAAACTTTACTTTGACCAATGCTAATATGCGGACTTAAATAAAAACAGAGGGAGTACACATCTGTTTTCTTAGTTTGTCGTGCCATTAATTATTTGTTATAATTATGAAATAAATATATTAAGCTTTTGACTTCGAATGTAAATGGTTTGTACAATTCAATATTTAGAATCGTTATTGAATTCCAAGATGAATACCAGGTCTATAGTACTTCACAATATGCTCAAACTCACATAATCCAACTCAAATGAAAATCTAAATGCATTTCATAGTTATTAATTTGTTGGATGCAACAAAACCAACCATAACTCTACATGATCCGGTCTAAAGCAATTTTCACAACACATTCCAATGTATGAATGACACGTAGAGAGTTTGTGGACATGGAACAATGGCAGGAGAAAGATGCGTGCGCTCAACACACAGGATATACACCCAGTGGAAGAAAGAGACAGAGGACGGGAAAGATTGTATATATGTGGGCGAGAGAGAGAGAGTGAGAGAGTGAGAGAGAGAGGGATGTATAGAGAGGAAGAAGTTAGGTCTGTGAGTAAGATAGAGTAATATATTGGGAGTGAGATGTGTGTGCATCGAGATTTTGTACATGTGGAAGGAGAAGAGACAAGAGGTTTGATGAGAGAGCTCAAAAGAACATGGAATATAGGGGAATCTTGTGGGTTGAGGGATTGATAATTTTGTGCGGGAGGGATGGAAAGAGAGAGAGGGGGGGGGGGAGAAGGAGTTACTCAGCCGTCGCCATGTCATCCGACTTCAAATGGCCCCCGGTCTCTAGTGCGGTCTGGTCGTCATCTTCGTTCTTCCCGATGCCCTCCTTGAAGATCAAGGTGGTGTGCATGTGGGGGGGCAGATAAGCACAAGCGACAGGGGTCGCATATAAACCTTGGATGGGGATGGATAGTGGTGTGTGTGTGTGGGGGGGGGGGGGGGTTGTGTGTGTGTCAAATATTGAGAGAAATCAAACCTATGGAGAGAATATGTGTGCATAGTGAGCATGCAAGAGAGGCTAATGGTGCGAGACAGATACATCGTGTGCGTCAATGTTTAAGCAATATAGAGACATCGTGTGCGGGATACAAAGATAGGACTATGGGGAGTGTGTTTCCTAGGCAAAGAGACATAGTGAGAGATAAATATGTGTGTGCGTGGTACATGGTGTGTATGTGACAGAGAGGTACATGCATGCCAAATAGGGTTTTCATGAAGAGATTGTGTGTGCGAGATAGAGAGCGATGTAGGGGCCTTGAGGCGGCAGGGGCTGGGTGAGGCTGTCAAAATGTGTGCGTTGATGCATGTGTTACATGCGATTGTGTGAGAGACGGTCGAATCGAGAAAGATGGTTGTTGTGTTACAGATGCCCCTCTCTCTCTCTCACGCACACACAAAAAACACAAATAGAAGACCGTTCTCTCATGTATACATAATATCTCAGTATATCTCTATGTCTCACTCATACATGATCATTTGCACGTTCACCCCTCTCTATGACTATCACACACACACACCGTCTCCACATTGCCCTTCCGCGACAACACACATGTCGACACATACACGCGTTCTCTCTCCGTTACACACACAAAATCTCTATTAATTTTTTTGTAGGGGGCACCTAAAATGCCCAAATCCAAATAATCACGAACTGAACCTAAATACAAATATATGGAAATATTGTAGCGTGAGGAAGTTTTCCAGACAAAAAAAAGTAGAGTAATATTCGGGGATTGTTTTGACACACACAAAAAGGTTCGGTCGGTGTCCTTCCAGCGCGACACCGTGGCACACCTTTCGATCGACCGCGCGGCCGTGGTGCACGCGCTTGCATAGGATTCCGTATCGATGCTGTGCTAACTAATGTGGTGTATAGGCGCGGCCGTGATGCACGGGATTACGTGTACTAGTACAGTGTTCTTTTAAGTTCGACCAACCCTATAACCAAGCAACCATAAGTGCACTCATCAATATGCCACCGCCGCCGTTGCGCATGCGTACAGTCGCTGAGTACTGTACGGTGCAGTACTATCGCTGCCATGTGGGACCTGGCCCCACATGTCATCCGCACTACAGCACCGTACGGTACTGCAGAGGATCTCAACCCCTCACGTCATCTGCAGTCCCTCCTCGCGATGACGCCGCACTGCCAAGCACGCGAGCAGGTTGAGCCGTGTCTATGCCAGCAGCTTAGAAAGAGGAGGAGGACGAGCGCGTGCTCCAGCACGCCGGCGAGGAGGATCTAGTGTGTCATTGGTGTCTCCGCCCGCGCGGAGGAGGCTTGCATGGTGGCTGTCGCGGCGGAAGCCGGTCGCGCCCGCGCCGAGCCGGCAAACCGAGTGCGGATGTGGAAGCTACCCTCGAGACCTTCAATGCCATGTGGATCATGCAATCTAAAGGAACAATTTGGGTCAGTCGACTCTTGTCAGCCGTTGGATGCAACATGGACGGCCAGAAGGGCTTCTTCAACCTCCGAAAATGATGCACTATTCATCTTCTCTCTCAACAATCGAGCCGCCAGCCCGCCACAGGCCTAACCGCCTGCCGCCGCTGCCCTGCCCTCCCCTAAACCGCCTGCCACAGCCATGCTCCCCCACCCCCGCCATCCGTTTAACCCCGGCCATGATCTATATTTTCCGGCGAACTGCATTCGAGACCCAACACTCATAAGATAGATCATGGGCACCCTGCCACCCTAATATAGATATTGGGGTAGCTTCTCTGCCGTCTTCTTCCTTCGCTCTGTCGAACTTCTTTCACAAATCGACTAACCCAAATTATACTACTAGTACGTATTAAGTACAGTAGGAACGCAAAGAACAGTAGTAAGACATACTAGTACTACTGTACGTACTAAAGAGTTCAAATAATGAGACAGAACATAACATAGTTCTGTTGGGGGCTCAGCACAACACACCCATAAAATAAAACTAAGCAACTAGTCCGCTTGACACTACAGTAGAACCAGCATGAGCAACGAACACTGCCACCTTACTCGGAGTCCTCGTCCACATCCTCGACTTCGTCCTCGTCCCTCTTCCTCTTCCTCCTCGCTAACACTTCTTTGCTTGAACCGGACACTGAGCTCTGCTTCTTCGTCCAACCCTTGTAGATAGTTAAACAAAGGTAGGTATCCGCTGCTGCGTACATGATGTGATCTTCATCTATTGTCTTCGACTCCCATGCAAGATGAAACTTGGGGTGAGGTTTCTTCAGTTCAGCGTATGAAGTATCAATCATGGCTGCTGCCAGGGTCAGCATTGAAGGCTGAGAGGAGGACACCAGAATTTCCTTCTAGAGATCGAAGGGCTGGCCTACAACAAGGCCTATCCGATCTAGGACTCTCCTGTCGTTCGTAAAGTCTACAGTAACGTATTTCACTCTTTTGTCCTTGAGGAAGAACTCAAAATCCTGGACCTAACGTCGGCATGGCATATGTGGTAGACCAATCACACGTTATGTACGCAAACCTGGATCACGGCGGGCTTCTTCATCTCTACCACTTTTAGAAGCTTGTCCTTTTCCAGGACTGTGGTGTACTCAACATCTAGCCCAGTGACCCACTCATCCTTTGAACTTTCGAACATGTGTAGGAAGTGACCAAGTCATGCTTTTACTGTGGCGGATGTACGGGTGTAGATGACGATGAACTCATCGCCGGTGATGGTTCTAACCTTGTACTCACAGCCGATCATGGAGATTTGGGAGGCCATGGATTTTGGAGGTGGGTTAGGAGATGTGGAACTGGTGTAATGTGAAAGGACATGACGACTGGGAGCGAACTGTTGTAAGGTAGAAGACGGGGACGAGTAGGGCGTGCGAACGGCGTGGGCTGGTTGCTTGCCCGGTGGATAAACGGCTGCATGCCCCCAAAGAGTTCTCGAGTACTATGCGGGACCCACTAGATGTCATGTCTACTAACCCACATAGTAGGCCTGACGGTATAGCTTCTGCGTGTTCGCACGCCATGCCGGCGCGTGCATGTAACTTTCACTTAATTCCGTCAACCGTCACGCCTCCCATGACCTTCGCCTCCCTCACGCGTCGCGCCCTTTGAGACTTCGGACAGCTATAAATGAGCACTTTTTTTTTGCCTACTCCGCATGCATGATACTCCCTCTGGTCCTTTTTACTCCTTTGGTCCTTTATACTAAAAATATCAATATCTACAATACCAAATATATATTTTATGAAACTACGTTTCATAATGTATATAAAAATATTGATTTGACATTGTGATGTTGATACATTTTTATCATGGTAAAATCTCGACAGATGCCACGGGGTGGCTTATCGTGGTTGGGGCCATGAGATCGTCGTCGGGTCCTGGAAACGGGAGTGGGCACAAGCTCGGACGGACACGAGATATTCCCAGGTTCATGGCTCTCCTAAGAGATGAAACCCCTACTCCTTCTCTGCGGGGTCTCCGCATGATCACTATGAAGCAAAGAGTACAATGGCGCTCCTAGAGTTGTTCGGCTAGAGGAGGAAGAAGGGCAAGGCTAGCTCTCTTCTCTCCCTGGCTGTGGTGTGTATAGAACTGAGGTGGAACAAGAGAGGAACGACCCTTTGCATGGGTGTGGCCTGGGGGGTTTTATAGGCTAACCCCCACAGGGGTACAATGGTAATGTGGCCGGGTGGTAGGCCCCGGCTATCAGCGTCTACGGGGGGGGGGGGGGGGGGGGGGGCGGGGTTCTCCGCCGACTGCTGGGGCCCGCCTCTGCTGGGTCCTGCCGGCTGCCGAGGAACCGGCCGACAGTTGGGGCCCGCCGCCTTCGGGCCCCGCTGACGGCTCTCCACTGTGGTGCCGTCCGCGCCGACGGCGGCCGTGTCGGGCGAGCCATGGCTACCGCGCCGCACCGGGCGGGTCGGCGGCCGCCGGGCGGTGCCCACTGTAGCCATACGGCCGTGCTTTGGGGGAGGCATGGCGCACTGTGGCCATGCCCTAGCTTGTCGCCTGGTCGGGCTCAGACTCCGAGGGAAGGGGCGGGCCGCCAGATAGAAGCCGGCCCGTACCCACGCCGCCCTCGGAGGGCGCGCCATCTTCTGGAGGCCGGCTGCATGGCACCAGCCGGCACTGGGGGCCCGTCGTGAGACCCGCCGGCCTGAGGGGCCTGGCTTGCCCCGATGTCTTGAAATGTTGTTAAGTGCGGGTGAGGCTACTCGGGGTCTATCCCCCCGACAGTAGTCCCTGAAGCAGGTGAGGCTCTATGGCCGACCGGCGAAGTGCCTCAGCAGTTTCCCCTTCAAGAGATCTTCCGCCTTCCGCCCCGTCCGGCTGGGAGGAGTCGGACGCCAGTAGCCGGCCACGGCAGCGGCCGCCTGGCGGATTCGAATCGACGAGGCGGGAGCTGCGGTGGCGCCGCCCGCCACGCATGCGCCACGCGGCGTCAGCGGGTCAAGCCGGCCTGCCAGCCCACGCGCGCGACGGGACGTCGCCGCAGGCAGGGGCCCGCCACCACAGGGCCTCGGCCCGCGCGTGGATCCGCTGCGGCCGGAGGGGGTGGTTGCCCTTCTGCGGCGCGATTAATGCGCCTTTACTGCGCGGAATACACAGGCGTGTGCGGGATGTGGGGCGCAGTTAATCCCACGCCCCCATGTCGCCTCGGCTTCGCCCCAGCCGGCTATAAATAGGGGGAGGAGGAGGGGCGGTGAAGCGCACGCGCATCCCCTCCTACTCCCTCTTCTTCCTCTCGCCGCCACAGCTGCTGCTCCGCCGCAGCCACTGTTCCACCGCGGTTGCCCCGCGCCGCTGCAGCGTCGCCTGCGCTCTCGTCCCCGAGCTTCTCCTTGCCATCTTCCAGCCATGGTGAAGAGCGGCTGGCTGGGCTCCAACGTGCATGAAGATCACATCGACTTCCTCCGCGCGACGCGGAGGCTCCCCCACGCCGACAACGTGGGCATGCGTCTCCCCCCCGAGCGGGAGATCTCTCCGCGGCCGGAGCCCGGTGAGCTCGTTGTCTTCCGCACGCATTTCCTTCGCGGCTTCGGGCTCCCGGTTAGCAACTTCTTCCGGGCCTTCCTCGACTTCTACCGCCTGCAGCCACATCACCTCACCCCCAACACGGTGGTGCTCATGGTGGCCTTCATCACATTCTGCGAGGGGTACCTTAGCGTCTTGCCCACGCTTGAGCTCTGGTGTAGATTCTTCTACCTCAAGCTGGGCACGTCGGCGAAGGACGAGCTGGCCCAGTGCGGGGCATGCGTCACCATGAGGCACTCGGGAGGCGGCACCTGCTTCCCGGCCATCCCCCTGCATGAGTCGACCAGGCTCTGGCAGAAGTCTTATTTCTACGTCCGAAATCTCCATCCGATCAACGACTACATCAACCTACCGGCTTTCGTGCCCGGGCCGCCTGCTGGGCTGCGGGACAACTAGCAACAGCAGCCGCCCAAGCGCCTGCCGGCCCTCATCGTCAGCGTCCTCCCCCGGCTTCAAGAGATGACTGACCAGGAGGGGCTCAAGCCGGCCGACCTGCTGGCCGGCTTCGTCATGCGCCGGTGTCTCCCCTCCAACTTCGGCCGCATCTCATCAGCGAGATGAGCGGCCGCCGGGACCCATGCCGGATGTCCACCAAGGAGATGCCGGAGGTGGAGGTGGTCCGCCATGTGAACTACTTCTCCAACTGCAAGCTCAGCGAGGAGGAGTGGCACATCGGCAGGGAGCCGTACAGTCGGGCCAACCCGCCCCCAGAGGTAAGTACCAGGTTCGGCTGCTTTACTTATAATGCTTTCCTTTCCTTCGTCCTGACCAGCCGGCCTTGGGGCAGCGCTTCCCGGGCCAAGGCGGGCCGACCGCAGACCGAACATGGATGCCAGACCGCGAAGACAGCGACGTGGGCGACCCCGAGCTAGGAGCGGCCGCCATGGAGGAAGGTGGCGACGACAAGGCCACCGGAGGAGGCAGCGCCGGACCAGGCGGCTCCTCGGGAGGTGGAGGAGTCGGCGATGTCCGGTCTTGGCCGGATGATGACGAGGACGACGAGGAGCGGCGCCGACCTGGCGGAGGCGCGGGGGCGGGAGCTGGCCCTTCTACATCATGGCCGGCTGCTTCAGCCGGCGGACATAAACACCGCCTCCTTGCGGGGAGGTTCGGCAGCCACCCGGCGAAGAAGGCCAAGCAGGCGGATGTAACTAGGCGGCAACAGGCACTGAAGGTGGCCGCCGCCCGGAAGGGGCCCAAGCACATGCCGTATACATCCGGGTACGCGCGCTTGCTGCCCTGACTTCATCTTTTTCTTCTCCCCTGGGGGTTTCTTCATCTTTTGCTTTCTTGTTGAACAGGACGGCCAGTGTCATCACGCGGGCTCCGTCCGCCTCATTGATGGACGCAGCGGGCGGCTCCGAGGAAGCCAGGCGCGTTGATCCGGCTGCCGCTCTTCGAGAGGCGACGACGAGGAACGTGCGGGAGGCGCGCGAGGAGCAGGAGGCCGCGGAAAAAGGCGCGGGCCAACGCCCGGGTGGGGGAAGCGGCGCAGGCGGAGGCCCCAGCCGCGGAGAGGGCGGAGGCGGAGGCCACAGCCGAGGCGCAGGTGGAGGCCGACGCCAGGGCTACGGTGGATCCGGCTGGTGGTGAGGTCACGGAGACCATCACCCTTGAGCAGCCGGAAGTGTAGGTGACGGGGAACTGAATGCCGCCGGGGGCAGCCGGAGCCGGCCAGTCGGTGCCGGGGCTGGTGGTCACCAAGGCCGCCATCCCGGAGGTGGAGGAGGTTCAGCGCGCGCCGATGCTAGCGGTCGAAGAGGTGGCAGGCCCAGCCAGCCGGAGGCGCCGCAAGCCGGCGCTGGGCAGGCGGCGGGCCGGGCCGTGGCGGCGCGCGTTCCTGCACGGGCGCGCCCGCGTGCTACGCGGGCGACCTCAGAGCCAAGGCAGGTGGAGGCCGCGGCCTCGAGCCCGCGGGGGGTTAGCACCGGGGCTACGAGCGGTGCTTCTTCCGGTTGGGTGGCAGGGGCCAGCCCAGCCGCCCTGAACTTGGCGGTGCGGGACGTGGAGGACCAGTTCCTCGCCCACCACGTGACTCTCCTGAAGGCGAGGGGAGAGCTGCTGGCGCTGCGGTCGTCCGTCCGGGGAGGCGCGTCTTGTTTTTGCTTTTTTGTCTTGTAACCTTCCGTGGGGGCACGCCAGCGCACCCACTGGGTGTAGCCCCCGAGTTCCGCGCCGGCTGCTGAGCAGGCGGGCTGGAAATCAAAGGTATTCTTGTTTGCTGAAATGCTTGTTTTTGTTGCAGGACTACCACAACATGCGGGCGGCCGCCTACAACATGCAGAACCGGACGCTCACCACCCGGACCACTGAGCTGACTCAGAGCCAAGGTACGTAAGCCGGCTTCCAGTGGGGGGCGCGCCAGCACAACCGCTGGGTGTAGCCCCCAAGATTCGGGCCGACTGCTGAGCAGTCGGGCCGGATCTTCTCAGGCGGCTTGTTCTTGTTTTTGTTGGAGTAGACGGTGACGTTTCTTGTTTGTTTCAGCGGCTGCCGCCTAGCTGAGGGAGCGCGTGGCCGAGCTCGAGGGCCAGCTCTGGGTTGCGGGGTAGGAGCGTGACCAGGTGGCCTCGGCGCGCGACCGGTTGGAGAAGGAGCTGGCAGACCAGGCCGAGCGGCACACGGAGCGGGTCTGGCAGCTGAAGGCGGACGAGGAAAACCTCACGGCCGAGTTCGAGATCCAGTGCTTGGACTGGTCCAAGAAGGAGAAGATCCTTCGGGACGGCTACGCCGTGATCGAGGATCTGCTCGACGGTGCGTTCCTTTCTTTTTGTTGCCGACTGCTGGCTGCCAGCTGTTGCTGGAAGCCGTCTTTTGACATTCTTGTCGTTTTTGAACAGAGTTCCTCCCGGGCCAGTCTGTCGCCATTTGCATGGCTATCGAGGCCCAGCACGAGGAGTGCAGGCGGCGGGGCAAGGATATCGCGAGGACCGGCCTCGGACCTTGCGCGAACAGCTCATGGCCATCCGGATGCGCCTTGAGCCAACGCGCCGCCTACTCCGCCGGCTTCAGCGGGCCGGGTCACAGGTCTTGGAGGGCTTGTGGCCGGGTTCTCGGATCCTGCGAACTCCCAGTCGGACGGCTGACTGCCTGGAGGTGGCGGCCGACCGGCTCGAAGCCTGGAAGAGCTCCACGTCGCGGTCTGGGGCTGCGAAGGCGCTGGAGTTCATCAAGGCCTGGTACCCCAAGCTGCGCCTGGCGCAGCTGGCCAGCTTCCGCCAGGAGGCGCTGCCGGAGCTGGCGGCGGAGCGCGACGCTATCACCATCTGAGCGTCGGCTCTTGCCGAATACGCTGATGCCAGCGTCTTTGTCCCGGAGCGGGAAGACAACGGCGCCGAAGTGCCCCCGTCTTGGTTCAGCCTGAACCCGTCGGACGGGGAGGACTCGGCGGAGGAGATTGCCTCCAGCGACGAAGGCTATGGGGATGACTAGGACGAGGGCGGCAGCTACGCCGCACCAGGTGGCGGAGCGTCCAGCCGAACTCAGCCCGACCCGGCGCCGACTGGCGACCAGCCAGAGACCACGTCAGCCGCCACCGACCGCTAGGCCGAGACTCCGCAGCCGGCAGCCCCACCAGCCGGAGGTACGCCTGCTGCCGACCAGTCCGTGCAGCCCGAGGAGCCGTCCGCCTAGATCTTTTTTCGAGTTTTTCTGTCTCGTGCTTGAAAACAATGTCAGTTATGCGTGGTTCCACCCACTGGGGGTGTATTTTTAAACTTGATGAATGCTGGCCCCGGGCCCTTTTGCAATGTACAAAGTTTAAATCCCCACATTTTGCATGTGTTGCCGGGTTCTAGCTTGAGTTTGCTTTTGCCCTCTTTGGCTTTTCCTTCGCCGCGTTCCCTTGGCCGCCTTCCTGCCAGCCGCGCTGCGGTCTGTGGCTGGGTAAAGGACTTGGTCATTTTAGAACGGGCAAGTTACTTTAGCCGCTTAGAGCGTAGCTTCGTCGAGCGAGAAGCCGGCTTGCCGGCTGCTAAGCAGCCGGACGAGGGAGGCGAGGGGCCGGCTTGGCCGTAACCGGTGTTTTCCTTGGTCGTTTTTTGTGTGGACAGCGTTTTCGGCCTTTGACTCTTGCCAGTCGGACAGCCGCGCTGCGAGCTATGACATGGAGCGAAGAGAGGGCTTTGGCGTCGGCACACTACTAGTCGGCCCCGGCTGGTGCGGACTTAGGCCAAGACGGCGAGCCCCCGGGTCGGCTGTCCGGAACCCGGACGGGGCAAGAATATACGAAAAAACTCAATTCATGGTATAAGCTTATCTCATGGATAAAAAGGTAGCCCCCGAGTGCATCTCGGGGGACCTGAGGTCTTTACTTAATACAAAAGTTGGCGTGGTACATACACTCGCTTTAACTGTGAAACGGACGGAGTAGGTTCGCGTTCCATGGCCGTTCCATCTCTTCGCTGGCTGTGCTTCGGTTGTGTGCCCTGGGCTTTTGGGCGTCGATGAGGTAGTACGAGTCGTTGCCCAAGGCCTTGCTGATGATGAAGGGGCCTTCCCAAGGTGCCGCGAGCTTGTGTTGGCCGGCTGATCGCTGGATCAGGTGGAGCACAAGGTCGCCTTCGCGGAATGTACGCGGCTTGACCTTCTTGTTGTGGTAGCGGCGCAGGCTCTGCTGGTAGATGGCAGACCGGCTGCATGCTAGCAATCGGGCCTCTTCCAGCAGGTCGACGCCGTCTTCTCGCGCCTCCTTTGCTTTCGCCTCCGTGTACATAGTGACGCGAGGCGAGTTGAACTCGATATCCGTGGGGATGATAGCCTCGGCGCCGTACACGAGGAAGAAGGGCATAAAGCCGGTTGATCTGTTGGGCATTGTCCGAAGACTCCAGAGGACGGCCGGCAGCTCGTCGATCCAGCAGCCGGCCGATCACTCCAGCGGCTCGATCAGGCGGGGCTTGATGCCGGACAGGATGAGGCCGTTTGCTCGCTCCACCTGGCCGTTTGACTGCGGATGGGCAACAAATGCTAGGTCCAGTCGGATACCCTGGTTTGCGCAGAAACGGGCCAAGGCGCCTTTGGCGAAGTTGGTGCCGTTGTCGGTGATGATGCTGTGGGGGATGCCGTATCGGATGGTGATGTCGGCGATGAACGTGACGGCCGTCGGACCATTCAGCTTCTTGATTGGCTTGGCCTCTATCCACTTGGTGAATTTGTCCACGACGACCAGCAAATGAGTCATGCCGCCGCGTGCTGTCTTGAAAGGACCCACCATGTCCAAGCCCCACATGGCGAATGCCCAGGTGATGGGGATGGTCTTGAGTACAGAGGCCAGCTGGTGTTGCTTGGTGCTGAACTTCTGGCACCCTTTGCACTTCTTGACTAACTCCTTGGCGTCGTCCAATGTAGTCGGCCAGAAGAAACCATGGCAGAAGGCCTTGGCTACGAGGGACTTGGAGGCGGCATGGTGGCCACATTCTCCTTGGTGGATGTCTCTGAGGATCTCCACGCCCTTCTCCGGCTCTTCACAGTGCTGATAAACACCGGTCACGCTCCGCCTGGCGAGCTCTCGGTTGACGATGGTGTAGGCGCCTACCCGACGCTGGATCTGTCGGGCTAGCACCTCGTCTGCTGGTAGCATGCGGCTTACTAGGTAGTCGCGGATGGGCTGCGCCCAAGATGGGGCTGCTACCACCATGAAGACGGCAACTGGCACGAGGGTGGCCGGGGTGGGAGGCGGCAGGCTAGAGCCAGCCGCTCCTGGTGGTGCCGATGAAGCCCCCGGGCCGACCGCTGTAGTCCCCGGGCCGTCTGCTGAAGTCCCCGGGCCGGCTGCTGGAGTCCCCGAGCCAGATCCGACTGCTCCGGGGTCAGCCGGCACGAAGATGGAGTCAGACTCTAGCGACGGTTTGATAGACGGCTGGCGCAGACACTCGAGGGAGACGCCGGTTGGTATGGCTTGCGGGGTGGAACCAATGCGGGTGAGGGCGTCTGCTGTGTCGTTGTCGGCTCTTGGCACGTGGAGGAACTCGCACCCATCGAAGTGCCTGCTCATCTGTTGGATGAGGAAGCAGTAGCTTGCCATGTTGGCGTCCTTGGCATCCCAGTCACCGGACGACTGCTGGACCACCAAGTCTGAATCGCCGTAGCAGAGGATGCGGCGGATGCCGATCTCGTTGGCCAGTCAGAGCCCAAAGATGAGCGCCTCGTACTCGGCTATGTTGTTGGAGGCGGCGAAGTGGATCTGTAGCGTGTACTTTAGCTTGTCGCCCTTGGGTGAGGTGAGGACGATGCCAGCCCCCAAGCCGGTGTGCATCTTTGAGCCGTCAAAGTGCATCCGCCAATGCGTAGAATCCGGCGCGGGCGGCAGGTACTGGGACTCGGCCCAGTCGACTAAGAAGTCGGCCAGCGCTTGGGACTTGATGGCGGTGCGCGGCTGGTAGAGGATGGTATGGGGAGCCAGCTCGATGGCCCATTTGGCCACCCGGCCTGAGGCATCTCTGTTGCCCATAATCTCAGCGAGGGGGGCGGTGCAGACAACCGTGATGGAGTGCTCTTGGAAATATTGCTTCAGCTTCTTGGCGGCAAAGTACGCGCCGTAGCACATCTTCTGGTAGTGGGGGTAGTTCTGCTTGGAGGCAGACAAGACCTCGCTCAGATAATACACTGGCCTCTGGACTGGCTGCACCTTACCGGCCTCTGAGCGCTCGACCACAATCACCGTGCTGATGACCCGGCTGGTGGCAGCGATGTAGAGGAGCATCGGTTCCTTGGCAGCCGGAGCCGCCAGGATAGGCGGCGTGGACATCATGCGCTTGAGCTGACGAAAAGCTTCGTCCGCCTGGTCGTTCCACTCGAAGCAAGTGGTTTTCTTCATGAGCTAGTACTGGGGGAGTGCCTTCTCGCCCAGCCGACTGATGAAGCGGCTGAGGGATGCCAAGCACCCGGTGAACTTTTGGACGTCACGCAGCTTGGTGGGTCTCTCCATCCGCTCGATGGCCTTGATCTTCACGGGGTTGCACTCGATGCCGCGTTCAGAGACAAGGAAGCCGAGGAGCTGGCCGGCTGGTACTCCGAAGACGCACTTCTCCGGGTTGAGCTTGATTTGAAAACAGCGCATATTTTCGAATGTCTCCTTGAGGTCCTCTAGGAGGGTGCCGCACTTCTCCGTCTTCACCACAATGTCGTCTACATAGACGTGGGCGTTTCTGCCGAGCTGCTTGAGGAAGCACTTCTGCATGCAATGCTGAAACGTGGCGCCGGCATTTCTCAAGCCGAACGTCATGGTCAGGTAACAGAAGGCTCCGAATGGTGTGATGAAGGCGGTGTTCAGCCGATCGGCCGGGTTCAGCTTGATCTGGTGGTAGCCGGAGTAGGCATCCAGGAAAGATAGCAACTCGCATCCGGCGGTGGAGTCGATCACTTGATCTATCCGGGGCAAGGCAAAAGGATCCTTGGGGTAGGCCTTGTTGAGGCTCGTGTAGTCGATACACATGCGCCACTTGTTATTCTTCTTCAAGATGAGGACTGGGTTGGCAAGCCAGTCCGGGTAGAACACTTCCATGATGAAGCCGGCTGCCAGAAGCCGGGCGATTTCTTCACCAACGATCCTTCTCTTCTCTTCTGACAGGCGGCGGAGGGGTTGCTTGATTGGCTTAGCATCCTGCCTCACATGTAGTTTGTGCTCGGCGAAATCCGTCGGGACACCCGGCATGTCTTTGGGGGACCATGCGAAGATGTCTCGATTCTCACGGAGGAAATCGATGAGCTCGCCTTCCTATTTGCTGTCGAGGTTGGTCCCTACGACAGCAAACCTCTCCGGGTGCGCCGGGTCCAAGGCGATCTTCTTGGTTTCCTTGGCCGGCTGGAAGGAGGCCTTTGCCTCCGTCTCCTTGGGATCAGTCGGCATGGCTGGCTTCTCGCTGGCCATGGCTACCATCCGGTCAAGGAGACGCTTTTCTTGAGTGATGACGAGGGGCTCGGCCAGCTGGCTGCTGGCGGCGGCGCAGTCCAGTGACTTCTGGTAGTCGCCGGCAATAGTGATGATGCCCTTGGTACCCGGCATCTTGGCCTTCAGGTAGGCGTAGTGCGGGACAATCATGAATTTGGCCAGCGCCGGGCGGCCCAAGAGCGTGTGGTAGGGGCTGTCCAGGTCGACCACCTCGAACCAGATTGGCTCGCAGCAGAAATGGTTCTTGTCGCCGAACAGGACGTCAATCTTGATCTTGCCGATTGGAGGGCAGGAAAGGCCGGGAACTATGCCGTGGAAGACAGTCCGGCTGGGCTGAAGCTGCTTGACCTTGATGTCCAATCGGTCCATGGTCTCGCGGTACAGGATATTGATGCTGCTGCCGCCATCTATCAGAACCCGGCTGAAGCGGCAGGTCCGCCTCTCCGTTGAGAAGGTTGAGTCCAGCACCAAGGCGTATGCACCCAGCGAAGGCATCACGGCCGGGTGGTCAGCTTGGCTGCAGGTGATGGGCCTCTCGGACTAGTGCATGAAGGTGGGGACCTCCGAGCTGACAGCATTCACCTCGCGGTGCTGCTGCCGTCTGCGGTGCTTGTCGTCGGCTTCGCTCGTGAAGACGACGTTGGTGGCGTTCTCTTCGGGGAACTCATCCTGAAGCATGCCGGCGGCTCGGGCCGGTTGCCGAACAGCCGGGGCTACCTGGCCGGCTGGCGGAGGAGGCGGCAGGGCCTCACCCTTGGCAATCCGGGCGAGCCAGTTGCACTTCCGGGTGGTGTGGTTGGACGGCTTCGCGCCGCTATGGAACTTGCACGGGGCATTGAGGGCTTGCTCAAAGGAGAAGGCAGGCTGCCAGGCACCTTTGCCGCTCCGCTGACACTTGGGGCCAGGCTGCTCGGCTAGTTGTTGATCCTCGACAGCGGCCACCTGCCGGCTGTTGGAAGCCGGCTGCGGGGCCTTGCACTTGTTGTTGTTTGCTTGTTGGCGCCGGCTGGTGTCACTAGCCGGAGTTCGGGAACCCGGCTGGACTACCCTGCCGGCCGCGTCGACCCGGATCTCCGACCCCATGGAAGAGTCGGCGGTGGCGTACTTGTCGGCCACGACCAGGAGCTCGTCCAAGGTAGCCGGCTCGTCGCACAAGAGCTTGTGCTTGAGTAGAGTGCCCTCTCTGCACCCGGTGGTGAAGTACTCGATGGCCCATACCTCGTGGAACCCCTCGCAGGAGTTGTGCAGCTCACCCCAACGCGTCAGGTAGTCGCGAGTGGACTCGGCCGGCCCCTGAACGCACATGGAGAGCTGGCGCGGCTTAGGGGGCCGCTTGTACGTACTGGTGAAGTTGCGGACGAAGGCGTCACTAAAATCTACCCAGTTGTTGATGCTGTTGGGCTTGAGGCTGTTCAGCCACATCCGGGCCGTGCCCTGAAGCATGAGCGGGACGTACTTGACGGCCACGCGCTTGTTGCCGTTGGTGATGCCGACTGCTGTGGAGTAGTCGATCAGCCAGTCTTCCGGCTTCACGACGCCGTTGTACTTGGGCGTGTCTCTAGGGAGCGTGAACCCTCTGGGAAAGGGCTCATCGTGGATGCGGGGGCCGAAGCAGGCCAGCCCGATTATGCGCTCCTCTTCCAACTACTGGGACCGAGCCAGCCGCTCGATCTGGCGGCGTGCGTTGTTTTCGCCGACTGCTTCGCAGGGGCCAAGCCGGCCGCTGAGCGTTGGGTGATCAAGCGGCGGCGCGGGATCGGCCGCCCTCTCCCTCCGAGGAGGCAAGCGCTCTTCCGGCCGGCATCAAGGCTCCGGGTTCTGGAGCACTTGGTGTCTATCCGCTATCATGCGGGGCGCACGCCGGCTGTTGCTAGCAGCCAACTCTGGGTCTCGAGATTGCCCGCGGCCTCCGCCGCTAGGGGACCGAGAGGTCGCGCCGTTCTCACGATAGAGCACATGGGTGTCGACCCGCCGGCCCACTCCCACCACGCGGTTGCCCGTGTCCTGCTGCGTGTTCGCAGCGTCGATGAGTTGCTGGAGGCGCTCCAATTGCTCACGTAGCTCGTCACCCCGCAAGTGCTTGAGCTCATCTGCGGCCGCCTGGGCGGCATGCATATTCTGCGCTGGTGTCTCGTAGACGGGGAGCTCGACCCCCAGCATGCTGGCAATCGCAGCGCCACGTTGCCGGATGGCGCCGGCCCGGCTAGGCTCGGCTGTAGCCGGCGTCCCACCGACCACGCGGTCGATCTCGCGCTGAGTGGCTTCAGCGCCGCCATGTTGGAGGCGCTGTCGAAAAGCTTGATGCGGAGCTCCTCTAGCTCCTCTAGGCTGGCGCCAGGGGGAGGAGGCGTCGCCAGGGCGTTTATGTTCGCGTCCAGTGGATCCTGGCTGGATCCGCCAGCGCCCAGGCCGTCGTCGATGACCATCACCTCCATGAGGGTGTGCTGGCGTCGAGCGCGCCGACAGGAGCATCGCTGGCGGCAGGAGGGATAGGATCGTCGACGATCTCCACGTAGCTAGGGAAGTCGTCGGTGGAGGCCGTGTTGACGAGAGTGAGCTTGCCGAAGAGCTCGGAGAGGGAGTCAGCCGCTCGTGCGTCGGCGGCCGGCTCGTCGAAGAGGCTGAGCTCGCCGAAGAGGCCGGCGAGGCGACCTGCGGGGAAGGCGGTTCCCACGTCAGGCGATGCACCAAGGCCGGCGCGGGCGGGCGCAACGCGCCGGCTGATCTCGCCAGCCGTGGCACACTCGCCGGAGAGGAACAAGGTTCCCGTCCAGAACATGTCTCCGGCCGACGTCGCTGCTGGCCCCACGGTGGGCCCCAATTGTCCTGGTAAAATCTCGACAGATGCCAGGGGGTGGCTTATTGTGGTTGGGGCCATGAGATCGTCGTCGGGTCCTGGAAACGAGAGTGGGCACAAGCTCGGACGGACACGAGATATACCCAGGTACAGGGCTCTCCTAAGAGATGAAACCCCTACTCCTGCTCTGCGGGGTCTCCGCATGATCACTATGAAGCAAAGAGTACAATGGCGCTCCTAGAGCTGTTCGGCCAGAGGAGGAAGAAGGGCGAGGCTAGCTCTCTCCTCTCCCTGGTTGTGGTGTGTAAAGAACTGAGGTGGAACAAGAGAGGAACGACCCTTTGCATGGGTGTGGCCTGGGGGGGTTTTATAGGCTAACCCCCCCAGGGGTACAATGGTAATGTGGACGGGTGGTAGGCCCCGGCTATCAGCGTCTACGGGGGGCCGGGTTCTCTGCCGGCTGCTAGGGCCCGCCTCTGCTGGGCCCTGCCGGCTGCCGAGGAATCGACCGAAAGATGGGGCCCGTCGCTTGCGGGCCCCGCTGACGGCTCTTCACTGTGGCGCCGTCCGCGCCGATGGCGGCCGTGTCGGGCGCGCCATGGCTACAGCGCCGCGCCGGGCGGGTCGGCGGCCGCCGGGCGGTGCCCACTGTAGCCATACGGCCGTGCTTTGGGGGAGGCATGGCGCACTGTGGCCATGCCCCAGCTTGTCGCCTGGTCGGGCTCAGACTCCGAGGGAAGGGGCAGGCCGCCAGATAGAAGCCAGCCCATACCGACGCTACCCTTGGAGGGCGCGCCGTCTTCTGGAGGCCAGCTACATGGCACCAGCCGGCACTGGGGGCCCGTCGTGAGACCCGCCGGCCTGAGGGGCCTGGCTTGCCCCGATGTCTTGAAATGTTGTTAAGTGCGGGTGAGGCTACCCTGGGTCTATCCCCCCGACAATTTTTCTAGAAGTTTGGTCAAAGTAGAGGTACTTTGACTTCAGACAAAACTTATATGAACTATGCAGACTACTTCCTCCGTCCAGGTGTTATGATATTGCCATGTCATATATAGTCATCACAACAATCTGCATGCTTGACTCTCCGTCTCCCTTCGGCAGTCCCACCACTCCTCCCCGTGTGAAAACAATCTGCATGCATGACTCTCCTCCCCCCGCGCTTGTCCAATCCATTGTGACCAGCAATATTTCCACCCCTCCCCTCCCCCGTAATTTACTCCAACAAAAATATGGCAACCTAGCTGTTACTTCAATCACGCAACATATCTTACTTAGGTGTGGCATTACTCACTATAAATACTGTGCCTCCCACGACATTCGGAAGAACACTCATGTTCATCGCCTTTATCTCCTCCTCCCACTCAATTAAGGACCCGTTGACCACCATGGTGTCGTGATAGAACACGTCCACCTATGGAGCGATCGGCCCCTTTTTGGTTCGGCAGGGGAGAGGTCACAATGCACAAAGAGCAAAGGCCGTAGGCCAGCACCATAGTGATGACCCGGGCGATTTTTACCCAGGTTCGGGCCACCGTGAGGTGTAAAACCCTACTCTTGCTTTTGGTGGATTGATGGGTGGATGATGGTGAACACGCACTGCTCGAGCCCGGCAAGGTCGGGCTTGGGGAGAGCAGCTACGCGCGTATGAGTACACCAGGGTCCGAATCCTTTCTAAGGTTGCGTCGGCCCTCCTTTTATAGGTAAAGGGATTACTACAGTGGCAAAACAGTCATTATGCAATGATATGATAGCCAACAGTGCTATCATACCTAACTCTGCAGACAGGACAAGGTGCATTAAATGCACCGCTTAGTGTCACGTCATGGGTGTAGCCCGGCATGCCTTGCCGCGCCGCTTCAGCCATCTCTTGCCTATCTCCTTGACACGCCTCTAGACGGGTGTCACGTGGAGATAACCTTCCTTCCAAATGGCTGCCACACGTTGAGTGACAGCCACTTAGTCACCTCAGGGCTCGACACCGCATCGATAGGAGGCTTGTGTTGCGATGAGGTGGAGTGGTGGAGCCTTGGCAGGGAGGTAGGCCGCCAGCGGCCCCTGGCAAGCCTTGCCGGGGAAGTCTTGGACTCGTCTTCGGGGTGGCCTGGACCCGACCGGGCTCGCCTACCCGGCATGGGAGGCTTCCCCTTAGTGATATCTTGCTGTCTCGGCTTGGTCTTCTTGATCTGCCCTTTGATTCCTTAAAGAGTTGTTTCTTCTGCTTGGCCTTCTTTTGCCATTGTAACCTTGCCTTTGAGCCTGTGTATAGTCAGGACAACACACACCAGGGTTTGTTGCACCGACAGGAGCCCCCGGGCCTGGCCCGAACGCGCTGCCGAGCGTCGTCGGGGTAGGCCCTATCTGGTACACAGGCAGAGGGCTTGTAGCAGCTCATCCCCTGGTATTTTCTTTGCTTCTTCATTAACCTGTGCTTGAGTCAGTTTCCGGTTCTCCCGCTCGTCGTGCAAGACATTATGGGGGAGTTTTAAGCCATGATCCGTGGCTACCCACATCCCACGTTCATGGAGTGGCAACTGCCATTCCACTAGCTTCTCCACTTCTGGCGTTTCCTCCATGTATGTTGCATGCATTAAGCAGGGTTGGTGGCGGACGCGGGGGACACGGAAATGCATGCCATGGCAGAAAGCCAGGCGCCACGGATTGGCGCACGGGGTCGGCCTTGATCCCACGAGCCATTGGTGGCGCGGAGGAGTCGGATTGGCAGAGCGGGGCGGTTGACCCCTAGGTGAGGGGCCAGCCCCCAGCCCTGTTTGCCTATAAAAGGGGACGTGGGCGAGGTGCTGGCTCACACCTAACTCTTCCTCCTTCCTTCTGGTACTGTTTCTTCATCATGGTGAGGGGGAGAGGGCGTAGTGGCACCCCACTAGTGGTGACGAGAGCTTCTGCTCGTCGGCGCCTCCCTCCTCCTGTTGGGGACGCGAAGGCGGAGACCGTTGTGAGAGGAGGCGGGAGAGGATGGGGACGTGGTCGCCGCGGCGCTCGGGGTCGAGGAGGATGAGGCGGTGCTCTGATTGCACCTCCCCCGGCTATTTAGGATCCCAGGGAAGGCCACATCGGGAACCAGCTGCTGGAGTTCATCGTCAAGCTGCGAGGGCCCCCGCACAGTCGTCTTCGGCTTCCTACTCCATTTGGAAGAGTGATGGAGATCGAGCAGCCACTAGGGTTGTGGCTGCACATGAGGGGCTGCTGCAACGACAGCATGCGGGCGGACGTGGAGTTCCCCGCCCCCCATGTCATGCTTCTCCGGCGTGGTTGGAAGACTTTTGCTCGTGCTCATAGCTTGGCGGCCGGGCACTTCCTCCATTTCAAGCTAATGGACGCCACCCTACTCTCCGTCAAAGTCTTCGGATGCTCGGGTGCTCGCTTAGGGTGCTGCGCGGAGAGCTTGATCGACTACGAAAGCTCCTCCTTGAGCGATAGCGACGAGGAGGACGGTGACGGCGATGATGATGACGATGGAGCCGGTGGGGAGGACGACGGCTCCGACTCTGGCTGAACACCAGCCGCACCGTCACCATCAGTCGGTGGCACCACCATCTGCACCTGCATCTCCTTCCCGGCAAGGCGATTTGCCGGGGTGTTGGGTGCGGGTGGTGCCCTCGCCTCCTCCAGCAGTTTTCCAGTTGGACCTCGGTAGGCTTCCTCATGGCTTCGGCTTCGTTCGCCCTGCCGCGTCCTGCTGGCCCTGGTGGTGGTGACCAGGGCGTCGCCTAGTCGCTCCCCGCATCCATCACGTTCGTCCGCGCCCTCTCGATCTTGTCAGGCTCTGTCACACGGGCCCTGACGAGGTCAGGCTGGGCTTCTGCCCAGGCACTCCTCTTGCCCTCTTCGCCTTCCCTTGTAGTTCCTAGTAGGAGAGGGACAAGAAAGGGATTTTGGGGCACTTATCTCTTTTTCAATCTAAAACATGTAGGCATTTGCCAAATTTTAGTCTTAAATATGTAACCTCATCTATCCATATTTGTACTCTGTAAGCCTTGTACTTGTTTATTTGCATATTAATAAAAAAGACGGTCTTGCCGGGTACTTGTGCATGTCCTATATCCATGCAGAGGAGGAATGCCTCTATACTTTTAAGTAAACAAGTTCTCTCCAGCAAGTTATCCTGCTGGGCACCTTCAGTTTATTGCCGCGGGGCTGGGCCTGCCGGGCTTCAAAACTATGGAAGGGGACCAGCCCCTTGTCGAACCTTCCCCAGCAAGAGCCACTTCGACCATCTTGACCGAAGCAATGTTCGGGTCAAAGGATGGTAGCACAAATGTTTCAAAGGCGACGAGGTCTTTCTATGCACAAGTTTCTTTCTCACAGAGACATGCATGGATGAGAGGGAACTTATCTATTTGGCTTGCCGGGGATCGATATGTAGGCTTGCTTCCATTTCTTCTTTTCGGGATCGAGTCCACGGCAAGAGTCCTGCAGTTAGCGCAGAGGAAAGCAAGGCAATCATATGACCTCATCTACATGCTCATGAAATGTAGCAACATATGACCTCATCTACATGATCATGACATGCTCATGCTATGCTATGCATGCATGCAAGTTTCAGAGAGCCTCCAGTGCTTCGTTTATTTATCTGTTGCTCAGGGTCTGTGCCTGGCTTTGTACAAAGGGTTACATGCAACATCGGCAAGGCTTGTACAAAAGGGTGGCTGCCGGGCAGGGTCCGATAGCCGCGCCTTACAGGTAGAACTTACGGAGATGCTCAATATTCCATGAGTTTTGCAATTGAATGACATCTCTGGTCTCGAGATGGACCGCGCCAGGTCTGGTGACTCATACCACCCGGTAAGGGCCTTCCCACTTTGGCGTCAACTTGTTTGCACCCTTGGCGGACTGAACGCGCCTAAGGACAAGGTCACCTTTCTCAAGACTCCGGGGGTGAACCCTGCGGCTGTGATAGCAGCGCAGGGCTTGCTGATAGCGTGCAACACGCGTAATAGCCCGGAGACGGTTCTCCTTGAGGAGCACAGCATCGTCATGCTGGTGCTGCTCTTGCTCTACTTCATCGTAGGCAAATACTCGAGGTGACCCGTATATGAATTCCGTGGGGATCACTGCTTCTGCCCCATAGACTAGGGAGAAGGGAGTCTGGCTGGTAGCTTGATTTGGTGTCATACGGAGGGACCAAAGAACCACCGGCAGCTCGTCGATCCAGCGCCTTCCGCACTTTCGTAGCTTATCAAATGTTCTTGTCTTGAGTCCTCGCAGCACTTTTGCGTTTGCCCTCTCAGCTTGTCCATTGCTTCTGGGATGAGCAACAGAGGCGAATGAAATCTTGCTTCCAAGGGCTTGAACGTATTGCATGAAGGCGCGGCTCGTGAACTGGGTGCCATTGTCAGTGATGACTCTGGTGGGTACTCTGAAGCGGCACTCCAGTCATTTCAGAAATTTGATAGCTAACTATGTAGTCAGCTTCCTCACGGGCTCCACCTCTGGCCACTTTGAGAACTTATCGATGGCGATGTACAAGAACTCAAAGCCCCTGGTAGCACGGGGGAAGGGGCCCAAGATGGCAAGCCCCCAGACCGAAAAGGGCCATGACAAAGGGATCGTCTGGAGAGCTTGAGCAGGTTGATGGATATTCTTGGAGTGGAACTGGCAGGCTTCACATCTGGTGACTAGCTCGATTGCATCTTGGAGGGCCGTGGGCCACTAGAAACCTTGCCGAAAAGCCATTCCAACCAAGGCTCTCGATCCAATATGGGAGCCGCACATGCCTCTGTGTATTTCTGCCAATAGTTCCTTCCTCTCTTCCTGGCAAATGCACTTCAATTTCACACCGTTGGGTCTTCTTTTGTATAGTGTGTCATTGATGAACTGATACATACTGGCCCTCCAGGCTACTCTTTCAGCTTCTTCTTGCTCTTCAGGAAGTTCTCCTGTTTGGAGGTAATGGACTATGTGCCATGCCCAGGTTGGAGCCTGAGGCTCGACAACAAGGACCAGCGGCAACTCCTCGTTCGTGGGAGCACATGCCTCAACCGCAAGGACTGGTAGTTCGGTGGGAGGGTGCTGCTCACCAAGAAAAGTGGAGTTGTTTCCGCCAACCTCTCTCACGGGAGCTTCGGGAAGCTCTGTCGGGAGGCTTGCCGGAGTCCAGTTTCCTCCTCCTTCTTGCCATTGTTTCTGGGGATACGGAGGGCCGAGTCAGGTGGAGAACAAAAGTCCCTGGTTCCACAGGAAGCTTTTGCGCAGCACACTTTGACAGATGATCAGCAATGCTATTTTCCGCACATGGCACGTGCTCTGTTTGCAATCCATCGAAGTGCTCCTCCAGCTTTCTCACTTCCTCCACATATGCCTCAATCAATGGACTGTGATAATCCTTGTTCACTTGCCTCACCACAAGCTGTGAGTCTTCACGAATGATCAACTTTTTAATTCCCAACTCTGTTGCGATCTTGAGCCCGGCAAGGAGCCCTTGGTACTTTGCGTTGTTGTTGGTAGCTTCCCCTCGGGGGAAATGCATCTGGACTATGTACTTGAGGTGCTCTCCTGTAGGTGCGATAAGGAGCACGCCGGCTCCTGCACCTCGTAGTGAGAAGGCGCCGTCAAAGTACATGATCCATTCTTGGGGCGCTTCCTTGCCGGGGATAACTGTTTCCGGCATGTCCTCATCTGGAATGGGTGTCTATTCTGCAATGAATTCCGCCAGTGCTCTGCTCTGAATGGTTGACGTGCTCTCAAACTTCAAACCAAAGCTTGATAACTCCAAGGCCCATTCCACTATTCTACCAGTGGCCTCCGGGTTCCTCAGTATGTGTTGCAAAGGGAAATGGGTGACAACTGTGATCTCGTGGGCTTGGAAGTAATGGCGCAGTTTCCTTGAGGCCATGATAAGGCCAAAGATCAACTTTTGCATGCCAGAGTACCTTGATCTATCCCCCTGCAATAGAGAGCTAACAAAGTACACCGGTCGCTGCATCACCTTCTTCTTTGCCATGGCCTTAAATTTGTCTCCGTTACCCAGCCCTTCCTTCTCCTGATTTGTACTTGACCTTGCCGGGAAAGGCTCACTTTCCTCTCCGAAGGGGGCAGTAGTTATGGCTGCTCCCTCATCCACTTCCCGCTGTGCCACCAACGCTGCACTAACCACTTGGTTGGTTGCTGCTAGGTATAGTAGCAACGACTCTTGTGGTTTTAGGAGCAACGAAGGTGGGAGCATAGGAAAGATAGGCCTTCAAGTCTTGCAACGCCACTTCTACCTCCGGGGTCCACTTCATCGGCCCTGCCTTCTTTAGAATTTTTAAGAACGGCAAAGCGCGTTCGGCAGACTTGGAAATGAACTGACTTAGGGCGGCAACACATCCGGTTAGGTGCCTCACATCTTTGACTGTCTTGGGCGCTTGGATCTGCTCGATTGCCTTGATCTTGTCGGGTTGGCCTCTATCCCCCGATGGGACACGAAGAAGCCAAGTAGCTTGCCGGAAGGGACGCCGAACACACACTTCTCTGGGTTTAGCTTCAAGCTGATTTTGCATAGGTTCGAAAAGGTTTCTTCCAAGTCCTGAATGAGTGTTGATCTGTCCTTGGTCTTGACCACTATGTCATCCATGTAAGCTTCAATATTCCTGTGCAACTGGGACTCAAACCCTATTTGCACTGCTCTTGCAAAAGTGGACCCAACGCTCTTTAACCCAAAGGGCATCCGTACGAAGCAGTACGTGCCACGTGGGGTTATGAACGCTGTCTTCTCCTCGTATTCCTTGGACATAAAGATCTAATGGTACCCAGAGTATGCATCCAAGAAGGAAAGCAGATCACACCCGGAAGTGCAATCCACGATCTAATCGATGCGCGGCAAGGGCAACGGGTCCTTCGGGCATGCTTTATTTAGATCCGTGAAATCTATGCAAAGCCTCCATTTCCCATTCGACTTGCACACTACCACTGGGTTTGCCAACCATGTTGGGTGCAGTACTCCTCTGACCAAACCAGCTACTTCAAGTTTCTTGATCTCCTCGGCAATGAACTGCTGCTGCTCCAAGGCTTGCTTCCTGACCTTCTGCTTAATGGGTCGGGCATGAGGGCAGACAGCTAGGTGGTGCTCGATTACCTCCCTAGGAACGCCGGGGATGTCAGATGGTTGCCAGGCAAACACATCGACACTCGCCCGCAGGAAGGCAACGAGCGCGCTTTCCTATTTGTCGTCAAGGGTGGAGCTGATAATGAATGTACCATCAGCGGTAGCCAGCCCTGCTAGGACCTTCTTCACAGCTGCTGCGGCAACCTTGGGCTTCTTGCTAGTAGAGCTCTCCGGCAAATCATCGACGGGTGCAGCACACTCCGAAGAGGTGCGCTTCCCGGATTCTTTGCCGGTGCCCTTGCCAGCCTTCTTCCCTTTCTTACTTTCCTTGGCGGGAGCTGCTGCCTCCGCGGCCTCGGGAGCCACTGCGTCTCTGTACATCTTATCCACGCATATGATGACGTCCTTCTTTTCTGACGGGATGGAAATGACGTCCATTGGCCTTGGTATCTTCAGTGTGTTGTAGGCATAGTGAGACGCCACCATGAACTTTGCAAGGGCTGGACGACCAAGGATTCCATTGTACGGCAGGGGGAGATCAACCACATCAAACACAACCTTCTTGGTTCGGTAGTTCAATTCTCCTCCAAACATCACCGGCAACGTGACCTTCCCCTTCGGACGACTCCTACCGGGGTTGATCCCTTGGAAAGTGCCAGTAGTCTTGAGCTCCTCATCTGATATCTGCAGCCTGCTAATTACCTTGGGGGAAATCAGATTCAACCCGGCCCCGCCGTCAACCAACATCTTTGTGACTTTGAGGTTGTGGATTATTGGCGAGGCCAACAACGGCAAGCACCCTACCATGGTGGTGCGGTTAGGGTCATCCTCTTCGTCAAAGATGATGGGCGTGTGAGACCACTTGACTGGTTTCCGAGAATCTGCCGCTGGCTCCACAGCATTGACCTCACGCGCCCACTATTTAAGCTGGCGGTGAGAGGAGTGCAAGGATGTGCCTCCGTCAACGCACAGGACGTCAGTGGCCTTCTGAAACTCTTGCTCACTGGTTTCCTCTTCATCCCCTTCATCACTTTCGTCATCACCTTCCTTCTTCTCACGGCCTTTAGCAGGTTTCCCTCGATGCTAAGGGACCTTATCGGGGCGACCTCCTCTGCCACCTCGGCCCTTCCCGCCAACACCTTCTTGGTATCTCTCCCTGTCACGCTTCTCATACTCAGCTTTCTGCTTCTTGACGAGTTGCTCAACTTGATGACACTCTTGGAGATCATGGCCCTTAGTCCGATGTATCTTGCAGTACGGGCCATCAGCCTTCCCAGCCTTCTCGGCCATCGCTGCTTCCCGGTAGTCAGTGCACGCGGCAACTTCCTTGCCGGGAGCTTTGGTCTTGGCCTTTGTACCGGTACTAGGAGCGCTAGAGCCTTCCACAGCCAATACGGCCTTCTCCTTGCGCTTCTTGTTGCGCTTCTTGTTCTTCTTCTTCTGGTTGATTGCTTCGTCGTCATCTTCTGAGTCAGCTTCGACGCCATCTTCTTCTCCGGGTAGTCGCCTCCCTTCCTCTGCTCTGGCACACTTATTCGCCAAAGTGTACAGCTCGTTCATAGTCTTGGGCAACCGAACGTTCATCTTGGAACGTATCCTCCTGTTGCGCATGTTGGACTGGAACGTGGCAATCACAGCTGCCGGGTGGATGTCTGGAATATTCCTGTGCACCCGGCTAAATCTCTGCATGTATTTCCGCAAACTCTCCCCTTCCTTTTGTGGAAGGAGCTGTAGATCGCTGGGCCACCCTGGTTCTTGATGGCCGCCCGTGAAGGCACCAACAAACTCATGGCACAGGTTAGCCCATGATGAGATGGAGTCCTCCAGAGGGTGCATCAGCCATGACCTCATATTCGACTTGAGCGCCAACGGGAAATAATTGGCAAACACCTTCTCATCTCTCCCTCCGGCAGCTTGAACCACGATGGTGTAGATGCTCAAGAACTCTGTCGGGTTCAACCTTCCATCATACTTTTGCGGTATCTTTGGCTTGAAAACGCGGGCAGATGGCCAACGGACTTGCCGCAGCTCGCGAGTGAAGGCAGGGCATCCAACCTCGAAGGGTAGGTACCCGCCTTCACTGGACGTGGGTTTGTCGACATCTGGGCCATTGCGCCTGTCGGATTGGCGGCGGGTTTTGCGGCGTCGCTCTATGGTGACGCGTGCGTCTTCTCTCCGTTGATCCTCCAGGACCTGCTGCTGATCTTGGCGGGCCCGAGGATCAGACAAGGCCATCGACACCTCGTCGGGCTCCCGGACACATGGCTCTGGTTGTGATCTTTGCGCTGGCCATTGCGGAGGGGACTGCACCGTCGGAGGGACCACTTCCGTATAGTCAGCAGCTCAGGTCATCGTTGCCGCTGGCGGGTGCCGTGGCCGACCTGCCCGCTGTTATCCTCCCGGCTCAGCGAAGCCAATCAAACTTTGGATGGTGGCTCTCCACTCATCCAATTGATCGGCTGCCGGCGGGAATCTCAACAGGAGCTGGGCTCGCGCCATGGCTTCCAAAGCAGTGCTTGGCATGGAAGACGACATGGATCGCGTCGTCGCTCGACTCCTGCCAGTACCAATGGCGGCGGCATCGTGCTCACGCTGCCACGAGCCGGCCGCCACGGTGGTACAGTGGTGAGAAGGGTGCACCTGGGGGTTGATAGCCTCGTTTGGCACTTCGTCTTGGTTACCCCACCCCAGGAGAGGAGCATGCCCCACTGTCGCACCTGCTACAAGGGCAACCAGGGGGCCACGATTTACGCCGGAGTGGGCGTTGTCGTCCTGGCTGTGCTCTTCGGTATGGTGGGGTGGCAGAGACTGAGTGGTCTCCCCACCCGTGCGTTGTGGAGCACGGCTGTCGGAGCGTTGTTGTGGCCGCCTTCCTCCGGTGTTTTCTGGTCCCGCTTTGGCCACGGGAGGAACGATGATAGCGTCGCCTTAGCTGGTCATGTTACCCACGGCATCTGCGTCCCCTGACACCGCCGCAGCCCCCATAGCCCCGGTGGCTGCAAGAGAGGGGACCTTCGAGGTAGAAGGATGAGCAGTCGCACCGGGCTTTTTCTTGGGCGCCAAGGATGATGAAGCCGCCGATGAAGAAGACGATGATGGAGATCTAACGCACCGATCTCGACCTTAGGTTCGCGCACGCACCCCCCTACCTGATGCGCCAAAGATGTTGTGGTAGAACACGGCCACCTAGGGAGCCATCGGCCCCTTTTTGGTTCGGCATTGGAGAGGTCGCAATGCACAAAGAGCAGAGGCCGTAGGCCAGCATGGCTGTGATGACACGGGCGATTTTTACCCAGGTTCAGGCTGCCGTGAGGCGTAAAACCCTACTCCTGCTTTTGGTGGATTGATGGGTGGATGATGGTGAACACGCAGTGCTCGAGCCCGGCAAGGTCGGGCTTGGGGAGAGCAGCTACGCGTGTATGATTACACCAGGGTTCGAATCCTTTCTAAGGTTGCCTCGACCCTCCTTTTATAGGTAAAGGGGTTACCACAGTGCCAAAACAGTCATTATGCAATGATATGATAGCCAACAGTGCTATCATACCTAACTCTGCAGATAGGACAAGGTGCATTAAATGCACCACTTAGTGTCACGTCGTGGGTGTAGCCCGACATGCCTTGCCGCCCCGCTTCAGCCATCTCTCTCCTGTCTGCTTGACACGCCTCTAGATGGGTGTCACGTGGAGATAATCTTCCTTCCAAATGGCTGCCACGCGTTGAGTGACAGCCACTTAGTCACCTGAGGGCTCGACACCACACCGATAGGACACTTGTGTTGCGATGAGGTGGAGTGTTGGAGCGGTGGAGCCTTGGCGGGGAGGTAGGCCGCCAGCGGCCCCCGCCATGCCTTGCCTGGGAAGTCTTGGACTCGTCTTCGGGGTGGCCTGGACCCGACCGGGCTCGCCTGCCCGGCATGGGAGGCTTCCCCTTAGTGATATCTTGCTGTCTCGGCTTGGTCTTCTTGATTCGCCCTTTGATTCCTCAAATAGCTGCTTCTTCTGCTTGGCCTTCTCTTGTCATTGTAACCTTGGCCTTGAGCCTGTGTATAGTCAGGACAACACACACCAGGGTTTGTTGCACCAACACATAGCATCGCCCCTCCCAAGCCCTAGGCGCCCCTCGCTGCCCCGCGCGGAGGGTCACGTGTCACCGTTCCGTTCCTCGCTGCCACTAGTCGAGGAGGACATGTCGGCATCCTGTTCCTCGCTGCCACCAGTGGAGGATGATGCGTCGGTGTTCCACTCCTCGCCGCGACGCATCAAGGTGGACACATTGGCGTTCGCACTCTGGCCACCACGTGCATCAGAGGACGCGTCGGCTCCCCACTACGAGGAGAACATCGCGCCGCCCGTAGAGCCCCCCCATCTTGGAGGAGCTTTGAAAAGAGAGGCGGAGAAAAAGGCCAAGGAAGAGAAGCGCGCCGCGAGGCATGCTGCCTGGCAGGCCTATGTCGCGTCCGAGAGAGTCAGACAATTGGCTCTTTGGCGGAAGGCTCGTGCGAGGGCCGTGTTGGTGGCGGAGGACACCCGTGCCAAAGCCCTAAGTGCAGTCGGGCCCAAGCGCCTCATCTACGCTTGGCGGTACGTGGACTGGGTGCACGCTTCCAGCGAGGAGGAGTACTTGTTGGCACCAGATCACCAGATCGGTGAGATCGTGCTCGCCCGCCGGCAAGCCGCCAATCAGCACCTCATGAGTTGCGAGGTCGAGGAAGAGGCATTGTGTCACCGGGCTGGGAAACGGCCGCGCACTAGGGCACTCATGGCGCGCCGCAAGCGCTCCACCCAGTGCCGTGGCTTTTATTAGGAATAATTTAGTTTCATAAGGCGATCTCATTAGTTTTGGGATGGAAATGATAAATCCCGAACGTTCGGGAATTATTAGCGTTGTTAATTAATTATGAAAAAGGAAAATTTTAGAAACCTTGTGTATCCGTACGCATTTGTGAGTACGTGCATATAGCACAAACTTAACTATATATCGCAGTACACGTCTCTCTCTATATATGCTTGTAGAATGTACTACTACTATTATGTATACACACACACGTGCAAATGCATGTTTTAACATTACGATGTGGTTTTTGTAAAAGTAGAAAACTAGCACTAGTCAAGCTTGTGAAACGATTCAATGCAAAAGAAATGCAAAATGCTCGTATGATTGTTTACTTTAGCTTCCTTCTCTCTGTGGTTATTTCTCTATCGTACTTTGTACGGAGTATCTTACTGGTCGGGAAGGCATGCAAATTCCCAAACCGCTTCGTACACCCGGTATCAAATTTTTTGCCTAACAAGTTGTGCCGTGCAATTGGAATTCCAAGTTGAGTACTACTACTAGGAGTACTAGGGGCCAGTTCTTTTAGGCTTCTAGATTCTCCCATAACTAGATTAGAAGCCCAAATGAATGAGTGAGGCGGCTTATTTTTTAAGCCGCCAAAAGAACTGGCCCTAGGAGTAGTAGCTAGGGATACTAGGAGTAGTAGCTAGGGATCGAGTGTGCGAGATGAACCGGACAAAGTAAATGCAGAGAGATGAAATGCAAAAAAGACAGAGGGATGTGATGGTTGCTTGTCCGTTTATTTTACCAGGCCACTTATTACTGGGAGTGGTTGGGTTTTGTGATATGACAGCTTTACTGCCGCGCCACGAGCGGGGTGAGACTCCCATGCAGCGCCGCCCTCTACACTAGTACTACCTCCGTCGTGGTTTATTAGTCCCCCATGTAATTTGACTGAAGATTTAGCTGACAAAATGTTAGTCCATGTCAACAAAAACTATATCGTTGGATTCATATTTGAACATAGTTTTCAATGATATAATTTTTGGTGACATGCATAAGCATTTATCGTACTATATATAATGTTAGTTAAATTTATTGTCGTACTATATATAGTAAGGTCCCCGTGCGTTGCACGGAACAGTGAAATGCATTGATCGGGGAGTTGTTTATTTTGACAAAGTATGTGGGGGTCATCTTATGTGTAACGAGTATCGATAGGTTTCTTCGGATATTATTTCTTCTCTAGAGCTCACAAGCATTCGAGTGAATAGTAAATGTAGGCTAAATAGATAAAAAAAAGTGTCTTTTGCAAACAAAAGTGTTCAACTGTTCAACCTGCATCCAAAACTTTTGAAGAAATAACACTTATTGTGCTTTGCAAGAAATGATCTTTAAGAATTATTTTTTGAGTATCGATTTTGTTTATTTTTTCTAGACCACCATGAATGTAAATCAGGATGACTTGGAAGCGGGCAGAGGAGATGTAAGAAATGGTTCATCATAAGTCTTTCACCATTACTGTAGTAAAAATTCTCAATTAATCTCATAAATGGCAAGGGAGAACTCTAATGGAGCAAAAGCATACATGGAAGATTCTAGACTAAACCATAAATGGATACACTTTTATTCAAGCGTGATACTCTAATAGAGCAAGATCATGCATGGACGGTTCTATACTATATAAATAAGAAGTGTCACATGCTTAGACAACGGCTTACATTGAGCGAAGACTAATGATGAACAGTTAACTTGGTAATGCATATGCCCAGGTGAACCTCCTTGGAGTCCCCGTGCATCATCTTGGGGGGAAGATGATACCAGGCCTATTCCATGTCCACATTGCCGGGAACGGAGCAGCTCGACACAGTCCCATTCAGTGTGATGGAGGGACAGAGGTCGCCCTCGTACGCCGGAGGGGCAGTAACAGTGAGCACGCACCAGTACAGCGGCCTCGTGTCAGCGTCAGCGGTGTTGCCCCTGATGCACACTACAGAGACGGGGCGGTAGCCTACGCGGGCCTTGCCGGTGCCCACGGCCAAGAAGAAGACGCTTTCGTCCTCCTCCGTGACTAGCAGGCAGCGGTGATCCTCCAGCGACTCCGGCACGGCGAACGGGTAGCACGTCTTGTACTTGATGTTCACCGCAGGCCTGTAGTGATTGCCGGACGGTGCCGTGAGGTGATGCACGAGGCTCGCCGGCGAGCCCTCAAACAGCGGCGTGCACTCATAGTAGTAGCAGGGCGCGGGCGCACATCTGGAACTATGCTCTGCCAGCGAGTGCTGGTCGACGTACCTCTCACAGTCGAAACTCTTGTAGATGCAGGGCACCTTGCAGGCATCGACCAGGCCGTCCATGAAACGGGAGTGGCTGTAGGGGACGTTGCGCCCGCTGCATGGAGCGCAGAAGTAGCACACGAAATGGTAGATGGTGTACTTACTAGTACTCCCTCCGTTTCTTTTACTATTCTCTAGTCTCTACTCTCTATCTCTACTCTCTACTCTTATAAAAAACCGAGTTGGTGATGATGGTGTGCCTGCCATCTTGCAATACAGACCGTCCGATCTATATCTGACGGATAGAAAGCAAACTATGGCAATTTCGCAAAAGGATTCCTGCACTTCTCTCGTTCATCCTTATATCCCAGAACTTCATTGTTGAGTAATTAAAAAAGGAAGCCTATAGAACAATCTGGCATGGTGGCCGCTGCCGGTGTCGTCCATCCCCATGCCTCCGCTAAGTCCGACCACCAATCACCACCGCGCCCCACTCCTCCTCACCTTATCTCTCATCTTTCTCGAGATACCATTTTTTCGATGAAATTCTTGAGATATCATTAGTTTTTACACATGGGATTACTCCTGCATGGGTCAACCACAACAGGTGTTTTGTAAAAAAATGCATCTTGATGTTTCGTGCAATGCACGGGCATCTTGCTAGTTTGCATATAATTCCAAACACCACGTAGACACATTCTCTGACCATTTTACAACTATGTTAGTATCATTGTTACTGGTCAGCTGGTGCAAGTTCTAGCCCCGGGTGTTTTAAGCTTTTTTTAATAATGAAATCTGGCGATTTTTCGCCACGAGCCCAATCCTGGCAAATCCCACATAACCGTCAGATTTCCATCCAACGGTGGCCTGTTTTTAAGCCATAGTATTTGACAAAACCGCCACCCTTGCACACGTATTGTAACTGCATCGCGGGTGTTTGCAACTGCCATGTCTCCCAGCGAACATTTGCTGGGGATTGGAGTTAGCACCGATGGTGGTTCGTAGTCATTCCACGCTCGGGCATTGAAGTTTGTAACTATTTTAATATACTACTCCTCCGGTGCTAGTAGTAGAGCAGAGTCCTACTTGGCACTCCACTATACTACTCGGGCATAGTAGTAGGTACTGTAGTTTATTGTACTAGTACTGTGATCACTCAAGCAAGTTGTCTAGCATCGATATGACCCTACGCTGCTGGGATGTGTCTCGTAAGTCAAGCGGCGTGCTGCTGCTACATTGTCATCATCACCTGTCCACTTCCCGCAGCACATATTCGCTGCTCCATCCTCGTCCGCACATAATCGTCCAATCTTCCATCCCCTCTAGGCACCTCCCCCTCTTCCGAAACCCAAACACTAACAATGGCAGAACCCAGCAGCGTCCGCCGGAAGAGTAACTAGAATTCGCTCCCCCACAGAGGTAATCAAGCTCATTGTTTCTTGTGTGGACAATCTCAGTACCATGCCGCTTGCCGTGTGCTCGTCGAGGCTGTACTGTTTACTCAAAGCCCTCAGGCCGGAGCTTTTCAAGCCAGCTTCCTACTTGCTGATGCCGTCTGATCTTCAGAAACAGTGTGTCACACAGCATAACGATCGTAGGGTGGCGAGCATCAACCCCCTCGACTGCGATCCGATCCCCGTCACCCTCAACTACATTAACGGTATGTACTGGGTCGGCATGAACACGTCTTGGATGGTGCTCATCGACGGTCGCGGCAGTTGGATGCTCATGGAGGTCTACACCCGGCGATTGATCCCCTTCCTTCGATTAACACTGCACTGATTTGGCACCGCGGCCCAGAATACTCGGAATCTTACAGTAGCCAACATGATACCAAGTTTGATTTGCTCAAGGTTGTAATCTGCCAAGTGCTCACAAGATCTGTGAATTATAAAGACTTTAGGCTAATTGCATTCTTCAACCGCGGTCTCGCCTATCTGACAGGCCACTGGGGTAAGTGGATAAATCTGCACATCCATCGCAGGATCATACACCCTCCATGGTTCTCTGATGCCATTGAACACAAGGGCTTCATTTACGTTGTGGACTCCTTCTATGGCTGGACGTATTGTTGGCCTACTCCAGTCATCGCTACAACGGGCTGTTACAGCAGTATATTACTTTCCTATGATATCATGATGGCTTGCTTACATTACTATCAACATTTACTAAAAAAATATTCATGCTCCTAACATGTTGTTCTTAAGATTGACTACAGTAGGAGCCCTTTTTTATTTGACTCCAACTTGGTATGATGTTGTAGGCCGCCTGGTGTCCCTACCCTTCCTAATCCCAGAACCTTTCAAAGAAAAGCGGCATGGCAGTTGCAGGTGGTTCCTGGCTCGATCAGACGACGGTGAACGATTGATGATTGTTCGCACGTATCGGACATGTTGTTTCGCGGAATACAATCACAGTCTCTGCAAGGTCTTTGAGCAGGATCCCAGCTTCTCTGGGCCTTCAGGAATTTTTGACTGGATGCCGGTAAGTAGCCTTGGTACACGCTCTCTGTTTCTCGGATTGAATTATCCGATTAACCAGGAGATAACCGACGGCAAGGATCATGATGGCAATGCGGTTTCGTTCATCAGACAAAACTGTGTGTACACAGCGTACCATGCGTCTCTCCATGCACCATACCATGATATGTGCCGCCACGCTCTGCAGCCCAAAGTAGGAGAGAGGGTCGCAAGTATCAGACTTCGACCTGCTGGCTAGAGTTTCCCCCGTCAGGCACCCATCTGGTTCAAGCCGTCAGCCGATCTCCACAGCTTAATAAATAGTAACGTCTAACTGAGCCAGTTAGTTAGATGCGTACACTTGGTGTAGTAGGATCTTTATTTAGTTTGATGCATACACTTGTTATTTTTTGGTAGCCCTTTTGTAATGTTGGCCGATGTTTGGTTTGGAAGAGAGAGCTGCGTCTTTACTCTTCTGGCCTGCTTACTGCTTCTGTTGCACCCCCAGCCCTGGTTGCTGCTGCTGTTTTCAATGTACAATCAGTAATATATTTCGTCTGTTGGTTGAATAAATGTGTTGTTAGAATGACCAACAGAATGTTTTGGAAGTCGTTGCACGGTCCGATCCTTTAGTGCCCCGTACATAGCGCATACTATTTTTGGTACCGAACACATTTTCGACTTGTCGATCACATGCAGCCTAGTGATGAAGGCCCAATAGAGGACCCATAATTAACTGGAAGGGAGGCTCTCAGATGAATCCGGCCCAGGTACATGCTCATGGTCCCCTAAACATAAATAAATAAATAAATAAAGCTAAATGCTCACGCACCAGATCTTTAAATTTACGATTTGAAAAGTCAAATTTTAACAGGAGGATATTATTTCCTATGAGAGTGTTGTTACATTCAGTCAATATTATTCTTAGGCAAAGATAGTGACTAGTCTTTTTTCTCCCACCATTTTCTTCCCGCAACCAGTGCACCCATGCAAATCGTTGTCAACATCGTAAATAGTTCTGGTCCATTATTATTTTTCGATAAGAATGCCCAACCCAGCCCAACACACTGGCGACACCACTTTATCCCAGGGCTTCTGAATGTGCTCGGCTTCACACCTCAAAAAGAAAATTGTCTAAAAAAAACTCCAAAAGAAAAGGGTGCTCTGCAGCATTTTACAATAAGTTGTAGCCATATAAAATTAATTCTTATAATCCAGCATAATGAGTTTTTGGGTCTGACCGGCCAGCCGCCAAAACCAAACCTGCGCCGGCGGGAGCGCGTGTTCCCGCCTTCTACGGCTGGTTGCGCTGCCGTGCACGCATCACCACCCAGTCGTACCCAGAAATGCTGGCCAGGCCATTCCTTTACTCCCCCCGACATCCTATTCTTCTCCGGCGACGGCAGCCTACCCTGCACTAGAACCAGTGAACCCTCGTACTCCCCTCCGCCTACGGGCATACTACCGCATGTTCCCCGGCTCCTGTTCATTCCCGTCCGAGGCCTCGCCGTCGTCCTTCGCCTTGGTGCGCTCGCAGCGGCGCCGCCGTCCAGCCCTGTCAACATAGTGAATCGGGAGAGGACTGTAGTTGTGAGTATGACAGTACGGACCCACCAGGTCCACTCCCGAACACAAGCAAGCACCTCTTTACTACTCAGATGCACCCCTAGATTTTTTTACTCTAATCCACCATGCTGATATCTGGGACCCACATCATTGTCAATGTATAGTCAATTAACGACATAATTGCACACTTTTTTTTTCTTTTGAGGATTTGTTCAGAGGAGCAGGCTATAAACTGGGTTGTGCGGTCTCTGTGGCCCGTCTAACAATATGACCAGCCCAGCAGTTTTTTCTTTGGGAAAATAGGTAGCCCACAATTTCTTTTTGAAGAATACCCAAGCTAGGCCTATTTGTTTTCTCTGACTTACTGGGCTGCAAATCTTTGGAGACGAGGAGGGATGCATTCCGGCCTGGCCAGAGAGTATGGGCAGTAAATCTTAAAAATAATATGAAAGGGGTTGCAAATTCCAAAAAGAAAATAGCAAATGGGCAATTAGTTTCGTTTTTTGTTTTTGTTCTTCACTGATATTTTATATCTCATTGGATTTTACATAACATAGTATTACTTTATTTTTAAATTAGTTTTAGTGTGGCTACAAATTTTTGGATTAAAAATATTTTGTTCTCCAGCAAAAATATGCGAATTTTTAAAATTTCGCATATTTTTTAGTTCAATTTTTCAACCCTGGTACTGACCAGAAAATGGGCATCAATTCTAAAAATGGAAAATGGGCTGCAATAAATTCCATATGAATTAGCAAATGGGTTGTAAATTATAAAAGTAATAGCAAATGGGCTGTACACGCCACAGATTTCGAGGCTGACTTGTTTACGCAAGGCTTTGTCAACTTATAGTCAACACACGATTCTAGCAGCAGTGACTGTTGGATGTCCATCCAACGGCAGACGTGCTTCTTCAAACTCTGATCTTCCTGCTCTAGCCGCCTAAACCAGCGCCGGTGGGACTTCCTGCTACCTCCTCTTATGGCCGGCTGTGATGCCGCGCAGGCTTCATCGGCCCACCCTACTCCCTTCGCTGGCCTGGGCATCCCTCTACCCACCCGCACCTCCTGTTATTCTCCGGTGACGGCAGCCTCAGGTCGCAGCCGAACCATTCAACCATCATACTCCCCTCAGCGTGGGCATCCACTGTTGTGTCTTCATCGGCTCTGGATCGTTCCATTCCTAGGCCTCACCGTCGTCCACCGCGTTGGTGCTCTAGGCGCGGCGTGTTCAACGTGGTCAACATTCAACAAATGACAGCCATCGGAATAGAGATGTACGTGGAGAGGCTGACAGTAAGGACCCCATGGTCCATGGCCGCACGCAAGCAACTGCCACCTTATTATGCGAAAAAATGATTCCTCCCACTGACATCTGGGGCGCACAGGTTCAGAGGCTGACCTGTGGGCCTACTAAGTTGACGCGTACGTAGGGCTTTGTCAACTTAGTCAACAAACAATTCTAGCAGCAATGACCATTGGATTTTAATCGAAGGGTCCTGTTGCTTCTTCAATCTCTGATCTTCTTGCACCAGCCGCCCAAACCAGCGCCGGCGGGACCGCCTGCTCCTGCCTCCAGTGGCCGGCTGTGCTGCCTGCTCAGGCCTCACCGCCCCACCCTACTCCCACCGTTGGCTAGGCCTTCCCTCTACTCACCCACACCCCCTGTTATTCTCCGGCGACGGCAGCCTCAAACCGCAGCTGAACCAGTCAACCCTCGTACTCCCCTCCGCGTGGGCATCCACTGCTGCGTATTCCCCGGCTCCGGGTTGTTCCCTTCCTAGGTCGTGTTGTCGTCCACCACCTTGGTGCTCTCGGACGATACGGCGTCGTCAACGTGGTCAATGAATGACAGCCATTAGAAGAGGACTGTAAGTGGAGAGGCTGACAGCTGGGTCCAAGGCCGCACGCAAGGAAGTGCCTCCTTATTACGTGCAAAATAATGATTCCTCCACCTGACAGCTCGAACCCACCGGAAGGGCCTCTGTATTTCGCGAAAAAAACATTCCCCCCTGACAACTGGGACCCAGCAGCTTTATCTTCGCGCGGAAGGAAGTGCCTTCTTACCCCCTGACAGCTGGGACCCACCAGGTTGAAGCGAAGTAGCGTTATCTGTCTGGCCGCGAATGTGTACGTATATAGCGGTCGATCGGTCTCTCTACAGCGACGTACCATGGCTGAGTAAGGAGCGGCACGTGTTGAAGTAGAGGCGCCGATGTAGCATGTCACGCAGTCCCGTCTATATCGTGTACACGTACGTACAACCACGCTGCAAGATAGTAAATATGGCTATGTACGTACATACGGACAGGGTCTCTAACGTGTACAGCGACGTTGTCCTGTTCATTGGCAGCCAACCGGCTGGGTCAGAACAGAGTAAATAGCGTCGCGTGTTCATCGGGAGCCAACCGGCTTGGATGGAACAGCCAAAACGAGGTCTGGCATACCGTAGAACGGAGGAAACGGCCTTCTGTTCGACCACGTACGATCGAAACGGGGTCCTGTTCATCGGGAAGGGTCTGGCATACCGCAAAACGGAGGAAACGGCCTTCTATTCGATCTCCTACGGTCAAAACGATGTGTTGTTGATCAGGAGGGGTGCGGCGTACCGCAAAACGGAGGAAATGGACTTGTGTTGGAGCGCCTACGGTCGAAACGGGGTCCTGTTCATCGGAGGGGTGTGGCGTACCGCAAAACGGGACTCCACGGGATACAGTTTATCCACCGTGTACTGCCTCGCTCCATTCTCCACGGGCTACTGTTCATCCACCGTCGACTTCCTCCAGCCTCCACCTGACACTGTTCATCCACCGTCGGCTTCCTCCAGCCTCCACCAGTACTGTTCATCCAGCCTCCACCGGCTACTGTTCAACTAGCCTTCCACGGGGTCCTGTTCATCCAGGCTTCACTGGCTACTGTTCAATCAGCCCTCCACGGGGTCCTGTTCATCCACCCACAACCGGCTCGGGTGTGTGAAGGCCTCCTCGATCGGGGTCCTGTTCATCCAGCGGCAATGGCCTCCACACTACCACGGGGTCCTGTTCATCCAACCCCACCGGGAACTATTCATACAACCCCCAACAACGGTCACTGTTCATCAAGAGGAGTAGGTTCGATCGGCTTCAGTTAGCAGCAGTAGCGAAGGAATCGCTCGAGTTCAGTTAACAGCCAAGGATCGATCGTTTGGGCAGTAACGTAGCTAGTGCAATCGCTTGGGTTCAGTAAGCGAACGCCTCACTCGGGTTCAGTTAGAGCCCAACACCACGCACACACGCGCGTACGTGTACGAGAGAAACGCGAAATCCCTCCGTGCATCGCTCGGCCCCGACCACCCACCGTAACCGGGAACTCCCCGAAATTTTCCTCGCCCTCGCTTCTACCATGATTTTTTCCATCATGGACGGCCCAAAGAATGTCATGTAGGTGCGTCTCCGGCCCACCCAGGATGAAAAGCCCATTTTCTGTCACGATTTTTTGTCATAGAAGTAGGAGCCCACCACATCTATGATGATACCGGGTTTTGTCACAATTATCATCATAGAAGTGTCATAAGCATGACAGAAAAAATGTCGTTCGGGCCAAAATGTCACGGATTTGTCTTTTTTTTGTAGTGTTCAATGCTGGCCCTTTGTGCAGCACAATGTGCTAGGAATGAGTTGAAGTCATCAAAGGGACCAACAAGATTTGGTTCAGCCTCATGACTGCCATCTGGCCTTGGGGCAGCTGGACCTGGGTTGAAGTCAATCCCAAAGTCCTTCTTGTTCTGAGCTGTCGAAGCCTTGGTGAATTGGAGATTGGCTTCAAACATATCATCCTCACGACACCATCGGAGACTGGATGGGTCAGCATCTTCAGGCATTGGGCCTCTGACCATGCAAGGAAAAAAGCCTTTCTCAATGGCTTCCGCCTTGGTCTTGGTATGAAGTTTCTTATATATAATATCAGCCCATGGTGGCCTCACATCGTTCTTTTCCGCATATTCTGGACACAAAATGGTACAGGAACCATGATAATCCACAAGTGCAAGAAATCTTCGTAGCAATTTCCAAAGGTGGAAGTGATAAGTATGGCATGTCGAACCCACAAGGAGCTAAAGGTAAGATCAACATTCTCTCAAGTCCAATCTGCCACTAATACAACTCTACGTACACCGAGCGTTTGCTTCCATCTAGAAATGAGAAATAAAACTACGTTGTGCATATGAAGAGGATAGCTTTGCATGATATCGGAGAACTAAAATATAAAAATAGGTGCTGTTAACATAAAGTTAGATTATATTACTTTATATTATAAATAGCGAGTGTGGAATAATGATGGATCGGTGTGCGGAATTATCCTAGGCAATTATTAACAAGATCGGTAATCATTATTGCAATTTTATATGAGGGAGAGGCATAAGCTAACATACTTTCTCTACTTGGATCATATGCACTTATGATTGAAACTCTAGCAAGCATCCACAACTACTAAAGATCATTAAGGTAAAACCCAACCATAGCATTAAAGTATCAAGTCCCCTTTATCCCATACGCAACAACCCCCTTACTCGGGTTTAAGCTTCTGTCACTCTAGCAACCCACTATAAGTGAATCATGAACGTATTGCAACACCCTACAACAGGAATCCTTCACTCGTGGGCTGCAGCCAGGACCTCCCCGAGGAGCGGCGACGCGGGTGGCACATAAGCCCGTTGCTGGAAGGTAACAACACCATCAACGAGAGCCCAAGGCTGGCCTAACTCACCACATTCTAGTTGTTCCCGAAAAGTGACGAGCACTGGGTCCGTGTGTGCAGCCTGACAGAGAGCTTCAAACAGATCAATGGAAGGCCCGGATATGGCGAGTGCCTGGCCGGCAGGAGCATCACGGCGAGAAAGAGCGTCGGCAATGATGTTTTGGCGACCTGGTTTATATTCCACCGTGAAGTCGAACCCCAACAGGTTGCCCACCCAATGATATTGTGGAATGGTAGCGAGGCGTCGGTCCAGCAAAAACTTCAGGCTGTAGTGGTCAGTTTTGACGATGAACGCATGCCCCAAAGATAAGGCCGCCAGTGGCGCACGGCATGCACCAGACCAATGAGCACCCACTCATAAGCGACGAGAGAAGCATGGCGCGGAGCGATGGTTTTGCTGAAATAGGCAATGGGGCCGCCACCTTGATGCAGGACTGCCCCGAAACCAGATCCAGATGCATCACACTCCACAATGAATGAAACTACAAAATTCGGCAGCTGAAGCACAGGGGCGGTGGTAAGAGCTGTCTTAAGAGCTGCAAATGTGGTGGTCGCTGCAGGTGTCCAAAGAAATTCGTCTTTCTTGAGGAGCGCCGTGAGGGGAGCTACAATGCTGTCAAAATCCCTGATGAACTTGCGGTAGTATCCTGCCAATCCTAAGAAACCACGCACAGCACGGATGGTGTGTGGAACCGGCCAGTCTACCACGGCTAGAACCTTGTCGCTGTCCATGGCAACTCCTGCAGTGGAGATGACGTGTCCCAGATAAGCCATGGATTACTCCCCAAAGGAACACTTGGAGCGCTTGAAAAACAGCTGATGTGTGCGCATAGTCTTCAAGACGAGCTTGACATGACGTAGGTGATCCGACCAGGACGAGCTGTTGATCAAGATATCATCGAAGAACACAAGCACAAACCGACGAAGGTAGGGACGGAGGACATCGTTCATGAGTGCTTGGAATGTCACTGGTTCATTGGTCAAACCAAAGGCCATCACCACAAACTCAAAGAGGCCCTCATGTGTGTGGAATGTCGTCTTGTGGATATCCTCAGGGGCCATCCGAACCTGGTGGTAACCCGACCGGAGATCCAGTTTGGTGAAAAAGTGGGCGCCGTTGGGAATTGGAAACTTGTCCTTGATGGTGACAAGGTTGAGACCACGGTAGTCGATACAGAAACGGCAAGTCCCGTCGGCCTTTCTGACAAGTAGAACGGGGGATGAAAATGCGGTAGAACTAGGACGGATCAGACAATGAGCCAGCATCTCTGAACATTGGCGCTCCAGTTCATACTTCTGTAACTCCAAAAATTCTGACAAATTAGGACAAAGTAAACAATTTGTATAGCAGTACTGTGTAAAATTTTTAGAAAGTTTTGACATTCCAGTAAAAAATGTAAATTCACGCGCTACAGCCAAAGTTTCTGTTTTTCCACTGCACATACCAAACAAGCAATCTAATCATCCTAAAGGAAAATCTTGGCACATTATTTTTATAATACAATGAATTTGTACAAGGGGATAATTATTATTTTTTTGAAAAGTTTCTCTAATTCAAGATTTGTAAAGTTTCCATGGGCATGAACAAAGTTCAAGGAGCTCCCCCACTTCAACGGTGCTTGTCTTTCTTACTTTCACTTTTCTTTTTGAGAAAGTTCTAGGTTCCCCTCTATATTTTTTGTTTTTAAACTTTATAAAAGCACTCAACAGAATAAAATGACTCTCTAAAACTTCCGGGTTGTCTCCCTGGCAGCACTTTCTTTAAAGCCATTAAGCTAGGCATAAAGTGCTCAAGTAATGGATCCACCCGGATCCCAAGGTATATCAAAGCCAATTTTAATTAACAATGATTTGTAATTTAGTAGTGATCACAAAGTAACATATATCATGCAACAACAAAGTCTATCTCTCTTCCTATGCATTAGCATGTCATAAAAGAACAATTCATGCACACAAAGTAAAGGCCAATACATAGCATAAACAGTTTCTTGCAATTTTATTGTATTGGAAACATAGAGAGGCGGAGATGTAGTTCCTCTCTCATAATAATTGCAAGTAGGATCAGCAAGCACATGCATATTATATCTATCAAAACCATCATGTGTATCGGTAAAGCGCAACCCATCAATATAATCCTTAATAAGCGTAAACTTCTCCGGTATAGTGTAGTTGGGAAAATTCAAAAAGGTAATAGGACTATCATGCGTGGGTGCAATAGCAAAAAATTCATTTTTAACATAAAAAACTATAGCAAGTTCATCTCCATAAGCATCATTCATATTGGCATCATGGCCACAAGCATAGCAAGCATCAATTTCATCAAAAAGGGGTATTTCAAAGGAATCCAAGGGATCATAGCAATTATCATAGCAATCATCCTTCGGTAAGCACGAAGGGAAATTAAACAATGTTTGAGTTGAAGAGTTACTCTCATTAGAAGGTGGGCACGGGTGATAAATCTGCTCTTCCTCCCTTTGTTCTTCGCTCTCCTCCGCATCTTTTTCATCTAATGAGCTCACAATGTCATCAATTTCTTCTTCCATAGTTTCCTGCAAAATATTAGTCTCTTCTTGGACAGCGGAGAATTTCTCAATAAACTCATCAATATCGGCATTATATTCATAATTCTCATGGCAATATTTAAGTATAGCATAATTTTCAGGTCTGTAAACAGCATCATCATAATTTTCACACTTTTCAAACAAAGATTCAATTTCATAAGCACCCTTAAAAGCAATGAATTCTTCTATTTGTTCCACATCATAATAATCATATATACCATTAGCATAAGAAGCCAAGGTTTCATTATCATTAAATTTACATGAAAAGGGAAGGTGTGGAGCCTTCATCCTAGAGCAGCAAGTGTAATCATATCTCAAGCATAAATTCCAAGCATACCAATGCAACATATGAATTTCATCCCATAATAGTTTCCCTTTTTGTGTCAAGCAATAATCCCTAAAGTATTCATGTTGATCCAATGTGTCTCCCATTATCAAATTGAATGGGGTTTTCTCAGGATTATCAAAGTAGTGTTTAATATTTTTCACATAACGAGCATCGAGGGTTTCAGGAGGTTCCCCATCTCCATGAGTAGAAAGTACACCTAATTTTTTTGGTATTTCGTGTTCCATATCCATAACTAAAGATAGAGAACAACTTAGAACATAAAATAAAAATTACTTAGTGATCACCCCACGCTATTGCTCCCCGGCAACGGCGCCAAAAAAAGGTCTTGCTAACCCACAAGTATAGGGGATCAATTGTAGCCTTTCTCGATAAGTAAGAGTGTCATACCCAACGAGGAGCTAAAGGTAGAACAAATATTCCCTCAAGTTCTATAGACCACCGATACAACTCTACGCACTCTTAACATTCGCTTTACATAGAACAAGTATGAAACTAGAAGTACTTTGTAGGTGTAAAGGGATAGGTTTGCAAGATAATAAAGAGCACGTAAATAAAAGCTAGGGGCTGTTTAGATAAAGAAACAATTAAGTTAGTTTTAGTAGAGAGCTTTTTGTCACAAGAAAGTTATTTGTCCCTAGGCAATCGATAACTAGACCGATAATCATTATTGTAATTTTATATGAGGGAGAGGCATAAGCTAACATTCTTTCTCTACTTGGATGATATGCACTTATGATTGGAAATCTAGCAAGCATCCGCAACTACTAAAGATCATTAAGGTAAAACCCATAGCATTAAAGTATCAAGTCCTCTTTACTCCCATACGCAAACAACCCACTTACTCGGGTCTGTGCTTCTCTCACTCACGCCACCCACCATAAGCGAATCATGAACATATTGCAAACCCTACAGAGGGGATCCCTCACGCTTGCACAACACGGAGAGCACCATAGGACAGCACCAATAGTAAAACATATAACTCAAACCAATCATGATCATCAATCAAACATCATAGGATAGCCATACATCATTGGGAAATAATATATAGCATTGAGCACCATGTTTAAATAGAGATTACAGCGAGGAGAAGAGGTGTTACACCGCTGCATAGAGGGCGAGAGAGTTGGTGATGACAGCGGCGAAGTTGTTGGTGTAGATCGCCGTCACGATGATGGCCCCAGCGGTGTTCCGGTGCCACCTCGAGAGAGGGGGAGAGAGCCCCCCTCCTTCTTATTCCTTGACCTCCCCCTAGATGGGAGGAGGTTTTCCCCTCTAGTCCATGGCCTCCATGGCGGCAGAGGGGCAGGAGCCCCTCCGAGATTGGATCTCTCTCTCTCTGTTTCCTTCTGTTTCTTCGTTCCTAGATTCTGGCCTTTCACCATTTCTTAAATTCCCGGAGATCCGTAACTCCGATTGGGCTGAAATTTTCACACGATTTTTATCCGGATATTAGCTTTCTTGCGGCCGAAGAAGGGCACCAACCACCTTACGGATTGGCCACAAGCCTACTGGCCGTGCCCTGGGGAGGGGGCGCACCTCCAGGGCTTGTGGGCCCCTCGGGCATCGTCTCGCGTTGATTCCAATTCCCAAAAATCACATATATTCCAAAATCAAAATCTCCATAAGTTTTTATCATGTTTGGACTTCGTTTGGTATGGATATTATGAAAAACAAAAAACATGCAACAAACAGGAACTGGCACTGGGCACTGGATCAATATGTTAGTCCCAAAAATAATATAAAAAGTTGGCAAAAGTATATGAAAGTTGTAGAATATTGGCATGAAACAATCAAAAATTATAGATACAACGGAGACGTATCAGTCACTAAGGAACTGACATGTGTCTAATGGTCAGATTCCAGACTCACGCGGCAGCTTGACTTGGGCTACAAGACAAGCTGACTCATCCAACTCTAGATAAGATTTTCTCTCATTGTCTTCACTCGAAGACATAGGATTTGGGTTGAGCATCACATCAGTTTTTCTGACTTTGTTCACTTGGACCCCACTTAACAGTTCAGTGGTTCCTATGACTCAAGAAAGAAGAAAATGAAACTACGAAAGAAACTATGTCTTCGCACTCCACAGTCTTCAAGTGAATGTCTTCACACGTCATTATCTTCGACGTGTATGTCTTCACGAACCACCATTGTCTTCAGTGTCTTCATACATATTTTGGGGTCATCTCTGGTAGATAAACCAAATCAATGAGGGACTTCTACCTGTGTTATTCTAAAAAATTCTCACAAACACATTAGTCCCTCAACCACGTTTGTCGTTAATACGCCAAAACCAACAAGGGGTGGCACTAGATGCACCTACAGTCCTGCTCCGGGAGTGTCAAACAAACGCCTCAGGTCATACATCAATGGTAGACGACTCTGGTGCCTTCTCTGGAATACTGCATTGGATGTGTTCTGGTCCAAATTTAAGTGCCAAGCCTCTGCCTTCACACGCTCTGCCTCTGCGTCAACTTGAGCCTTCAGTGCAGCTGTCTGGATGTTCTCAGCTACGATATCCTCTGGGGCCTTGGTTATCTCCTCGCGAATCTTCACAATCTTTGCGTTGCGCTCTGCCTGATTCGCCACAGTAACTTCTGTTGCTAACAAAGCTGTCAAGGTGCCCATGAGATCCAACAGTACCTGAGCCGGTGGCCTAGCTGAGCCGAATCCACCAACCCTTGCGGCAGCCGGGACAGAGGTCGTTGTAGCGGCCGTTGAAGAGTTGAGAGCTAGCCCTGTGCCGGCCATGAAGATAGCAGCCCTACACGGCAACTCATAGGGGTCCGGAATACTGTGGCCATCGGAATAGCCCGCAAGCCCGCCGTCTTGAAGCTGATAGATTGACTCTGTCTCTCCAGTTGAGGACTCATCACCTGAGTAGATGAGAGTCTCTCCCCCAGATGCGAAATTTTCCGCAAGTTCCATCCCTTGCGTGAAGCCCATGAAAGCATGCTTCCGCCCGGCTTGGACCCGGGCGGGTTGCGTGTGCCGATCCGGCTTGACGATGTCGGTGCATAGGTCCGGCTCAGGCTCTGACCCGCCGATCTTGCCGATGAAGACATGGATTCCGCCGAAGGGGACCCGGTACCCTTACTCAATTGAGTCGGCCTCGGGGCCCCAGCTAGCGTCGTTGATGTAGAGCTTGCCGCGGTGACTCTTGGTCATCCAGCCAACGACATATCCCTTGATCCCTGGGAAAGAGCCATTTAAGAACTCGAAACCACCGTGCGCTGGCCCCATGGTGGGTGCCAACTATCGTGGTTTTGTCACGGCAGATGTCCTAGTGAAAGGACTTAAGCGTGAAGCCATCGCAACGGTGATTAGCTTATCGGGGTTGAGCGGGACGAGAGACACGGGTTTACCCAGGTTCGGCCCCTAACGGTGGAGGTAAAAGCCTACTCCTGATCTTTTTGCTATTGCTTGAGTATCGATTAAAAGGGAGCGGATTCGCTTGACCTAGCTATCGATTGATTGTAACCTATCTATTCTATGCCAGGGACTCGCCTTTATATACAGGTCGAGGCCACCGGCTTACAAGAGTCTGAGTCAGGTTACGACACATGATCGAGCCTTACTCTAAGTCGCTTTGCTTTACAAGGTAAATCATTACATGGCGGGTTACACCCATGGGTCGCCTTCTGACCTTGGGTTCTAAGCCGGCCCATCTTGTGAGCCGCCCTTCTTAATACTGTGTCCTGACCTTCTTGGCCTATCAGAGGCCCAACTCCTTAAGTCGCCAGCGATCTGACCCGGCCTATTAGAGCGGGTTATACCATGGGGTTATATCCCCAACAGCTTCAGAGGCTCCAATTACTGGGGGGTCAGGCACAATCACTTCAGGAGTCACACTTGGTGTAGCAGGGGGAATCACAACTGGTTCTTCTTCTTCTCTTTCATCGGCTGATGCAGCCGGAATATTGATACGTCTCCGTCATATCTACTTTTCCTAATGCTTTTCCACTTGTTTTGGACTCTAATTTGCATGATTTGAATGAAACTAACCCGGACTGACGCTATTTTCAGCAGAACTACCATGGTGTTGTTTTTGTGCAGAAATAAAAGTTCTCGGATTGGAACGAAACTTTGCGAGGATTTTTTATTCAATAAATAAGAATTTCTGGAGCCAAGAACCAACGGAGGGGGGCACCTGGGTGGGCACAACCCACCAGGGCGCCCCCCTCCAGGCGCGCCCAGGTGGGTTGTCCCCACCTGGTGGCCCAGCAGACTTCCACCCTGATACTATAAAATCACATATTTCAAAAAAAATGAGGGAGGAAGAATTATCGCGTTTCACGAGAGGGAGCCGCCGCCACCTCCTGTTCTTCATCGGGAGGCCAGATCTGGAGTCCGTTTGGGGCTCCGGAGAGGGGGATCTTTGATCTTCGTCATCACCAACCCTTCTCCATCACCAATTCCATGATGCTCCCCACCGGGAGTGAGTAATTCCTTTGTAGGCTCGCTGGTCGATGAGGAGTTGGATGAGATTCATCATGTATTCGAGTTAGTTTTGTTAGGGCTTGATCCCTAGTATCCATTATGTTCTGAGATTGATGTTGCTATGACTTTGCCATGCTTAATGCTTGTCACTTTGGGCCCGGGTGCCATGATTTCAGATCTGAACCGTTTATGTTATCACCATTATATCTATGTTCTAGATCCGATCTTGCAAGTAATAGTCACCTACTACGTGTTATGATCCGGCAACCCCGGAGTGACAATAGTCGGGACACTTCCCGGTGATGACCGTAGTTTGAGGAGTTCATGTATTCACTATGTGTTAATGCTTTGTTCCGGTTCTCTATTAAAAGGAGACCTTAATATCCCTTAGTTTCCAATAGGACCCCGCTGCCATGGGAGGGTAGGACAAAAGATGGCATGCAAGTTCTTTCCATAAGCACGTATGACTATTTACGAAATACATGCCTACATTATATTTATGAACTGGAGCTAGTGTCGTATCGCCATAGGTTATGACTGTTATATGATGAATATCATCCAACGAATTCACCGATCCAATGCCTATGAATTTTTCTCATATTGTTCTTGCTAAGTTACTACTGCTATTGTCACTATTGCACTTGCTACAAAATCACTGCTATCACTGTTACTGTTACTATTGCTGTTGCTACTACTATAAAAACTATCATACTACTTTGCTACTGATCACTTTGCTGCAGATAATTAATCTCCAGGTGTGGTTGAATTGACAACCCAGCTGCTAATACTTGCAAATATTCTTTGGCTCCCCTTGTGTCGAATCAATAAATTTGGGTTGAATACTCTACCCTCGAGAACTGTTGCGATCCCCTATACTTGTGGGTTATCAAGACCTTTTTCTGGCACCGTTGCCGGGGACCACAGCTATATTTGTTGAGTCACTTGGGATTATTATCAAATTATCACTATGAAGAATCTGAAGGATGCTAAGACTAAGATTTTTCCCTCTAAGATGAGGGGAGGTAAGGAACTGTCATCCAGCTCCGCTTTAGATTCACCTTCTGTTATAAGTAGACTTGCAACACCACCACATGCTATCAATTCTGATATGTCGCAAGTTATTGATGATGCTACTTCTGCTATGAATGCTACTCATGATGATGCTAGTACCTTGCTTGATGATAATATGCCACTAGGTGAATTTCTTGATGAACAACTTGCTAGAACTAAAGCTTTTGAGAATGCTGAAGCTGATGAAATTGTTGAAACTGATGAAGAGCTTGAAACTAAAAATCTTGAAACACCTATTAGACCTAATTCTCCTAGATATGAATTGCCAAAGGTACCGGAAGGTTATGTTATGGATGAAGAGACAACTAGAGACATTCTTGCTTGTAAGGATAGAAATGATCTAGAAAAATTATTATGCAAGTATAAAGAAAAGACCTTGAATGCTAGAATGAAATGTGATCCTAAGTTTGCTACTTCACCTATCTTTGTTGATGATAAGTATTATGAATTCTCTGTCGACCCAGAGTTGATTACTTTGGTTGAATCTGATCTTTTCCATGGTTATGAAACTAAAACTGTTGTGGCACATCTTACTAAGTTGAATGACATAGCCACCCTATTTGCTCATGATGAGAAAATTCGCTACTATTATATTCTCAAATTATTTCCGTTCTCATTAAAGGGTGATGCTAAGGCTTGGTACAATACTCTTGCTCTTGGTTGTGTGCGTAGTCCCCAGGATATGATTTATTACTTCTCTGAAAAATATTTTCCTGCTCATAAGAAACAAGCTGCTTTACAGGAAATATTTAACTTTGCGCAAATTGAAGAAGAGAGTCTCCCACAAGCTTGGGGGAGGCTTCTCCAATTGCTTAATGCCTTGCCTGATCATCCTCTTAAGAAAAATGAAATACTTGATATCTTCTATAATGGACTAACCAATGCTTCTAGGGATTTCCTAGATAGTTGTGCTGGTTGTGTTTTCAGGGAGCGAACTGTTGAACAAGCTAAAGAATTATTGAATAACATATTGAAAAATTATGATGATTGGACTCTTCCCGAACCACACCTCAAACCTACTCCAAAGAAGAGGGGTATGTTATATCTCAGTCCTGAAGATATGCAAGAGGCAAAGAAATCCATGAAGGAAAAAGGTATTAAAGCAGAGGATGTTAAAAATTTACCACCTATCGAAGAAATACATGGGCTTGAAACACCACCACCACCTAAGGTGGTAGAGGTAAATTCTTTACTGAAGTTCGATGAAGGTGATATTCCTTATAATAAACATCCTAGTCAATGCCTTTATGAGTTTGATAATTACATTAGAAACAAGACCACTTCAATGCAAATGTTATGAAACAATTGAAATACAATTCTGATATGATTGCTCGCTTGAGTGACTTGTTATTTAGAATCTCAAATGATGTTAGAGGTGTGGGAAAACATGCTTCTATGGTTAAAACTCAATTAGAACAAGTTGCTAAATCTCAAAGCGAGTTGCTTGATGAAATGAATAATAATATCAATGATCATGTTGTTAGAGTAATGACTAGAGGAGGTAGAATGACTCAGGAACCACTTTATCCTGAGGGACACCCAAAAAGAATTGAACAAGACTCTCAAAGAGTTGACACTGATGTACCTAGTCCTTCTAAAAAGAAAAAGAAGAAGAAAAATGATGGACTTTGCATGCCTCTAGTGAACCTGAAGTTGAAAAACCTCCTGATAATGAAGTCTCTATCTCTGATGCTGAAACTCAATCTGGTAGTGAACACCCACCTTCTGAAAATGAAAAAGACAATGATGAGGTTCATGATGACACTCAAACAAATAATAAAGAACCAGATAATGATGTTGAGATAGAACCAGCATCTAATCTTGATAACACACAAACCAAGAATAAAATATATGATAAAAGAGACTTTGTTGCTAGAAAACACGGTAAGGAAAGAGAACCATGGGTTCAAAAACCTATGCCCTTTCCACCTAAGTCAACCAAAAAGAAAGATGATGAAGAATTTGAACGCTTTACTGAAATGCTGAGGCCAGTCTTTTTGCGTACTCGCTTGACTGATATCTTAAAAATGCCTCCGTATGCAAAGTACATGAAAGACATCATCACCAATAAGAGAAAAATACCGGAAGCTGAAATTCCCACCATGCTTGCTAATTATACTTTTAAGGATGGAGTACCTAAAAAACTTGGAGATCCAGGAATACCAACTATACCTTGCTCCATCAAAAGAAATTATGTGAAAATTGCTTTATGTGATTTAGGAGCTGGTTTTAGTGTTATGCCTTTCTCTTTATATAAAAGACTTGATTTGAATAAACTCACACCTACTGAAATATCTTTGCAAATGGCTGATAAATCAACTGCCATACCTATCGGTATTTGTGAGGATGTGCCCGTTGTTGTTGCTAATGTTACTATCTTAACAGACTTTGTTATACTTGAGATGCCCGAGGATGACAACATGTCGATTATCCTCGGTAGACCCTTCTTGAATACTACAGGGGCTGTTATTGATTGCAATAAAAGCAAGGTCACTTTTCATATCAATGGTAATGAGCATACGGTGCACTTTCTGAAGAAACAATTCCAAGTGAATGGTATTAATGTTATTGAAAAATCTTCGACAATCACTATTAGAAGTTTTCAATTACCCCTACCTACTGTTAAATAGAAATATGAAATGCTTATTTTTTGGGGACATTCACATCCCATTGAGGTAACTTAGTGTTTTACAAAAGTTCTATGGTTTCATGCTAATCGGAAGTGGTTGTTAATAAGACTTGATCAACCTTATTAATGAATCATTTTTGAGAGGTATGAAGTTGATGAATTTAGTGAGCACTACCTTATGTCCCTACCTTTTGTTTTCTGTTTTTATTAGTTAAATAAAATAAAATGCCATGCCTTGCCTGTTTCCTGAGTTTTTCGTGCAATAAAAAATGACCCAAAAATAAAGTTCTCAGAATGCTCTGAAAATTTAATATGATTTTTTCTGAATATTTAAGAATTTTTGGTGCAAATAACATCAGAGGGAGGTGCTCCAGGTGGGCACAACCCACCTGGGCGCGCCAGCACCCACAGGCGCGCCCTGGTGGGTTGTGGTCCCCATGTGGGCCCCTTCACTTATCATTTCACTCCATATCATCACCTACCTCCAGAAAAAAAATCACCATTGCTCTCTCTCTCTCTCTCTCATGTTCTTGCTCTCAAACCCATGGATTTCGATCTCTTTGCTTGAAGCTCCATTTCCGAAACTATTTTGGGGGATTGTTGCTTGGTATGTGACTCCTCCATTGGTCCAATTAGTTTTTGCTTTAGTGGTTTATATTTAGAATAATTAGTGACTCTTGGTGCTACTGTAGATGAGCTTGCATGTTGAATTCTTAGAGTTCTAAGTAGTTTGAATGCTTGATATGGCCTCTATGCACCCCTATGAGTAGTTGCTATCAATCTTGTAAAGTTTTGTTGAGAAAAATTTTGTGGACTAAAAATTTCAGAATTTTGTTCATAGGAAAAAGATGAGTATCTTTAGGAAGTTTGCTTCCAAGAAGAACTCCAAGGGAGTTATTGGGGAGTCGTCTGACAGTCATCTCCGCGCCCGGAGAATGGCGGAGGTATGGCCATGCGAATGGCCGCATAACCCATTCATGGAAGAAGACAGAATCCGTCAAGAGTTTGCACAGTATGCTGCTAATGGCGGCCTCATCGACTTCATCGCAGCTGAATGTGTACAGTATCATCTCCTCACAAATTCCTTTGTGCAAAGTTTTCATTTCTTGAGTAGGAATAATCCTCCTGAGGTGCAGTTTGACTTATATGCTGAACCCCATCAGATACCACTTACTGAGTTTTTTGACATATGCATGATCCCTTTTGACAGGGATTTATTAGAGCCTAGACCCGCAGAGTTTGATGGTTTTTACCGCACTCTGACTGTGGGGGATGAGAGAGGGGTATCGGCTATCACTGCCACTAGCTTACACTTTTCGGCTGTGCATTATTTTGCTCTATTCATTGCGAAGTGTTTGCTTGCTAGAGAGAAGGTAGGTGCACGCAGTGCGCCTGACTTTGCTGTTTTACGTCGTGCACTTTATGGCGACAACACTTATAGCTTGGGAGCTATTGTGGCACGTTGCCTACACATTAACAGATCCAAGGGTAAGATACATGGTGGTATTTATGCTACTCTCTTGGCGAGTCACATTAACATTTAGATACGCCAGCATGATTATCCTTTACCCAAGGTTTATCTAGATCACTCGGCTATGGCACACCACCAATTTATTGATGGCGAGAACACTACTAGTGATTTTCCTTATAACCTTATTTTTAGTGAGGATACTCATGATATTATTCCATTGCCTGCACCTCCTTTGTTTGATCCTATTGCCAGGGGCGGATACAGGATTATGCCTGAGGACATTGTTGCCTACCGGAACAACCTGGCTGCGGCACAGGCGGAGCCTCAGGAATGGGACCCTCAGGTGCCCGCTCCCCAGCACTTCAACATAGGACCCCATGGCTTCTTCGAGTGGTGATTACCAAGTTAGGCCAAAAGCCTAAGCTTGGGGGAGTACGTATTTCCACCGACATTACATTCATGTTCACACATTTCATTCTAGTTGTCGGTATCCACACTTTTTCATTGTATTATCCATGCTAGATTTATTTTTTCGCCTTCTTCTTGTGTGTTTAAAAAACATTGAGAAAATACAAAAATATTTCCTGCTTCTTTCTAGTATAACTACCTGTAGTATTTAAAAAGAAAACCTGCAAAAAAATTCCTTGTTCTTCTTTTTGCTTGTTGGGAGCTCTCCCGTGTAAATAGTTTTTCTCATTTTTGTTTTTCCTTTCTTAAATTTGCTTTCTTTCAGAAAACCAAAAAACTCCAAAAGTATTTCAGTGTGTTTCTCTGAATTTCTTTTTATTGAGTCATACTGAGGAGAAGACCACGATGAAAATGTTGAGTGGCTCTCATATGCATTTTTGTTGATCTAACAGAGAGCCTGTATTACCTTGTTTTCTTCTTTTTGAATAAAATGTTTGCAGATTCCAGCTTAGTCCACGGCACTCTTGCACTATTATTATTTTCATATCGTTCGGTCGTGAAAGTGAAAGGCAATAATGACGATATTTGATGAACTGGCTGTGGCAGAGAGAAACAGGTATGAACTCAACTTGTTCTATTTTTGTAAATATGTTTAACCTAGTATCCATGATTCAGCTCATTATGATCAAACATGTTTGCAATGACCCATAGAGATTATAGTTTCTCATGTCATGCTTAAGTAGCTAGGAGTGGATAATGATTTATCTTGGATGTCAACATTGCGTTAAAATAATTGTGATGTAGTCTGATGATATGGTATCCTCCTCTGAATGTTCGGGTGGCTTGACTTGGCACATGTTCATGCATGTAGTTGAATCAAAACCAACATAGCCTCTATGATATTTATGTTCATGGTGTTCATATCCTACTCATGCTAGTATCCAATGTTACTTATGCATAATGCATGTTCATGACCATTTTCGCTCTCTAGCTGGCCGCTTCTCAACCTAATTGCTAGCCTTCGCTTGTACTAAGTGGGAATTCTGCTTGTGCATCAAAACCCTGAAACCCAAGTTATTCCAGATGAGTCCACCATACCTACCTATATGCTGTATTACCCTGCTGTCCTAAGTAAATTTGCATGTGCCACCTCTAAAAAAACATCAAATAAATATCCTTTTTTGTGTGCCTGGATTGTTCATAGAGTGACAGGAGGTAGTCAGTATCTTCCATGTTAAGCGGGTTATTCTCATGATGAGTGTTTATTCACTCGTCCTTGCACGAGAGGGGCGGTAATAGGGATTCCCAGTCCCGAATTCAAATTGCAAATAATTAAACAAAACTCCCCCAGGAATGTTGTTGGTATGGACGGCACCCATTGTTTCGGACAAGCCGTGGTGTGCGATCGTTGGTGGAGGGGGAGTAAACCTTTACTTTTACCGCTTGGGAACCACCACTAATGTGTTTAGCATGGAAGATACCGATAACTAATGGTCACGAAGTAAATAAGAAGGGTGCATTTGTCAAAATTTCATTTACCTCTGTTTTAAACTTGAGCTCTAGCACCTCTGCAAATCACTGCTTCCCTCTGCGAAGGGACTATCTATTTACTTTTATGTTGTGTCATCACCTTCTCAAATAAGCGCCAGAACCTGAGAGCACTATTGTCATCCTCATGCATTGTGTATAGCTAATGTTGGGTCCATCATGACTGGATCTTTTCTACCATGAATTACAATGTTTAGTCGCTGCTTGAACTTTGGAGGTGCTCTGCATTTATGTTTTGCGGTCTCAGAAAGGACTAGCGAGATACCACTATTGTGATATTATATCATGGTTGCTTTGACAAAGTGTTGATTGTTTGAGATATCTTATTATTGCTCGCTAGCTGATTATGCCATTGTTATGAGTTAATATAATTTTTAAGAGTTATTGTCGACATGGTTAGTTATAATCTTTGCTGAAAACCTGGGTACTACTTAAGCTTATTTATGTAAACAAGAGCAAAAGAGTTCATAAAAGTTTTTCTTTTTCACTTTCAGTTTATCAACTGAATTGCTTGAGAACAAGCAAAGGTTTAAGCTTGGGGAAGTTGATACATCTCCGTCGTATCTACTTTTGCTAACGGTTTTCCTCTTGTTTTGAACTCTAATTTGCATGATTTGAATGAAACTAACCCGGACTGACGTTGTTTTCAGTAGAACTACCATGGTGTTGTTTTTGTGCAGAAATAAAAGTTCTCAGATTGGAACGAAACTTTGCAAGGATTTTTTATTCAATAAATAAGAATTTCTGGAGCCAAGAACCACCGGAGGGGGGCACCTGGGTGGGCACAACCCACCAGGGCGCGGCCCCCTCCAGGCGCGCCCAGGTGGGTTGTCCCCACCTGGTGGCCCCGCAGACTTCAACCCTGATACTATAAAATCACATATTTGGAGAAAAAAATGAGGGAGGAGGAATTATCGTGTTTCACTAGACACAGCCGCCGCCACCTCCTGTTCTTCATCGGGAGGCTAGATCTGGAGTCCGTTTGGGGCTCCGGAGAGGGGGATCTTCGATCTTCGTCATCACCAACCCTTCTCCATCGCCAATTCCATGATGCTCCCCACCGGGAGTGAGTAATTCCTTCGTAGGCTCGCTGGTCGGTGAGGAGTTGGATGAGATTCATCATGTAATCGAGTTAGTTTTGTTAGGGCTTGATCCCTAGTATACATTATGTTCTGAGATTGATGTTGCTATGACTTTGCCATGCTTAATGCTTGTCACTTTGGTCCTGGGTGCCATGATTTCAGATCTGAACCGTTTATGTTATCACCATTATATCTATGTTCTAGATCCGATCTTGCAAGTTATAGTCACCTACTACGTGTTATGATCCGGCAACCCCGGAGTGACAATAGTCGGGACACTTCCCGGTGATGACCGTAGTTTGAGGAGTTCATGTATTCACTATGTGTTAATGCTTTGTTCCGGTTCTCTTTTAAAAGGAGACCTTAATATCCCTTAGTTTCCAATAGGACCCCGCTGCCACGGAAGGGTAGGACAAAAGATGTCATGCAAGTTCTTTCCATAAGCATGTATGACTATTTACAGAATACATGCCGACATTATATTTATGAACTGGAGCTAGTGTCGTATCGCTCTAGGTTATGACTATTATATGATGAATATCATCCAACAAATTCACCGATCCAATGCCTACGAATTTCTCTCATATTGTTCTTGCTAAGTTACTACTGCTATTGTCACTGTTGCACTTGCTACAAAATCATTGCTATCATTGTTACTGTTATTATTGCTGTTGCTACTACTATCAAAACTATCATACTACTTTGCTACTGATCGCTTTGCTGCAGATAATTAATCTCCAGGTGTGGTTGAATTGACAACTCAGCTGCTAATACTTGCAAATATTCTTTCGCTCCCCTTGTGTCGAATCAAAAAATTTGGGTTGAATACTCTACCCTCAAAAACGGTTTCGATCCCCTATACTTGTGGGTTATCAAATATCTTCAGCCACTTTGGCTTTAGACTCTTGAGCAGTCTCCGAGGGGATGGCTTCAGGAAACACTTGACGTGCTACTGAGCTTGTGGTATGCACATCCTCTTCAGGAATGCTAGACATGGAGACTGATGGCCGTGGGCCTCTACGAAGCCTTCAGAGTGAGGGCGGTGCTTGTGGTGATGGAGTGGTCTTCTCCATGTCTTCTGGTGTTGCCTGGGGTGTCTCAAGAACTGGGGTGAAGACATGAGTAGGTGGAGTGCACAGTATGACTTTATGGAGTGGAGAGTTTGGGAATTGCTCATCCCAGAAATCATCTTGAGTGATTGGCGTCGTGGGACCGCCAATGCTGATCTGTTCATTGCTCGTGGGAGTAGGCGATGATACCGGTTTCTGAGTGAGCTGTGGAACTTGAGGAAGGACTTCATCATCAATATTGTCTTCACGACCAATGTCTTCAGCTGCGATGGTGTCAGCAGCTGGGATCTCTTCAGTGTTATGGGCCTCTGTGGGAGCAGGCTCATGCACAACAAGTCTTCTTTCACGGTTGGAGGAGGCAGGTAGGGCGACTGAGATGGGCTCAACAAGCAGCGGCTCCACAGGAGCAAATGATTCGGTTAGTGCTTGGGCCTTTCTTGAAGTCTTTGAAGACTTTGTCTTTAGCTTCTTCTGAGATGGAGCAGCATCAGAGGCTTCTTGATGCTTGCGCTTCTTAGCTTCAGCCTCTGCCTGCTTGGTGTGTTTCCTTTCAGTAGGAGCAGATGGAGCTTTTGGCTTCGAGCCAGTCATGCTAGTGGGGAAGACAATGCTTCCCCGCTCTTGCCTTGGAGCCTCAGCTTTGGCTTCAGCTGGCTTCTTCTTCTTAGCTGCCATCCTTGGGTCAATGCCAGGGCACCCAAGTGCCTTTCTCTCCATGGCTTCATTGTGATCCTGAACACATTTTTTAGCATAGTACTTGAGGTGCTCTCAGGACCCTTTGGCTTCATCACGACACTTACGAAACTCAGCCTTGAGATCTGACATCATCTTCTTGAGGTTATGTACATCAATGGCACTGAGCTTTGCCATGTGCTTCTTGAAGAGAGCTTTCTCATGGTCGATCTTGTTTTTCTGCTCAACAACCTTCTGAGCAATAGCAAGTTCTTTGGCTATGCAGCCCTGGAAGGTGACGCTGATGTCTATAGGCAGCTGCAGATCATCAAGGGTGAGAGACCTGTCTTCAAACCATTCATCAATGAAATTGTTCAGAATGTCAGCATTAAACAGAGGCAAATCTCTGAAGATTTCAGCCTCTTGTTTGCTCTTGATCAGCATCTCAAGGGCATCATCAGTAAGGTCTTCATCGCTAGAGAGATCAATCACATCCTCTTCATGGTGCAGGATGCTTGATGGATTAAGGCCTTGCCCTGAGATTTTCTTTGTCTTCGCAGAAGTGCGGGACAAGTCTTCAGACTGCACACTTGATTCAGGAGGTGTAGATTTCAATGGCTTCACTCTTGAAGCTTTTGGAGCAGCTATAAGCTTTGAAGCCTTTGACTTCTTCACTAGCTTTGGGGGTTCTGGAGCTGCAGTCTGGTCCTCTTCCTCAACATCATCTTCAATGTTGGCCCTCTATGCTACACAGTGTGCCTGAAATGAGGCAAAATCACCAAAAGGGCCGATGAGATTTGCTTCGGCCACACGAGTGCCATCGGGCCTTGGCTCAGCTGGACCTGGGTTGAAAGCAATCCCAAAGTCCTTCTTGTTTTGAACTGCCGAAGCCCTAGCAAACTGATAATTGGCTTCAAATAGATCATCTTCACGACACCATCGAAGACTGGATGGGTCGACATTCTAAGGCATTGGTCCTCTGACCATGCAAGGAAAGAAGCCTCTCTGAGTGGCTTCAGCTTTGGTCTTGGGATGAAGCTTGCGGTACACAATGTCAGCCCATGGTGGCCTCACATCATTCTTTTCAGCATATTCAGGAGTCACAAAATGATAGAGAAACCACTACTCTGTCCAGTATATGCAATCCATTAGACGCGAGATTTGCGCTCACCATAGCTTTCTTCAGGATCAGACTTGTATAACTCATAGAGATCGGGAGGCAGATCCTTTGCAGTGTTATCACGGTGCTGTCTGCCACCTTTCTTCGCAGATTTGCCACTTGCCATTGGCTTCACAAGACTGAAAGGCTTCACAGAACTTATTGGCTTCGCTTTGCTGGTCAGACAAGAACTGGCTTCAGGAGATTCAATGTGATGCTGTAAGCATTCTGCAAATGAATTCAGACTATGAGAACCAAGAGACTCGCCCATGGACATGTACCTGTGACAGCATTAGAGATGCGAGGGAAGGGGAAGAGGTCATATGCATTCTCAGAGGATTTTGAAGATAAATCAGTTTGAAGACATTGACCTCATAGTGCGAAGACATTCACTTATAGAAATAAGTTCGTTCCAGATTTGTACGAATCCACAAATAGGTACAAGTGAGGAATCAAACTAGTTGTAAAGCATAAGTGAAAGTACTTGCAAGTTATGAGATGCAGAGTATGGAAGATCCGGATTTGGAAGTGAAGAAACAACTTCCTGAAGATTTAGAAAGTTCATCGGATCGAATAAACGGTAAAAAGTGAACTTTTATTTACCGCCAAGAACTGATGAAGAACTGCTTGACGAGTCGGGGACGAAGGTCGAGCAGTCCAATCTCCCGCGCCCTAATTTTGCGGCGGAAGACACCTACGGCGGCGGCGGGAGGAAGAGGTCCGCGGCCGGTGTGAAGACGATGACGGAGAAGTCACGTCAGTGAAGCGCTTCATCTCCGGCGACGACGAGAGCTAGCGACGGCGCCAGGGTTTTGAGGGAGACGGCGAGGGAAGTAAATTTAATGACTGCAGGGGGTGGATATTTATAAGTAAGGGAATGACATAGTGAATTTACTCTGCTACCCCCGGCGGTTCACATCTGAGCAACACGTGGAAAGCATGCAACAGCTTAAGTGTTGTGCCATGACCCCACGCGCGCCAGGTTTGTCGGGTGGTCGTTCCGGCTTCTCCGGATTCGGGCAAAAGGATAGGGATATTAAAAGCATTTTAAATGTTTGTCTCTTAATCTTCGACTAACAAGGACACAGTGAAGACAATTGACACGTGTCAATAGAATGCATATGAAGATTTAGAGAGAATAGGAGAGATAAGCACAAATGGGGTTAGGGTCTGCTCACATTCACTTAGTGCAGAAAATGGCAACTTGAAGACATAGCTATAAGTGAATGATATATATATATATATATATATATATAAACACTATTCTGTTCACGGGTTCACTGGATCAGAATATTATTTTGATCACAACCTGAACTTCCTGAGTTACACAACCTGAACTTCTCTCTCTACGAACTCGACCTTCGGGCTATCTTCGCAACCGTGTCTCCCCACGCGAATTATTTTGCTTAGTCATGTTCTATGTGATGTAAGTGTAATCTGCAAACGGTTTTTAGCAACTAAATGCCCGTTTTAAATAGGAATCTCGCTCATTGGCGGATTTTGCTCTCGGGTCATGATGAACATGCGTCTATTGCAATTTTACTGCCTGAGTTGTTCGATCTGAACTTCCCCCAATGCTAGGTTGAACTTCCGCAAACATTGCCCAAATGGGGCTTGCGGTATATCATTGGAAAGCTATGGACACGAGTATCATGACCCAAGTTAAATTTTTGACAAAATGTAAGCGGTTTAAGAGCAGTTTTGAAAACCATTTTTTCTTCATACAAAAAACATGAATCGTATTTTCGATCACATTTTTAAACCGTTTATTGGAATGAGGCAAATACTATGGCATTGGAAAGCTGCTGCAAAACCGCTCCTTCCACATGTTGATACTTTTCTCTAATTCCCTATGGTTAAAGAGTAATTTTGAAAATCGTAAAATTTCGCAAACCGAACAGCCGAGTTCGTATTTTCGATGCCATTTCTAAACGGCTAATCCAATTGACGCAAATGATATGGCGTTGGAAAGCTTATGAAAATGCGCTACTTTTTCATGTTGAAAGTTTTTTCTAATTTTGAACGGTTTCAGAGTAATTTAGAAAACGGTACAAGTTCCACCGAGTTCGTATTTTCGAGTTAATTTTTTAACCGTGCATCCGAATGCAGCAAATGATATGGCGTTGGAAAGCTTGAATAAATGCAAAACTTTTTGGTATATATTGTTTCGCCCAATTCTTTACGGTTTTAAGTCAATTTTGAAAATGGCTTAAAACGTATTTTCGGCGTAATTTCTACAAACTTTATCGAAATAGGGCAAATAATATACCGTTGAAAAGCTACGAAAAATGCGAAACTTTTTGATGCTGATGGTTTTCTCTGATTCCTAGCCGTTTTCAAGTAATTTCGAAAACGGCGAGATCATTCGTTCACTGGAATTTCTCGGCATGTCTACTTGAACTTCTCGGCATGTCTACTTGAACTTCACTCTGTTTTTCACGTGCTTTTTTTGCTTGTAGCTCTCCATCCACTCACTGGAATTGAGCAAGTGATATACCGATGGAAAGCTGCTGTAAACATGCAACGTTCTCGTGTTGATCATTTTTTCATACTCGCGATGGTTTTAAAAGTTTTTCATCTGAAATTCATTCAGTGTAGTAGTTGAACTTCCTCCCCGTTTTCACGTTGAACTTCTGTGATGTATTTTCGTTTGTAATTTTCTCATCCATTCGCCAGTGTTGCATAAATGATATTCCTTTTGTACAAACCTCTCTCACAATATTTTTTTTAACTTTCTCCGACCGAGGACTTGAACTTATAGCAACAAAAAATTTGGACCTTGCCTTTTAATTCATTTTTCTCATATTAAATACACACCATGCAGTACATGAACATTTTCTGTTTTTATAATTTGAATTTTTATTTTCTTTTTGAAATCTAATTGCTCCCAAATAATAACTGAACTTCTTTGTGGATTGAGAGAATTATTTTAAAACGCAAAAAAACAATTTCTGTTTTGTGTTTTTGAACGTGGAAATACAAGGTGAACCTCTCTCGCAAGAAGTTTTGAACTTCCCCGGACAGAGCACTTGAACTTCTTTCAACAAACCTTTTAAGCTTTTATTTTTCTATACTTTTATTCTCACCTGAAATGCATTCCTTGCAGTACTTGAACTTCGCGTTATTTTCACTATGAACTTCCCCGGACAGAGCACTTGAAATTCATTGAGTGTAGTAGTTGTACTTCCCCAAGTGCTAGGTTGAACTTCCGAGAACATTTGCCCAAATGGGGCTTGCGATATACCGTTGGAAAGCTACGGACACGAGTATCATGACCCAGGTTAAGTTTTTGGCAAAATCTAAGCGGTTTAAGAGCAGTTTTGAAAACCGTTTTTTCTTCATACAAAAAATGTGAATCGTATTTTCGACCCCATTTCTAAACCGTTTATCGGAATGAGGCAAATAATATGGTGTTGGAAAGTTGCTGCAAATGCGCTCCTTCCACATGTATAAAGTTTTCTCTAATTCTCTATGGTTAAAGAGTGATTTGAAAAATCCTAGAATTCCACAAATCGAACAGCCGAGTTCGTATTTTCGGTGCCATTTCTAAACGGCTAATCCAATTGAGGCAAATGATATGGCGTTGGAAAGCTTATGAAAATGCGCTTCATTTTCATGTACAAAGTTTTTTCTAACTTTGAACGGTTTAAGAGTAATTTAGAAAACCGTCCAAGTTCCACCGAGTTTGTATTTTTGAGTTAATTTTTTAACCGTACGTCGGAATGCAACAAATGATATGGCGTTGGAAAGCTTGAAGAAATGCGAAAAATTTTGATATATAATTTTTCTTCCAATTCCTTACGGTTTTAAATCAATTTTGAAAATAGTTAATAACAATTTTTGGCTGTAAGTTTTGCAAACTTTGTCGGAATGTGGCAAATAATATACAGTTGGATAGCTATCAAAAATGCGAAACGTTTTCGTATGTAAAGTTTGCTCTAATTGCCAGCCGTTTTCAAGTAATTTAGAAAATGGCGAGATCATGATTTCTGCCTTCATCGCGAAAGGAAATGCACTATGTGAAGTACTTGAACTTCTGTGGCAGTTCTGTTTGAACTTCACTCTGTTTTTGACGTGTTGTTTTTTGTCCGTAACTCCCAAACCATTTGCCGGAGTTGAGCAAATGATATACCGATGGAAAGTAAAACATGCAACTTTCCCGTGTTGATCAGTTTTTCATACTCGCAACTTGCCAGAGATATTTTTTTAGACTTTACCATTTTATTCTTTTTTTCTCTCATACGAAATGCACACCATGCAGTACGTGAACTTCTGGCAGTTATCAATTTGAACTTCTCTCAGTTTCGCTTTAGTAACGAGAAAAAAACTGAGTTTTTAATGTAAATTGAACTACTTAGTTTTTTTAAATTGAACTTCTTGGTTTAATCTTTAGTATCGGGGAAAATCTGAGTTTTTTAAAAAACAGGGAAAATCTTTTTAAACTTTTTTAGTTGTTCCCTTATTTTAATTTGAACTTATTAGTTTTATTCTTTAGTAAAGAGAATATGAGGTTTTCATAAACTTTGAACTTCTCTGTTATTTTAATTTGAACTTCTTAGCTTTATTCTTTAGTAACGAGGAAAATCGAGTTTTTTGATCTTCCTTGTTTTAAAAATTTGAACTTCTTGGTTTTATTTTTTTAATAATCTGCAAAACCTCAATTTTTTTTAGACATCGAACTCCACCATTTTTAAAATTTGAACTTCCTAATTTTATTGGTTAGTAACGGGGAAAATCCTTTTTTTATATAAACAATGAAACCGCACCGTTATTTTAATTTGAGCTTCTAGCTTTTATAGAATGGGGAAAATCATTTTTTTATGAACTCTTTTTGAAAAGTTCATTTTTTAATCTAAACTTTTGTGATTTTTTTATAAACGGGGAAATCCATTTTTTATAAAGATTTTGAAGTACTTTTTTATTTGAACTTCTTGCTCGATTTTTTTTGAACTTCCAGACTTGTCTTTTAGGAGAAACTTTTGCATGTAGAGAGTTTTTTCAAATTTCATCGCCATTCTTAAAATTGATCGCCATGTAGAGAGTTTAAATAGATCACTACTTTTTAGAAACAAAAAAATTTAACTTTTTTATAAACATAGAACTTCCCATTTTTTTATAAACATCAAACTATTTTGTTATTTTAATCTTAACTTCTTTGTTTTATTTATTTTTGAAACTAAAAAAGTCCAACTTTTTCCCTATGCGTGAAATTTTGTTAATTTTATATTTTTGCAATTCTGTGCTAATTTACATGATCTTTTTAGAAGTAAATTTTGTAGACTACTTCTTTTCTCTTTTACATTTTTGAACTTTTATATTTCGTATATATGAACTTCTTTCCTTTTTTACATAAAAAAGAAAACACGCATAGTAAAGACAGTAAAAATTTGGGTATCATTTGACCATAAGGATCAGTAGCGAAAAGACACTACACACCTGCAAAATAAAATCTCCAGTGACCTGGTCACACAGTACATACATGCACTTAATCCTTTTTTATACATAAAATAAGTACTAACTTGGCATTGCTACAATTCTCCGCCACACAATTAGCTGTCGCCTTATCCAACCAGTGCCGGTTTGCGTTATCTTATTTATGCTTTTCTCAAAATGCATAGCAAGCCACATGTTTTGATTCGAGAAGAAGGCATTGAGGCAGTATCATTGAACTGAAAATAAATTAGCTCTTCCCAAGATACAGTATCTGAACTTTCCAAGACAACAACACGCACGTACGCACCCAAAACAGTGCACGCACGCACGAACACACCACAAACAGACCGCACAAGTGCATGCTCGCACACACGGCCGAGGCAGGTCGAGCTCGGGGTCCAACGGTTCATGGGTAGAGGATGGAGCAGAAGGGCAGCAGAGCTCGAGGGGGTCAGCGGCGGCGGGGCCTAGGACGGCCAACCGACACAAGAGCAGCTCGGCCTACGCGATCAGGAGGAGCAGCATCTGCAACAAATTGCTAGCGGGCGAGGCGACGGACTGCTCGTGCGGAGGGAGCGGAAGTATTTTGATTTTGCTACACTGAAACAAACACCGGGAAGAAGTAGATGAACCTGCATCCTCTCCCATAGTGGACTTGCTGCTCGGGAAGAAGTAGAACTTCTGGCGGCCGGATGTAACACCCCATGTCATTAGCCACAGTAATTACTTTTGATAATGACAAGTCAGCAAGTTTAACAGTGCATGATCATCATTAGCATCATATTGCATTTCAACTCCTAAGTCAAAATTCAAATTTGAATGAAAGTGGAAAATAAAAGTTGTTCAACATAGAAACTAAAACATTCAATAAATAACCAATATTCCAGAGACTATTCTAAAATTGTAACCAACATTTAATAAATTAATTAGGTGGCTCTAACATTACCAAAACAGCAAAGTTTAATACATTTTATTTATTATAAAATTTGTGTGAACTCCAATTGTCTCCAAACCAATTTTTGGTAGTAGTAGCTAATGCCTAGCATTTAATGGAACGAGTGCCATATTTTACAAAAGTCAGTTTCAGGCCTAACTATTTACAAAACAGAGTATAGGAATAAATAAAAAGGAAAAGACAAAAGAAAACAAAAGAAAAAAAAACCCTGGCCCAACTGGGCCATAGCCTAGTCGGCCGACCCACCACCCCCTGGCCTATATGGCCCCAGGGACCCCGAAACCTAGCCCTCGCCCCCACTCCCCCCCCGATCCCCTTCCCCCCTGGATCTGGCGCGCGCCCGACGCCGCCCCGCGCCCGACGCGCCCATCGACGCCGCCGGCCACTGCCGCCTCGCCCTTGTCCCCATCGTTGCCTCGCCGTGGCCCCTCGCGACCGGCGCGCGGCCTGCCACGCCCGTGCCCAGCGCCGGGCTCGCCCCTGGCCGCGCCGCACCCGCGCGCTCGCTGTGGCCTCCTGGGCCACTGCCCAGTGGGGCCCGACGCCCCTGTGCCACTGACTAGGGGGCCCCACGGCCCAGAATGTTTTAGAAAAATAAATGAAAATAAAATGGAATTAATAATAGTATTAATTAATTAATTAATTAGTGAATTAATTAAGTTAATTAACTCTGATTAAGTTAATCTAATTAATTAGTTAGTTTAATTAAACTGTAATTAATTAGCTAAACCCTAATTAACTAAACAGTGTATGACAGGTGGGACCCACATGTCAGGTTGACCCTGGTCAGCCCCTGTTGACCTGCTGACGTCACACCTAGGTCATGCTGACGTCATCAATTACTGTTTCGGATAATGTTGAGTTTAAATAAATAATTAAATTCCAGAAATTAATAAAAACTTTAGAAAATCATATTAAATAATCCGTAACTCCGATGAAAATACTTTATACATGAAACTTGCTCAGAATTTCGATACAAACGCGAATACGTCCTCCGTATTCCTGTCAGATGCCCCTAGCTATATGAACGTTGAACTTTTAGACCGATTTCGATAAATGAATAGTGCCCAACATTGATTAAATAAATCCAAGTAAATTCCTAAATTAACTAAATCATTTAGTTAGGTAGTAGAGCACCCCGGCATATCATTTAGACATGTCATGCATATTGTTTGCATTTTTGCCGTGAATTTATTGTTTCTCTCCCCCTCCTTCTCTCTCGATAGACGCCGAGACTGACGACGCTGCAGCTGGGTACGACTACGCTCCAGACGAGCAGCCCGTTGACGATCCCTCTCTCTTGCCAGAGCAACCAGGCAAGCCCCCCCCCCCCCTTGAGCATCCAGACATTGCCCATTCCATTCTCCTGCTTGCATTAGATTTTGCTACTGTTAATGTATGCTCCTATTCTGATGCATAGCCTGCTTTTGTAACCTGTTCATTGTTACCTTACCTGCCTATGATAAACTGTTTATTATAGGTTGGTATTGAACCATCAGTGACCCCACCACCTTACCCTTGTTGCCCCTGCTTGATCATCAATGACTCGATCAGTGTGATCGTCGACCAGAGACCGACACATCACTTCACCCCCCTTAGTTGTACGACTCTGCATAGTAACTATCGAGTGCCGAGGGTGATACCTCGTAACGCACTCCTGATGAATACTCTGCAGTGTAGCTGTTCGGTCGTGGTCATCGAGGGTGATTCCTCCTTCTCCACTTCTGATACGACTCTGTCGTGCAACCCCTCAGTGTGAACCTCGAGGGTGATGCCTCATACGTTCACCCTGATGTTTTCGTCGAGGGGAATCCATCGGGGGTGATTCCTCGTGGTTTCCCCCTTGATGTTATGAACACACGGTTAGTTTGACCTTTGTTATAGGCGGGTTGACCCTGGTGGGTACCCGCTGGGGATCTATGATGTCGGGTGTGCCGGAAGGGCACTCGAGTGTGATATTGTGGCGGAGCATCAGAGGCTCTGATTGTCTCTGCATGATACTAATTGAGCCTATTGGATTTGGGTTTGTGATCTGAGTGGGTCGACGTGCCCTATACGCACTACCACCACACGGGATAATGGTTATGGGTCCCTCTGCGATGTACGTTCTCCCAAAAGCTCATCAGACATCATGATTCACCATGCGGGCTGATCGCCGGGACTGGGCTAGATACTTCACTGACGAGTTCAGTGTCGCGCCTGCACCCCGGCCAGCCACGCAACGCGCAAGGTGCCCAGGGCGATGGCCCAAGACCTCTGGGTGCATAGGTTAGTCCGGCGTGCTGACCTCTCTGCTGAGCCTAGGTAGGGCGCTGCTTCGTGTTGATCTTCCAAGGCCGGGCATTACCCAGCAAGTGTGTCCGACCAGAGTTGATCGAGCGTGTTGGGTAACAGTAGTGCACCCCTGCAGGGATGAATGATCTATCGATAGCGGGTCCAACCGTAAAGGACGCTCAGTTTGTGTATGCCGATCTACTACTTGAACTGGATACTTGTTACTTAATTGAAGCTTTGGGATCGCTTTCTCGCTGGGAGTCGAGGAAGGATCTCTAGGCTTTGCTTCAACATGTTTGCTAAATAAAATACTATTCTACTCTCTTCTACTGCTGCAAGATGAAGGCTTCGTGAAGATGTTTGAAGATGCTACTCTTCGATAGGACTAGGCCTTCTCTATATTCTGGCTTTTCTGCAGCCCAGTCCACATATACAGCCTTTCTTCGTTGATAAGGTTGCATATGTAGTATAGATCCTTGCTTGCTGAGTACTTCGGATGAGTACTCACGGTTGCTTTACTTTCTCTTTTCCCCATACCCCACCTTGATGATACATCAGACGATGGAGTCCAGGAGCCAGATGCCACCTCAGAAGCTTACTACCAGGAGGGTCCAGACGGCACGTACTACTGGATCGAGCCAACCGACCAGGAGTATGATCGGAGGCTCCCAAGCAGGAGACCTTCGCCTTTCGATCTAGAGTCATTGTTTGTGCTAGCCTTCTTAAGGCAAATCTTGTCTAACTATGTCTGTACTCAGATAATATTTGTATGACTGACTATGTATTCGGATCTTCGTGATCCCTGGTCTGTAATATTGTGGATCTCCATTAATTTTTGTTTAGAGTTGTGTTGTGATATCTTCCCGTGAGTCCTTGTGCTTGATCGTACATGTTTGCGTGTATGATTAGTGTACGATTGAGGCGGGGGCACCACAAGTTGGTATCAGAGCCGACTGCCTGTAGGGAGCCCCCTTCCAATTCCTTGGTCGAAGTTGAGTCTAGACATCGGAAAACTATTTTACTAACTTGGCTGTGTGGCTTACGGGCCCACGTCGCCAACTGTGTGGTATTAGGATCTTTTATTCCTCGTCTATACTCTGGTACTCTGATCTCTCTTCCATTCGGGTTAAATAAATTTTACTAACGCCGACACTTAGGATCTCGTAAATCCCGTCTACCCGGAGAGCTGGATATCTGTGCGATTTCCCTGTCATTGATCTGATTAGTCTGATAATCATTTTCCTTTCCATTGTTTTGTTTAACCTTTCTCTCGGAGTTGTATTATACTCCGAGTTGTCATTCGATAAGACCGGGTTCTGCATCAGAGTGCACATGGAGCGCAGGATCCTACCGCGATGGCCATTCGTTGTCCGCACTCGCAGTTACCCCGTTTCAATGGTTTTCTCCGATGTTGATGTAGCCTTTGCTATGTCTCATTGTGTACTTCCTTACCGCGTGCCTGCGCGCCGCCTAGTATGTCTAGCTTTTGAATTTGCACTGTTATGCTGTCCGCATGTACTCGACTCTGTGTATGGATCTGGATGTCTTAATTGACTACTTGTTATGTATCTGTTACACTACTTAATTGTTGAGTTACATCATGCTTGTCGCTAAACACTCGCAATTTCTTTTACTAAACTACCCCCTGTTGATACTTAGCAGGATGGTTAGACCACGTGGTCGTGGTCGTGGTACCCCTGAACGCCCACCACCGCCAGACTATATGGCAGCTATGATGCAACAATTCGAGCTCAACCGTCAGTTCATGACTGGAATCATGGCTCAATTTCCGCATCAGAACAACCAGAACCAGAACCCTGCCTCAATAACTTTGACAGAGTTTATGCGACTCAACCCCACTCAGTTCCGCAACTTAGACAAGCCACTGGATGCTGATGACTGGCTCCGCAACATCACTCACGAGATGGAGTCTGCTAATGTCGCCCCTGCCAACTTCGTCATCTTCGCGACCTTTTTCTTAAAGGGCCCCGCTACTCAATGGTGGGACACACACAAGCGTACACTGCCTGTTGGAACAGTGGTTACCTGGTATGAGTTGCAGGCTGCTTTCCGTGCCCGTTATATCCCTCAGGCAATTATGGAACGGATGAAGACCCAGTTCCGCAACCTCACTCAGGGCAACAAGACTATCGAAGCTTATCAGCGGGAATTTCTAGATCTCTCCCACTATGCTAAAGAAGACATCGCCACAGATGCCCGTAGACAGGAGAAGTTTCATAATGGACTCCACCCAGACATCGAGCTTGCCCTTGCTCCTCAAGACTTCAATGACTTTTCTACTCTTGTGAACAAGGCTATTTTGGTTGAGACCGCTCAGTTGAAGCATAAGGACTCGCAGAAGCGCTATCATGATGCTGGCTCATCTTCGGGCTCAGCACAGAAGCGTCGAGTCTGGATTCCTAACAACGTGTTCCGTCCAAATACCTCTGCGCCAAAGAACAACTATGCTGCACCACGTCTGCCTCCTCTCCCACCGAGGCAGCCAAGAGCTCAAGCTATTCAAAACAATGCTCCTCTTCGTCCTGAAGATGGTCTGTGCTTCAAGTGCCGCAAACCAGGTCACCAGGCTAAAGACTGCCACCAGACTCAGAATTAGTTTGCTTTTCCTCGTACTGGCCGTGGCAATGGTCGTGGCAACAATCAGACTCGCAACTATAATACTGGGTCTGCTGCACATGGTCGTGGACACGCTTACAGTATTGATATTGAAGAAGTCCAGGATCAACCTGCTACTGTGATGGGTACCCTTCTCGTTAACTCAGTACCCGCTTCTGTATTATTTGATTCAGGAGCATCGCATTCATTCATGTCAGAAGCATTTGCATTATCGCATGACATTGCATTTCAAAAGATGAATCTGCCGGTAGTAATCCGCACCCCTGGAGGCCAGTGTCAAACCACTATGATGGCACACAATGTTCCCGTTGAAATTAAGGGATTGGAATTCCTTGTTTCGCCCATTATCCTAAAGTCTTCCACCATAGACCTCATCCTCGGAATGGATTGGTTGAAAGCTCATATAGTTTCGATCAATTGTGCCACTAAAGTTGTACAACTTCTTCACCCCTCCGATGAGATAGTGAACTACACCACCCGCATTACACAGGATGCTGAAGCTCAGATATATGTTCTGAATGCTTTGAACGCCTCACCTCTGGAAGGAATCGAGAACGTTCCTGTTGTTCGAGATTTTCCTGATGTCTTTCCAGAAGAACTTCCAAGCATACCCCCGGCTAGAGCTGTCGAGTTCGTCATTGACTTGAAGCCTGGCACTATCCCTATTGCCAAGCGTCCTAATAAGATGCCTCCGCACCACCTTCTCGAACTTAAGGAAGAAATTGACAAGTCACTTAAGAAAGGTTTCATCCGCCCCAGTTCCTCTGCTTGGGGAGCACCTTCACTCTTTGTTAGGAAGAAGGATGGAACTAACCGATTGGTTCAAGATTACCGGCCCATTAACCAAGCCACAATCCAGAATAAATACCCACTACCCCGGATCAATGATCTTTATGATCAGCTTGTTGGATCCTCTGTCTTCTCGAAACTCGACTTGAGGTTGGGTTATCATCAGATCCGTGTTCGCGAAGAGGATATTCTGAAGACAGCCTTTGTTACTCGATATGGCTCTTATGAGTACACTGTCATGTCATTTGGCTTAACAAATGCTCCAGCAACCTTCTCCCGGTTGATGAACTATATCTTCATGGATTACCTCGACAAATTCGTCGTGGTTTATTTAGATGATATCCTTATATATTCCAAGAATGAAGAAGAACATGCTGAACATCTTTGGCTTGTATTGGAGAAGCTTCGGGAACACCAGCTTTACGCCAAGTACTCTAAGTGTGAATTCTGGTTATCTGAAGTGACCTATCTTGGTCATGTGATTTCCAAGAATGGCATTGCTGTGAACCCCGAGCGAGTTCAGGCTATTCTTGATTGGACTCCCCCGAAGAATGTCAAGCAAGTCAGAAGTTTTCTCGGACTCGCTAGTTATTGCCGTCGATTCGTTGAGAACTTTTCCAAGATTGCAAAACCATTGACGAATCTGCTCCACAAAGGTGTTAAATTTGAGTGGACAGAAAAATGTCAAGAAAGCTTTCACACACTTAAAGATAAGTTAACATCTGCCCCAGTGCTAGCACCCCCGGATTCCCAAAAGGATTTCGTGATATACTGTGATGCATCTCGTCAAGGATTAGGCTGTGTCCTAATGCAAGAGCGTAAGGTGATTGCTTATGCCTCTCAACAATTGCGTCCTCATGAAGAAAATTATCCAGTGCATGATCTTGAACTTTCTGGGGTTATTTATGCCCTGAAGCTATGGTGACATTACCTTCTCGGTAATCGTTGCGAGATATACACGGATCATCAAAGTTTGAAGTATTCATATACTCAACCAGATCTGAACCTTCGTCAACAAAGATGGCTCGAAACAATTGCCAATTATGATATGAGATATATCTCATACACCCCTGGCAAGGCTAATGTAATGGCCGATGCTTTGAGTCGCAAGGCTTATTGCAGCAACCTTATAGTTCAGGAAACGCAACCTCTTCTTCATGAAGAGCTTCACAAGTTGAACCTCCATATTGTTCCACAGGGTTATCTCAATACCCTGGTTGTTGAACCAGATTTAGAACACAGCATTAAGACTATGCAACGGTATGACTCTGAAGTTGAAAGGATTAAGCGATACCTCGAAAAAAGAAAACCGTCGGAATTCCATCTTGATGATGATGGGATCCTATTCTTCCAACACCGTCTCTTCGTACCCAAGTTCAAAGATGAGAGAGAACACGTTATGAAAGAAGCTCTTGACACTCCTCTGTCAATTCATCCTGGTAGCACAAAGATGTACCGTGACATTTGTCGGAGATACTGGTGGCCTAATATGAAGCGAGACATTGCTTGTTATGTTTCTGAGTGTGACGTTTGCCGCCGCATTAAAGCAGAACATCAAAGGCCTGCTGGAACTCTGCAACCACTTGATATTCCTGAATGGAAATGGGACAAAGTCCAAATGGATTTCATTACTGGTTTTCCCAGGTCTCATAAGGGTCATGATGCTATTTTTGTCATCATTGACCGATTCTCCAAGGTTGCTCACTTTCTGCCAGTTAAGGAGACAATCACTGCTAGTCAGTTAGCAGACTTGTATGTTTCCCGCATTGTGTCACTCCACGGTGTTCCATTGGAGATTAGTTCTGATTGTGGCAGCCTCTTCACCTCCAGATTCTAGAATAGTTTCCAAGAAGCTATGGGAACTCATTTGTCTTTCAGCACCGCTTTTCACCCTCAGTCTCAGGGTCAAGTCGAACGAGTTAATCAAGTGCTCGAAGATATGCTTCGAGCTTGCGTCATCTCCTTCGGTAAGAAGTGGGAAGAATCTCTCCCGTATGCTGAATTCTCTTACAATAATAGCTATCAAGCTAGTCTGAAGATGGCGCCGTTTGAAGTTCTTTACGGACGTTAGTGTCGAACCCCTCTGAATTGGTCAGAAACTGGGGAACGCTCACTCGTCGGACCGGACATTATTCAACAAGCTGAAGAACAAGTCCGCATTGTCCATGAACATATGAAAACTGCTCAGTCTCGTCAGAAGAGCAACTATGACCGAAAGCACAAGGAAATGGTCTATCAGCTTGGCGAGCAAGCTTACCTTCGCGTCACTCCCTTGAAAGGCACTCATCGGTTCGGAATCAAAGGCAAGTTAGCTCCTCGCTACATTGGCCCGTTCCATATTCTTTCCTGTCGAGGAGAAGTGGCATATCAATTGCAATTGCCGCCAAATCTTTCTCAAGTACATGATGTCTTTCATGTATCCCAACTTCGTCGCTGCTTCAAGGATCCTATTCGAGCTGTGGATCATGAAATGCTTGAATTACGGGAATATCTGTCTTATCCAGAATATCCCATCCGTATTCTTGATCAAGCTGAATGCCGAACTCATTAGAAGTCAATCAAATTCCTCAAAGTTCAGTGGTCGAATCATTTTGAAGATGAAGCCACTTGGGAACGCGAGGATCGTCTTCGTGAAGAATACCCCGCTTTCTTTTAGTTTTCCTCTAAATTCTCGGGACGAGAATTCTTGATAGATGAGGAGAATTGTAACACCCCATGTCATTAGCCACAGTAATTACTTTTGATAATGACAAGTCAGCAAGTTTAACAATGCATGATCATCATTAGCATCATATTGCATTTCAACTCCTAAGTCAAAATTCAAATTTGAATGAAAGTGGAAAATAAAAGTTGTTCAACATAGAAACTAAAACGTTCAATAAATAACCAATATTCCAGAGACTATTCTAAAATTGTAACCAACATTTAATAAATTAATTAGGTGGCTCTAACATTACCAAAACAGCAAGGTTTAATACATTTTATTTATTATAAAATTTGTGTGAAACCCAATTGTCTCCAAACCAATTTTTGGCAGTAGTAGCTAATGCCTAGCATTTAATGGAACGAGTGCCATATTTTACAAAAGTCAGTTTGAGGCCTAACTATTTACAAAACAGAGTATAGGAATAAATAAAAAGGAAAAGACAAAAGAAAATAAAAAAAGAAAACCCCCCTGGCCCAACTGGGCCATAGCCCAGTCGGCCGGCCCACCACCCCCTGGCCTATATGGCCCCAGGGACCCCGAAACCCTAGCCCTCGCCCCCACTCCCCCCCGATCCCCTTCCCCCCTGGATCTGGCGCGCGCCCAACACCGCCCCGCGCCCGACGCGCCCATCGACGCCGCCGGCCACCGCCTCCTCGCCCTCGTCCCCATCGTTGCCTCGCCGTGGCCCCTCGCGGCCGGCGCGCGGCCTGCCACGCCCGCGCCCAGCGCCGGGCTCGCCCTGGCCCCGCCGCACCCGCGCGCTCGCTGTGGCCTCCTGGGCCACTGCCCAGTGGGGCCCGACGCCCCTGTGCCACCGACTAGGGGCCCCACGGCCCAGAATGTTTTAGAAAAATAAATGAAAATAAAACAAAATTAATAATTAATAATTAATTAATTAATCAGTGAATTAATTAATTTAATTAACTCTGATTAAGTTAATCTAATTAATTAGTTAGTTTAATTAAATAGTAATTAATTAGCTAAACCCTAATTAACTAAACAGTGTATGACAGGTGGGACCCACATGTCAGGTTGACCCTGGTCAGCCCCTGTTGACCTGCTGACGTCACACCTAGGTCATGCTGATCTCATCAATTACTGTTTCGGATAATGTTGAGTTTAAATAAATAATTAAATTCCAGAAATTAATAAAAACTTTAGAAAATCATATTAAATAATCCATAACTCCGATGAAAATACTTTATACATGAAACATGCTCAGAATTTCAATACGAACCCGAATACGTCCTCCGTATTCCTGTCAGACGCCCCTAGCTATATGAACCTTGAACGTTTAGACCGATTTCGATAAATAAATAGTGCCCAACGTTGATTAAATAAATCCAAGTAAATTCCTAAATTAACTAAATCATTTAGTTAGGCAGTAGAGCACCCCGGCATATCATTTAGACATGTCATGCATATTGTTTGCATTTTTGTCATGAATTTATTGTTTCTCTACCCCTCCTTCTCTCTCGATAGACGCCGAGACTGACGACGCTGCAGCTGGGTACGACTATGCTCCAGACAAGCAGCCCGTTGACGATCCCTCTCTCTTGCTAGAGCAACCAGGCAAGCCTCCCCCTTGAGCATCCAGATATCGCCCATTCCATTCTCCTGCTTGCATTAGATTTTGCTACTATTAATGTATGCTCCTATTCTGATGCATAGCCTGCTTTTGTAACCTGTTCATTGTTACCTTACCTGCCTATGATAAACTATTTAGTATAGGTTGGTATTGAACCATCAGTGACCCCACCACCTTACCCTTGTTGCCCCTGCTTGATCATCGACGACTCGATCAGTGTGATCGTCGACCAGAGACCGACACATCACTTCACCCCCCTTAGTTGTACGACTCTGCATAGTAACTATCGAGTGCCGAGGGTGATACCTCGTAACGCACTCCTGATGAATACTCTGCAGTGTAGCTATTCGGTCGTGGTCATCGAGGGTGATTACTCCTTCTCAACTTCCGATACGACTCGGTCGTGCAACCCCTCAGTGTGAACCTCGAGGGTGATGCCTCATACGTTCACCCTGATGTTTTCGTCGAGCGGAATCCATCGAGGGTGATTCCTCGTGGTTTCCCCCTTGATGTTATGACCACATGGTTACTTTGACCTTTGTTACAGGCGGGTTGACCCTGGTGGGTACCCGCTGGGGATCTATGATGTGAGGTGTGCCGGAAGGGCACTCGAGTGTGATATTGTGGCGGAGCATCAGAGACTCTGATTGTCTCCGCGTGATACTAATTGAGCCTATTGGATTTGGGTTTGTGATCTGAGTGGGTCGACATGCCCTATACGCACTACCACCACGCGGGATAATGGTTATGGGGCCCTCTGCGATGTACGTTCTCCCGAAAGCTCATCAGACGTCACGATTCACCGTGCGGGCTGATCGCCGGGACTGGGCTGGATACTTCACTGACCAGTTCAGTGTCGCGCCTGCACCCCGGCTAGCCACGCAACACGCAGGGTGCCTAGGGCGATGGCCCAAGACCTCTGGGTGCATAGGTTAGTCCGGCGTGCTGACCTCTCTGCTGAGCCTAGGTAGGGCCCTACTTGGTGTTGATCTTCCGAGGCCGGGCATTACCCAGCAAGTGTGTCCGACCAGAGTTGATCGAGTGTGTTGGGTAACAGTAGTGCACCCCTGCAGGGATGAATGATCTATCGATAGCCGGTCCTACCGTAAAGAACGCTCAGTTTGTGTATCCCGATCTACTACTTGAACTGGATACTTGTTACTTAATTGAAGCTTCGAGATCGCATTCTCGCTGGGATTCAAGGAAGGATCTCTAGGCTTTGCTTCAACATGTTTGCTAAATAAAATGCTATTCTACTCTCTTCTACTGCTGCAAGATGAAGGCTTCGTGAAGATGTTTGAAGATACTAGTCTTCGATAGGACTAGGCCTTCTCTCTATTCTGGCTTTTCTGCAGCCCAGTCCACATATACAGCATTTCTCCATTGATAATGTTGCATATGTAGTATAGATCCTTGCTTGCTGAGTACTTCGGATGAGTACTCACGGTTGCTTTACTTTCTCTTTTCCCCATACCCCACCTTGATGATACATCAGACGATGGAGTCCAGGAGCCAGATGCCACCTCAGGAGCTTACTACCAGGAGGGTCCAGACAGCACATACTACTGGATCGAGCCAGCCGACCAGGAGTAGGATCGGAGGCTCCCAGGCAGGAGGCCTTCGCCTTTCGATCTAGAGTCGTTGTTTGTGCTAGCCTTCTTAAGGCAAAACTTGTCTAACTATGTCTGTACTCAGATAATATTTGTATGACTGACTATGTATTCGGATCTTCATGATCCCTGGTCTGTAATATTGTGGATCTTCGTTTATTGGTGTTTAGAGTTGTGTTGTGATATCTTCTCGTGAGTCCCTGTGCTTGATCGTACATGTTTGCATGTATGATTAGTGTACGATTGAGGCGGGGGCGCCACACCGGAACTGGCAGTTGCAACCCGGGCCATGGATCCAAGGGGAGGGAGGCACCGTCGTGGTGGATCCAGGGGCAGGGAGGTCGCCGCCGCAATGGATACTGGGGGAGGAAGGCGGGGTGAGCCGGTGGTATGGGCGTCGGGCATCGACCTGATTCAGAAAACTCGCCATCGGTGGCGAGTGCAAAGATGGTAGTGATGGCGCGTGGGATCCAGACTCGGCGGCAGTGGCGGCGGCGCCTGGTGTTGCCAGGGGCGGCAGCGCCTGGGCTTCCGGTGGCGGTGGCGCACGGGTTCAGGGGCGGCAGCTCCTGGGGCTTCCGGTGGAGGCGGCGCGCGGGGTTAGGGGCGGCAGCGGCTGGGGCTTCCGGGGGCGGCGGCACGCGCGGTCCAGGGCGGTGGCGCGCGGGGTCAGGGGCGGCGACGGTTGGGTGGTCCCCGGCGGTGGGTGGGTCGGGGGATCGAGGGGGAGAGTAAGAGTGCGGGAGGTTGGGGACGGTTGGGGTTTTTTTTTCATCTTCTCAGGAGCATCGATCGCGACCTATATAGGGCTGGTTGGGATTGGAATAACTATTCTAATCCTGGGATTAGAATAGTGTTACTATATACATATATATATACATATATGTATGTATGTATGTATGTATAGGCAATGAAGACCAACTCAAACATTGTGAAGATAAATCATGAAGATAAACCAATGTTGAAGACAAACCAACTTCGAAGATTATGCAATATGACGCCAAACATAAATCTTCAACAAAAATTGGTGGTGGCATTACCCACTGCATAGGAAGTGTTAGACCCAGACATGGGGCACAATTATCATAGTGCTCCGAAGTCAAATTCCACATTAATGTATTCACACTTAGATTGTATGTCTTCATGAATTGAAGACATATGTTACTTTGTGTGTTGCGCACCTAAGTCATCAAAATTCATAAGTGTTAGGATGTGTGTCCATTCGCAGGACATTCGAGGATTCTAAGATATTTAGCTCACACCGTAGCTTGCAAAACCTTTTCTCATCCAAGAGCTTTGTGAAGATATCTACCAATTGCTCTTCAGTGTTGACGTGAATGATATCAATGTCTTCCTTCAACACATGGTCCTTGAGAAAGTGATGATGGATCTGAATGTGCTTTGTCTTCGAGTGCTGAACTAGATTGTGAGCAATCTTGATGGCGCTTTCATTGTAGAAGTAGAGGGGCACATTCTTCATGTTGATGCCATAGTCCTTGAGGGTTTGCTTCATCTAGAGAAGCTGAGCGTAGCAAGATCCAGCAGCAATATATTCAGATTCATCTGTGGAGAGTGATACACAGTTCTGCTTCTTTGAAGACAAACAAACAAGAGATCATCCAAGAAAATGACATGTGCCTGATGTGGACTTGCGATCAACCTTATCACCAGTATAATCAGCGTCTGAGAATCCAACTAGATTAAACTCTGAGCCCTTTGGATACCATAATCCTAGCATTGGGGTGTGATCCAAATATCAAAGTATTCGCTTCACCGCAAGGTGATGCAACTCCTTTGGTGCTGCTTGGAATCGGGCACACATGCAAACGCTAAGCATTATATCTGGCCTAGATGCACATAAGTACAATAAAGAACCAATCATGGAGCGGTATACCTTTTGATCGAACTCTTTACCATTGTCGTCGGGGCCCAATTGGCCTTTGGTTGGCATTGGCATCGTGTACCCTTTGCAGTCTTGCATTCAAAACTTCTTCAGGCAATCTTTGAGGTATTTTTCTTGTGATATGAAGATGCCATTTCTCTGTTAATGGATTTGAAGACCAAGGAAGAATTTCAGCTCCCCCATCATTGACATCTGATATTGCTCTCGCATCATATGCCCGAACTCATCACTATATCTTTGGTCAGTGCAGGGGAAGATATTGTCATCCACATAGTTTGGCATACAAACAGTTCTCCATCATATGTCTTCATGAAGAGAGTGGGATCCAGAGAACCAGATTTCAAGCCTTCGCTCTTCAGGAAGTCCTTGAGTGTGTCATACCAAGCTCGAGGTGCTTGTTTGAGGCCATGTAGTGCCTTGTTGAGCTTGTATACCATATCAGGATGCTTTGAATCTTCAAAACCAGGGGGTTGAGCTACATATACTTCTTCAAGTTGCCATTGAGGAAAGCGCTCTTCACATCCATTTGATATAGGAGGATGTTGTTGTGGTTTGCATAGGCTAGCAGTATGCGAATGGCTTCAAGCCTAGCCACAGGAGCAAAGGTTTCATCGAAGTCAATTCCCTCTACTTGTGTGTAACCTTGAGCAACAAGACGAGCTTTGTTTCTGATGACTTGACCATGTTCATCTTGTTTGTTGTGATAGATCCATTTGGTGACAATAATATTGTGCTTGTGAGGATCAGGATGTTTGACTAGCTCCCAGGCATTGTTGAGCTCAAATTGTTGAAGCTCTTCTTGCATAGCTTGAATCCATTCTGGTTCCATAAAGGCTTCATCAACTTTCTTGGGTTCGGATATGGAGACGAATGAAAAGTGCCCACAGAAGTTTGCTAGTTGCGTAGCTCTTGATCGAGTAAGTGGACCAGGTGCATTGATGCTATCAATTATCTTCTCAATCTGAACTTCATTGGCCACACGAGGATGAACAGGGTGAAGATTTTGCTGTTGCTGATCATTGTCTTCATCTTCAGCATTATCTTCAGGCTCAGCATTGTCTTCACGCTGAGTAGGAGCTGGAATGACAATTTCCTCTTCTGACTGTTCCTCGGAGGGTATGATTTCTCCAGTACCCATTAGCTTGATAGATTCACTAGGAGAAGCTTCATCTAGCACATTTGGCAGGTGCTCTCTTTGTGAGCTGTTAGTCTCATCGAACATCACATCTACAGTTTCAACCACTTTATAGTTAAAGAGGTTTAAAATTCTGTAGGTGTGCGAATCCTTTCCGTAACCAAGCATAAAACCTTCATGTGCTTTCGGTGCAAATTTGGAAGTGTGATGTGGATCCTTGATCCAGCACTTAGCACCGAAGACTTTGAAATAGCTTATGTTTGGCTTCTTACCAGTGAGTAGTTCATAAGATGTCTTCTTGAAGAATTTATGAAGATAAACTCCATTGATGATATGTGCTACTTCTTGAGCTTGCGTTGATTTTTCCCTTGAAGAGGAAAGGGTGATGCAGCAAAGTAGAGATAAGTATTTCCCTCAGTTAAGAACCAAGGTATCAATCCAGTAGGAGGCACAAGCAAGTCTCCAATCTATGCACCTGCGCAACCTAACAAACACTTGCACACAACACGAAAAAGAGGTTGTCAATCCCTTCACGGTCACGAACAAGAGTGAGATCTAATAGAGATGGGTATAAAAGATAAATAAAATAGCAAACTAAAGTAAATATAAGTAAATTGCAGCAAGGTATTTTTGGGTTTTTTGGTTTATAGATCTGAAAATATATGATGGAAAAAATAGACCCGGGGGCCATAGGTTTCACTAGAGGCTTCTCTCTTGAAAGAAAACATACGGTGGGTGAACAAATTACTGTTGAGCAATTTATAGAAAAGCACATAGTTATGACGATATCTAAGGCAATGATCATGAATATAGGCATCCCATCCGTGACAAGTAAACTGAAATGATTCTGCATCTACTACTATTACTCCACACATTGACTGGCTCCTGCCTGCATCTAGAGTATTAAGTTCATAAGAACAGAGCAACGCTTTAAGTAAGATGACATGATGTAGAGGGATAAACTCAAGCAATATGACATAAACCCCATCTTTTTATCCTTTATGGCAACAAAACAATACGTGCCTCACTACCCCTTCTGTCACTGGGTGAGGACACCGCAAGATTGAACCCAAAACTAAGCACCTCTCCCATTACAAGAAAAACCAATCTAGTTGGCCAAACCAAACCAATAGTTTGAAGAGAAATACAAAGATATCTTAATCATGCATAAAAGAGTTCAGAGAAGACTCAAATAATATTCATAGATAATCTGATCATAAATCCATAATTCATCGGATATTAACAAACACACCGCAAAATAAGATTACATCGGATAGAACTCCAAGCACATCGAGGAGAACATGGTATTGAAGATCAAAGAGAGAGAAGAAGTCATCTAGCTACTAGCTATGGACCCGTAGGTCTGTGGTAAACTACTCACACTTCATCGGAAGGGCAGCATGGTTTATGTAGAAGCCCTCCATGATCGAATCCCCCTCCGGCAGGGTGCCGGAAAAGGCCCCAAGATGGGATCTCACGGGAATAAAGGCTTGTGGCGGCGGAAAAGTATTTTGGTGGACGCTTCTGATGTTTGGGGAATATTTGAGAATATATAGAGGTGAAATTAGGGTTAGGGGACTCCCGAGGGGCCCATAAGCCCTCAGGGCGCGCCCTAGAGGCTTGTCGCCTCCTCGGGACTCTTCTGGTGTCTTATGGTCCAAGAAAAATCATTGTAAAGTTTTATGCTGTTTGGACTCCGTTTGACTTTCCTTTTCTGTAAAACTCAAAAACAAGGAAAAAAACAGAAACAGAAACTGGCACTGGGCTCTAGGTTAATAGGTTAGTCCCAAAAATAATATAAAATAGCATATTAATGCATATAAAACATCCAAAATAGATAATATAATAGCATGGAACAATAAAAAATTATAGATACATTGGAGACGTATCAAGCATCCCCAAGCTTAATTCCTGCTCTTCCTCGAGTGGGTAAATGATAAAAACAGAATTTTTGATGTGGAATGCTACCTAACATATTTATCAATGCAATCTTCTTTATTGTGGCAAGAATTTTTAGATCGATAAGATTCAAAACAAAATTTTAGTATTGACATAGAAACAATAATACTTCAAGCATACTAATAAAGCAATCATGTCTTCTCAAAATAACATGGCCAAAGAAAGGTATCCCTACAAAATCATATAGTCTGGCTATGCTCCATCTTCATCACACAAAGTATTTCATCATGCACAACCCCGATGACAAGCCAAGCAATTATTTCATACTTTTAGTGTTCTCAAACTTTTTCAACTTTCATGCAATACATGAGTGTGAGCCATGGATATAGCACTATAGGTGGAATAGAATATGGTGGTTGTGGAGAAGACAAAAAGAAGGAGAAAGTCTCACATCAACTAGGCAAATTAATGGGCTATGGAGATGCCCATCAATTGATATCGATGCAAGTGAGTAGGGATTTCCATGCAACGGATGCACTAGAGCTATAAGTGTATGAAAGCTCAAAAAGAAACTAAGTGGGTGTGCATCCAACTTGCTTGCTCACGAAGACCTAGGGCAATTTGAGGAAGCCCATCATTGGAATATACAAGACAAGTTCTATAATGAATATTTCCCACTAGTATATGAAAGTGACAAAATAGGAGACTCTCTATCATGAAGAACATGGTGCTATTTCAAAGCACAAGTGTGGAAAAAGGATAGTAACATTGTCCCTTCTCTCTTTTCTTTCATTTTTTTCTCTTTTTTTTGTTTGGCCTTCTTTGGCCTATTTTTTATTTGGGCTTCTTTGGCCTCTTTTATTTTTTAATAAAGCCCGGAGACTCATCCCAACTTGTGAGGGAATCATATCTTCCATCATCCTTTCCTCACGTGGGACAACGCTCTAATAATTATGATCATCACACTTTTAATTACTTACAACTCAAGAATTACAACTCGATACTTAGACCAAAATATGACTATATGAATGCCTCTGGCAGTGTACCAGGATGTGCAATGATCAAGAGTGACATGTATAAAAGATGTGAACGGTGGCCAAGCCACAAATACTATGCCAACTACATGATCATGCAAAGCAATATGACAATGATGGTGCGTGTCATAATAAAATGGAACGGTGGAAGTTGCGTGGCAATATATCTCGGAATGGCTATGGAAATGCCATAATAGGTACGTATAGTGGCTGTTTTGAGGAAGGGTATATGGTGGGTTTAATGCACCGGCGGAAGTTGCGCGGTACTAGAGAGGCTAGCAATGGTGGAAGGGTGAGAGTGCGTATAATCCATGGACTCAACATTAGTCATAAAGAACTCACATACTTATTGCAAAAATTTATTAGCCATCAAAACAAAGTACTACACGCATGCTCCTAGGGGGATAGATTGGTAGGAAAAGACCATCGCTCGTCCTCGACCACCACTCATAAGGAAGGCAATCAAAAAATAAATCATGCTCCGACTTCATCACATAACGGTTCACCATACGTGTATGCTACGGGAATCACAAACTTTATCACAAGTATTTCTACCAATCCACAATTACTCACTAGCATGAATCTAATATCACCATCTTCATATCTCAAAACAAATGCAAGGAATCAAACTTCTCATCTATTCAGTGCTCTTTATATGAAAGTTTTTATTATATCCCTCTTGGATGCCCATCATATTAGGACTAAATTCATAACCTAAGAAAATTACCATGATGTTTAGGAATCTGAAAATAATATAAGTGAAGCATGAGAGTTCAACAATTTCTATAAAATAAAACCACCGCCATGCTGAAAAAAGATGTAAGTGAAGCACTAGAGCAAACTGCCTAGCTCAAAAGATATAAGTGTAGCACATAGAGTATTCTAATAAATTCACGATTAAAGTGTTTCCCTATAAAAAGGTGTGTACAGCAAGGATGATTGTGGCAAACTAAAAAGCAAAGACTCATATCATACAAGACACTCCAAGCAAAACACATATCATGTGGTGAATAAAAATATAGCCTCAAGTAAATTTACCAATGGATTGAAGACGAAAGAGGGGATGCCATCTGGGGCATCCCCAAGCTTAGATGATTGGTTTTCCTTGAATATTACCTTGGGGTGCCTTCGGAATCCCCAAGCTTAGGCTCTTTCCACTCCTTATTCCATAGTCCATCAAATCTTTACCCAAAACTTGAAAACTTCACAACACAAAACTCAACAGAAAACTCATAAGATCCGTTAGTATAATAAATAAATCACCACTTTAGGTACTGTTGTGATCTCATTCTAAATTTATATTGGTGCTATATATACTGTATTCCAACTTCTCCATGGTTCATACCCCCCGATACTACCCATAGATTCATCAAAATAAGCAAACAACACGTAGAAAACAGAATCTGTCAAAAACAGAACAGTCTGTAGTAATCTGGAAATTTCGTATACTTATGTAACTCCAAAAATTCTGAAAAATTAGGAAAACTTAGGAAATTTGTATATCAATATTTTGTAAAAAAATCAGATCAAAATCACCTTTATGTGATTTTCTAAATTTCTTACAATGAGCGCAAAAGTTTCTGTTTTTCAGCAAGATCAAATCAACTATCACCATAGACCATCCCAAAGGTCTTACTTGGCTCAACCACTAATTAAAACACCAAAACAAAATTACTACAGAGGTAATAATGTGTGTTTAACATAAAAACAGGAAAAAAAATATCGGGTTGTCTCCCAACAAGCGCTTTTCTTTAATGCCTTTTAGCTAGGCATTGAGAATTTCAAAGATGCTCACATGAAAGATAGCAATTGAAACACAAAGAGAGCATCATGTAGAATGAAAAAAGCAATTTTAAGTCTAACATACTTACGATGCATAGGCACTATATAATCAAACAAATTATGAATACAAGCAAAAACTAGCATATGCAAGGAACAAGAAAGAAACAATAGCAATCTCAACATAACGAGAGGTAATTTAGTAACATGAAAATTTCTACAACCATATTTTCCTCTCTCGTAATAATTGCATGTGGGATCATATTTAAATTCAACAATATATCTATCACATAAAATATTCTCTTCATGATCCACATGCATGCAAAGTTGACACTCTTCCAAAATAGTGGGATTATCATCAAATAAAGTCATGACCTTTCCAAGCCCACTTTTATCAAAAATTTCATAAGATTGATCAAACTCCAAAGTAGTGGGATCATTATTTCCAAAAGTTGATACTCTTACAAACCCACTTTCAATATTATTGCAAACATTATTATCATGAGGCTTAAATAAATTTTCAATATCATAAGAAGAATCACCCCAATCATGATCATTGCAATAAGTAGTGGACATGGCAAAATTAGCATCCCCAAGCTTGGGGTTTTGCATATTATTGGCACAATTGACATTAATAGAATTTATAATAACATCATTGCAATCATGATTTTGTTTCAAGGAATTATCATGAATCACTTCATAAATTTCTTCTATTAATACTTCATCACAATTTTCAGATTCACGAATTTCAAGCAAGACTTCATAAAGATAATCTAGTGCACTCAACTCACTAGCAATAGGATCATCATAATTGGATCTCTTAAAAAGATTAGCAAGTGGATGAGGATCCTTAAACTTTTTGCTTTCTGATTTTCAATAAATACACAATTAGTCCAAGCAAACAAGCAAACAAACCAAGTAAGACATAAAGGCAAACAAAAATACAGACGGAAAGAGGGCGAATAAAAAGGCAAATATTTTTGTGTTTTTCTGAAAATGTTTTAGAAGTGGGGGAGAGGAAAACGAGAGGCAAATGGCAAATAATGTAAGTGCAAGAGATGAGAGTTTGTGATGGGTACTTGGTAGGCTTGATGTAGAACCTCCCCGGCAATGGCGCCAGAAATTCTTCCTGCTACTTCTTGAGCTTGCGTTGATTTTTTCCTTGAAGATGAAAGGGTGATGCAGCAAAGTAGAGATAATTATTTCCCTCAGTTAAGAACCAAGGTATCAATCCAGTAGGAGGCACAAGCAAGTCTCCAATCTATGCACCTGCACAAACTAACAAACACTTGCACGCAACGCGAAAAAGGGGTTGTCAATCCCTTCACGGTCATGAACAAGAGTGAGATCTAATAGAGATGGGTATAAAAGATAAATAAAATAGCAAACTAACGTAAATATAAATAAATTGCCGCAAGGTATTTTTGGGTTTTTTGGTTTATAGATCTAAAAATATATGATGCAAAATAGACCCGGGGGCCATAGGTTTCACTAGAGGCTTCTCTCTTGAAAGAAAACATACGGTGGGTGAACAAATTACTGTTGAGCAATTTATAGAAAAGCGCATAGTTATGACGATATCTGAGGCAATGATCATTAATATAGGCATCACGTCCGTTACAAGTAGACCGAAACGATTCTGCATCTACTACTATTACTCCATACATCGACCGACTCCTGCCTGCATCTATAGTATTAAGTTCATAAGAACAGAGCAACGCTTTAAGTAAGATGACATGATGTAGAGGGATAAACTCAAGCAATATGACATAAACCCCATCTTTTTATCCCTGATGGCAACAATACAATACGTGCCTCGCTACCCCTTCTGTCACTGGGTGAGGACACCGCAAGATTGAACCCAAAACTAAGCACCTCTTCCATTGCAAGAAAAACTAATCTAGTTGGCCAAACCAAACCGATAGTTCGAAGAGAAATACAAAGATATCTTAATCATGCATAAAAGAGTTCAGAGAAGACTCAAATAATATTCATAGATAATCTAATCATAAATCCACAATTCATCGGATCTCAACAAACACACCGCAAAATCAGATTACATCGGATAGAACTCCAAGAACATCGAGGAGAACATGGTATTGAAGATCAAAGAGAGAGAAGAAGCCATCTAGCTACTAGCTATGGACCCGTAGGTCTGTGGTAAACTACTCACGCTTCATTCGAAGGGCAGCAAGGGTTATGTAGAGGCCCTCCGTGATCGAATCCCCTTCTGACAGGGTGCTGGAAAAGGCCCCAAGATGGGATCTCAAGGGAACAGAGGCTTGCGGCGACGAAAAAGTATTTTGGTGGACGCTTCTGATGTTTGGGGAATATTTGAGAATATATAGAGGTGGAATTAGGGTTAGGGGACTCCCGAGGGGCCCACAAGCCCTCAGGGCGCCCCCCTGGGGCGCACCCTAGAGGCTTGGCCTCCTCGGGACTCTTCTGGCCCTCTCTCCAAGTCACGTAGGTGTCTTCTGGTCCAAGAAAAATCATCGTAAAGTTTTATTCCGTTTGGACACCGATTGATATTCCTTTTCTTTAAGAGTCAAAAACAAGGAAAAAACAGAAACTGGCACTAGGCTCTAGGTTAATAGGTTAGTCCCAAAAATAATATAAAATAGCATATTAATGCATATAAAACATCCAAAACAGATAATATAATTGCATGGAACAATAAGAAATTATGGATACGTTGGAGACGTATCAATATGGCATGCAGTATCAATGGCTTCAGGCCAAAACTTTCTTGGAGTCTTGTACTCATCAAGCATCGTACGAGCCATCTCAATAAGGGTCCTGTTCTTGTGCTCCACTACGCCATTCTGCTGAGGAGTGTATGGAGCAGAGAGCTCATGTGTGATGCCAAGCGTATCAAGATAAGCGTCGAGGCCTGTGTTCTTGAATTCTGTGCTGTTGTCACTCCTGATGTGCTTGATCTTGATGCCATAGTTAGTCATGGCGCGATTAGCAAATCGTCTGAAGACATCCTGCACTTCTGTCTTATAGAGAATTATGTGCACCCAGGTATATCTAGAATAATCATAAAAAATAACGAAGCCATAAAGATGTGAAGTGGTAGTAAGGGTAGAATAGTGAGTAGGGCCAAATAAGTCCTTGTGTAGCAGCTCGAAGGGACGTGAAGTCGTCATGATTGTCTTCGAGGGATGTTTTGCCCTAGTCATCTTCCCGGCTTCGCAAGCACCACATAGATTATCCTTCTTGAACTTGATGCCCTCGATGCCAATGATGTGCTTCTTCTTCACGAGAGTATGAAAGTTCCTCATGCCCGCATGTCCTAGCCTTCGATGCCAAAGCCAGCACTCTGAAGCTTTTGCTAGAAGACATATGACAAGCTGTGGTCCTGCGAAGAAATCTACCATATACAGATAACCTCTTCGATACCCTTCAAAGACTAGAGATTTTTCAGAAGCCATAAGCACAAGGCATCGATATTTTCCAAATATCACAATCATATCAAGATCACAGAGCATTGAGATAGACATTAAGTTATATCCAAGGGATTCAACAAGCATCACTTTATCCATGTGTTGATCCTTTGAGATAGCAACTCTACCTAGGCCCAATACCTTGCTTTTACCAGTGCCAGCAAATGTGATATGGCTTTTAGTAGATGGTCGAAGAGTAGAATCCATGAGAAGACAACAATCACCAGTCATGTGGTTAGTGCATCCACTGACCATAATCCATTCAGTAGCTTTTGGAGTTGTACCCTACAGTGCAGTTAGTAGGATAGGCTTCAAAAAGAGTATTGTGAAGGAGAAACATTTGGTGAACAAGCATACTATCAAATGTAAGATTCTTGGGTGGTAAGATAGGATGTTCATCAAGAAATCCAGGGACGAAGTAAATGGTAAGACCATTTTGGCATTTTATCTTGTGCCCCACAAGATGTTTTAGGTCCCCAGCATTGTCTTCAGAAGTCAATGATTTTCGGCTGGAGACCCGACCCTGCAAGAGAAGTTAATTCTTCTTAACCACCCACATCTGAAGGGGTGGCTTAGAAGCAATGAGTCTAAGTGCAGCATCTGGGAACTTTGGCTTTGAAGCCCTAGCAAATAGTTTTGCAGGAGGTGAATAGTACTCAAAAGAATATGCAGAAAAATTCTTTGATTTGTGAACATAGCGGTTTGAGGAAACACGCTAATATTTGTGAGTCTGATGATAGTGTCCCTGCAAAACATTGGCGTTAGGGTGACCTTGTGAGGTCCTCTGTCTGTATGAAGCCTTTGGGCCATATGAAGCTTTTAACCTGGGGTTTGTCTTCTTCCCTGGTGGTGTCATGATGACATTCATGGGAAACTTATCAAGATGACTTTTAGGAACCCAGATCTTCTTCATAGGTGACCATTCCTGCAGTTAGTTCTAATAAACCTGGCAAACACTTCACTGTTCTGATTCTTGAACAGTTTATAGTTTGAGTCAAATGACTCATCAATGATAATAGGGTGAGCACAAGTGAAGCCAGATAAGGTGGATGGATCCATTAAAGGGCCTTTTGCAGCAACCCATGTGGTTTTGGGGTACTGGTCAGGCTTCCAGTAAGAACCATCAATATTCATTTTCCTCTCGAAACCAACACCATCTTTCATAGGGTTTCGGTTCAGAATCTGTTTCTTGAGGACATCACATAGTGTCTGATGCCCTTTGAGGCTTTTATACATGCCTGTTTCAAGAAATGTCTTCAACCTGGCATTCTCATCAGCAATAGTAGTGGTATCCTCAGAAGAGGGGTTAGTCACCACATTAACAGTTCAAGATATTGCAACTTCAGAAGCAGTAGAACATTCAGCAATACAGACAACATTGTCATGCTCAAGACATTTTAAGCAAGGTGGTACAAAATCTTCCTGGGCGGAACTGCTCTGTTGAACGAGTAATGAATCATTTTCTTTTTGAAGATCTTCATGAGATGCTCTCAGTTTCTCTAGATCTTGCTTCCTTTGAAGATAATCATAGGAAAGCTTTTCATGAGTGGCTGGGAGAGCTTCATGACGACTTTCAAGTTCTTCATACTTAACCTGAAGATTTTTTATGTCTTCGATTAAGGACTAAGTTTGATAAATTTCCTCGTCCAACGGGTCATCGCTTTTGTCTAGCAATTTTTGAATCTTTTCCATGGCTATTTGTTGTTCAGTTGCAATTTTGGCAAGAGTTTTATAACTGGGTTTGGAGTCACATTCAGAGTCATCTTCACTGGAGGTCTGAAAGTAAGCATCACGTGAGTTTACCTTAGCACCTCTTGCCATGAAGCAGTAGGTGGGAGCAGAATCGTCGTCATCATTGGTTTCAGCGTCGGTGTCGTGACCATTGTCTTCAGTGTTGAAGATGGACTTAGTGATGAATGAGCTAGAGCCAGGCTTGCCACGCCTGAATCAGACTCCTCCTCAGACTCCACCTCTGCCTCCTTAGAAGCAGACTCCTCCTCTGAATCCATTTCCTTGCCAATGAACGCACGATCCTTGCCAGACGAGCTCTTCTTGTAAGATGAAGACTTTGAAGAAGACTTTGAGGATTTCTTCTTCTTTGTGTTGTCAGAGTCATATTCCTTGCTCTTCTTCTTTTTCTTTGCTTCCTTGTCCCATTGAGGACATTCAGATATATAGTGGCCTGGCTTCTTGCATTTGTGGCATGTTCTCTTCTTGTAGTCACGAGTGGAATCCTCATCATTCTTGGAGCTGGATCTTGAAGACTTTCTGAAGCGATTCTTCTTGGAGAACTTTTGGAACTTTCTCACAAGCATTGCTAGCTCTTTGCCAGGATCATCAGAACTGCAATCGGATTCTTTAGATGAGGATTCAGCCTTTGCCTTCAAGGCAGGAGATTGGCCATAGCTGGGACCATAGATATATCTCTTCTCAGATAGCTGGAATTCATGTGTGTTGAGCCTCTCAAGTATGTCAGACGGATCGAGATCTTTGGAGTCAGGGCATTCTTGTATCATCAATGCTAGAGTGTCAAATGAGCTGTCAAGTGATCTCAGTAGCTTCTTCACAACTTCATGCTTGGTGATCTCAGTGGCGCCTAGAGCACGGAGCTCATTTGTGATATCAGTGAGGCGGTCAAAAGTGAGCTGGACATTCTCATTGTCATTTCTCTTGAATCAGTTGAAGAGATTGCGAAGCACATCAATTCTTGAGTCTCTTTGAGTTGAGACGCCTTCATTGACCTTGGACAGCCAGTCCCAGACTAGCTTCACAGATTCCAGAGCACTCACACGACCATACTGCCCTTTGGTCAGATGACCACAGATGATGTTCTTGGCAGTTGAGTCCAATTGAGCGAACCTCTTGACATCAGCAGCGGTGACGCATTCACCGACTTTTGGAATGCCAGTCCTGATGACATACCAGACGTCGTTGTCAATGGCTTCAAGATGCATGCGCATCTTATTCTGCCAGTATGGGTAATCAGTGCCATCGAAGACGAGGCACGCAGCGGAGACTTTGATTATCCCTGCAGTCGACATAGCTAAAACTCCAGGCAGTTAAACCAAATCACACAGAACAAGGGAGCACCTTGCTCTGATACCAATTGAAAGTGCAAGTTATCGACTAGAGGGGGGTGAATAGGTGATTTTTATGAAAGTCTTCAAGACAGGCAATGTCTTTGAAGACAGACAACCAAACAACACCTATACGATATGCAACAGAAGATAATCTACAGTAGCCATGCCATAGACTAAGAAATAGTACAGAGTAAACACGAACACAAACAGCAGCTAGGTAGAGTGGATCAGACTAGGAAGACAGTATGAAGTCAAACAAGGAAACAGACAGAATGTCTTCACACAATGAAGTCAAATAGAACATGTAAGCGATGACTTCATGAAGCGAAACTGTAAGTAAAGGGTAAAGTGATAGAAATAGTTGCTTGACAAAGACAAGGATTTGGTAGACCAGTTCCAGTTGCTGTGACAACTGTACGTCTGGTTAGGGAGGCTAAGATTGAACTCAGAAGACCGCGTCTTCACCTTATTCCCCTTGAGCTAAGGACACTTAGTCCTCGCCCAATCACTCTGGTAAGTCTTCAAGGTAGACTTCCAAACCTTCACAGACTTCGTTCACCAACGATCCACAATGACTCTTGGATCCTCAGAACACGAGGCCTAACCGACTGGAAGATACACAGTCTTCAAGTGTAACAAGTCTTCAGATCACGTGGATAGAAAGACTTCAGTGATGCCAAACACTCTTTGGGCTCTGGGAATTTTGGGCTTTGTCCTCGCAAGGGTTCTCTCTCAAAGGCTTTGGAGGTGGGTTGCTCTCAAACGACAAAAGCCGTGCACTAACTCTAAGCAGCCACCAATTTATGGTGTAGGGGATGGGCTATTTATAGCCAGGAGGCAACCCGACATGATATGTCCGAAATGACCCTTGGTCACTAAGGAACTGACACGTGTCCAACGGTCGGATTTCAAAGACACGCGGCAGCATGACTTGGGCTACAAGCAAAGCTGACTGATCCAACTCTGGATACGATTTTCTCTCATTGTCTTCACTCGAAGACATAGGATTTCAGTTGCGCATCACATCAGTTTTCTGACTTTGTTCACTTGGACCCCACTTAACAGTTCGGTGGTTCCTATGACTCAAGAAAGAAGAAAATGAAACTTCGAAAGAAACTATGTCTTCGCACTCCATTGTCTTCAAGTGAATGTCTTCACACGTCATTATCTTCGACGTGAATGTCTTCATGAACCACCATTGTTTTTAATGTCTTCATACATTTTTAGGGGTCATCTCTGATAGGTAAACTGAATCAATGAGGGACTTCTACCTATGTTATCCTGTGAATCTCACAAACACGTTAGTCCCTCAACCACGTTTGCGTCAATACTTCAAAACCACCTAAGGGTGTCGCTAGATGCACTTACAAGAAGGAAGGGAGAGGCCTAAATGGAGGGGGACTCCCCTTCCTAATGGCTGCCAAGGGGGGGCTTCATTATAGTCAAGAATAGTGAAGTGCCGCAAAAACGAGATGGCGATGAAGATGTTCGATCTTCTAGGGGTCACGCGTATTGATGAAGTTTAGTATGGGGCTAGAGATTTTTAGTTAGTCTCTTCCCTCACACACCAGGAAAGTTAATCTAGCAACAAGAATTATCGCCTTGATGATGGACGTAGGTAGCTAGAGTTATCCAAAAACCCTAGAAGCCACGCAATTAAAATTTGCAAAACCGATTAGTGGACATCTAACTTGGTTTTGCAGGTTGCATGTCATGTGGTATAGCCTTTGTCATGATATAATAAGTTTATTTATGAGATGGTTATATGTTTTAATGTTAAGTGGCCTGGGCGTCACAATACGACATGGTGACTGGAGCCAAGGGATTGTGACTTTAATGACATACGTCTCAAGACTTGTTATTTTATTTTATCGATGGGACTGACGGACATGCTACGGAGGACCTGGAGCAAGGTGGCTTCAGCAGGCGTAGGAGAACAGAGAATTTTCATGAAGACCTCGGAGAATCATGGAGATGTTCCCGGCGCCCAGGGCTATATCATATCATGCTATTATAAATTACCTGAGATGATTATCCCTTTATTGTTTGCAGCCTTTGATTGCGCAGTAGTCAATTATTAGGGTGATCTCTCACAGAAAATATCAAGTAGTTAGTGATCTTCCTAGTGTAGCAACTGAGGGAGTCCTGGATTAGGGGGTCCTCGGGTGTCCGGTCTATTCTATATGGGCCGGACTGATGGGCTGTGAAGATAAAGCAGAAGACCATCCCCCGTGTCCGAGTAGGACTCCTATATGCGTGGACGGCAAGTTTGGGGTCCGGATGTATTATTTCCTTCTTCTGTAAACCGACTCTATACAACCCTAGGCCCCTCCGGTGTGTATATAAACCGGAGGGTTTAGTCCATAGAGGCAATCAGAATAATCATAGGCTAGACAGCTAGGGTTTAGCCATTACGATCTCGAGGTAGATCAACTCTTGTAACCCCTATACTCATCAAATACAATCAAGCAGGATGTAGGGTTTTACCTCCTTTAAGAGGGCCCGAACCTGGGTAAACATCGTGTCCCCCTTGTCCATTGTTACCATCGATCCATAGACACACAGCTTGGGACCCCCTACCCAAGATCTGCCGGTTTTGACACCGACATTGGTGCTTTCATTGAGAGTTTCGTTGTGTTGTTGACAGAAGAATCGATGGCTCGCCTCGTTGTCGATAACGATGCTGTTTCCGGGGAGACTTTCCTCCCTGGTCAACTCTTTGTGTTTGGCGGCTTCACGCTACGTGCCAACTCAACCGGCCACCTTGAGCAGGTCGACAGCTACGCCCTTGGTCACCAGATCAGGTTTGGAAGTTTAAACTACATCGCCGATATCCGAGGAGATCTAATCTTCGAGGGGTTCACGGCCTCGGCCGCCACTCCCCACCCATACAAAGAAGGCCCTTCGGATCCGCTATCAGATCCTGTCCAGGGATCAACTATCATGCCCACCCTGGCCTTAGATCTGGAGCGGAACACTTCGTCCAAAGATGGGAGGGTGAACCCCGCCAGACTCTCTCCCATTACGGAGCTTCTAGCCGGAGACCCAGATGAACCCAGCCGTCGGCGGACCCGGAGTCAAACGGGACTCTCCCTGTCATCGAGAAGCGAGATTCGCCTCTGGACGTCAACTCCGAACTCTCGAGGTCTGCGTCTATCGGGCTCGGCCAAGTGGTTATTACCGAACCCAGCTTCGCAGATCCTCAGACGCCTGTTCAGCTTTCGCTCTTAAACGAAACACTGGACCTAATGCGATCTCTCGCCATCACGGAAGTATTACCTCCGAACTATGCCCAGCTAGAACTAGGGGCTGAGAGTAGGGAATTTTGCGTCCCACCCACCACCCACTTAATAGCCACTGTCGAGGATTTAACTGACATGCTAGATTATGCCTCCGAAGACATCGACGGCATGGACGACGATGTCGGAGTTGAACCAGGCCAAAACCCGCCCATCACTGGGCGTTGGACAACCACTTCTACTTATGATGTATACATGGTGGACACGCCTGAAAAGAAGGACGATGATGGCACTCAAGATCCAGATGAGGAGAAGCCCATCGACGAACCACCAAAGCACCGGCGTCAGCGGCATCGCCCACGATCGCGTCGGGCAAGGGAAAGTAATACCGGCACCGGAGATAATGACACTCCGGACAACGCCGAAGACTCCGGCCACCCCGCTGAGCCTGCGTTCGAGCAGGACGAGAGGGAAGAGGGTCAAGTCAACCCTGACCAACTTGCCGATCATGGGGATTCGGAAGATAGTAACTACTTACCTGTCTCCGAAGAGGATATTAGCCTCGGTGACGAAGATTTCATCATCCCAGAGGAACCCCTCGAACAAGAATGCCTCAACCGATGGCTGATCACAACTGCACGGAGCCTGAAAAGGAAACAGCAGCAGATTCAAGCTAAAAAGGATACGCTCAACGACAGATGGACTAAGGTCCTGGCCGCCGAAGAGGGATACGGCTATGAGCGCCAAACAAAGAGCTATCCTAAGCGCAGGCTCCTGCCACAATTTGACGAGGAGGCCTTTGAGCCAATACCGTCAAAATACAATCATGCTGATCAGCAGGACCGACCACCACATGGACGGGATAAAACGACCAATTATGCCGAACACCAGCCCGCGCCCCCTCGTAACAGAGGCAAGGAAGCAGCGGCTCCGCGCTACATGTATGACCTATGTCAGGACCTGACCAATAGAGCCAGCTAGACCAGATCCATCTATGTATCAAGAGGACGTGCCCCCACATGAGATGACGGCCATCAAGCCTGGCATGACAAACCTAACCAAGTCCGGGGTCAGCACCGGACACAGATGTCATCCGAACTCCGTCACGATGTCGCCTGGTACAGAAGTGCCGCACACCCCATGTGCTTTACCAATGAGGTAATGCAGCACCAATTTCCGGAAGGGTTTAAACCCGTGAACATCGAGCAATACGATGGAACGATGGATCCCGCCGTATGGATTGAAGATTTTCTTCTCCACATTCACATGGCTCGCGGAGATGATCTCCACGCCATTAAATACCTCCCTCTAAAGCTGAAAGGACCAACATGACACTGGTTGAATAGCCTCCCAGAGAACTCCATTGGAAGTAGGGAAGATTTAGAGGATGCTTTTCGGGACAACTTTCAGGGCACTTATGTCCGGCCACCGGACGCTGATGACTTGAGTCACATAGTCCAGCAACCTGGAGAGTCAGCTCGCAAACTTTGGAATCGGTTCTTAATTAAAAAGAACCAAATCATGGACTGTCCGGAAGCTGAAGCCCTAGCAGCATTTAAGCACAGTGTCCATGATGAATGGCTTGCCCGGCACCTTGGTCAGGAAAAGCCAAAGACTATGGCAGCTCTTACTGCACTCATGACCCGCTTCTGCGCGAGTGAAGATAGCTGGCTGGCTCGTAGAAGCAACAGTACCAGCGACCCTGGTACCTCTGAGGCCAGGGATGGCAATGGAAGGCCACGACGCAGCAAAAACAAGCACCGGAACAACAATGAAGAAACAGAGGATACGGCGGTAAACGCCGGATTCAATGGCTCTAAACCCGGTCAGCGGAAGAAGCCATTCAAAGGTACTACGGACGGTCCATCCAACTTGGACAAGATACTGGATCGACCCTGCCAGATTCATGGCACCCCTGACAAGCCTGCCAACCACACCAATAGAAACTACTGGGTTTTCAAACAGGCCGGTAAATTAAACACCGAACATAAGGGGAAAGAACCTCCAAGCGAGGACGATGATGAGCCTCGCCCACCGCGCACCGGGGGACAGAAACAGTTTCCCCCCAAGGTAAAAACGGTGAACATGATCTACGTCACCCACATCCCCAAGAGGGAGCGCAAACGCGCGTTAAGGGCATCTACGCCATGGAGCCTGTCGCCCCAAAATTCAACCCATGGTCGGCTTGTCCGATCACCTTTGATCGCAGGGACCACCGAACCAGTATCCGTCATGGAGATTCGGCGGCCCTGGTACTCGATCCTATCATTGACGGATACCATCTTACTAGAGTCCTTATGGACGGCGGCAACAGCCTCAACTTGCTCTACCAGGATACTGTCCGTAAGATGGGTATCGACCCGTCAAGAATCAAACCTAGCAACACTACCTTTAAGGGAGTGATACCTGGCGTGGAGGCCCGCTGCACGGGCTCCTTAACACTGGAAGTCGTATTCGACTCTCCAGATAACTTCCGAAGCGAAGACTTGATCTTTGACATCGTCCCTTTTCGCAGTGGTTATCATGCACTGCTCGGACGAACGGCCTTCGCCCGCTTCAATGCAGTCCCGCACTATGCTTATCTGAAGCTCAAAATGCCTGGACCTCGTGGCGTCATCACAGTAAATGGGAATATGGAGCGCTCCCTCCGTACTGAGGAGAATACTGCAGCTCTAGCAGCCGAAGTACAGGGCGGCCTCATCAAGCCAGATAACCCATCGGTCATCAAGACCCATGACTCTGCTAAGCGAGTCAGATCCGCACTACAAGGCGATAGCCCAGTGGAGCCAGAGCTTAAATAGCAGCTTAGCCTCCGCCGACCGCCCCATAAGGTTGCGGCATACGTATCACGCGTACATAACTACGCACTTAAAATACCTTGGGCAGCACCGGAGGCACACTACGGAAAAGGTCCATAGTACGGTTTGACCCTATTCTGACCTCAACCTTTTTTCCCTATAGGTTCGTTAAAAAAACCTACCTCATCTACGGAGGCTCTTTTCTAGGTCCCTCTTTCTTATAGATGACCATCACCTCCTCCTCTTAAAGGATTTCCCACCAAGGAGAAATGGTGCAGACGTGCGGCAGGGCACCATCGGGATCTTCAAACCACTACTTTTAGGCCCTGCGTAAACCTTTTTCCTTGTGTAAAACTTTTGGCATGTAAAATAGCCTTGATATTTATGGCATTATCTGTAATAATATGGCTCGACGGACTCATCAGGGTATAAAGGAAGCAGTTGATCACCACTTTTGTTTGGCACTCATTTTTTTTGTCATCTGTATGCCCTCCCTACTTCAGACTGCCACACGTGCTTTAGTCCGGCCTTAACACCGGGGGCTGCATTCGGTCCTGCACGTTTCAAAGTCCGAACACCTATAGGGTACTCTTCGGTGTCCCGGATATTGCATTATATGCATCGGCTCCGAATCATGTCTTTGGTCTATAGTTGGGTTGCCCGGCTCCTGTGCTTACCACCTTACGTTCCGCTCGTTCGGCTAAGGTAGTAAAGGGAGAACTACTGCGATTGTATTTCTGGTTCGTCCGGTCAAGTACCTCAGTAGAGAAAGCCGAAAACTGACTGTCATGATAAGCGTGAGCTGGTCAGCGATTCGGCGACTTAGTATTATACTACAAATCATTAGCGATTTACTCCATGTTATACGAGGGTCTGGTCTTCGTCCAGCCGCGTGGAAAAGGCACCGTAGTCCGCATAGCCGCACACGCACCAGGGGCTAGTACTTAGCCCCACAATCAAACTCCTATGGCTAACTGAAAGTAATAAAGCCGCATAGTCTGACTGCCTGGTTCACCACGCTGACACCTCCTTTACGGACCAAGACGTTGGATAAAGTGTGGTCACGTGTTACGCCGAACACCCCTGTAGCATCTACATGGGGGCTGAAGCCGACGACTGGCAGCTTTCAGAAATAAAACAATAAACGGCTACACAGGAGGAAAAATTGCTTGAAAGAAAAGGCGCAAACATAGCTATATAAACAGCATGGGTTCATCGCATTGTTTGTACAAACCCGAACACACTCAATCAAATATTACGTCCTTAGAGCATTGACACTCGATCACTCGGGCTCCTTCTAGGACGTCATTGAAGTACCTTTCCGGCTTTCGGTGATCTTTGCCTTCGGGCGGGCCTGCGGTTGCCACTTCGGTGGCCTTCATCTTTGCCCATTGCATCTTGACGTGGGCGAAGGCCATCCGGGCACCCTCTATGCAGGCCGAGCGCTTCAATGCATCAATCCGAGGCCGCGCGTCGATAAGCCACTTCACCAAACCGAAGTAGCTACTAGGGATTGGATCGGCCGGCCAGAGCTGGACTATCAAGTCCTTCATTGCCAAACCTGCCACCCTATGCAGCTCAGACAGCTGCTTCAGTTGGTCACCCAGGAGAGGCGTCGAGTGTTCCGGCGCGACAAATTGCGACCAGAACAGTTTCTTGGTCGAGTTCCCCTCCTGGGCTCGGAAGTACTGTGCGGCATTAGCGGCACTCTTCGGAAGATCCGCAAATGCGCCTGGAGAACTCCTCACTCGGGTCAGCAAAGCATACCTCTGACCTCCAATGACACTCTGCAAAAGAAAGGCCTTACCAGCCGCTATCTGCCTTGCCTGATGGATCTCTTCACGAGCACTCTGGGACTTGATCCGCGCCTCTTTGGCATCATGGAGAGCCTTGGCGAGCTAGGTCGACTGGTCCGAAGTCTTCTGATCCAAAGCTTCATATTTGCTGATGGCATCCATCAGCTCCTGCTCTACTTCGGCCACCTGAGCTTCGTGTTGGCGGCGAGCATCTTGCTCGGTCTTCAGTACGGCAGCCGCCTTGTCAGCGGCTGCCTTATTCGCCTCCGCCTCCTTTTTGGCCTGGGCAAGGGCGCTTTTGAGGGTCTCGACCTCGGCTGCGCCAGCTGTGATTATAATCAAAGCATTCCATAAGATAATCTCTAAATATACATATCACTTCTGATATCGAAATAAACTTTTAACATTATACGCATACCTTGTGTCTCATTGAACCGCTTATTAATGCGGTCGATTTCCTCATTGGCCACCTGAAGCTTCCGATTGAGTTCGGAAACTTCTGCGGCCTGGGCGGTCACCGCCAACAAGGAAGCCTGTTACAATAACAGCACAACAGGTTAACTCTCCCAAATACTATATGGATCCTCTGTCCGGTTTCTTTTAACCGAACAGAGCCTCAGGGGCTACTGTCTGTACACAGGTATATTCCTCTATATGAAAGGTTTTTAGAACATTACGTCGCATACCTCAAAGCCTGTCAGTAGGCTGGTGAAGGCTTCGTTCAGTCTGCTCTTAGCAGACGGAACCTTCACCACCACCGCACCCATCAGGGTGCGGTGCTCCGCCATGATGGAAGCACGCTGTAATGCTTCCTCCAGAGTGTTGGGTGCCTCCGGATTAGTGGAGGTTGCCGATGGAGCTGATGATCCTCCCCCTCCTTTGAAGAGGGCTGCTTATCCCATCCCGGAGCCGTGTTGGTCTCCGGAATGGTGTCCGGCTGGGGCCTGGATTGTTGGGGGTCCCCACCATCGATTTTCATAGGGGTCGCCTCCCCTAGGTTTTCGGCGACCGAGGTGTTAACCTCGGGTGCTTTCTCGGCGGCTTCGCGTGCCCCCTGCCAAGAGAGGTCCTCTGGGACGACACCTCGGTGTCCTCCATGATGATAGGCGAGGTGGCATGCGTCGGCGTGTCACTCTCTACCATTTCAGGTGGCAGAGAGTTCCCCTCCGATGATGGGGTTTGCGGGAGCTCGCGGGGAGGGCTGAAAGGCAAATAACAAAATAATTTATATCATGGAAGCAGGTAGACCGAAGATAAACAGTAAGTTTCCGAATACTTACGATTCAGTGAGGGGCTTCACCCTGGGTGGCTTCTTGGGGACTAGTTCAGTCTCCGAGTCCGAACTGTCCGGAAGGGCCAGCTTCCCTCTCTTGGGCGCCTCCTCCTCCGGGTCTTCGGAGGCCGCCCTCTTCTTCTTCCTCCCCTTACGGGGGGGAGTCGCTCCACCTCCTCCTCCTCTTCTTCCTCATCTCCTTCATGGGAGGAGAGGGCTTCGGTCTCTCTGGACACTATTTCCGAGGGACCTTTATGGCGGGGGCCGCCCTTGGCCTCCTTGCCTTTCTTCTTCTTGGTCTTCCTCTCCGGCGCCTGATAGGGCGCCGGGACCAGCATCTCCGTTAGCTGGGGTATGGCCAGATCCTCAAGCAGCGGTGTCGGACAGTTGATCCCCTCCGCCTTTGACGTCCAGACCTGTAAAGAAAGCAAGCGATATAATTTCTATCATATCTGAAATATTGATCGCATAGGTCTTCGGAAAGATTATGCTTACCGCCGTGGCTGGGTTCTCGATGTCAAGCCCGATGTCTTCATTCTTCTTCGGCCACTTTTTCTGAGACTTGAAAAGCTGCTTCCATATATCTTCGTGCGTGGTGCTGAAGAAGTGCTTCAGGGTCTGTGGCTTCTCCAGATCGAACTCCCACATGGGGGAGGCCCGGAGCTGGCAAGGAAGGATGCGGCGGAAAAGCATCACTTGAATCACGTTTGTGAGACCTGTGTTCTCACCCAACATGTCGGAGATGCATTTTTGGAGCACCTTCACCTCCAGTTTGGACCCCCAATCAAGACCATTGGCGGTCCATGAGGTGAGTCTCGTGGGGGGTCCGGATCTGAAGTCAGGCGTGGCCACCCAGTTGGCGTCGCGGGGTTCGGTGACGTAGAACCACTCCTGCTGCCACACCTTGACCGTCTCTATGAATGCCCCTTTGGGCCAAACGGCGTTGGGGAGCTTGCTCACCATGGCCCCGCCGCAGTCCGCATGCTGTCCGTTGACCACCTTCGGCTTTAGATTGAAGACCTTGAGCCATAGGCCGAAGTGTGGGGGGATGCGGAGAAGAGCCTCACACACGACGATAAACGCCGATATGTGAAGGAAGGAATTTGGGGCTAGATCGTGGGAATCTAGCCCGTAGTAGAACATAAGACCCCGGACGAAGGGGTGGAGGGGAAACCCTAGCCCCCGGAGGAAATGGGGGATGAAGACGACCCTCTCACCGGGCTCCAGAGTAGGAATAACCTGATCTTTGTCAGGGATCCTATGCGCGATATCCGCGGACAAATAGCTCGTGCTCCGGAGATCCTTGACGTCCTTTTCAGTGACGGTGGAGGCCTCCCACTTGCCCTTGGAGCCGGACCCAGCTATTGCTGGGGTGGGTGGCAGTGGTGGAGGAGATTGGAGCTATGGGCGCTGGAGCTTGGAGATTGGGAGACAGAAGCTAGAGGAAGGCGTAAAGAAAAAGGAGAGGTTTTTACCCTTTTATAGACGGTGAAAATACCAAACGTCCCCCTCCTAAGCCATAAACCTCGCCTGTTCGCAACGAAATCATGCGTAAGGTGCGGTTGGATTACCCAAACCACATTGATGAGAATCCTGTAATGGATGGACATTATCTCTGTTTTGACAAGACGTGCCAATGAAGGCTAGACCTCAAAACGCGAAATGGGAGGCGTGAAAACGGTTCGAAATGTTAAAGAGTCAAGTGTGACGCTTCGCCAAAAAAGTTGTCAGTAAAAGACACTGTTCCTATTTTGACATCTTGCCTTCGTGGCTAAGGGTTGTATTGATTATGCAGAGCCGGATACAGTTTCTTTATGCATGGAGCTAACTTAAAATTTTTGGGGGAAGGAACCCGCCTTGCAATGCTGAAGATAATCCGCGTGCTGAACTCATCGTCATCGAAGACTGGTTCAGGGGGCTACTGAGGGAGTCCTGGATTAGGGGGTCCTCGGGTGTCCGGTCTATTCGATATGGGCCGGACTGATGGGCCATGAAGATAAAGCAGAAGACCATCCCATGTGTCCGGGTAGGACTCCTATATGCGTGGACGGCAAGTTTGGTGTCCGGATGTATTATTTCCTTCTTCTGTAAACCGACTCTGTACAACCCTAGGCCCCTCCGGTGTGTATATAAAACAGAGGGTTTAGTCCGTAGAGGCAATCAGAATAATCATAGGCTAGACAGCTAGGGTTTAGCCATTACGATCTCGAGGTAGATCAACTCTTGTAACCCCTATACTCATCGAATACAATCAAGCAGGACATAGGGTTTTACCTCCTTTAAGAGGGCCCAAACCTGGGTAAACATCGTGTCCCCCTTGTCCATTGTTACCATCGATCCTTAGACACACAGCTTGGGACCCCCTACCCGAGATCTGCCGGTTTTGACACCGACAGCAACCCTCTACAACACATAGCTTTTCGGAGTGCGTCATGCCAACATGAGTACAAACGAAGAGTGGAGTGTAAGGCCGGTGAAGGTAAGACCTCACAGCAGAAACACTCGGTTATCTTGATGTTCTCGCAAAATCGTTCTGAGCTCGGAGCACAAAGAATCGAAACATGAACAAAATTCATATGGAGATATGATCAGCAATTTTGCCTACCGGTTCAAGTTCACATCATCAAAGATGCAAACATCAATGGCTGTGAATAAGATCAGGATCTTGAATCACTCACTTTTAATTATGAGAGATATTGATTTGAGTGAGAGCGCACTTTATATTAAAATTTGTTTTAACACTAGTGCAAATTAATTATGAACAATGTCTAAGTGAATTTTTTGTTTATCATTGTAGATCAATGGCTTGCAATACGTTCAACTTAGCCCATATATTAGAGAAAGAAAATTTGGCTGCAAATGGTGGAAACTATGCGAATTGGATCTGGAATATGAGATTTGTTCACAGGAGTGATAAGGAAGAGTATCTGCTGGCTCAGCCCCTAGGTGATCCTCCTGCGCGAGATGCATCGCAGGAAGTTGCAGCTACTTTCACTGCTCGTAGTGATGACTATGAGTCAGTCCAGTGCCTCATGTTGAATTCCATGGTGATAACCCACAAGTATAGGGGATCGCAACAGTTTTCGAGGGTAGAGTATTTAACCCAAATTTATAGATTAGACACAAGGGGAGCCAAAGAATATTTGTAAGTATTAGCAGTTGAGTTGTCAATTCAACCGCACCTGGAGATTAAATATCTACAGCAAAGTGATCAGTAGCACAGTAATATGATAGTTTGATAGTAGTAACGATAGTAGTGGTAAAGGTAACAGCGGTAACAATTTTGTAGCAGTTGTAACAGTAGCAATAGCAATAGTAACTTAGCAAGAACAATATGTGAAAAACTCGTAGGCATTGGATCGGTGAATTCATTGGATTATATTCATCATATAACAGTCATAACCTAGGGCGACACAGAACTAGCTGCAGTTCATAAATATAATGTAGGCATGTATTCCGTAAATAGTCATACGTGCTTATGGAAAAGAACTTGCATGACATCTTTTGTCCTACCCTCCCATGGCAGCGGGGTCCATAAGGAAACTAAGGGATATTAAGGCCTCCTTTTAATAGAGAACCAAAACAAAGCATTAACACATGGTGAATACATGAAGTCCTCAAACTACGGTCATCACCGAAAAATATCCCAACTATTGTCACCTTGGGGTTTATGGATCATAACATGTAATAGGTGCATATAACTTGCAAGATCGGATCATGAACATAGATATAATGGTGAAAACATAAACTGTTCAGATCTAAAATCATGGCACTCGGGCCGTAGTGACAAGCATTAAGCATAGCAAAGTCATAGCAACATCAATCTCAGAACATAGTGGATACTAGGGATCAAGCCCTAACAAAACTAACTCGATTACTTGATGAATCTCATCCAACTCCTCACCGACCAGCGAGCCTACGAAGGAATTACTCACTCCCGGCGGTGAGCATCATGAAATTGATGATGGAGGATGGTTGGTGATGACGAAGACCGAAGATCCCCCTCTTCGGAACCCCAAACGGGCTCTAGATCTGGCCTCCCGATGAAGAACACGAGGTGGCAGCGGCTCCATATCGTAAAACATGATGAAACTTCCTCTCCTATTTTTTCTGGAAAAATAGGATTTTATAGCGTCAGAATTAGGGTCAGCGGGGCCTCATGGGCCCCACCACCCACCAGGGCGCACCCTGGTGTCTTGTGGGCAGCTAGGCCCCCCCTCCAGTGGGTCTTGGTTCCAATATTTTTTATTTGTTCCAAAATAATTCTCCAAAAAGTTTCATCCAAATCTGAGAACTTTTATTTTTGCACAAAAACAACACCATGGTAGTTCTGCTGAAAATAGCGTCAGTCCAGGTTAGTTACATTCAAATCATGTAAATTAAAGTCCAAAACAAGAGCAAAAGCATTAGGAAAAGTAGATACGATGGAGACATGTCAACTCCCCCAAGCTTAACCCATTGCTTTTCCTTTGACAAACTAAAAGTGATAAAGAAAAACTTTTACGAACTCTTTTGTTCTTGTTTACATATATATGCTTAAATAGCACCCAGCTTTTCAGCGAAGATCATGACTAACCATGCAAACAATAACTCTTAGAAATTATATTAGCTCATATCAATGGCATAATCAACTAGCGAGCAATAATAAGATATCTCAAATGCCAACACTTTGTCAAAACAATCATGATATAATATGACAACAGTGGTATCTCGCTAGCCCTTTCTGAGACCGCAAAACATAAATGCAGAGCACCTCCAAAGTTCAAGTAGTGACTAGACATTGTAATTCATGGTAGAAGAGATCCAGTCATGATGCATTCAACATTAACTATACACAATGCCTGAGGATGGCAATAGTGCTCTCAAGTCTAGTGCTTGTTTGAGAAGGTGACGACTCAACATAAAAGTAAATAGATAGCCCCTTCGCAGAGGGAAGCAGGGATTTGCAGAGGTGCAGAAGCTAAAAGCTTAAATCAGAGATAAATATAATTTTGGGAGGTGCACCCTTCCTGTCAATGTCATGACCAAGAGTTATCAACATCTTCCATGCTAAACACATTAGCGGCGGTTCCCAAGTGATAAAAGTAAAGGTTTACTCTCCCCCTCCACCAACGAACACAATCCATTGCTAGCTGAATCCACGGGTGCCGTCCATGTGGCACGCCGGCTCAGAGAACCGGTTTACCCGTGTTTCCAACCCAGAGATCATGTCTTCTGGAAACACACACCAACTTGGAACAGAACATAGCTGAACTTTTATTGATAATAGTCAGTACAAGCTCACATATATTACATGATCATCGAGGCCAAAAGCACATCTAGTGCTATGACAATATCTACATTATTTATCCAACATATCAGGGCCTCGGTATTACTATGGAATACTATAGCAGAAGACTACAGCGTAGAGGAACATGATAGAGACTCCATCCACAGGGACACTGCTATGGACACATCCTAGGCATCGCAACATGGACCTCGAGACCTCCGTCTTAGTCTTCTCCTGCATCTGGCATGATACACCAGGTGAGTACTTTGAATGTACTCGCAGGCACATGACAACCAAATATGCAGCAAGTAATAGCATGGCAATGAACAGGTTAAAATTCAAGTGATTCACTTACTGTTACCAACTTACTCATCTCTAGGTTGCCTCACAACCCTCGGAATACTCGATACCAACAAGTACTTTCGCTCGAAAGACAAGTTATTCCATCACTACTACAGTTATTACGGTTGATCTCCAAGAGAGGTCCGGTCGGGCTGTGCAATACCGTGGACGCGGCTATTCGAATAGATTTTACACTCTGCAGAGGTTGCGCACTTTACCCACACTATGGAGCACTGACCTCGTGATCCCATTCGGGTGGACCAGCATTGCTCCAACGAAACCTGTCTGACCCGTGACTCTTTCATCGTACCACCGGCAATCACACTCCCCTGGAGTCAAGCCTTGGGTGGCCCCGTGTCACCCCGTGACACCATCCACCGTCGTGGCCTAACTAAACTGTCCCAAACGGGGACGCCGGCAAATAACTCAACTGGGCTCACAGGGTTATCGCCGTCTACCTGATCAGGGCAGCACGCACGCATAACCCTCCCTCTTTGGAGGTACCGGTGAAAGAGTACCGAACCAGACCAAGTCAAGGCCGTCCCATTCCGGCAAATGTGGCTGCACGGGTGAGCCCGGACAGGTGACTCTTGATCAACCAACTATGTTCCACTTAGCAAGCATAGTTATTGATCATATCATTCTGAGTTATCAACTTTAAACATTTAAATAATTTACTATGAATTATCTGGGTTGAACATATGCACGAAATGAATATGAATTATGCAATGCTATGAAATGCTTCATAATATGGATGTACTGGCTTGCCTTGATCAGTTGGGTTGGTCAGAAACTCCTGGTCTTCAAATCCACAAGAATCCCCTTCTGAAAATATTTTCAAATAGCAAAAGAAAATGTCACATAAAGCCTTTTTATTCACCAACAATTCTGTGAGTGTTGGAAAAATACCAAACTTGGTGGAAAAATAAAGGACTTCAGTATGAACACAATGCAAAAAGAATCAGGTCATTTGGACTTTTTTGTAAAAAGTTATAAGCAGTCAAAGTTCCTGGTCAATTCTGTTTAAATAAATTGAAATCAGAAAAATCAGAAAAACAGGAAAACGGCCACGTCGAAGACGTATTTTGCCCGCGCGCCACCACTTACCAGCTCGATCAGTGGCTGACAGTCGGCCGGGCCCAATTTAAAACAGAGGGGGGAGAGAGCAGAGAGAGAGGCGGAGCTCCGGCGGTGCTCACCGGCGATAGGGGCGGCGGCAGAGCTGGGAGTTGACGGGAATCGATCGGGCACTGCACGGCGGTCCTCCCTGTACCCGTAGCTCTCCCGAAGATGGCCGGACGGCGACGCGCCCTTCTTCTCCGGCGGGCAGCAGCTACGGTGGTCGTCGGAGTCGAGGATTCCGGCAGTGCTTTGGTTCGGGGAGGGGTCTGGAAACACCAGTGGGTTCTACTGATCATGACTGAGGGCTCGGGTGGAGCTGGGGTGGCTAGGAAAAGGGCGGGCGATAGGATGGGATCGGCGGCGGAACTCCGGCGGAGTTCGAGGCCAGAGGCCTCTCTGCCTCGGTTCTTCGCTGCTGGCTACCAGCTTGAGGAAGGAGGAGAGGGGTGGAGAGCTAAGCGAGGTGGGGCGGGGCTATTTATAGCCAGGCGAGGCCGATCACCGAGCTCTCCCGAAGCGACTCGATGCAGGCCATGGCGCCGGCGACGTACGCCGCGCTGGCATGGCTGCTTGCGGGTGAGAAGACGGGAGATAGCAGAAGCACTAAATGCGACGAGATAGCTTGGGAGGGGGAAGACGACGAGCGGCGCCGCACTGTGACCGCACGGGCAAAACAGTGCCCGCGGGCGTGGCGGCCGCCGAGGGCTTCTCCGGCGAGGGCGAGGGTTCTGGAGGAGCTAGGTGTCGACCAGGGGCGATGTCGGCATGCCCAAACAAGCTGCTGCGGCACAGGCATCTCGCCTCGACGAGACCCGAGCCTGGCACGAGGCAGAGCGCGGCGACAGGCATGCCAGCGCCGTGCTCACCACGGCACTTGGCACCAGGAGGCCACGCAAGCCTGGCAAAACATGTCCAGCATGTCGACCTTCAATCCCTCAGGTCACCTACAGCCTTGGTTTGGCTTGGTTCGATCTGAGATGAATGGTAGAATCAACTGTAGTTTCTGACAGAGAACTTGGGAGGGATCTGGAGAGTTGGAGAGATGGAGGTAGGGCCAATGGAGATGTCCAGAGTGATTTAGGTTGGAAGGACTAGGAGCTGACCAAATTTGAGATAATTTGGTTTAAGTTTGAGGGTAGTTCATGTACAAACCACATTTCTGGTCCAGAATCAAGATGTTGAAGTGCTGCTCACTAGAATGACCTCCTGGGGTTGAAACTTGGTGGAGGAAGGTTGTTTGGGGGTGTCCTCATGCTATAAAAATTTGAAAGCAATTGGACACTCCTGGCATGCACTTCCTTCACAAAGGTCCAGACTGACCAGGAGCTAAAAGGAATTATTTTGCAAAGTATATGAAATATTTTAAGGGATATTTTTGGATATTGGAGCAAGATATAGTCCAAAGGATTTTTTAAGAATTATTTGAGAATTTTCTGAGCATCCAAACTATAGGTTGCTTCATAACCCATAGTAATGCCCTAAATCCTCAAATAAAAGAAAAGTGTTTTGAGAAATAATTTAAATTAAAAATTTGGATCCTTGGGATACTTGGCAGGGTTTTGGCAAGGTGATGGAGCTTTGGAACACTTGGAAGAAGATTCAAGAATGGCCAAGACCAATTGAAAGATTCAAAAATCCATTCAAATTCCAAATAAAACCAGAAAAAGTTTAAAAGAAAAAGTTGTCAAAATCAGGGTGTCACAAACCTACCCCCCTTAGGATGAATCTCGTCCTCGAGATTCGGTTGCTCAGGGAACAAATATGGGTAAGCGGATCTCTGAAAATCTTCTCTTTCCCAAGTAGCCTCTTCTTCAGTATGGTGCTCCCATAGCACCTTGTAAAATCTTATCACTTTACTCCTTGTTGTTCTTTCCATTTCATCCAAGATCCTGACAGGTTTTTCCTCATAGGTCAAATCCTTAGCCAGCTCTAATTCACTCATATCCGCTTGCTTGGCTGGGGGTGCAATGCATTTCCTTAACTGTGAGATGTGAAAGACATCATGAACGTCTGACAATGCTAGTGGCAATTCCAACTGATATGCGACTCAGCCCTTCTTGGCAATCACTGGAAAGGGGCCGATGTATCTTGGGGCCAATTTTCCTCGAGTACCAAACCTCTTTACTCCCTTCATAGGAGTCACCCATAGATAAGCATAGTCTCCGGGCTCAAAAGTTACTTCCCGATGCTTTGGGTCGTAATAGCTCTTCTGTCGGGACTTGGCTGCTCGAAGTCGGGTTTTTGATGCTCTGCTTTGACCTTGTTGCAAATGTCACAACAGGCGACATAGTATGCTATATCTTTCCGCATTCCCGACCACCAAAAGGTTTCTCTCAAGTCCTGATACATCTTGGTACCTCCTGGGTGGATCGAATATGCGGACTCATGTGCTTCCTTGAGTATTTGTTGCCTCAAGTTGTTATGACTCGGCACACAAATTCGTTTCTCGAACCACACGGTATCCTGTTCATCCATGCGGAAGGACTTGGCCTTCCCTTGCTGAATTAACTCCTGGATCTCCCGAATTTCTTCATCTGACTTCTGTGCTTCCTTGATTTCCTCCATGAGGGTTGGAGTAATTTCCAACGTGTCCGGAGTCATTGGGCCGCATAGCACCATATTGAGCCTGACAAACTCTTCTTGTAAGCTCGGGTGCATACTCTCAACTAATGTATTCACAATAGCTTGTTTCCTGCTTAGGGCGTCAGCGACCACATTCGCTTTCCCTGGATGATAGTCTATCCCAACATCATAGTCCTTGACTAGTTCAAGCCATCTTCGCTGAGTGAGGTTCAGGTCGGGTTGAGTGAAAATATACTTGAGACTCTTGTGGTCTGTGTATATCTCACATCGTTGTCCGATAAGGTAATGCCTCTAGATCTTCAGGGCATGAACCACAGCCGCTAGCTCCAAATCATGTGTGGGATAGTTTTCCTCATGAGGTCATAGTTGTCGTGATGCATAAGCTACAACCTTCCCTTCTTGCATCAGCACGCATCCGATCCCACGCCTGGATGCATCGCAATATATGTCGAAACTCTTGTGAATATCTGGAAGAACTAAGACAGGGGCTGTGGTTAGACTCGTCTTTAACTCCTGGAAACTGCTATCGCACTCAGCTGTCCAGACAAACCTTTGGTTCTTTTACAACAATTCCGTCAGTGGCTTGGCTATCTTAGAAAAGCCTTCAATGAAGCGACGGTAGTAGCCTACCAAACCCAGGAAACTACGGACTTCAGTCACCGTGGCTGGTATCTTCCAGTTCAAGACCACAGTAACCTTACTTGGATCAACAGCTATTCCCTTCTCTGACAGAATATGTCCAAGGAATCCCACCTCTTTCAGCCAAAATTCGCACTTACTGAACTTGGCATATAAGCGATGGGTTCTCAACCTTTCCAGGACAGCTCTGAGATGTTGCTTATGTTCCTCTTCATCCTTGGAATATATCAGTATGTCATCAATGAACACCACTACAAACTTATCCAGGAAGTCCATGAAAACTTTATTCATCATACTCATGAAATAGGCTGGAGCGTTGGTCAATCCAAATGCCATCACTGTAAATTCATATAGTCCATATCGAGTGGTGAACGCTGTCTTGGGGATATCCTCCTTTTGGATTTTCAATTGATGATATCCCATTCTTATGTCGATCTTGGAGAATACCCGTGCTCCACTCAACTGGTCGAATAAGTCATCAATTCGAGGGAGCAGGTACTTGTTCTTGATAGTGACCTCATTAAGCTGGCGATAGTCTATGCACATTCGTAGACTTCCATCCTTCTTCTTGACAAATAATACTGGTGATCCCCATGGCAAGATGCTTGGATTAATATATCCTTTCTGTAGCAATTCGTCTAACTGCTTCTTTAGCTCTGCCAGCTCTGGGCCTGGCATACGATAATATTTCTTGTATATTGGAGCTGTACCAGGAATTACTTCAATGGCGAACTCCAATTCTCGGACGGGCGGCATTCCTAGTAATTCCTCAGGGAACACATCTGAAAACTCACAGACTACTGGGATCAGGTTCATATCTGTAACAGTAGTCTGGTATGCCGTGCCCTTTCTTGTTATCATTTTGCTGGCCAGAAACTGGACGGTCTGTCCGGCGGGGTTCACCATTGTCACCGTTCTGGTGGCGCAATTGATACACACATGGTGCGGTGCCAACCAGTCCATTCCTAGTATTATATCCAGTCCTGGGGAGTCAATAGCAACAAGGGTAGCTGGAAATTTGACTCCGTGGATTGAGATTTCCAGATCCTTGTATACTATATTTGTTCTGAGCATTGAGCCAGGGGATTGTACCACCATGATTTTGTCCAAAAGTGAAGGAGAGAATTTATGCAAGGTGGCGAAACTCCGCGAAATAAACGAGTGGGAAGCCCCAGAATCAAATAAAATTACTGCAGGTATGTTATGAACAGAAAACATACCAAGGACAACATCTGGAGCTTCGCAGACTTCTTCAGCAGAGATGTGATGGACGCATCCGTGGTTGAAGTTGCGGTTGGGGCGGCATCCAAGGTGATTGACTTGTGGCTTGTGGTCAGCTGATTGCTTTCCGTTATTAGTAGGACACTGTTTAGCGTAGTGTCCACTCTGGCCAGAGTTGAAGCAAGTGTTGTTGCGACGGCAGTCTTCTATGACTGGCTGCTTGCCGAAGGTCTTGCTTTGGTTGATTGGCTTGTTATTGTAGTTGCCACCATTGTTCCACACTGGTTTGTTCTCAGATGGCCCTGACTGCCAACTGCGCAGCTTTTGTGCATATGGTTCCTTGTTGTCCTTCTTGGGCTCGAACTTCCTCTTACGATCATCATTCCCAGACTTGTGCTCTCATTCGGTGATGAAGGCCTTATCAACCAAGGTCTAGAAATCGGGGAAGTCCAACATGCATACCAGACATCGGAGGGCGTGATTAAGTCCTCCGAGGAACCGGTCTATTTTTCGTTCTTCGGTGGCCACATCATAAGGAGAGTACCGGGCCAAGTTGTTGAATTTGTTTAAGTATTCTCCCATAGTCATGTTGCCTTGTGTGAGAGCCAGGAATTCTCACTGCTTTACTTTCATGATGCCCGTGGGAATATGATACTTGCGGAATAGCTCTTTGAATTTCTCCCAGGAAATCTCTTCAGCGGGCCATATTAACTTGGTGTTATCCCACCATATGGCTGCTGGGCCTTCAAGATAATGAGTGGCAAATGGAACTTTATCTACTTCTTCGCAACGAGCGATGTCCAATTTCTTTTCCATGGTTCTTAACCAGTCATCAGCCTCAATAGGATCCACAGCCTGACCAAAGCTGGGTGGTTTGGTGCGCTGGAAGTCAGTCAGTTTAGAACGTACCCCAGTGCCATTATTCTGACCTACTATTGTCTGCATACTCTTGAGAATTTCCATGAGATCTTGGTTTCTCTTTTCCTCAAACATTCTCATTATCTGATCTGTGGTTGGTGCTTGAGGTGGTGGTGGTTGTAAGCCTTCGGGCGGTTGCCCTGCCTGTCTGGCGGATCGATGGATGGGGTTTCCATCGCCGCCTTGACTGCTACTTCCTCTCTTCATCCTAATTTTTGTTCCCATGGCAAAGACCGAATCGATGAGCAACATCCATAAGGAGAAATACAGTAATATGACACTTAGGAAAATTAATAGAAAAAGGCAAATAAAGAGAACAACATAATTATACAATATAACCCAACATCATACATGGCAAGCTAGTAGAGGAATATCATGGCTAAACTGCTCGTACGGCAGTTGACATATGCAAAGATGCATGCATTGCTACTCAAACTCCAATCTAGTGGCGTCGGTGACACGAACACTACCCATCTGAAGAGCCCTCGTCATCAGATCCTGAGTCGGAATCAGAACTGATGATATGAGTCACCGGGTCAAAGGAGACGCGACGTCGCTGCTGGGATGGCTCTCCTTCCGCGGGAGAAAGAGCACGTCGCCTCAGCATCGGCGGAGCAGGAGTGGCTAGAAGTGAGGCCCACTCAGCTAGGGTCTCAGATTGATTACCAGACGATAAGCATGATAGTCCAGAAGAACCAGAAGAGATATCAAGCATACGCGGAGGTGGAACGGGTGGTGAATACCAAGGTGTAACTACAGGAGGTGGTGCTGGAGTCACTGCTGCAAGTGCCCCTGGACACGACACAGCTCCTCAGCCAAGGAGATGATCATACAGTAACTGGCGTTCAGGTATCGAGACAAAACACCAGCTGCATGATCACACGTCGGGTCTAAAGGTGAGAAAAGGACTCGCCCTGTCGTAGGCGACAGAGTGGGATACTGGAAGAAACCTGGATGGGTCTGCATCTCAGCCTCGTGGAAGCGCAAGTCAGTAATAGCCTCCATGGCAGCAAACTAGATCGCCAGCTCTGGAGTAGAAGCCACTCCGCCCTTGGAAGAGCGAGAAGAGCTTCCAATATCCGAAGTCGCGGTCAGGTAAGCTACTGCATGGTACTCATATACCGACTCGCCCAACTGCTCCCGAAACATCTGATACACCGGGTCATCACCGTAGGGATACAGTCGAAGCCAGACGCTACGAAGCAAGATTGGAAAGGTGTGGGCTTCTGGCTCATGATGGTAGTGATATGGAACTTGTGCCATCTACACTCACAACGCCAAAGGTTAATAACATAATGAATTATGGTGCACGATGCATGGCATGCAACCATCAAATGCAACAAGCAAGATGCACACTCAAGGTCCTATGCTAATCACAGTACTAACACGGTTACCTAGGGTGTCCTACAGTCAGCATGGCTCTGATACCAAGTGTTGTGGCACCCTGGCTCAGAGAACCGGTTTACTCGTGTTTCCAACCCAGAGATCGTGTCTTCTGGAAACACACAACAACTTGGAACAGAACATAGCTGAACTTTTATTGATAATAGTCGGTACAAGCTCACATATATTACATGATCATCGAGGCCAAAAGCACATCTAGTGCTATGACAATATCTACATTATTTATCCAGCATATCAGGGCCTCGGTATTACTACGGAATACTATAGCGGAAGACTACAGCGTAGCGGAACATGATAGAGACTCCATCCACAGGGACACTGCTGTGGACACATCCTAGGCATCGCAACATGGACCTCGAGACCTCCATCTTAGTCTTCTCCTGCATCTGGCATGATACACCAGGTGAGTACTTTGAATGTACTCACAAGCACATGACAACCAAATATGCAGCAAGTAATAGCATGGCAATGAACAGGTTAAACTTCAAGTGATTCACTTACTATTACCAACTTACTCATCTCTGGGTTGCCTCACAACCCTCGGAATACTCGATACCAACGAGTACTTCCGCTCGAAAGACAAGTTCTTCCATCATTACTATAGTTATTATGGTTGATCACCTAGAGAGGTCTGGTTGGGCTATCCAATACCATGGACGCGGCTATTCGAATAGATTTTACACTCTGCAGAGGTTGCGCACTTTACCCACACTATGGAGCACTGACCTCGTGATCCCATTCGGGTGGACCAGCATTGCTCCAACGAAACCTGTCTGACCCGTGACTCTTTCATCGTACCACCGGCAATCACACTCCCCCGGAGTCAAGCCTTGGGTGGCCCCGTGTCACCCCGTGACACCTGCCATCGTCGTGGCCTAACTAAACTGTCCCAAACGAGGAGGCCGACAAACAACTCAACTGGGCTCACAGGGTTATCATCGTCTACCTGATCAGGGCAGCACGCATGCATAACCCTCCCTCTTTGGAGGTACCGGTGAAAGAGTACCGAGCCAGACCAAGTCAAGGCCGTCCCATACCGGCAAATGTGGCTGCACGGGTGAGCCCGGACAGGTGACTCTTGATCAACCAACTATGTTCCACTTAGCAAGCATAGTTATTGATCATATCATTCTGAGTTATCAACTTTAAACATTTAAATAATTTACTATGAATTATCTGGGTTGAATATATGCAAGAAATGAATATGAATTATGCAATTCTATGAAATGCTTCATAATATGGATGTCCTGGCTTGCCTTGATCAGTTGGGTTGTTCAGAAACTCCTGGTCTTCAAACCCACAAGAATCCCCTTCTGAAAATATTTTCAAATAGCAAAAGAAAATGTCACATAAAGCCTTTTTATTCACCAACAATTCTGTGAGTGTTGGAAAAATACCAAACTTGGTGGAAAAATAAAGGACTTCAGTATGAACACAATCTAAAAAGAATCAGGTCATTTGGACTTTTCTGTAAAAAGTTATAAGTAGTCAAAGTTCCTGGTCAATTTTGTTTAAATAAATAGAAATCAGAAAAATTAGAAAAACAGGAAAACGGCCACGCCGAAGACGTATTTTGCACGCACGCCACCACTTACCGGTTTGATCAGTGGCTGACAGTGGGCCTGGCCCGATTTAAAACAGAGGGGGGAGAGAGCAGAGAGAGAGGCGGAGCTCCGGCGGTGCTCACCGGCGATAGGGGCGGCGGCGGAGCTGGGAGTTGACGGGAATCGATCGGGCGCTGCATGGTGGTCCTCCCTGTACCCGTAGCTCTCCCGGAGACGGCCGGACGGCGACGCGCCCTTCTTCTCTGGCGGGCAGCAGCTACGGTGGTCATCGGAGTCGAGGATTCTGGCAGTGGTTCGATTCGGGGAGGGGTCTGGAAACACCAGTGGGTTCTACGGATCACGACTAAGGGCTCGGGTGGAGCTGGGGTGGCTTGGAAAAGGGCGGGCAACAGGATGGGATCGGCGGCGGAACTCCAGCGGAGTTCGAGGCCAGAGGCCTCTCTGCCTCGGTTCCTCGCTGCTGGCTACCAGCTTGAGGAAGGAGGAGAGGGGTGGAAAGCTAAGCGAGGCGGGGCGGGGCTATTTATAGCCGGGCGAGGCCGATCGCCGAGCTCTCCCGAAGCGGCTCGATGTGGGCCATGGCGCCGGTGACGTACGTCGCGCTGGCGTGGCTGCTTGCGGGTGAGAAGACGGGATATAGCAGAAGCACTAAATGCGACGAGATAGCTCGGGAGGGGGAAGACGACGAGCGGCGCCGCACTATGACAGCACGGGCAGAACAGTGCCCGCGGGCGTGGCGTCCACCGAGGGCTTCTCCGGCGAGGGCGAGGGTTCTGGATGAGCTAGGTGTCGACCAGGAGCGATGTCGGCATGCCCAGACAAGCTGCTGCGGCGCAGACGTCTCGCCTCGACGAGACCAGAGCCTGGCGCGAGGCAGAGTGCGGCGACAGGCATGCCAGCGCCGTGCTCACCACGGCGCTTGGCACCAGGAGGCCACGCAAGCCTGGCAAAACATGTCCAGCATGTCGACCTTCGATCCCTCAGGTCACCTACAGCCTTGGTTTGGCTTGGTTCGATCTGAGATGAATGGTAAAATCAACTGTAGTTTCTGACAGAGAACTTGGGAGGGATCTGGAGAGTTGGAGAGATGGAGGTAGGGTCAATGGAGATGTCTAGAGTGATTTAGGTTGGAAGGACTAGGAGCTGACCAAATTTGAGGTAATTTGGTTTAAGTTTGAGGGTAGTTCATGTACAAACCACATTTTTGGTTCAGAATCAAGATGTTGAAGTGCTGCTCACTAGAATGATCTCCTGGGGTTGAAACTTGGTGGAGGAAGGTTGTTTGGGGGTGTCCTCATGCTATAAATTTTTTAAAGCAATTGGACACTCCTGGCATGCACTTCCTTCACAAAGGTCCAGACTGACCAGGAGCTAAAAGGAATTATTTTGCAAAGTATATGAAATATTTTATGGGATATTTTTGGATATTGGAGCAAGATATAGTCCAAAGGATTTTTTAAGAATTATTTGAGAATTTTCTGAGCATCCAAACTATAGGTTGCTGCATAACCCATAGTAATGCCCTAAATCCTCAAATAAAAGAAAAGGGTTTTGAGAAATAATTTAAATTGGAAATTTGGATCCTTGGGATACTTGGCAGGGTTTTGGCAAGGTGATGGAGCTTTGGAACACTTGGAAGAAGATTCAAGAATGGCCAAGACCAAGTGAAAGATTCAAAAATCCATTCAAATTCCAAATAAAACCAAAAAAAGTTTGAAAAGAAAACGTTGTCAAAATCAGGGTGTCACAGTCCATACCAACAACAGTCCCGGGGGAGTTGTGTTTAATTATTTGCAATTTTTTATTTCGGGACTGGGCATCCCTATTACCGGCCCCTCTCATGCAAGGACTAGTGATTAAACACTCATCATGAGAATAACCCGCTTAGCATGGAAGATACTGACTACCCCATGTCGCTCCATGAGCGGTCCAGGCACACAAAATAGATGTTCATTTGAAATTTTAGAGGTGGCACATGCAAATTTACTTGGAACGACAGGGTAATACCGCATATAGATAGATATAGTGGACTCATCTGGAATAACTTTGGTTTAAGGATTTTGATGCACAAGCAGTATTCCCGCTTAGTACAGGTGAAGGCTAGCAAATAGGTTGAGAAGCGACCAGCTAGAGAGCGAAAACGGTCATGAACATGCATTATGAATAATCAACATGGAATACTAGCATGAGTAGGATATAAACACCATGAACATAAATATCGTGGAGGTTATGTTGGTTTTGATTCAACTACATGCGTGAACAAGTGCCAAGTCAAGCCACTTGAAACATTCAGAGGAGGATACCATATCATCATACTACATCAAAATCATTTTAATGCATGTTGACACCCAAGATAAACCATTATCCACTCCTAGCTACTTAAGCATGGCATGAGCAACTATAATCTCTAATTGTCATTACAAACATGTTTGATCATAATATGTTGAATCATGGATACTGAGTTAAACATATTTACAAAAAAAACAAGTTGAGTTCATACTCGCTTTTCCCTGCCACAGTCACTTCATCAAATATCGTCATTATTTCCTTTCACTTGCATGACCAAATGACATGAAAATAATAATAGTGCAAGAGTGTCGTGGACTAAGATGGAATCTGCAACATTTTATTCAGAGGAGAAGACAAAATAATATGGGCTCTCTGTTAGATCAACAATAATGCATATGAGTGCCACTCAACATTTTCATCATGGTCTTCTTCTCGGTACGACTCAACAAAAGAAAAGGAAAAGAATTTCACAGAAACACACTGAAATATTTTTGGAGTTTTAGATTTTTTCTTGAAGAAAGCAAATTAAAGAAAAATCAAAACGAGAAAAACTAATTACACGGGAGAGCTCCTAACAAGCAAAAGAAGAAATGAGAAATCTTTTGGGGTTTTCTTTTAATACTACACTAAATTAAACTAGGAAGAAAAACCGAAAAGAAGCAAGAAATATTTTTGGATTTTCTCAAAGTTTTTCAAACACACAAGAAGAAAACGAGAAAATAAATCTAGCATGGATAATACAATGAAAAAGTATGAACACCAACAACTGGAATGAAATTTGTGAGAATGAGTATAATGTCGGTGGAAATACGTACTCCCCCAAGCTTGGTAATCACCACCCGTACGTAGTAGCCATCCGGTCCCATGTGGAAGTGCTACGGTGGCGGCACCTGAGCATCCCACTCCTTGGGCTCCTGCTCTGCTGCTGCCTGGTCGCTCTGGTATGCAATAATGTCCTATGGCATGACCCTGTATCCGTTCTTGGCAATAGAATCAAACAAAGCAGGTGCAGGCAACGGGATAATATCACGGGTTTTCCCACTGAAGACCAAGTTATAGCGAATGTTATGAAAAGAATCTGCATCATCAATAAACTGGTGATCCACCATCGCCTGGTGGTCTAGATAAACTTGGGGCAAATGATAGTCATGTTGTCGTATCTGGACATTAAAGTGACTCGCTATGCGAGTGGCATAAATATCACCATGGATTTTTCCCTTAGTTCTGTTGAGGTGCAGACGACGTGCAACAATAGCCCCTAGGCTAAAGGTGTGATCATTGTGTAGTACATGGCGTAAAATGGCGAGGTCGGGAGCACTAAGTGCATCGGCCTTCTCCCTAGCAGTTAAACACTTCACGTTGAATAAAGCAAAGTAATGCATAGAAGGAAACTGCAAACTAGTGGCGGTGGCTTTTGACACACCTCTCTCCTCACCCACTGTCAAAGTGAGGAGGAAGACCTCAAACTCTGCCGGTCTAGGCTCTCTTAATTCCCTATTAGAGGGAATCAAACATATCTCACAAAATTCAGTGAGCGGTATCTGACAGGTTTCAGAATACAAGTTGAACCGCACCTTAGGAGGTTGATGCCTATTCAGAAAAAAAAATTGCACAAAGGAGTTCGTGAGGAGGTGGTGTTGGTCACACTCATCTACGATGAAGTTAGTCAGCCCGACATTTGTAATGAGTTGGGCAAACTATTGATGGAACCCGGCCTCGTCCATGAAGGCATTATGTGGCCATTCGCACGGCCGCACCTCCGCCGTTCTCGGAGTGTTGAGGTCATTGTCCAATGATTCCCCAATGACTCCCTTGGCATTCTTTTTGGAGGAAAACTTCCGGAAGATACTCATCTTTTCCTATGAATAAAATTCTGAAAATTTTGGCCACGAAATTTTTGTCAACAAAACTTCACAAGATTGATAGCAACTACTCATGTGGGTGCCTAGAGGCTATATTAAGCATTCAAACTACTTAGAAATCTAAGAATTCAACATGCAAGCCCATCTACAGCGGCACCAAGAGTAGCTAAATACTCAAGAATTAAACCACTAGAACAAAAACTAATTGGAGCAATGGAGGAGTCACATACCAAGTAGCAATGCCCCAAAACAGTTTCGGAAACGGAGCTTCGAGTAAAGAGATTGAAATCCGCGGGTTTGAGAGTAAGAACACGAGAGAGAGAGCAAGAGTGATTTTTTCTGGAGGTAGGTGATGACCTGGGCTAAAGGGATAAGTGAGGGGGCCACGTGGGGCCCACTACCAACTAGGGTGCGCCTGGGGTAGTTGGCGCGCCCTGGTGTCTTGTGGGCACCAGGGGCACCCCATGTTATTTGTGCCAGAAATTCTCAAATATTAAAAAAAATCATGTTAAAATTTTAGGTCATTCTGAGCACTTTTATTTTTTGACCACTTTTTTATTGCATGGAAAATTCAGAAAATAGGGTAAACATGGCATTTTATTTTATTTAACTAAGAATAACAGAAAACAAAAGGTAGGGACAGAAGGTTGTGCTTACTAAAGTCATCGAACAAATGTCTCTCGAAAACAATCCATTAATAAGGTTGATCAAGTCTTATTAACAATCACTTTCGATTAACATGAACTCGAAGAACTTTCGTAAAACACTAAGTTACCTCAACGGGGATATGCATATCCCCAACAACAAGTATGTCATATTTCTTTTTGGCAGTTGGCAAAGGGAGTTGAAAACTTCCAATAGTAATTGTCAGAGATTTTTCAATAACATTAATACAATTCACTTGAAATTGTTTCTTCAGAAAATGCACCGTATGCTCATTACCATTGATATGAAAAGTGACTTTGCTTTTATTGCAATCAATAACAGCCCCTGCAGTATTCAAAAAGGGTCTACCAAGGATAATCGACATGTTGTCGTCCTCGGGCATCTTAAGTATAACAAAATCTGCTAAGATAGTAACATTTGCAACAACAACAACAACAACAACATCGGGCACATCTTCACAAATACCGATAGGTATGGTAGTTGATTTGTCAGCCATTTGCAATGATATTTCAGTAGGTGTGAGTTTATTCAAATCAAGTCTTTTATATAAAGAGAAATGCATAACACTAACACCAGCTCCTAAATCACATAAGGAAGGTTTGACATAATTTCTTTTAATAGAGCAAGGTATAGTTGGTATTCCTGGATCCCCAAGTTTTTTAGGTACTCCATCCTTAAAAGAATAATTAGCAAGCATGGTGGAGATTTCATCTTCAGGTATTTTTGTTTTATTAGTGACAGTTTCTTTCATGTATTTAGCATAAGAGGCCATCTTTAAAATATCAGTCAAACGAGTGCGCAAAAAGACTGGCCTAAGCATTTCAGCAAAGCGTTCATATTCTTCATCATCCTTTTTCCTAGATTGTTTAGGTGGAAAGGGCATGGGTTTCTGAACCCATGGTTCTCTTTCCTTACCATGTTTTGTAGCAACAAAGTCTCTCTTATCATAATGTTTATTTTTAGGTTGTGGGTTATCAAGATCCACAGCAGGTTCTATTTCCACATCATTATCTGGTTCTTTATCATTGTCTGGTTGAGTACCTTCATGAACATCTGTTGCGGAACGTTGCATCGAAAACAAAAAACATTCTACGCACACACAAGATCTATCCATGGAGATGCATAGCAATGAGAGGGGAGAGTGTGTCTACGTACCCTCGTAGACCGTAAGCGGAAGCGTTTAGTAACGCGGTTGATGTAGTCGAACTTCTTCGCGATCCAACCGATCGAGTACCGAACGTACGGCACCTCTGTGTTCAGCACATGTTCAGCTCGGTGACGTCCTCGCCTTCTTGATCCAGCAAGACGGCGAAGTAGTGGATGAGTTCCGGTAGCACGACGGCATGGTGACGGTGGTGGTGATGCTATCTCCGCAGGGCTTCGCCTAAGCACTACGAAAATATGACCGAGGGACGAAACTGTGGAGGGGGGCGTCGCACCCGGCTAAGAGATTGTGGTGGTTATGTGTGGCATCCCCCTCCCACATATATATAGGTGGGGGAGAGGGGAGCAGCCAGGAGGTGCCCCAAGTAGGGCCGAATCCTACTTGGGCTCCTGCCCTGGCCACGTCCCCCATACCATATATCCCGGAGGGGGAAAGGAAAGGGGGGAGAGGAAAGGAAGGGGAGGCCGAATACCCCTCCTTCCCTTTCTCCCATAGGCCGGCTGCCATAGGGGGGTACGTCAGCCCCTTGTGGGCTGGTGTGCTCCCCTCTAATGGCCCAATAGGCCCATATTCCTCCCGGGGCTTCCCGGAACCCCTTCCGGTGATCCGATGACCACTCGGTACCTCCCGAAACTCTTCCGGTGTCCGAATAGTATCGTCCTATATATCAATCTTTACCTCCAGACCATTTCTGAGCTCCTCGTCATGTCTGTGATCTCATCCAGGACTCCGAACAACATTCGGTCACCAAATCATATAACTCATATAACACTATATCGTCAATGAACGTTAAGCGTGCGGACCCTACGGGTTCGAGAACTATGTAGACATGACCGAGACACCTCTCCGGTCAATAACCAATAGTGAAACCTGGATGCCCATATTGGCTCCTACATATTCTACGAAGATCTTTATCGGTCGAACCTTATGACAACATACGTAATTCCCTTTGTCCATCGGTATGTTACTTGCCCGAGATTCGATCGTCGGTATCTTCATACCTAGTTCAATCTCGTTACCGGCAAGTCTCTTTACTCGTTCCATAATACATCATCTTGCAACTAACTCCTTAGTCACTTTGCTTGCAAGGCTTCTTATGAAGTGTATTACCGAGAGGGCCCAGAGATACCTCTCCGATACTCAGAGTGACAAATCCTAATCTCGATCTATGCCAACTCAACAAACACCTTCAAAGATACCTGTAGAGCATCTTTATGATCACCCAGTTACGTTGTGATGTTTGATAGCACACAAGGTATTCCTCCGGTATCCGGGAGTTGCATAATCTCATAGTCAAAGGAATATGTATTTGTCATCAAGAAAGCAATAGCAATAAACTGAACGATCATATGCTAAGCTGACGGATGGGTCTTGTCCATCACATCAGTCTCCTAATGATGTGATCTCGTTATCAAATGACAACACATGTCCATGGTTAGGAAACCTTAACCATCTTTGGTCAATGAGCTAGTCTAGTATAGGCTTACTAGGGACACGGTATTTGTTTATGTATTCACACATGTATTTAAGTTTCTGATCAATACAATTCTAGTATGAATAATAAACCTTTATCATGAATAAGGAAATATAAAATAACAACTTTATTATTGCCTCTAGGGCATATTTCCTTCAACATCATCATTATTATTTTCATTATCACTAGGTGAATGTTCATTACCAGTTTGGGTTTCAGCATCAGAGATAGAGACATCATTGTTATCTTTAGGAGGTTTTTCAATTTCAGGTTCACTAGAGGTTTGCAAAGTCTTATCATTTTTCTTTTTCCTCTTCTTTTTAAAAGGACTAGGTGCATCAGTGTTGATTCTCTGTGAGTCTTGTTCAATTCTTTTAGGGTGTCCCTCAGGATAAAGTGGTTCTTGAGTCATTTTGCCTCCTCTAGTTGCTACTCTAACAGCATAACATTCATATTATTGTTCATTTCACTAACTAGTTGTCTTTGAGATTTAGCAACTTGTTCTAACTGAGTTTGAACCATAGAGGCATGTTTTCCTACACCTCTAACATCATTAGTGATTCTAAATAACAAGTCACTCAAGCGAGCAATCATATCAAAATTTTGTTTCAGTTGTTTCATAACATTTGCGTTGAAGTGATCTTGCTTCATAACATAATTATCAAATTCATATAGGCATTGGCTAGGATGTTTATTATAAGAGACGTCACCTTCATCAAAGTTTAATAAAGAATTTACCTCTACCACATGTGGTGGTGGTGTGTCAAGTCCATGTATTTCTTCGATAGGTGGTAAATTCCTAACATCTTCAGCTTTAATACATTTTTCCTTTATACATTTCTTTGCTTCTTGCATATATTCAGGACTGAGAAATAAGATACCCCACTTCTTATGAGAGGGTTTAGGCAGTGGTTCAGGAAGAGGGCAATCATCATAATTCTTCAATATGTTATTCAATAATTCCTCGGCTTGTTCAATAGTTCATTCCCTGAAAACACAGCCAACACAACTACCTAGGAAATCCCTAGAAGCATCGGTTAGTCCATTATAGAAGATATCAACTATTTCATTTTTCTTAAGAGGATGATCAGGCAAAGCATTAAGTAATTGGAGAAGCCTCCCCCAATCTTGTGGGAGACTCTCTTCTTCAATTTGCACAAAGTTAAATATTTCCTGTAAGGCAGCTTGTTTCTTATGAGCAGGAAAATATTTTTCAGAGAAATAATAAATCATATCCTGGGGACTACGCACACAACCAGGAGCAAGAGTATTGTACCATATCTTAGCATCACCCTTTCATGAGAACGGAAATAACTTGAGAATATAGTAGTAGCGAATTTTTTCATCATGAGAAAAAAGGGTGGCTATATCATTTAGTTTAGTAAGATGTGCCACTACAGTTTCAGTTTCATAGCCATGGAAAGGATCAGATTCAATAAAAGTAATTAACTCTGGGTCGATAGAGAATTCATAATCCTTGTCAGTAGCAAAGATAGGTGAAGTAGCAAACTTAGGATCACATTTTATTCTAGCATTCAAGGATTTTTCTTTCAACTTGCATAATAACTTCTTAAGATCATCTCTATACTTACAAGCAAGAAAGTCTCTAGCTACCTCTCCATCCATAACATAACCCTCGGGTATCTTAGGCAATTAAAATCTAGGAGAGCTAGGTCTAATAGGTGTTTCATAATTCTCAGTTTCAAAGACTTCATCAGTTTCAGTAATTTCGTCAGTTTCAGCATTCTCAATATCTTTAGCTCTAGCAATTTGTTCATCAAGAAATTCACCTAAAGGCACATTATCATCAAGCAAGGTACTAGCATCATCATAAGAATCATTCATAGCAGAAATAGCATCATCAATAACTTGCGACATATCAAGATTTATAGCATGTGGTGGTGTTGCAAGTCTATTCAAAACAGAAGGTGAATCAAGTGCAGAGTGTGAAGGCAACTGCTTACCTCCCCTCGTCTTAGAGGGAACGATCTTGGTTCTTGTATCTTTCAGATTCTTCATAGTGATAAATAGATATAAATCCCAAGTGACTCAACAAATATGGCCATGCTCCCCGGTAACGGGGCCAGAAAAAGGTCTTGATAACCCACAAGTATAGGGGATCACAACAGTTTTAGAGGGTAGAGTATTTAAATCAAATTTATAGATTCGACACAAGGGGAGCCAAAGAATATTTGTAAGTCTTAGCAGTTGAGTTGTCAATTCAACCACACCTGGAGATTAAAGATCTGCAGCAAAGTGATCAGTAGCACAGTAATATGATAGTTTGATAGTAGTAACGATAGTAGTGGTAACGGTAACAGCGGTAACAGTTTTGTAGCAGTTGTAATAGTAGCAATAGCAATAGTAACTTAGCAAGAACAATATGTGAAAATCTCGTAGGCATTGGATCAGTGAATTCATTGGATGATATTCATCATATAACAGTCATAACCTAGGGCGAAACAGAACTAGCAACAGTTCATAAATATAATGTAGGCATGTATTCCGTAAATAGTCATACGTGCTTATGGAAAAGAACTTGCATGACATCTTTTGTCCTACCCTCCCGTGGCAGCGGGGTCCATAAGGAAACTAAGGGATATTAAGGCCTCCTTTTAATAGAGAATCGGAACAAAGCATTAACACATGGTGAATACATGAACTCCTCAAACTACAGTCATCACCGAAAAGTATCCCAACTATTGTCACCTTGGGGTTTGCGAATCATAACACATAATAGGTACATATAACTTGCAAGATCAGATCACGAACATAGATATAATGGTGAAAACATAAACGGTTCAGATCTGAAATCATGGCACTCGGGCCCTAGTGACAAGCATTAAGCATGGCAAAGTCATAGCAACATCAATCTCATAACATAGTGGATACTAGGGATCAAGCCCTAACAAAACTAACTCGATTACATGATGAATCTCATCCAACTCCTCACCAACCAGCGGGCCTATGAAGGAATTACTCACTCCCGGCGGTGAGCATCAGGAAATTGGTGAAGGAGGATGGTTGGTGATGACGAAGACCGAAGATCCCCCTCTCCGGAGCCCCGAACGGGCTCCAAATCTGGCCTCCCGATGAAGAACAGGAGGTGGCGGCGGCTCCGTATCGTAAAACGCGATGAAACTTCCTCTCCTATTTTTTCTGGAAAAATAGGATTTTATAGCGTCGAAATTAGGGTCAGCAGGGCCTCATGGGCCCCACCACCCACCTGGGCGCGCCAGAAAGGGGGTGGCGCGCCCTGGTGTCTTGTGGGCAGCCAGCCCCCCCCCCTCCAGTGGGTCTTGGTTCCAATATTTTTTATTTATTCTAAAATAATTCTCCAAAAAGTTTCGTCCAAATCCAAGAACTTTTATTTATGCACAAAAACAACACCATGGTAGTTCTGCTGAAAACAGTGTCTGTCTGGGTTAGTTTCATTCAAATCATGCAAATTAGAGTCCAAAACAAGAGCAAAAGCGTTAGGAAAAGTAGATACGATGGAGACGTATCAACTCCCCCAAGCTTAACCCTATTGCTTGTCCTCAAGCAATTCAGTTGACATACTGAAAGTGATAAAGAAAAACTTTTACAAACTCTTTTGTTGTTGATTACATATATATGCTTAAATAGCACCCAGGTTTTCAGCAAAGATCTTGACTAACCATGCAAGCAATAAATCTTAGAAATTATATTAGCTCATATCAATGGCATAATCAACTAGCGAGCAATAATAAGATTTCTCAAATGCCAACACTTTGTCAAAACAATCATGATATAATATGACAACAGTGGTATCTCGCTAGCCCTTTCTGAGACCGCAAAACATAAATGCAGAGCACCTCCAAAGTTCAAGCAGCGACTAAACATTTTAATTGATACGTCCATTTTGCATCATGCTTTTACGTTAATATTTATTGCATTATGGGCAGTTATTATATATTATGGTACAATACTTATGCCTTTTCTCTCTTATTTTACAAGATTTACATGAAGAGGGAGAATGCCGGCAGCTGGAATTCTGGACCGGAAAGGAGCAAATCTGAGAGACCTATTCTGCACAACTCCAAAAGTCCTAAAAATTTATGGAGAATTATTTTGGAATATATAAAATTATTGGGCGAAGAAACTACCAGAGGGGACCCACCAGGTGGCCACAAGCCTGGGGGGCACGCCCTACACCCCCAGGGTGCGCCCCCAGGGCTTGTGGGCCCCCTGGCAGGTCTCTGGTGCGCATCTTCTGCTATATGAAAGGTTTTGACCAAGAAAAAATCCGAGAGAAGCTTTCGGGATGAAGCGCCGCCGTCTCGAGGCGGAACCTGGGCAGAAGCAATCTAGGGCTCCGGCGGAGCTATTCTGTCAAGGAAACTTCCCTTCGGGAGGGGGAAATCGAAGCCATCGTCATCACCAACGATCCTCTCGTCGAGGGAGGGCCAATATCCATCAACATCTTCACCAGCACCATCTCCTCTCAAACCCTAGTTCATCTCTTGTATTCAATCTTTGTCCCAAAACCTCAGATTGGTACTTGTGGTTTGCTAGTAGTGTTGATTACTCCTTGTAGTTGATGCTAGTTGGTTTATTTGGCGGAAGATCATATGTTTAGATCCTTAATGATAATTAATACCCCTCTGATCTTGAACATGAGCATGCTTTGTGAGTAGTTACGTTTGTTCCTGAGGACATGGGAGAAGTCTTGTCATAAGTAATCATGTGAATTTGGTATTCGTTCTATATTTTGATGAGATGTATGTTGTCTTTCCTCTAGTGGTGTTATGTGAACGTCAACTACATGAAACTTCACCATGATTTGGGCCTAGGGGAAGGCATTGGGAAGTAATAAGTAGATGATGGGTTGCTACAGTGACAGAAGCTTAAAACCTAGTTTATGCGTTGCTTCGTAAGGGGCTGATTTGGATCCACATGTTTCATGCTATGGTTAGATTTATCTTAATTCTTCTTTCATAGTTGCGGATGCTTGCGAGAGGGGTTAATCATAAGTGGGAGTATTGTCCAAGTAAGGACAGCACCCAAGCACCGGTCCACCCACATATCAAATTATCAAAGTAACGAACGCGAATCATATGAGCATGATGAAAACTAACTTGACAATAATTCCCATGTGTCCTCGGGAGCGCTTTGCTTTATATAAGAGTTCGTCCAGGCTTATCCTTTCCTACAAAAAGGATTGGGCCACCTTGCTGCACCTTTGTTACACTCGTTACTTGCTACCCGTTACGAATTATCTTATCACAAAACTATCTGTTAGCGACAATTTCAGTGCTTGCAGAAAATACCTTGCTGAAAACCGCTTGTCATTTCCTTCCACTCCTCGTTGGGTTCGACACTCTTACTTATCGAAAGGACTATGATAGATCCCCTATACTTGTGGGTCATCAGTAATTCATGGTAGAAGATATCCAGTCATGATGCATTCAATATTAACTATACACAATGCATGAGGATGACAATAGTGCTCTCAGGTCTGGTGCTTATTTGAGAAGGTGATGACTCAACATAAAAGTAAAATAACATAAAAGTAAATAGATAGCCCCTTCACAGAGGGAAGTAGTTATTTGCAGAGGTGCCAGAGCTCAAAGCTTAAATCAGAGATAAATATAATTTTGGGAGGTGCACCCTTCCTGTCAACGTCACGACCAAGAGTTATCAATATCTTCCATGCTAAACACATTAGCGGCGGTTCCCAGGCAGTAAAAGTAAAGGTTTACTCCCCCTCCACAAAGAAACACAAGCCGGTGCTTGGGTGTTGTTCTTACTTGAACAAGCCTCCCACTTATTATTAACCCCTCTCGCAAGCATCCGCAACTACAAAAGAAGAATTAAGATAAAATCTAACCGTAGCATGAAACATATGGATCCAAATCAACCCCTTACGGAATAGCTCATAAACTAGGGTTTAAGCTTCTGTCACTCTAGCAACCCATCATCTAATTACTACTCCACAATGCCTTCCCTTAGGCCCAAAGATGGTGAAGTGTCATGTTGTCGACGTTCACATGACACCACTTAAGGAAGCAACAACATACATATCATCAAAATATCGAACGAATACCAAATTCACATGATTACTTATGACAATACTTCCCCATGTCCTCAAGAACAAAAGTGACTACTCACAAACCATATTCATGTTCAAGATCAGAGGGGTATTGAATATCATTCAGGATCTGAACATATAATCTTCCAACAAATAAACCAACTAGCATCAACTACAAGATGTAATCAACAATACTAGCAACCCACTGGTACCAACCTGAGATTTTGATACAAAGATTGAATACAAGAGATGAACTATGGTTTGAGATGAGATGCTGCTGGTGAAGATGTTGATGAAGATTGGTCCTCCCACGATGACAGGGTTGTTGGTGATGACGATGGCTTCGATTTCCCCCTCTTGGAGGGAAGTATCCCCGGCGGAATTGCTCTGCCGGAGAGCAAAAGTGCTCCTACCCAAGTTCCGCCTCGAGATGGTGGCGCTCCGTCCCGAAAGTCCTCTCCTTTTTTTCTAGGGAAAATGGGCTTATATACCAGAAGATGGGCACCGGAGGCTGGCCAGGGGCCCCATGAGCCACCAGGGCGTGCCCAGGGGGGTGGGCGTGGCCTGGTGCCTCGTGGGCACCTGGGTGGCCCCCTCTGGTATTTATTTCTTCCAGTATTTTTTATTTATTCCAAAACAATTCTCCGTGAAATTTTAGCTCATTTGGAGATGTGCATAATAGGTATCTCTGACATAGCTTTTACAGGTCTAGAATTCCAGTTGTCGGTAATCTCCCTCTTCATGTAAACCTTGCAATTTAAGAGAGAAAAGACATTAGAAAGGTACTACAAAGTATTATATTGGTTAAAAACATTATAAATAACAGCAGGAAAACATGATGCAAAATGGACGTATCAACTCCCCCAAGCTTAGACCTCGCTTGTCCTCAAGCGAAAGCCGATATCGATAATCCTGACCACATGTTTAGAGTTAGAGGTGTCGATAAAAACAAAATACGGACATAGTAGCATCATGATCATTATTATAGCAGCAATATACATTATCATAAAAGTTCTCATGAGCAAGTAACAATTCATCAGAACAACAAAGTATAAGGCATAAACTTTCTTGAAAACTAACAGACTATGTTCTTAGTCAACAAGGCAATTACAATTCATTCTTTTCAGGAAGGGTCTCATGTAAGAGCTTTTTTTTAGAAAGTCCACATACTTAACTATCATTTAGTCTTCTATGATTGTTGACACTCACGACATATTTATGGAGCAAAAGTTTTAGCCAGACACATAGAAAGATAGGGGCTTATAAGTTCGCCTCCCAACTCATTTACCTCGAGGGTACCGTCAACAATAATAACTCATGATCACTCATATCCAACTGGATATATATTCCTAGATCTTTCCACACCACATGATGCTTGCAAAAGAGAAAAATAAGAAGGAATAGAGGAGAACACTATTGACTCTTGCATGAAAGGTAAATACATAAAAAGTAAAAGACATGCCCTTCGCAGAGGGAAGGAGAGGTTGTCATGCGTTTTTTGTTTTTTGATGTGCAAGCTCTTAATGCAAAGGAACGTCACTTTATATTGCCCCTTGTGATAGCAACATTTATTATGCAGTCTGCCGCTTTTATTTCTTTACCATCACAAGATCATACAAAGCTTATTTTCCCTTACAATTAAAGATCATACATATTTAGAAGCAATTTTTATTGCCTTATGCACCAATGACAACTTACTTGAAGGATCTTATTCAATCCATAGGTAGGTATAGTGGACTCTCATGACATGAAACTGGGTTTAATGGTTTTTGGATGCACAAGTAGTATCTCTACTTGGTGCGGATTTTTGGCTAGTAAAGATATTGAGCAAGCACCACACGTTGGAGGATCTATAACAATATAACTTCTATGTGAATATAAGCAAGCATAACTCATTACGTTGTCTTCCTTGTGCAATGTCAACAATTTGACATAGAATACTTAATGCGGGCTCACAATCATAAAAGATGTCCAAGATAGTATATTTATATGTGAATCTTCTCTTCCCTTATTAATTCTTTCATGAATTGCATCATTAAACCAATGCTATGTTTGTTAAATTTCAATAAATTTTACCACTTACACTTTTCTTTATGTAATGTCATTACTTCCCATAAGATTAGCATATGATCTTTCCATTATTTTCATTGCTAAGATTGAAACATAAAAGAAAAGAATCAAAACTCAAGCTACTCTTTATTATATAACTCTCTACTTGATTACATAGATAGATAGATCATGAAACTAGCACTCGAAAATAGATCATACTAAACTTTTATTCAACTAAATCACAAAATAGCTAAGGATCAAACTAAAAATAGGTAAAGATAATAAAAGTGATTGTGATACTTTACCGGGGCACCTCCCGCAAGCTTGGCACAAGCCAAGGGGAGTGCCCATACCCGTGTACTCAAGTTTCTTTCCTTGGTGAAGATGGTGGTGATGAAGTAGTGGGGTTGTCTTTCAGCTTTAGCAGATATTCTAGCTTACAGTTGATGCTCCGAAGGGCGATGTTTTGCTCTTCCAATAAAATAACTTCATGAGTGAGAGATGTATTCTGAGCACAAATTGTTTCAAAGACCTTCAGGGTTTTGATTTCATATGGAGAGAGATGATCATAGATGGGTTGAAGGATATCTCCCTTCTTTGTGGTCTCTTCCATGGGCATGACTTTCCCTCCCTCTTGGGTCTGGATTCCCACAACTTCTTCTACCTTGTCCTCCTTGCCCGTGTCCTCCTCTTCGGACGACCACTCAAAATAAACCTCGTTGTATGGTCGTTTGCCCGGCGAAGGTTGGACGATCCGATGCTTGGTGCCGAGCCTCCGAGGAGCCATGGCAATCTGGACCTGTCAGAAAAAATAGCACGAAACAAGGACAGAGGATGTTTCTGCGATACAGCAGTCAAAACGTCCGGGAGTATATATAAAGAATTTTTATCTTACAAAACAAGTATTCCAGAAGAAAACAGAGTCAGGAAGGCTCACGAGGGGCCCATGAGCCACCAGGGCACGCCCAGGGGGGTGTGTGCCCTGGTGCCTAGTGTGCACCTAGTGGGTCCCCTCGGCTGTTTCTTATTTTTGTAATTTTTTTAATATTCCAAAACTGGCAGAAATTATTTTTATGGAATTTTTGGAGTCGGTTTACTTATCGTATCACATACCTATTCCTTTTCAGGGTTCTAGAGTATTCTGGAAGATCTCTCTTATGTGTTCCTCCGGTGTCATAGTTTGAATAATGTTAGTTTCAACATTAATAGGCGTACCTGAGATATAATGCTTAATTCTTTGTCCATTCACCACTTTCGGATTGGTGCCTTCAGAATTGTTGATCTTAATATCTCTAGAATGATAAACTTCTTCGATGATATACGGTCCTTCCCATTTAGAGAGAAGTTTTCCTGCAAAAAATCTGAAACGAGAATTGTACAATAGAACATACTCACCCACTTTGAATTTCCGTTTTTGAATTCTTTTATCATGCCATATTTTAACTTCTTCTTTAAACAACTTGGCATTTTCATAAGCTTAGGTTCTCCATTCATCTAGCGAACTAATATGAAATAGCATCTTCTCACCGGCAAGTTTAAAATCATAATTAAATTATTTGATTACCCAATATGCTTTATGTTCTAACTCAAGTGGTAAATGACATGCTTTTCCATAAACCATTTTATACGGAGACTGTCGGTGTCAAAACCAGCAGACCTCGGGGTAGGGGGTCCCGAGCTGTGGATCTCGAATCGAGGGTAACAGGAATGAAGGAGACGGTGTTTACCCAGGTTTGGGCCCTCTTGATGGAGGTAAAACCCTACGTCCTGCTCTTGTTTATATTGATGAAGATGTATCTAATACAGAGTTGATCTACCTCGGGATCGTGATGTGTGGTCTATCTCTAGGGCTAGGTGAATGATTTTTTGTTGATGTCCCCTCTATGGGCTAAACCCTATGGCTTATATACACGCCAGGGAGGGTACCTAGGGTTACAAGGTTGGTAGCTATGAGCCAGGCGGCGGCAGAGACCTTGGAGTATACGTCAAGTCCTCGGGGGAGGCAGTCTTGATCACGCCTCCTACATATGGCTTCCAGAGTCCATATTGATCAAGAATGGAGGCTTGCCGGCCCAACCCAAGGAGAATGGGCCGGCTGGGTTAGTACCCCCTTATCTAGGACACCGTCAGTAGCCCCCGAACTGGTCTTCTATGCCGACGATGATCCTTCTAGTAAGAATCTTGGACCCGAAGTCCTTGGCTTAACACACAAGTTCCTCCTTGTGATTCTCAAACCACTCCTTCAAAGGAGCGATGCCAGATGAAGCCCGACCGAACCTGTTCCCTTTGCCCGAAGAGGTTGGAAAGCTTAGCCTTGAAGGCCAAACACCCCGGTGTGAACGGTTCAACATAGTCTGACAACTTTATCAAAACAACTCACCGCATGACAGGTCGAGCAGTTACTGCTTCCCTCAAATCATGGCCCGAGGCAAACTTTTACTGGCATGTCCCTTCAAAGCAGAGATCGTGCCCGTTTTATCAGGGATATCATCAAGATTTTTTTCCCCCCATATGCTCAACGGCATCTTTGATGGGAGTGGCCAGTTTATCGACGCAGCAAGGGGGACTCTTGGCCTTTCACAGGCCTATAAGAGCAAAGGGGTGGATAGCACAACTGACCACGCTCCCATTCTCCCCATCTTACTACTTCGTCTAGCTCCAGCGCCCAGATCTGATCTCGCACCTTTTCCCTCCGGCGAGTCTACCCTCTTTTGCCAGCCATGGCCAAGACCCTCCAGGGGCACTAGGGTTGTTTCATCATGACTGATGGCACCATCCAGGAGCTGCGCAGCACGGGGTACCTGACCACTAACGTCGCCGCCCGTTCTCCCATCACTGGCCAGCAAGTGCCCGCTCCCAACGCTGGGGACCAGGTAGTTTTTGTCCCCCACCTTGTCCGAGGGCTGGGGTTCCCACTGCTTGTGCGCGGGGTGATGTTCTACTATGGGCTGGACTTTCATCATCTGGCCCTGTCGGTGCAACAGACCCTGGGTCCATTGCACGGACTGTGCACAGGCTAGAGACAAGATTACAAGACCAAGATCAAACCAAACAAGGACGATCAATTCCTTTGAAGGATCCAAGAGCAAGTAGAGAAGGCCAAGGCGAGCCAGAGGAACGAGGCATCGCTAAGGGAAGGGCCTACCTTGCCGGGCAGGCGAGCCTGGCAGGGTCGGGTTTTCCCCCGGAAGCAAGCTCCCAGATCGTCCCGGCAAGCCTGCCGGGGCTGGCGGAGGCGAGCCACTCCACCGCTCCACCTCACAAGCGACGCAAGTCAGTAATCAAAGCGGTGTCAAGCTCCAAAGTGACTAAATGGATGCTTTCTGCCACATGGCAGCCACTTCCTACAAGAAACACCTCCATATGACACCCGTCTTGAGACGTTTCAAGCAAGCAGGCGCGAAGCTGGCAAAACAGCCCGACAGGGCCTGCCGGCGAGCTGTGATGTGGCATAGAGCGGCGCATTTAATGCGCTCTGTCAGCCTGCAGAGTTAGATATGATAGCACTGTTAGCTATCTAATCAGTACGCAAAGACTGATTTGCCACTTTGGTGACCCCTTAATCTATAAAAGGAGGCCCATGGCGACCGTAGAAAGGGTTGAATCCTCGCATATCCATACACGCGTAGCCACTCTCGCCCCCAGAGCAACCTTGCCGGGCGAGTGTGCTATGTTTCACCACCATTATCCACCATCAATCCACCAAAGCAGGAGTAGGGTTTTACGCCTCACGACGGCCCGAACCTGGGTAAAGACTGCCCGTGTGATCACTGTCGTGTTGCGTGACGCTTCTCCGCTCTTTGTGCAATGTGACCATCCCCCCGCCGAACCAAAAGGGGTTGATGGCCCCATAGGTGGCCGTGGTTACCCACGACATCTTTGGCACTCCAGGTAGGGGGATCACTTGCGCGAAACCAAGAGCGTACGCTGCACGTCATCTTCATCGACATTTTCATCGTCGACGGCATCATTGACTATGGTGCCCAAGAGGAAGCCCGGAGCTGCAAATCACCCGTCCACCTCGAAGGCTCCGCCGCCCGTGACCGCTGACGTCGCGGGGAATGCGGGGGCTCGCGAGGGTGTGGATTATGCGGGGGACGTGGTTGGCGCAGGCGGCACCATCGCCACCTCCCCCACGGCCGAAGCAGGAACGGGAGGTACCAAGGAAGGACAGCATCAGCAACATCCCGACGGCCATGCTCCACGAGGTACGGATGGAGGGGTCGTTCCGCCTGAACCCTTTCTCCTCGCCAACGGGCACAGCCGCAGTGATGATGCTCGCTCTGGGGCGAATCGCAACCCTTGGGCCACCCCCACTGCGGGCGTGACCGCAGGGCACGCGCCAGCCCCGGGGCGGGCTGACCCAGCTACTGTGCCCAATGGAGCCACTGGCCCTCAGGTGCCTCCGCCGCGTCACCATGCCATCCAAACGGCTAGTTCATAGTAGCAAGGGCGCGGCACAGTCGCCACCGCCAACGTCAGGAGCCGAGCGACGTTACGATCTACATCATCAGCACCTATGCCAAGCACTGCCTCAGAGGCCATGGCGTGAGCCCAACAGCTGTTGAGATTTCCACCGGCGGCAGACCAGATGGATGAGTGGCGAGCCACCATCCAAAGTTTGATTGGTTTTGCCGAGGCAGAAGGATCACAGCGGGTCGGACCGCCACGGCCTCCCCAGGCAGCAACGACGGCTCGTGCGGCTGGTTGTGCGGGAGGGGCCACCCTCACGGTGCAGTCCCCACCACGGCAAGCCGCCCAGGAGCCGTAACTCCAGGCGCCCGATGACGTCTCGATGGCCTCGTCAGATCCTCGAGCGCGTCAAGGCCGACAATGTGCCCCGGAGGGCAGGCGAAGGGAAGGCGCACGCTTCATCGACGAGCGGCGCCGCGGCAACCCCAGCCAGACCAATGGGTGTGATGGCCCCGACGTCGACGAGCCCGCGCTCGAAGATGGCGGGTGCCTGCCTTTCGAGGTTGGGTGCCCTGCCTTCACCTGTGAGCTACGGCAAGTCCGTTGGCCGTCCACTCGCACGTTCAAGCCAAAGATACCCGAGAAGTATGATGGGAGGCTAAACCCGGCAGAGTTCTTGAGCATCTACACCATCGCTGTTCAAGCTGCCGGGGGAAGAGATGAGAAGGTGTTCGCCAACTATTTCCCTTTGGCCCGCAAGTCAAATGTGAGGTCTTGGCTGATGCACCTGCCGGAGAACTCCATTTCGACCTGGGCTGACCTGTGCCACGAGTTCATTGGTGCCTTCACGGGTGGCCATCAAGAACCAGGGTGGCCCAGCGACTTGCAGCTTCTCCAGCAGAAAGAAGGAGAAGCTCTGCGGAAGTACTTGCATAGATTCAGTCGAGTCCACAGAAATATCCCATATATCTACCCAGCTGCTGTGATAGCTGCCTTCCAATCCAACATGCGCAACCGCAGGATACGTTCCAAGATGAACGTTCGGTTACCCAAGACAGTGAAGGAGCTCTACACTTTGGTGGACAAGTGTGCTTGGGTGGAGGAGGGGAGGAAGATTGCGTCGACATCGACTCAGAGGATGACGACGAAACCATCAGTAAGAAGAAGAAGAAGAAGAAGCACAACAAGAAGTGCAAGGATAAGATAGTGATGGTTGTTGAGGGGTCAGGCACGCCTAGTACCGGCAAGAAGGCCAAGGCTGAAGCCCCCGACAAGGAGGCTACCACATGCACTGACTGCCGGGAGGCGGCGGCTGCGGAGAAAGCTAGGAAAGGTGATGGGCCGTACTGTAAGATTCATCGGACCAAGGGCCATGATCTCCAGGAGTGTTATCAAGTTGAGCAGCTCGTCAAGAGACAGAAGGCTGAGTATGAGAAGCATGATAAGGAAAAAGGTCAGAATGGCGCTGGCGGGAAGGGTCGGGGTGGTGAAGCAAATCGCCCCGGCAAGGCTCCTCGGAACCAAGGGAAACCCGCCAAGGACCGAGAGAAGGAGGATTGCAGTAATGAGAGTGATGGAGGGAATGAAGAGGAAACCAGCGAGCAGGAATTCCAGAAGGACACTGATGCCCTGTGCATTGACGGGGGTGCATCTTTGCATTCCTCTCACCACCAACTTAAACAGTGGGCGCGTGAAGTCAATGCCATGGAGCCAGCGGAAGATCCTCAAAAGCCGCTCAAGTGGTCATGCACGCCCATCATCTTTGATGAAGATGACCACCCCGACCGTATCACTGCGGTAGGGTGCTTGCCATTGTTGGTCTCACCAACAATTCGCAACCTCAAGGTCACAAAGATGCTGGTTGACGGCGGGGCCGGGTTGAATCTGATTTCCCCAAAGGTTATCAGCAAACTCCAGATAGCAGAGGAAGAACTTAAGGCCACAGGCACGTTTCAAGGAGTCAATCCCGGCAGGAGCCGTCCTAAGGGAAAGGTTACATTGCCAATGACATTTGGAGGGGAGTTGAACTACAGGACTGAAAAAGTTGTGTTTGACATGGATGACCTCCCTCTGCCGTACAACGGGATCCTTGGGCACCCGGCCCTGGCCAAATTCATGGCAGCATCTCACTATGCCTACAACACCTTGAAGATGCCAGGGCCGATGGGCGTCATTTCCGTTCCATTGGACAAGAAATACGCAATTATTTGCGTGGATAAGATGTACCGGGGCGCGGTCGCGGCAGAGGTCGCAGAAGCCACAGTTCCCGCCAAGGAAAAGCATAGCAGAGGCACTGGCAAGGAGTCCGGGAGGCGTACCTCTATGGAGTGTGTCGCGCCCGTTGATGACACGCCAGAGAGTTCCAACAGCAAGAGATCCAAGGCTACTCCACCCCAAGTGAAAAAGGTCGCGGCAGGGCTGGCTCGCGCTGATGGTACTTTCACTATTAGCGCCACCCTTGATGACAAATAGGAAAGCGCGCTCATTGCCTTCCTGCGGGCGAATATCAATGTGTTTGCCTGGCAACCATCTGATATCCCCGATGTTCCCAGGGAGGTAATTGAGCACCACCTTGCTGTCTGCCCACATGCCCGGCCCGTCAAGCAGAAGGTTCGGAAGCAGGCCTTGGAATGGCAGTAGTTCATTGCCGAGGAAATCAAGAAACTTGAAGCAACTAGTTTGGTCAGAGGAGTACTGCATCCAACATGGTTAGCAAACCCAGTGGTTGTGCGCAAGGCTAATGGAAAATGGAGGCTTTACATAGATTTCACGGATCTAAACAAGGCATGCCCAAAGGACCCATTTCCCTTGCCGCGCATCGACCAGATCATGGATTCTACTTCAGGATGTGAGTTGCTCTCTTTTTTGGATGCATACTCTGTATACCATCAGGTTTTTATGTCCAAGTAAGATGAAGAAAATACTTCAATCATCACCCCATGCGGCACGTACTGCTTTGTGCGCATGCCTTTCGGGTTGAAGAGTGCCGGGTCCACTTTTGCAAGAGCAGTCCAGATTGGCTTTGAACCACAATTGCACAGGAACATTGAAGCCTATATGGATGATATTGTGGTCAAGACCAAGGACAGATCAACCCTCATTCAGGATTTAGAAGAGACATTTGCTAATCTGCGCAAGATCAACTTGAAGCTGAATCCGGAGAAGTGCGTGTTTGGCGTTCCCTCCGGCAAGCTACTTGGTTTATTTGTGTCCCACCGTGGGATAGAGGCCAACCCCGATAAGATCAAGGCTATTGAGCAGATACAGGCACCCAAGACGGTTAAGGATGTGAGGCGTTTGACAGGATGCGTTGCCGCGCTTAGTAGATTCATCTCCAAGTCTGCCGAGTGTGCCTTGCCGTTCTTCAAGATTTTGAAGAGGACAAGACCCATGAAGTGGACCCCGGAAGCAGATGCAGCACTACAGGATTTGAAGGCCTACTTGTCTTCTGTGCCTACTTTGGTCGCACCCAAACCACAAGAGCCATTACTGCTATATCTGGCAGCAACTAATCAAGTGGTTAGTGCGGCCCTAGTAGCACAGCAATAAGTGGAAGAAGTAGCCACCTCAGCAAGTGTCCCGCCAGGGGAAGAGGAAGAGAGCGACCCGGCAAGGCCAGATACGGATCAGGACAAAGAAGAGCACGGCAGCGGAAGCAACCCCAAGAACACGGCAAGGAAGAAGGTGGTGCAGCGCCCAGTATACTTCGTCAGCTCCCTGTTGCACGGGGCTAGATCCAGGTATTCTGGCGTGCAAAAGTTGATCTTTGGCCTTGTCATGGCCACAAGCAAACTGCGCCACTACTTCCAAGCCCATGAGATCACGGTTGTCACCCGCTTCCCATTGCAAAGGATACTTCAAAACCCATAGGCCACCGCCAGGATAGTGGAGTGGGCATTGGAGTTATCCAGCTTTGGCCTGAAGTTTGAAAGCACATCAACAATCCAGAGGAGGGCGTTGGCAGAGTTTATTGCAGAATGGACGCCAACCCCTGATGAAGAAGTACAGGAAACAGTTATCCCCGGCAAGGAAGTGCCCCAAGAATGGATCATGTATTTCGATGGTGCCTTCTCCCTATAAGGTGCAGAGGCTGGCGTGCTTCTCGTGGCTCCCACTGGAGAACACCTGAGGTACATCGTCAGATGCACTTTCCCCGGGAGGAGGCAACCAACAATACAGCAGAATATGAAGGGCTTCTTGCCGGGCTCAGAATTGCCACAGAATTGGGAATCAAGAAGCTGATCATTCGAGGAGATTCACAACTGGTGGTGAGACAAGTCAACAAGGATTACCAAAGCCCATTGATGGAGGCATACGTCGAGGAAGTGAGAAGATTGGAGGAGTGCTTTGACGGGTTGCAAACAGAACACGTACCCCATGCGGAAAACAGCATTGCTGATCACCTCTCAAAGTGCGATACGCAGAAGCTTCCTGTGGAACCAGGGACTTCTGTTCTCCATCTTACTCAGCCCTCCGTATCCCCGACAACAATGGCCCGAAAGAGGAGGAAATTGGACTCCGGTAAGCCTCTCCCGGTAGAGCCTTTCGGGGCTCCTGGCAGGGACCCTACCGGAAACAACTCCCCTTCGCTTGCCGGGCTGCACCCTCCTGCCAGGCCATTGGTCCCCGCAGCCAAGGGATGCGCCCCCACGAATGAGGAGGTGTCCTTGTTGCCGAGCCTCAGGCTCCAACTTGGGCAAGGCACATAGCCCATTTCCTCCAAACCGGAGAACTTCCCGAAGAGCAAGAAGAATCTGAAAGAGTAGCCCGGAGGGCCAGTATGTATCAGCTTGTCGATGACACACTATACAAAAGAAGGCCCAATGGTGTGAAATTGAAGTGCATTTGCCGGGAAGGAGGAAAGGAACTGCTGGCAGAGATACACAAAGGCATGTGCAGATCCCATATTGGATCAAGGGCTTTGGTTGGGAAAGCATACCGGCAAGGATTCTATTGGCCCACAGCCCTCCAAGATGCGGTTGAGCTCGTCACCAAGTGTGAAGCCTGTCAGTTCCATTCCAAAAATATCCATCTGCCTACCCAAGCACTCCAGACAATCCCTTTGTCATGGCCGCTTTCGGTCTGGGGGCTCGATATCCTCGGCCCTTTCCCCCGAGCTGCCGGGGGATTTGAATTCTTGTTCGTTGCAATCGACAAGTTTACAAAGTGGCCGAAAGTAGATGCCGTGAGAAAGGTGACTGCTCAGTCAGCTATCAAGTTCTTGAAAGGATTGGTGTGCCGCTTCGGGGTCCCTGCCCGGATCATCACCGACAACGGCACCCAGTTCACGAGCCGCGCCTTCATGCAATATGTTCATGCCCTCAGAAGCAAGATCTCATTTGCATCTGTCGCACATCCCAGAAGCAATGGACAAGCTGAGAGGGCGAATGCTGAAGTGCTGCAAGGGCTCAAGACGAGAACGTTTGATAAGCTGCAGAAGCACGGCAGGCAGTGGATCAATGAGCTGTCGGTGGTTCTTCGGTCCCTCAGAATGACACCAAACTGAGCTACCGGGCAGACTCCCTTCTCCCTAGTCTATGGGGCAGAAGAAGTTATCCCCACGAAACTCATTTATGGGTCACCTCGAGTGCTTGCCTACGATGAAGTAGCGCAGGAATAGCACATGCGTGACGACGCCGTGCTTCTCGAGGAGAACCGTCTCCGGGCTGCTACGCGGGCTGCACGCTATCAGCAAGCCCTGCGTCGCTATCATAGCCACAGGGTTCATGCCCGGTGTTTTGAGGAAGGCGACCTTGTCCTTAGGCATGTTCAGTCCTCCAAGGGTACAAACAAGCTGTCGCCGAAGTGGGAAGGCCCTTAACGGGTAGTACGAGTCACCAGACCTGGCGTAGTCCGTCTGGAGACCGGAGATGGCATTCAATTGCAAAACTCATGGAATATTGAGCATCTCCGCAAGTTCTACCCGTAAGGCGCGGCTGTCGGGCCCTGCCCGGCAGCCACCCTTTTGTACAGGCCTTGCCTCAGCTGCATGTAACCCCTTGTACAAAGCCAGGCGAAGACCCTGAGCAACAGAGAAATAAATGAAGCGCTGGGGGCCCCAGACAAGTTGCATGCATGCATAAGCATTTCATGAGCATTGCATGATTCATGTAGATAGGTTGCATGATCATGTAGATAGATTGCATCTGGCATCATCTTCATTTGCATAAACAATGGGCTCCTACCGTGGACTTAGTCCTAGGAAGAGGATGCCAAGACAAGCCAACACTGCGATCTCCGACAAGCCAAACAGATAAGTTCCATCTCTTATCCATACATGTTCCGTGAGTAGAACTTGTGCATACGAAAACCTCGCCGCCTCAGAAACAAAGGTGCTCCCATCTACTGGCACGAACGTTGCTTCGGTCAGGATGGTCGTAGTAGCCTTTGGCTGAAAGGGGTTGGCGGGGGGTTGGTCTCTCCCAATAGGTTCTGTGCTCAGTAGGCTCAGCCTCACGGCAGCAGTCCTATGGGGTGCTGGCAAGGTAGCTTACCGGGACCTACTTGTTTACGTGAAAGTATGGAGGAGTTTCACCTCTGCATGGATGTCATACATGCACAAGTGCCCAGCAAGCTTATATTTTTCATTAATATGCTGATCAACAAGTACAAATCTCACAAAACATAAACATGGATACAAGAGATTACATCATTTGAACTAAAATTTGGCAAGTGCCTACAGATTTAAGAATGAAAAAAGATAAGTGCCCCGTAATGCCTTTTCTTGTCCCTCTCCTTCTAGGCACGGCGGTAGGAGGCGAAGAGGGCAAGAGGAATGCCTGGGCAGAAGCCCAGCCTGACCCTGTCGGGCTCTAGGAGAGGATGCCTGGCAGTGGCGAAAGGGCATGGATGAAGACGACGATGGAGAGCATGGCGGAGGCGACCCGTCGACCACCACCACCAAGGCCAGCAGGGCACGGTAGGGCTGGCGGAGCTACAGCCCAAGAGGAAGCCTGCCGGGGTCCAGCTGGAGGACTGCTGGAGGGGCCGGGGCGGCACCATCACCACCTCTGCATCCAACTTCCCGGCAAACCACCTTGCCCAGGAGAAAACACAGGTGCAGATGATGGTGCTGCCACCTGATGAAGATGGTGCAGGCGACGTTCAGCCAGAGTCGGAGTCGTCGCCCTCCCGGCCACTGCCGTCGTCATCGCCATCAGTCTCCCCCTCATCGCTTTCGCTCGAGGAGGAGCTTTCGCCGTCGGTCGAGCTCTCCGCGCAGCACCCTAAGCGAGCTCCCGAGCGCCCAAAGACCTTGATGGAAAGCAGGCCACTCTCCATTAACTTAAACTGGAGAACATGCCCCTTCGACAAGCTATGGGCTCGAGCAAAGGACTTCCAGCCGTGGCGGAGGTACATGACATGAGGAGCAGGGAAGTCAACATCCACCCGCATGCTGCCATTCCCACAGCCCCTCATGTGCAACCTCAGCGCACGCGGCTGTTCAAGCTCCATCACCCTGGCAAATGGAGTAGGGAGACGAAAGCGGCCGCGCGGAGGCTTGTACAGCCTGATGACGAACTCCAAGGGTTGGTCTCCGACGTGGCCTTCCATCAGGGGAAGAGCGTCTGGTGCGGACGCAATTGAGGTGCCGCCCCGGCCTCCTCGGCCGCGCACACCACAACGACCTCGGCCACGCCCCCTTCCGCCTCCTCTCACAGCGGGTTCTGCACCCACACCATCCAGAGGAGGGGGAAGACGCTGTCGAGCAGAAGTTCTCGTCGCCACCACCGGAGTACTAACCCGCCCTCGCCCCCTCACTATGGCAAGCAAGAGAAGCTTTGAAGAAAGGGAGAAGGAAGGTGTGTGAGCAGACACACTACTCCTGCCCCCTTTTATAGAAGAACGAGGCAGGGGGCAGGCCTCTCACTCAGCAGGCGACCGCCTTGCTTCTCCAATGCGGTTCCCCTTTGCGATTCCAACGGCTCAGGGAATCAGAGTCGCCTCTCTACACCACTCGACGCCTGGCTTTCTGCCATGGCGCCCGTTCCTGCGCCCTCCGCGTCCACCACCTACCCTACGCAATGCATGCGGCACACGTGGCGGAGGCGCTCCGGGGCAGGAGGCAAGTGGGATGGCAGTTTCCTACCCCGTGATTGTGGGGCGTGGGCCGCCCACAGATCATGGTTCAGTTTTTCCCCTAAGCATTGCACGACGCGCGGGAAAACCAGAAACTGACCCTAGCTCAAGTTAATGAAGAAACAAAGAAGATCTCAAAGGGTGGAGCCACACTTACATTTCTGCCTATGCACTGGTTAGGGCCTACCCCGATGACGCCCAGCGGCATGTCCGTGCCAGGCCCGGGGGCTCCTGTCAGTGCAACAGACCCTGGGTCCATTGCATGGACTGTGCACATGCCAGAGACAAGATTGCAAGACCAAGATCAAACCAAACAAGGAGGATCAATTCCTTTGAAGGATCCAAGAGCAAGTCGAGAAGGCCAAGGCGAGCCAGAGGAATGAAGCATCGCTAAGGGAAGGGCCTACCTTGCCGGGCAGGCGAGCCTGGCAGGGTCGGGTTTTCCCCCGGAAGCAAGCTCCCAGATCGTCCCGGCAGGCCTACCGGGGCTGGCGGAGGCGAGCCACTCCATCGCTCCACCTCACAAGCGACGCAAGTCAGTAATCGAAGCGGTGTCAAGCTCCAAAGTGACTAAGTGGCTGCTTTCTGCCACATGCCAGCCACTTCCTACAGCAAACACCTCCATATGACGCCCATCCTGAGACGTGTCAAGCAAGCAGGCGCGAAGCTGGAAAAACAGCCCGGAAGGGCCTGCCGGGTGAGCTATGATGTGACACAGAGCGGCACATTTAATGCGCTCTGTCAGCCTGCAGAGTTAGATATGATAGCACTGTTAGCTATCTAATCAGTATGCAAAGAATGATTTGCCACTGTGGTGACCCCTTAATCTATAAAAGGAGGCCCATGGCGACCGTAGAAAGGGTTGAATCCTCGCATATCCATACGCGCGTAGCCACTCTCGCCCCCAAAGCAACCTTGCCGGGCGAGTGTGCTATGTTTCACCACCATTATCCACCATCAATCCACCAAAGCAGGAGTAGGGTTTTACGCCTCATGGCGGCCCGAACCTGGGTAAAGACTGCCCGTGTGATCTCTGCCATGCTGCGCGACGCTTCTCCGCTCTTTGTGCAACCTGACCATCCCCCCGCCGAACGAAAAGGCGCTGATGGCCCCATAGGTGGCCGTGGTTTCCCATGACAGGCCCCGAACTCCACCCTCCACCTTGCCTCCTTCATCACGGTCTGCGAGGCCTTCCTCCGCTGTGAGCCACACTTCGGCATTTGGCTGAAGATCTTCGGAATCAAGCCGAAGTCTAGTGGCTCCTACCTCGCGGAGTGCGGAGGGGCCATGATTAGCAAGAACTAGGGGGGCAAGTGTTTCAAAGGCACCTTCATCGAAACGGTGAAGGAGTGGCAACTGGAGTGGTTCTACATCACCGAACCGCTCGCCCCTAGCCAGCCCGAGGTCACAGCCTTCTTGGCTGGGCCCCCAAAGAAGCTCAAGTCCTGGAGGAAGAAGGGTGTCGCCTGGGGGATCCCGAAAGAGGTGGAGGCCCTGGTTAAAAGGGTCAAATGGTGGTCCACCACGGTGAAGATCGAGCTTGCCGACATCATCAACGTCATGCTCAACCACCACATGTTCCCCCTCCAACTTCGGGCTGACCCGATGTGGGCGCAAAAGCCCGAAGACATGGGTCCCCTCACCACCTTCTTCTGCTCCACCTTGGCCACTGTCAGCATTCTGGGAACGGGGGTATCCAGACTTGCCTGCCTGCGGCCCACGGCGTGGCTCCATCGATGGCTTGGTACGGCCCAGCTTCAGCGACAACAACTCAAAACCCTCGCGAGGGGCCAAGCCTCGCGAGGCGGACAACACCAAGACCTCCATGAGGAGCGGCCTCCTCAGGCTGGATCCCGAGGAGAGGAGATCTCTATGCAAGCCTCACCTCGTGAGGTTCGGATGACATGAGCCATGACGACCAAGGCCAGGTGGGCGCCAGCGGGCGCAGTGTACTAGTTTCCTCTTTGGTGCTAAAGACGCAAGCGCAGGCGCGGAGTCCCGAGGAATCAGCCAAAGGTTTCCATTCCCGTGCAACAAGACCAAGACCGCCAGGACGGCAGGACGGAGGTCATCACCGAGCCCACCACGGCGTCACAACCAGAGGCTTTCGCAGGCGAAGACTACTTTTGTCAGGATAGCATGTACTAGTTGTCTCCCTTCGAATTTGGCCATTGTGGGATCCCTTCCCGCCTTTCATTTGGGAAGAGGACCAAGGCCACTATAAATAGGACTTAGCCACCACCGTAGAGGGGGATCGGACCCCCGGACGGATCATTCAGATCACTCTCACTCCACCAGCTCACTCGAGCACAAGAACACCTCTCCTCCTGAGGCTGTTCGCCACTGTACTAGTTCATCCTCAGCCCCTCGAGGCCAATCCACCACAAAGCAGGAGTAGGGTTTTACACCGCAAGGTGGCCTGAACCTGGGTAAACTGCTGTGTCTCTTTTCCTTACAGTTTGTCGAGCTAGGCTGTGGGATTAGCGAGTAGGCAAACTGGGAAGGACGAATTCTTCGCACGCACCCCAGAGTTCGAACCTCTCAAGGGTTTGCGGAACTCGAAATCCGATATTTGGCACGCCAGGTAGGGGTGCGTCGGAGCCTCTCTCCCGCCGGTCGATCCACCACCGCTCCACTGCTTCCATGGCAGACACTCATCGAGCTCGCGCTGAGCGCCGGGCCACCCTCGCCGCCCGCGTCGCTCAGACAGCGCCTGCGGGAGACGGCTGCCCTCGCCGTCCCCCGTCTCCAGTGGCAAACGCCGCCACTGGCCCCGCAGGGCATGAGCAGCAAGCTTTGTCACTACACCCTTCTGTGCGGCGGGATGGGTGCACCGCCACCCCGTCGCTGACTCCGGCTGGTTCGTCGTCTCATGCTCGTCGCGGTCGGCGAACGCGCAGGCTGCGTTGCTCATGGCGCGCGAGCTCCTGCGCTACCGCCCCGTGGACGACCTCTACGAAGGCTATCTGGACCGCATCGCCGAGCTTGCCAGCGTCGCCGGGGACTCTCCCGCACCATCTCGCGCGCTGCCTCACCCACCGCCTGCTGCGGGTGATGTAGCCCACGGAGCACCTCCTCCACCTCCCCGTCAAGACGTCGCCCTCGGGCCAAGGTGCGAGGCCCCGCGGCGCGACCCACCACGCAGGGCGCCGGTGCGTGAAGAGGAAAGCGGCCAGGTGGTGCAGCGGCCGCAAGAAGATGCTCGTGCACTCCCAGCACCGCCACGTCAAGACCGCGTGCCGCCTGCAGCGGTGGCGCGCGAGCACCAAGACCAGGCTCCACCTCCACGACGGGCTCCCGTGACCACAGCGGGTTGCCACGCATTCACTCCGGAGCTATGCAGCTTCGTCTGGCCGGGGAAGTTCAAGCCTGACCTGCCTCCACGCTACGACAGCATCCCCGACCCTGCCAAATTCCTGCAGCTCTACGAGCTGAGCATCGAGGCAGCCAACGGCGACGAGAAGGTTATGGCGAACTAGTTTCCCATGGCCCTCAAGGATGGTGCACGCTCGTGGCTCCTGAACCTGCCCGCGGGATCGATCTCCTCCTGGGATGAAATTCGAGAGCATTTCGTCGCCAACTTCCACGGCACTCGCGACCGTCCACCGGCTGCGGGTGACCTGCGGCGCATCAAGCAGCAGTCGGGAGAGACCTTGCAGAACTACATCCAGTGCTTCAACAGCGTCCGCCTCAAGATCCCCAAGGTGTCAGACGAGGCCATCATCTCGGCGTTCACTGATGGCGTCCGCGACGTCAAGATGAAGGAGGAGCTCGCCATACATGAGGACCTGTCCACGGCTCTGGAGATGTTCAACATGGCAACCAAGTGTGCGAGAGCTGAGGAAGGTCGCCTCTCTCTCCTGGAGCTCCCAGGGGCTGACCCAGAAGACAAGAAGGCCAAAGCCAAGGACATGAAGCGCAAGGGACTGGCCGTGCTCGCGGCCGAACCAGAGATGAAGCGCGGCTGCGACCACCCAGAGTCATCCAAGGGCAGCCGCCCGTTCTGGGTCTTCCACAACATGCACAGCCACAACACCAATGACTGCCAGGAGCTCAGGGCCATCCGCGATGGGTGCCTCGGTCGACGTCCCGAGCGCAGCGACCGAGGCTACGGCCGCGAAGGAGGCCGAGGTGGAGGACGCTGGGATGGCCGCGACCCCCGCCAAGAATGGCGCGATCAGCCTCGTGAGGACCGCTGGCAAGGCCAGCCTCGCGAGGGCCCCTGGAGAGACCAGCCTCGTGAGGACCGTCCTCAGGGCAACGCTGGCCTTCCTCTGCTGCCGCCACCACCAAGAAGGAATGACGACCACCACCAGGACGAGGGGGCTGGGGGCTTCCAGGAGCCTCATGCCATCGCCTACATCTTGGGCGGCACTCAGGCACCTGCCTCTCATCGCATCTTCAAGCTGTTTGCCCGTGAGGTGAACGCGGCCCTCCCCAAGCTCGAGGCAACACGTCCGCTCAGGTGGTCCAAGTGCACCATCACCTTCAGCCCATCCGATCAGCTCAAGTGCGTGGCAACTATCGGCGCTCTCCCGATGCTCTGCTCGCCTACCATCAGCAATGTGCTTGTCACCAAGACTCTCATCGATGGTGGTGCGGGGCTCAATGTTCTCTCCATCGAGACATTCGACCGACTCCAGGTGCCCTATGACCAGCTCCAGCCTACCAAGCCTTTCTCAGGAGTGACCAATGGCTCCACCACCCCGATAGGGCAGATCTGCCTCCCTGTCACCTTCGGCAAGCACGACAACTACCGCACTGAGCTCATCGACTTTGACGTCACCCACATTCGCCTTCCATACAACGCCATCCTTGGGTATCCGGCCCTGGCCAAGTTCATGGCGGTGACTCATCATGGTTACAATGTCCTCAAGATGCCAGGGAGCTGCGGCGTCATGACAGTCGCCTGCGAGGAGAAGGACGCGGTGTGCTCTCTTGAGCATGCCTACCAGGCTGCGGCGGTCGAGAACCCAGATGATGAAGGCGCCGTCTACCCTCCTGAGGCTGTCCGCAAGAAGAAGAAGCAGCTGCTCCGCCAAGGACCTCAGGAGGGCGGGGTGTCCAACGGCACCACCTCAGGCCCAGCGCCCACTGACGGGGCGCCTCCCTCTCTCGCATAGGAAGGCGTGCCCGGCGCCCCTCTCAAGCTAGGCTCGGGGGCTCTCCTCTGGAGGGCCTCTGACCTGGCCAACGTCATGAGGGAGGCGCTCGGGCACCATGTGGAGGCGTGCTTCAGTGCGCGCTTCCGCTAGGAGGGTACAAGGTGTGAGGTGCCAGGTGCTCAGGAGTTCATCACCAAGGCAATCGAGGAGCTTCAGGAGGCAAGAGCTATGCGAGGCGGCCATCGCCCACCACCCGGCGCGGCTCCTTGTCCCGGCGAGGACAGCGAGCTGCGCGTCTGCGTCAACATCCCAGGGCTCAACAGGGCCACATCTCAGGAGCATTTCTGGCCGTCCCGCGCTGGCCGATGCGAGGGTCCCCCTCACAGCTATGTTTGCATGCATTTGGGCTTGTCGAGTGCGGCTGCTACATTCCAGCGCCACATGCGGGGCGTCCTGGCGGCTCATGAGGCCAGAAGCTAGGCGATCCTGTCAGAGGAGGAGATGGATCCTCGCGAGCCCCCCGGGCCCCCAGAGCCTCCCGAGGTTCAGGGCCTGGGCGGCTCATAAGGAGCGACTTCTGCGGCACGCGTCTTCAGCTACTCCAACATCCCTTCAGCAACGGTGCCAGGTGACATTTTCTGGTTTGTTCAGTTGGGGGCACCCGTCGGGCTGCATTATCCCCAAGCCGCGTGGGTCCGTCCCTGCTTCATGTATCATTTTGCATCTATCAGAACTAGCTCTACCCTATCCATGAGTTTATTTATGATTATCACTTGACTGTCCGGTGCTTCGTCACCACGAACGTCGTACGCCCTTGCAAGCCCACCCACGATCGCCTCTTGATTAAGGACTGGCACGGCGTCTGTGCTCGGGTCCATCCCTGCAGTGTCGCTAAACCCAAGTGGCTGAGCTCTGGCTCGCGGGCCAGCTCCCATGCATGTCACCTCCCATGGTCCTTGGTTCCTTGTTCTCGCATGAGCTAATCGGGGGCGGGTAAGTTACGGCACGCGACCTGGTGCCTCGCCACCGCGGGAGCCGCGCGCCGGTTGTCTTTCTTTAGGACATTCGCATGAGAAGACTGGGCACGGCGTCTGTGCTCAGGTCCGTCCATGTAGCATTGACAAACCCAACGGCTGAGCTCTGTCTGGCGGGCCGGACCCGTTCACGTCACCTCCTGGGGTCGTTGGTGTTTGGCCTTCTCATGCGATAACCTCAGGAGATTCACTCGGCGCAGGTTGCCTAACCATCTCGCAGGACTATCACAAGTGCTACGAATCAAATTCAGGCGTAACCCACCTTCAGGTAGGGCCTCGTGAGTCCCGCACTGGCTCACGAGTGCCCATACACACCTCCTCTAGCCCTGCCGTGCAAGCCACGTGTCAGGGCGTGGTTGTACAAGCCCCGGGGTCTCCCCTCAGAGGGAGCCCCCACCCACGTACCAGTGGAAGCACCATGCTCCGTGCTGGCAGTCGACATGGTCGAGGAGCGGCTATGCCCGTGCAAGAGCAGAAACGCCATGCTCCGCGCTGGTGATAAACAACTGGGGGCAGCCTAACGGCTGCACTAACCTCAGGAGAGCCACCAGGCTTGGTGTTCAGCCTCACCGCGTTGCTTTCCCTCGGGAGAGTAGCATGAGGGGGCTGGGCATGGGGGCTACGCTCAGGTCATGCCTGGCATACGCCACCATGCTAGGTCCCTCGGACCTAGTCTTCATGCATCCCTCCCGAGCGAAAGCCCAGCGAGGACAGGTATGGGGGTTTTTGTTCGCACGTCAAGGGGGACTCTTGAGCATCGCGACTCAGGAGCCTAACTGGCCACGTAGCCCCTCACCCCTTGGTCTCGTCCTAGCGATCCGGACGCCCCAACGGTGGCTGAGGTACGCGCGGGGCCGGGCCCTACCGACGCAGAACGCCAAGACCCACTCTTGCGTCTCCTTCCCGAGGGCTCTTCGTATGTCAAGGGGGACTCCTGAGCATCGCGACTCAGGAGCCTAACTGGCCATGTAGCCCCTCACCCGTTAGTCTCGTCCTGGCGATCCGGACGACCCAAGGGCGGCTGAGGTATGCGCGGGGCCGGGCCCTACCGACGCAGAACATCAAAGCAAACAGAAAGGAAACCGCAGAACCTTAGCAAATTATTACAAAACATACTATCTCTTAAAGTTCCAAAGCATAAGTTCTTACGCCTCCACAAGGCACGATACATGTTGCAGGAATAGAACAAGGGGAGAGCGCCGCCATCTCCTTCAGCCTTGGATGCCACCGTTGCCCGCTTGGGGAGTCCCGTCACCGATGACGTCGCCGCCGTCCTTACCGTCAGCCGTAGGCACGGGGTCGACGGCGAGGAACTTCCGCAGCAGGGCCTCCACTTGACCCTTCACGGCCTCGGCAGCAGTGTCTTGGAGCTCAGGGTCCACGGGCTCGAGCAGGGCACGAAAGTCGAAGCTGGAGTCTCGAAGATGGAGGTGGCTGAAGACGCGCGTTGCGGCCGAGGCCGAAAGCGCGCGGGCTTCTCCCTCCACCATGGGGCCCACTCCGACGACGATGCCCTCGAGCGCCGTGACAAGCTTGGGGAGCAGCCCGGCGGGGCCTTCCTCCGGAGTCACCAGTGGCTACTTGTACCCGCTCCCGTAGAGATCTGGCAGTGCCTTGCGAGACCTCTGCTCGAGGGAGTCGAAGGCGGCACGCCCCGCGGTGGCTGCCTCCTCAGCCTTGGCAAGGAGTTTCTCCCTGGCCTCCAGCCGAGCCTTCTCGTCGGAGACAAGCTGGGCGTGGGACGCCTGGGCCGCCTCCACCTCCTCCTTCAGCTTCTCTAGGCGGCCACGCTCCGTGGCCTGCTCCCGAGATGCTTGCTCTAGCTCGGCGTCACGACCGGCGACCGCAGACTCCCGCTCCTTCAACTTTTCCTCCTGCTCCTCGAGTTGGCGGGCGCGGGTGGCCTGCTCGACGCGGAGGGCTTTCAGCTCGGCCTCCGCCGCGCGGCAGCGCTCCTCAGCGTCCTTCGCGTCCTTCAACGCCACATCACGGGAGGCGGTGGCCACGCCAGCCACCTTCTGGCCCTCCTCTTCAGCAGCGTCGGCCTGGTCCCAGGCCGCCCTGACGAACGAGTCAGCCTGGAGCCACCCCGGGACCAGCTCCAGGCACCCCGACGCCCGGCGCCGATCGGGGCCCCGAAGATCGTTCCGGAGTTGATCCAACGCTAAGAAGGCCTACTCCAGAGCACCGGGCGTGGTAGAAGAGCCGTGGCCCGCCGGCGTGGCAGCTGGAAGAGGAGACGGCGACGGCATCAAGACTGGCGAAGCAGCAGCAGCAAGGATGGCCGGGGGCTCCGGAGCCCTCGGGTCGTCAGCAGGCGCACTGAAGGCAAGCGTCTCTGAAGCCGGCGCGGCCGCAGGGGCATCCTTCTCCTGAGGCTGGGCCCCTGAGCCTCGCGAGGGCAACCCTGCGGTAGGAGGACGCGAGCTAGCCTCGTCCATCTGTGCCAGAACCTCTGGGGCCGAGGTGGGCTGCTAGGCCTCAGGAGTCCTCGCCTCCTCCTTTTTCCCTTTCGCCGCCGGCATTGGCCTGGCCGCAGAGAGGAAAATGTCAGAGCACTACGTCAAGAGCAAGAAGCAAAGACAAGATGGTGCGCTTACTGGTGCGCTTACTGATCCGTGGCGACGTACTCCCTCGTCCTCTTCAGGAGCGCGATGCCCACAGGCTTCATGGGTGCGAGCCCCGCCGCGCTCTCGGGAGCGGATGGGCGCACGGCGGCCGGATCTGCGGTAGCGGCAGCCGACGGCGGGGCGGAGACGCCACCTCAGGGAAGCAACAAAGACCTGTCCTTCTTCGGGACACCCTGCTTCAGCTTCTTCGGAGGGGTGCCCCTGGACCTCGTGGTGACCCTGGCAGAGCGCGGCGACTCCCTGACTGGGTGCTCACTGGCCTCGTCGTCAGAGAAGGCACGGAGGAGCTCGCTCCGCCGTGGGGGAGAAGTCTCCCCCACCTCCTCCAAGGTCGCCTCCGAGCTCTCGTTCCCCTCCTCCCCGAAGGGATCGCCGAAGGACACCGGCACCGGGGAGCCCGCGGGCAGGGAAGGCTCCAGCGGCACGAGCCCCCGCTCGTTGAAGACAGGCATGGCGGCGGCTATCTTCTCCCCGTCGGCGCGACGGTACAACGGGAGATGGGCGTCCGAGGGGCCACCTTGGTCCTTCCCGAGCAAGGTGCGCATGACCTTGCTCAGCTCCTTGTCAGACAAGTTGTCCGGGCGCAACCGGAGGTCGTCTTCCGCGCCCTTGAAGCTCCACAGGGGGCGCGAGTGCGCCTGGAGCGGAGCCAGGCGCTGCGTCAGGAACTCCTTGATGATCATGGCCCCTGTCAGCTTCTCCGCCTTCGGGTCCTCCGCCTTCAGGTCGGCTGTCATCCTCTCCAGCAACTGTTCCGCCCTGGGGTCAGTGAGCTTCTCGTGAGCCCATCGATCCAGGGGCGTCGGCAGCGCGGTCGGCAGCTCCAGCCGAGCGTGGGAGTGCTTGGCATCCATGAAGATCCACTTGTTCCGGAAGTCCTCCACCTTCTTCCCGGCCCGCGAGATCGCGTTGCTGCCATTGGCCGCGATGAAGCTGGCGCACCCAAAGCACTGGCCGCTACTTATCCGGAGGTAGAAGAAGTGGCGGAACAGCGCGACGGAGGGCGTCACCCCCACGAAAGCTTCGCAGTAGAAGGCAAAGATCGACAGGAGGAGGATGGAGTTGGGATGAAGATGGAGGGCGTGGAGACCATAGTGGTTGAGGACGGCGTAGAAGAAACGGGAGAAAGGGGGAACCAGCCCAGTGAAGACGATGTGCAGGAAGAAGTGGTAGAAGGTGTCACCCAAGGCTTCCGGCTGGGCGGAGCCGACCCGGAGCGCCGTCTCCCCTCCCTCATTGTCGCCGCCCGCCGTCAGCAGGAGCACGGCGGCAAGGTGCTTCTCCTCGGTGATGGAGGACGCGCTCAAGGCCGGCTCAAACCAGGGGGCCGAGTGCGCGGCAGAGGCCAATGACTTCGCCTTGTCGGTGGCCATCAGTGGCGAGTCCGGGGAAGGATTCAGCAGATCTGGAGGCGCGCTAAGCAGAAGAAGGGGATCTGGAGCAAGATGGAAGAAAGGCAATGAGGGCTTAGCGGCAAGCGCCAGCCTTTTTGTCAGCTAGTGACAGTTGCCGAGCTGGCGCGGGGAAGCGGAGACGCCCACGTCCCATCAATCGCCACGCGTCGACCAAGGCCGCAGGCGGTTAGGGCCCGCGGTGCTCCGCACTTGCTCCTTGGCTTCGCCTCGAAGCCAAGTTCGAGCGCGCCTTGGGCCCGGGGGCTACTGTCGACGTTCTGGGAATGGGGGTACCCAGACTTGCCTGCCTGCGGCCCAAGGTGTGGCTCCATTGACGGCCTGGTACGGCCCAGCTTCAGCGACAACAACTCAAGACCCTCGCGAGGGGCCAAGCCTCCCCAGGCAGATGACACCAAGACCTCCATGAGGAGCGGCCTCCTCAGGCTGGCTCCCGAGGAGCGGAGATCACTATGCAAGCCTCACCTCATGAGGTTCGGATGACGTGAGCCATGATGACCAAGGCCAGGCGGGCGCCAGCGGGCGCAGTGTACTAGTTTCCTCTTTGGTGCTAAAGAGGCAAGCACAGGCGCGGAGTCCCGAGGAATCAGCCAAAGGTTTCCATTCCCGTGCAACATGACCAAGACCGCCAGGACGGCAGGACGGAGGTCATCACCGAGCCCACCACGGCGTCACAACCAGAGGCTTTCGCAGGCGAAGACTACTTTTGTCAGGATAGCATGTACTAGTTGTCTCCCTTCGAATTTGGCCGTTGTGGGATCCCTTCCCACCTTTCATTTGGGAAGAGGGCCAAGGCCACTATAAATAGGACTTAGCCACCACCGTAGAGGGGGATCGGACCCCCAGACGGATCATTCAGATCACTCTCACTCCACCAGCTCACTCGAGCACAAGAACACCTCTCCTCCTGAGGCTGTTCGCCACTGTACTAGTTCATCCTCAGCCCCTCAAGGCCAAACCACCACAAAGCAGGAGTAGGGTTTTACACCGCAAGGTGGCCCGAACCTGGGTAAACTGCTGTGTCTCTTTTCCTTATAGTTCGTCGAGCTAGGCTGTGGGATTAGCGAGTAGGCAGACTGGGGAGGACGAGTTCTTCGCATGCACCCCAGAGTTCGAACCTCTCAAGGGTTTGCGGAACCCGAAATCCGACAGCCACCATGTGGACTAAGCTCATGAAGCTGGCCAAGGACAAGATCCCCAAGGAATTCGAGGACCGTGACCTCAAGGATGGCTACGAAGCCCCCCGGTAAGTGATCTTTCTCACAAGTTATCATTTTTGTCCTCCAAGGAGTAGATTTTAACAAATCGCTATGCTTGACGGATCGCCTGGGTGTAGAGGTATGGTGCCCGGCCCCACTACCAGAGGAGCCTGTCACCCCCTGCTTGCGGCTCTCTTAACCGAGGAGCTGCACATGGTGGCCTTCAAAGGGGTGGAGTCCCAGAAGGGCAAGCCTGGTGGTCGGGCCTGGGAGACCTCGGTCACCCGGTCCGAAGAGACCCACGCCTCCGCAGCCCACGACGGCGACCTGAAGGAGGGTGATGTTGAAGAGATCCCTCCACCGAAGGGGAAGAGATCGACGTCGAAGGACGCCGAGGCCGGCATGCAGCCCAAGGGATCAAAGAGGCCGAGGACAACCTCGGCTAGAGCCGCCGGCAAGTTGCCGGAGAGAGTCGAGCTCTCCGGCGATTCGGAAGAAGACCTCCTCGCGATGGGGAGGAAGAAACCGGCGCCTCGAGGGTGAACTGTTGTCTTCATGTCCAGTCTTTTTATTTGACAAGTTCTTTTGTCAGAGGAGGACTTACAAAGTATCTTTTATTATGTAGTCCGCCCAAGATGATCCCCAACGGTTCCTCAAGCGGGCTGCCCTCCACTAGAGGGACTGATACGTCTCTAACATATCTAAAATTTTTGATTGTTCCATGCTGTTATATTATCATTCTTGGATGTTTTACAATCATTTTATAGCAACTTTATATTATTTTTTGGGATTAACCTTTTGATATAATGCCTAGTGCCAGTTGTTGTTTTTTGCTTGTTTTTTACTTCGCTGAATATCCCCATCAAACGGAGTCCAAACGCAGCAAAACTTTTGGAGATTGTTTTGGACCAGAAGACAACTTGGGAGCCAAGGAAGGGCCAGAGGGGAGTCCCCGGTGGGTTGTGGGGCCCACTGGGGTCTCCTGCACCGCCTCTTCGCTCTATGAATACCCAAATATTCCAGAAATCCTAGGGGAGCTGACGAAACATAATTCCAGCCGCCGCAAGTTCCAGAACCATGAGATCCAATCTAACACCATCACAGAGGGGTTCATCATCCTCATTGGTGCCTCTTCGATGATGTGTGAGTAGTCCATCATAAACCTACGGGTCCGTAGGCAGTAGCTAGATGGCTTCTTCTCTTTTTTTGATTCTCAATACAATGGTCTCTTGGAGATCTATTTGATGTAAACCTTTTTTGTCGTGTGTTTGTTGTGATCCGATGAACTTTGAGTTTATGATCAGATCTATATCCATGAATATTATTTGAGTTTCCTTGATCTCTTATATGCATGATTATTTATAGCCTCGTATTTCTTCTTTGAATCTTTGGTTTAGTTAGGCCAACTAGATCAATTTTTCTTGGCATGGGAAGAGGTGCTTTGTGATGAGTTTGATCTTACGGTGTTCTCACCCAGTGACAGAAGGGGTAGCGAGGCATGTATGTATTGTTGCTATTAAGAATAACAATATGGGGTCTATTACTACATGAATAGATCTTGTCTACATCATGTCATCGTTCTTATTGCATTACTCTATTTCCTCATGAACTTAATACACTAGATGCATGCTGGATAGCGGTCGATGTGTTGAGTAATAGTAGTAGATGCAGAATCGTTTCGGTCTACTAATCTTGGACGTGATGCCTATATATTGATCATTGCCTTGGATATCGTCATAATTATTCGATCTTCTATCAATTTCCCAACAGTAATTTGTTTACCCACCATATGCTATTTTCTCTAGAGAAGCCACTAGTGAAATCTACGGCCCCCGGGTCTATCTTTCGTCATATTGCTTTCAGATCTATTTTTCACCGCATTTATTTTTAGATCTATTATTCCAAAAAACCAAAAATACTTTGCTGCATTTTTTTGCATCTTTTATTTCACGTTTTATTAAGATCTATTTATCCAATCTCATACAAACCAACCTATCTTTTTACCGAGGAGGGATTGACAACCCCTCTTATGCGTTGGGTTGCAAGTATTTGTTCTTTGTCTGCAGGTACCATTTACATAGTGTTGCTTGGTTCTCCTACTGGATTGATACCTTGGTTTCATAACTGAGGGAAATACCTACTGTAGTTGTACTACATCATCCCTTCCTCTTCGGGGAAATACCGACGCAGTTTCAAGCCGCATCAAATGGAATTTCTGGCGCCGTTGCCGGGGAGGATCAAGTCAAGATAGTCTCCCGTCAACTTGCCAATTTCTGGCGCCGTTGCCGGGGAGGCATCATCAAGATCTATCGGGTTCCTAATCACAAATATCATCTCCTTGCAATTTACATTATTTGCCATTTGCCTCTCGTTTTCATCTCCCCACTTCACAAAAAATTACCTTTTTATTTGCCTTCTTTTTTGTTCGCCTTTTTCTCGTCAGGTCTCTTGTTTGCTATCGTTGCTTGTGTTGCCATTTGCCTTCTTTATGCTTGCATCTTCGCTTGCTAGAAATTTATTGATATGGATCCCCATTCACTTGCTAATATTTTTAAAAGATCCAACCATGATGAACCAATTGCTAGTGAGTTGAGTGCACTAGATTATCTTTATGAAGTTTTGCTTGAGATTCGTGAATCTGCAAATTGTGATGAAGAAATTTATGAAGTGATTCATGATAGCTCCTTGAATGAAAAGCATGATTACAATGATTTTACTATAAATTCTATTAATGTCAATTGTGCTAATAATATGCAAAACCCCAAGCTTGGGGATGCTAATTTTGCTATGTCCACTACTTATTGCAATGATCATGATTGGGGTGATTCTTCTTATGATCTTGAAATTTTATTTAAACCTCATGATGAATATGTTTGCGATAATATTGAAAGTGGGTTTGGAAGAGTGTCAACTAGGTAAAAATAATCCCACATACTCGGAAACTATTCAATCTTATGAAAATTTTGACAAAAGTGGGTTTGGAGAGGTCATGACTTTAGTTGATGTTAATCCCACTCTCTTGGAAGATTATAAAACTTTTATGCATGTGGATCATAAAGAGAAAATTTTATATGATAGCTATATTGTTGAATTTGATTATGATCCTACATGTAATTATTATGAGAGAGGAAAATATAGTTATAGAAATCTTCATGTTAATAAATTACCTCTCTTCATGTTGAGATTGCTATTGTTTCTTTCTCCTTCCTTGCATATGCTAGGTTCTTCTTGTCTTGATAATTTGTTCCCTTCTAAAATGCCTATGCATAGGAAGTATGTTAGACTTAAATGTGTTTTCCACATGATCTATGATGCTCTCTTTGTATTTCAATTATTATCTTTCAAGTGAGCATCAATAAAATCTTAAGCCTATCTTAATGGCTATAAAGAAAGAGCTTGTTGGGAGGTAACCCAATGAATAAAATTTATTTTTGCCTTTTTCTTTCTATTCTTGAGTGTTTGCACAATTTTGCCTCTGTTATTATTGTTTTTTATGTTTTAATTAGTATTTGTGCCAATGGGATAGCTTTGGGTGATAGTTGATTTGATCCTGTTGAAAAACAGAAACTTTTGCATCCAGTAACAGAATTTTTAAAATTCACATAAGCGACGAAAAATTCTGAAGTTTTTACACAAGATTGATATACCAATTTCCTCTGCTTTCCCAATTTTTCAAAAAAATTGGAGTTACAGAAGTATGAGAACAATTCGCATCTTTACAGATTGTTCTGTTTTTGATAGATTCTGTTTTCTTTGCATTGTGTGCTTATTTTGATGAATCTATGGATTGTATTGGAGGGTATAAGCCATGGTAAAGTTAGAATACAGTAGATATAATGCAATAACAAAATTTGAATGGGTTTGCAATAGTAATTAAATAAATATTGGTTTTCTTATACTAACGGATCTCACGAAGGTTCTGTTAAGTTTTGTGTGATTGAAGTTTTCAAGTTTTGGGTGAGATCATGATGGATGAAGGAATAAGGAGTGTCAAGAGCCTAAGCTTGGGGATTCCCCATGGCACCCCAAGTTAATATTCAAGGAGAACCAAGCAACTAAGCTTGGGGATGCCCCGGAAGGCATCCCCTCTTTCTTCTAACGACCATCGGTATTTTACTTGGAGCTATATTTTTATTCGTCACACATCATGAGTTTTGCTTGGAGCGTCTTGTATTATATGAGTCTTTGCTTGTTTTACTTTTTATTTTGTCACAAGTATCCTTGCTGGACACACCTATTTTAGAGAGCCAAAATTATGCTATGATTTGTTAGAATTGCACCATATGCTTCACTTAAATTTTTTGAGCCATGGAATTGCTCTGCTTCGCTTATATCTTTTTGAGCACGGTGTGCTTTGAAATTTTTAAAGAAATACTCTCATGCTTCACTTAGATTAATTTGAGAGTTATTAAATTTTTGAAGAAATTCTCTCATGCTTCACTTATATTATTTTGAGAGATGAAAATTTTTATGCTCATGTTCTTCACTTAAATTTATTTGAGCTTGTCAAAAGCAATTGCAATATATGAAATTAGTCCCAAAGTGATAGATATTCAAGAGGGGTATAATAAAAACTTTCATGAAGATCATTGGACAAAATAAACTTGATTCTTTGTAATAGTTTTGAGATATGATGATAGTAATATATGAGTCATGTTGGTGAGTAATTATGCTTTAGTAAGAATATTGGTGTTAAGGTTTGTGATTCCCTATGCAAGCACGAAAGTCAATAGTTATGCAATGAAGTTACATCCTACTTGTGGTGCATTATTCGGTGTTAGTTATGCTTAATGTTCATTTATGAGAATTTTTGTTTCTTGGTTGGTTGCTTCTCAATCTTTTTGCTAGCCTCCACTTGTACTAAGTAGAAATA